>CM070873.1:51183610-51806110 GCA_036365515.1 Torymus aiolomorphi
AAAGCAAATACAATCAAACATGAACAATCAAAGGAATCTCTGGAGATTAATTAATAACAAAATTGGAGAAAATAGTAAAATAAATAACAACATTAATTTTATCATGGATAATAACAATAAAAATATAACCGACTCAAAAGAAATTTCTGAACATATCAACAACTTCTTCTGCAACGTTGGTAAACAACTGTGTGACAAAATTAAAACTCCACCAAACAAAAGAGTAAGGCTGCCTACTAAGAATAACAAGAGTATTTTTCTATATCCTACTAATCATCAAGAAATACAAAAAACAATATTAAACATGGAAAATAAAAATGGTGGGTGTGATGGAATTAACACACTCTCACTCAAAGTTATAATATCACACATCTCCGACCCACTGGTTCACATAACCAACTTATGCTTAGAGAAAGAAATTTGGCCTCATGCTTTAAAGATTGCGGATATTATACCAATACATAAAGCCAAAGAAAAGCATCTGCCAACAAACTACAGACCAATTTCCCTGATCTCAAATGTTGCAAAAGTATTGGAAAAACTACTGCATAGTAGAATATCATCTTTCATAGATAAATGTAACTTGATCTCAAATAAACAATTTGGATTCAGGAAAAATAGAGGCACTAAAGATGCACTATATCAAATAACTAACACAATCTATAACCACATAGATGCAAGCGACCCAATAGCTATTACATTCCTCGATCTAGCGAAAGCATTCGATACAGTAGATCTTCAAATTTTGCTTAATAAACTCTATAACTACGGCATCAGAGGTAGCGCATATAACCTCATAAAAAGTTATCTAAGTAATAGGAAACAAAGGGTGAAAATAGGTAATGATTATAGCCAATACAAAACTGTCTATATGGGAGTACCGCAAGGTACAATACTTGGACCGCTGCTGTTCATTATTTATATTAATGATATGTTATCTTCAATGCCTGAAGATACAATATTGTCATACGCTGATGACACTGCGATCATAGCAATAGGTAAAACCTGGCAAGAAGTAGAAACTAAAATGAACGACTACCTACAAGAAATAGCCAACTGGCTAGCACTAAATAAACTATCTCTCAACAAGGACAAAACAATATACATGGAATTCGGCAGCAATTATAAAAGCACGCCTAAAAATATGAACATTTGCATACAAGGAAAAAACATCAAAAGAGTAGAAAACACCAAATACCTAGGAGTAACTTTCGATAGCAACATGAAATGGGATATCCACACCAAAAATATATATAATAAGACCAAATACCTTACTTTCATCTTATACAAACTGTCTATTATAATGGACACAGACAATCTGCGTATGATTTACTATGCGTTGTTCCACAGTATCACCTCCTACCGTATTATAGCCTGGGAAGGCGCTTACGCAGGTAGAACCAAAAGCTTACAAAGCCTGCAAAACAGACTGCTTAAACTTATAAATAAAAACAATTTTATTTATGACAGAAATCCACTAAATATAGAGCAAATTTTTACCTTTGAGTCACTAATATTTCATTACAAAGAATTACAAGACAAATATATAGAATCCGACAAAGTAACGAGGAATAAAAGTATACCAATACCTAAACGTTGTAAACGCATCAGCATCAAAAACAGTTACATTAGAGCACTAACTACCTTCAACAAACTGCCTAATGACCTTAAAACAATAACGAATAAAAAAAGTCTGAAATATAAAATCAAGATCTGGATAAAAGCAAACATCTAGCATAATAAAACACCCATGAATAATACTAATAATATTAACTGTAAACAGATAAAGCAACTATATTATTCACTAATAAAGATATCGGAAACAGACCTCCCACATTGGAAGTCCATGGGGAGTTTAGAGTCCGATAAACTGTTACTGGATATAAGAACATATATATGCGCACACGGGTTATGCACACTACATTATAAACGTTCTCATCGTCGATTATCTAATTACAACTGGAACAAAATCCGAAAACTCAATAGTAATCAACAAATTATCATCGAAATTGCAAATATGATTGCTAACAGGTGGACGCTCTCAGAGAGCAACAAAAATACAAATTTAAGCAATAAGTGTTGTGACTATCGTATTACTAACGGAAATAATGAAATAAAACATATACACTTTGTCAAAGAAAAATCCAAAGATATTGAAATAAAAAAGGAACACAACAACGAAAAATATAATCCCATAGAAACTGTATTTAGTACGATAGATAAAATGGCTGAGGATAACAATACAAAAACCATGTCAATGGAAGCAAGTGGCGCACCGGGAAAGCCTATACTGCAAGATAACACCTACCGCATGTCTTACGGAGATCTCATCTATCTAGGCTGTAATAAAGCACTACTGTATTTCGACAGAGGCATTCGAGGTAAACAAACATTTACAAACTCAATGTATACTCTAGAACAGCACCCGAAATACAACGATCTCATAGTAGTAGACAACATAGTTTTTACATCAACATGTAAATGTGACTCAGCCAACCAACACAGATTGATGTTCCCACACTACAGAGTTACCTGTGCAGTGGGACTCACCTGCCCAACAAGACTAAACAGCTACGAAAGAATCATCTTTGCAAGAGACAGAAACGCATCCACGGAATCATTTACAACAGCAAGACAAATGTTGGTTAGATATTGGTGATAGAAGAAAAGTCATGAATAATGTGTGGTTGTCGACTTGACTCCGTAGCTGCTAGCTACGGGGATACAAGATCGACAAACAATCAGGGACAATATTTCAATTTAGTTTTAAGTTAGTTTAAGACACCAGACCAGCATACAGGAAATACTTCCTCTGCTGGGTTACGCATGTAATGTAAAAATGTATATTGATATTATTGTAATACCTATGTACTTACTCTGGTTTAATAAATAAATAAATAATATATATATATATCATTATACGGTATTTTGAGGATTTCATAAAGAATTTGTACAATAGTGGTGACACAAATATAAACATTGTTATAAACAACCAATAAACAAGCGCGTGACTAAAGAAATAATGACCCTAAGGTTATTGACTAACACCACGACGCCTGCGGCGCCCGCTTTTACGGAAAAATATCACGGAATTTCCGAAATCGATGTATTAACACACTATTGTGGAAACCGCTGAAAAATCCTCAAAATGCCTCTCGAGTGCTTTGGACTTTTGAGGAGACTCCTCAAAATGCCTACAAAATCCTCAAAATTCGGTATATATGACTTATATAATCCTCAAAATGCGTCCCAGATGTGAATATATATATATATATATATAAATATGAAATTCTGGAAGTTTGAGGATTATATTCAGCACCCGCTTGGAAGTTTGAGGGGTTATGGGAAGTTTGAGGAGCCTCCTCAAACTTCCAATCTATATATTCAGCATCCGAGCGGAAGTTTGAGGGGTTTTCTAGAGTCTATTTGTCTAGAGTCGGTAACCTGAGGGTTATTATTTCTTTAGCCACTCTGACCGACCGGGGTTGAGCTCCTCAAACTTACTAGCCTAATATATATATATATATATATATATATATATATATATATATATATATATATATATATATATATATATATATATATATAATCATATGAACATGGACTTATGCTGACAGCAATGTATAAGACCACGTGACCTGTCTGCATAAGTGTATTACCGTTTATACAAGTGTCTGCACAAGTCTTGCGTGACTAAAGAAATAATCCCTCTACTTATGCTGACGTCTGCATAAGTCGGTCTCTGTCTGCATAAGTCTATTTCAATTTCGGAAAGTGTCTGCATAACTAGCGTTTCATATATTTATATGTATATATACAAAATATATTTCGATACAGAACGATGTCAACTCGTGGAACACTATTTCAAAATAATATTCAAAATAATATATATATATATATATATAAAAAATATATTTTAATACATAGAATTATACTAAATGTTTTTCAGAATTTAAATTTATGATATCCACATTTTCGTGAGAATGTTCCTCCATAATTTCTTGACACAATACTTCGATACAGAACGATGTCAACTCGTGGAACACTATTTCAAAATAATGTTCGAGGAATACAGTTTCGGTGTTAAGTTTTTGCTTAATTTTTTCCTTTATTTCTGCAGCATTTTCTATTAAAATTGTTTTTGCTTTAAATATTAAACTGGTTTTGTTTAGATTAGACTCCTTTAATACTCTTTGCATCTGTTGACTAATACAGAGATGCGATCTATGCGTCGAAATTGTTCTTCGACGCAGACGGTAACATTCTTTAATCCATGGAAGGTTCGTTTCTGCATGACCAAGGACGGTACAAACAATTTACTTTTTCTATGACTGCATCTATCTTCTTTGATATATTTATCGAAAACAATAGTTTTAGTTCCGTAGATGTAGTAAAAAGTATATCTATTTCGTCAACTCGAATGCATCAATGTCCGGGAAAAAATTTTGAATGTTTGTCCAAGTATCTGACTCCAACTGCAATCCTTGAGAATAATGTGAATTCAAAAGCACAATCGCTGGTTTGAAACTTTTTGTTTTTTGTACATATAGTAATCCAACGGCAATTTTCTTCGTGTTCGAATTATTGAGTGGGTATACTGTGGTAAGGATATGTAAATTTGTCTATTTTAAATCATCCACGGCCTCTGCCATGTCTATTTTTCTCTTTTTCTCTTGGCTGTTACGGGTATTTTTCTCACCAACCATCGCTTGAGCCATAGCTAAATTTTCACACGATTGTAATGTATGAAGACACTTGAAACCTCTAATGTACGGTCCACTTGTACGTTTAAGGCGTTAAAATGACTTTCGACTGGAGTCAGGTTATAGAGCATGACCCTGTTATTGAAGCGGCACGTGTGTGAGATGTTAGCGAGTGAGAGCGTAGTACACGACTGTGCAGCTCATCCGTAAGAAGACACCGTCGATGTCTTAGGCAGTCGAAAGACCATGTGTTTTAAAAATAGAGCAGTAGGGGTGCATCGTTCCCTGCTCAAGCCGCACGCTGCGCTATTCAGACATTGGAAAATTGGAAATCTGGTTGTCGTAAAATAGTTTGATATTGGCCGGAAGCGATGACATTTATTACGCTAACTGAAAATGTACAAGATTTCGCTTTCGGTATTGCTACTCGGGAGCTTGGGAAAAAAAGAACTGTGGTCAGTGGGAAAGTTAGCATCTTAGGGCTGAAAACTAGTGGGGATTTGGTGTATAAGATAGTGCGTAACCCTCCAGAAGAAAACAGTCTCTTTTAAACTCTCGAGGTTTGTCGATATCGGTAGGCGTGTGTGTTTTCGATAATATACCGCAAATGAATACATTGTGTGGTGTTGTGTCGCGTTGTGCCGCGTTCGCCTGCATAGCACAGGAGTGGGCTCGTGCCAAATGCACACAGGAGTGGTATGCGAGCATTGAGGAAATGTTGCAACCGCACTGATCGAGGAAGTCAGTGAAATTTTCAGCCGTATTAGTGGCGTGCAGGCGGCTACGCTGTACGAAATCTGTTTAACAGATTGCGAGGCAGCGGTATTGGTGGCTGGTGATGTAGTTATAAATACACCGGCGAGTAAAGAAGCGTACATGGAACGCTTTTTAAAACATTATTACGATATTTGTAAGTATAAAACCTGTAATATTTAATAGCATATTCAAATGCTTTTTTTTCCTCACTAATCATTTTCTGTGTTTTTAGTATATTCGATGCTGGTTCGTGATGATCATCACACCCAGCAGTGTGAGCTCAATCGGAATAAGCGAATAGCGCTTAGAGTGTCTCGGCGTTACATGGATACTCAGGAGGGGCACAGAAGCCCTGAAGGTGACATATCAGAGAGCGAGAGCGAGGTTAAAGATCTCATACAGACTGTGGCTGTCCCGCCGAAAAGGAGAAAACCACATGACGCCGAGCCCTCGGGAGTTGGTCAGAATAGTTCGACTAATGACAAAGAGATTCGTACGGCGATAACTCATGGTAAGTTGTTTAATGTTTTTTAAAATAAAAAAAAATAATTAATAACGTTCGTTATTTATTTAAAGTTTTTGAAAACATTCCGGTGTTTGGTGGTTTAAATAGTTTACGGGAAACAGCTTGCGAAGTATCTGGTTGGATATCTGCGCAGGTGTTTAGAGTACCCAATTTTTATCCTCCGTCGTATGAGGAGGTTTTAAGAGCTTTCGAATCGATGGGTGGGGACGCTGAAGAATGAAAATTGTTAGTTATTTTGCATTTTATACTTAAAATATTGTTTTAAAAAAATTTATTAAACACGAAACTTGTTGATTTACAGATAGAAGAAGCATCGTTGCCACAACAGGAATGGTAGTGAGGTCGATCGCAGCAGCAACAATATCTACAGTACCACAGGCAACAACAGCAACAAAAACAACGGCAAAAACAGAACCGCAAGCAGCGATATCACCGGCTGTAGAAGTGATAGTGGCAGTAGATCGCGAGCTAGCATCTACTAATATTGAAACGCCAGCTACTACGGAGAAAATTGCAGTGCGTGTAAATCGTAGTGCTGCTAAAGAGAACTCTGTTGATAATGCTACTGTAGAAGTGATCTTCTACAGTGCAAGTTAGTGAGCAAATAGGCAGTGGTAGTGGTAGTGCTGGAAGTGATAAAAGCGATGCTGCTACTGCGGAAGGTGCAGAACTCTTAGATAAAGGTAAAGTAATAGTATTTAGTAATAGCGAGCGATATAATAAAAATTTTAGAACAACTGCGCGCGAAATTGTTTTTAAAATTAAAACGACGAGCGAGAATGTTAATCCTATCGAATGGTTAGAGTCGGCCCTCCGTGAATTAGTTATGTTGAAATAATAGGTGAGGATGGATGGGACACAGGGCTTGTTCAAATAAGCCACTCTGGATTAACTATAACAACCTTTATTGTGCAGCTCTCTCCATAATACATCTGCTCTCGGCAGAGGACGGCGAACGAGTGAGTGCCCGCTTCGGCCGCTCGCTCTCGCTAGCTCTCCAGCTATGCTCGCGTGATGGCGCCACGCATGCGCTCTCTATTTCGCACGCTGACATAAATGTACACGTATTCTGACACGCCTCCTTACATTTATGTTTCTCGCAATTACAATATTCTTTAAATCAAATTCAATAAACTTCTCAAGTTTTCAAACCTTACTCGTCCAAGAGCCTTTGTCAAAATATCTGCAACATTTTTCTCTGTACTGACCTTAACAATATCAATTAATCCATTAACATAATTCTCATTTACAAAATGATAATGTACTTCTATGTACTTTGATTTCTTTGTAAAATTACCAAATTTCGCAATGCTCACAGCGCCAGAATTGTCTTCATAAATATTTACAGGTTTCTTAATTTCTACTTTAAAGTCACTTAACAAGTCTTTTAGTAATATTACTTCACTTACTGCTTCAGACAGTGCGACATATTCAGCAGCTGTCGAAGACTTAGTTACACTTCCTTGTTCCCTCGATTTCCAATATATTACATTTCCATACAACTTAACAATATATCCAGTTGTCGACTTTCTGTCTACGCAGTCTCCTGCCCAATCGGCATCTACGTGACATTCAAGAATATGTACATTATTGTTTTTCTTAAATCTTAATTTTAAACTTTTAGTTAAATATAAATATTTTAAAATTCTTAAAGCATATTTAGAATGTGTCTCATCATAACAATTCTGAAATCTACTCAAATAATTTACGCTATAACTTATATCTAGTCTTGTTCCTGAGCTAATATACAAAAGTGCTCCTATCAAATTTCTATACTTTATTTTCTCATCTATCTCTTCAGCGGGTTCTAACTTTAAATTTTGTTCCATTGGAGTCTCATACAATTTTGCTTGTTCAATCTGATATTTTCTAGCTAGCGATTCAATATACTTTTCCTGATCTAAGGACATCTCATTTTTGTTTTCATCATATTCAATATTAATACCTAAATACATACTCACTTTATCTAAATCTTTCATCTGAAATCTTTCTTCTAACATTCCTTTTATGTAATTCAAATTTTGTCTTTTCTTACAACATATTAACAAATCATCCACAAATATAATTAAATATATAATCTCATCTCTTTCTCTTAAAGTATACAAACAATAATCATGTTCGCTTCTTACAAATCCTAAAGAACTTAAATAATTATCAAGACACTCATACCAAGCTCTTGGGCTTTCTCGCAAACCATACAACGCTTTATTTAATTTACAAACCCTTTCTGTTCCATCCTCATAACCTTCAGGCTGTTTAACAAATACTTTTGATTTAACTTTACCATTTGAAAACGCTGTTTCTACATCCATTTGCTCAATTAACAATCCGTTTTGGCAGCAATACGATAACAATACTTTCAAAGTTTGTGTTTTCGCAACAGGTGAATAAATGTCATCCAATACATCTGTTTGTTGGTAACCTCTTACCACTATTCTCGCTTTATATATATATTTTCACCTTTTTTTAGTATAAATCCATTTTAAATCTAATATCTTTTCATTCTTTGGTTTTTCAACTAATACCCATGTTTTATTTTTCTCTAAACTATTCATTTCTTTGTTCATAGCTTCTACCCAAAAACTAGACTCATTACTATCTATAGCTTCTTTAAAGCTTACAGGACTATCTGCACTACAATAATTTACATAAATACATCCGTTATATACATAATTATCATCAAATCTACTAGGCTTTTTACTCGTTCTTTGTGACCTTCTTAAATCAGTTACTTCTTTAGCTTCATTTTCAGCATTTTCTATATTATTCAAATTTTCATTTATATTTTCTACATGTCCATTTTCTTTATCAACATTTTTATTTAAACTCTCATTTTCTAAATCACTATCATCTAAGCCAATACATATTACATCTTCCTCAACGACATCAACGCGTCTTGCAACAATGACTCTATTGTTTATCAAAACTCTATACCCTGTTACATCATAACCTATCAACGTTCCTAACTCAGCCTTCCTATCCCATTTCGAATTTCTTTTGTTTTCCGGTACTCTAACAAATACTTTACTTCCGTATAATTTTAAATGCTTCGTGTCTGGTTTTTCATTTAAAAATATCTCATAAGGAGATTTATTTCTAACTAAGGTGTTAGCAATAGTTCTATTTTTTAAATAGGCTGCGACGCAGACTACTTCTGGCCAAAATCTTCTTTCGATCTTAGACTCAGCTAACAAACACCTTGTACTATCCATAACCGTCCTATTGTACCTTTCTGCTGTACCGTTAAGCTCATGTACATAAGGTGGACATGTTTCTATTTCAATTCCCTTTTCTCTACATAATTTATACATGTCTTTATTCAAATATTCAGTACCATTATCACACCTTAATTTCTTAATTTTCTTTCCAGTCTTATTTTCAACTAAATTTATATATTCAATAAATTTATCATGTACTTCGTCTTTAGACTTAATTGCATAAATTTTTGTTAATTTACTAAAATCATCAATAAAAGTTATGAAATACTTTTCTCCTTTATAACCTACTGTATTGTGTGGTCCATTCAAATCTGTATGTACTATTTCTAATATATCTTTCGCTCTTTTCCTATTATTCTCAAACGGGATATTGTGCATTTTGTTTTCAATACACGTAGCACATTTATAGTAATCTGATTCTATTTCGTTAGGCAAACCTTTCAAAACATGATTTTTACACATTGTTTTTAAATAGTTAAAATTAACGTGCCCTAGAGTTCTATGCCATTTTTCCTTTAAAGTCATTTTCTCATTTTTAACTGTAAAATTTGATTCTCTTGTTCTTTTTTCAATAAAACTAGTCATTTTATACATTCTATCTTTTTTCCAAGCTATCGCAATTAATTTATTATTTTTATTATAAATTTTAGCACTATCACCGATACATACCACTTTACATTTATCAGTTACTTTAGCAAAACTCATTAAATTTCTGTCCATATCTTTTACGTAAAATACATTTTCTAATTCTATATCTATCTCTTCATTAAACGTTTTGAATTTACTTTTTACATGACCTACTTTTGGTGCTTTCAAAATTCTACCGTCTCCTACTTTTACATTAATCGGTTCTTTCAATACAATTGCATCATTAAAATAATTTTCGTTATTTATCACGTGGTCTGTACAACCGCTATCTAAAATCCAATCTATCTTATTTTCGTTTACTTTACCGTTACTTTTATTCGCAGACATTATTTCTACTGAAGTGCT
This sequence comes from Torymus aiolomorphi, assembly GCA_036365515.1. Classification (NCBI taxonomy): domain Eukaryota; kingdom Metazoa; phylum Arthropoda; class Insecta; order Hymenoptera; family Torymidae; genus Torymus; species Torymus aiolomorphi. The sequence continues at coordinate 51,193,807 of CM070873.1, forward strand.
CAACACTTCGCTCTTCTCGGTATTTTGATGACCGCTGCTGTTGTTGTCACTGCCTCTCGCGCCTCGGCCATGCTGTCGGTATCCGCTCCTTCCACGCCGGTTGGAACTCGTTCCTCGCTGCTGTGTGTAGCCTCTGCCATTGCCCCCTCCTCTCTGTGGCGCACGGCTTCCCCTGCCGCCTCCTTGCTGTGGCGCGCGATTCCCGGAATTGTTTTTCGTCGGGCAATCGTATTGTATGTGTCCTACACCACCACATACATAACATGTCCTTTTATCCTCTCTTCTTTTCTCAAACGTAAACGCGTTTGATCTCGAATTTTCACTTTCACCATGTTTTTTCTTAAATTCGAATTCCAATTTTGACTTCACAAATTCCACTGTTTTGTCCTTTTCAGCTAATGCGTCCACAATATCAACCATGTGTGACATACTTTCTGGTAGCGTTAATAAGAAGTAATTCAATTTATCTTCTTTCGTCACATTTTCTCCAGCATTTTTTAATTCGTTCACTAATTTTTCAAATTTATTATAAAAGTCTGTCGGGTTCTCACTTTCTCCCATTTTCAAATCGAGCAGTCTTCTTTTACACAATAATTTCACAGCACTACTTTTAACTAAGTAATTTTCATCCAACTTAGCAACCATTTTCTTTGCTGTTTCTTCTGAAATAATTAATTCTAGTTGTGTATTTGTCATGCTGTTCACTATATAGTTTTTAGCTTTTATCTCTTTCTTTTTCCACTCAACTTCTGTTATTGCTTCCGGTCTTTCATCATTTTCGATAACTTCACTGCACTCTTTAAATTCCAAGAATAATTTTAACTTGTACTTCCATTTATCATAGTGTGTCCCATCAAATACTTGTAACGTGAATCCTTTGTTCTCCGATGCCATCTCGCTTTCAACAGGAATTTCCTTTTTAACTTCCTTATTTTCAATATTGTAAAATTTTTCTTCACTTTCAGTTTCACTTGACTTTTCAATTTTTACTTTTGGTTCTTCTTTTACACTCATGCGTTTTTCTTTGTTCTTGCGCTTACCATGCGCTAAACTTAAAATCACTTTTCCTTGTCGTGGAATTTAAAGTGTGTTACTGCTCTCACAAGGAGAAACAGTACCGCAACTAAAAATAACGACAACAACCAAGCACTCTGCTACCATGTTGAAATAATAGGTGAGGATGGATGGGACACAGGGCTTGTTCAAATAAGCCACTCTGGATTAACTATAACAACCTTTATTGTGCAGCTCTCTCCATAATACATCTGCTCTCGGCAGAGGACGGCGAACGAGTGAGTGCCCGCTTCGGCCGCTCGCTCTCGCTAGCTCTCCAGCTATGCTCGCGTGATGGCGCCACGCATGCACTCTCTATTTCGCACGCTGACATAAATGTACACGTATTCTAACAAGTTATTTATCTGACGACCGGTTACGATGAAAACTACGTGATCGGGGTTACTCTGGCGTCTAATTCTTTTTCGTAAGGGTCGATCTCGTTGTACTATAGACCCGTAACGCAGTTAGCTTTTGAAGATTTGTGGGGTTTGTTTTCGCACGTAACCCAGAGTAAAAAAGATTTCAAATTGGACGAAAGTTTTAAGGTTTGTGCCACTTACGTACTGTTGATGAATGGGAAGGGCAATTCCAAAATTGTAAAGAGCAGTGGTGTGTTAGTAATTAATAATAAAGATAATCCATGTCTCCCGCGGTCATTGGTATGCGGTTTATTTTACCTAGAGAAAAACAATTCGTGTGAATGGAGGAAAGAGTGGAATCGTGTCAAGAGTACGAACGAGCAAAAACGTAGAGCGTTTGTGTTATTAAAACAATCTAACGTTGAATTAGAAGATAGCAATGGTTGCGGTATACGAGAGCTAAATTTATTTCAAAAGTATTTGATATAAAAAAATATTTGTATTCGAGTGTACGAGTACGAGACGTTTGGAACCGGTGTTCCACCAGTTTTCGACGGTCGCGAAAATTTTTCGCATAATTTTCAATTTTATATTAACGTGTTGTATTATAAACAAGATAGGCATTATAACTTAATATTGAATTTGCTAGCCGTTCAAACCCGTATGTTTTATTGCACCCCGTGTAATATTACGTATCGACGGATAACAAGTCACCGGTGTGACAACATGTGTAATCGATGTAACGCCCCACAAAATTGTAGCATAAATTTGGAAAACGGTTCGGAAATTCATTGTGAAAGTTGCAACCGTTGTTTTTACAATAAACAATGCTTCGATTATCATAAAACACCAGGATCGGCTGCGCGTAACCGGAATAGTCGCTTATGTAAACAGTCGATTTGTTCACAGATTAAAATTTGTAAGACGTGTTTGAAACTTTACAATTTATCCAAACGAAAACACGAATGTGGTAAACATTACTGCAAACAATGCAAAGTTTGTCACGAAGCGAATGAATTGTGTTTTATGCACCCGGTCGTAAAATCATCTGTTCATTCGCCGAATTTGTGTGTAGCCCAGTTATGCTGTGACGTGTGTGTCAATATCGAGTTGAATGTTTTATGTAGTTTTTGTGGAGTTCGACAACATGTATTTGAGGGAGATACGTGTTTAGAGAAATTTTTAGATTTTGCGATTAGATTTAAGAAAATAGCATTTTCGTCATTTGTGTGTATAGCGCATAACGCAAAAGCATTCGATGCCCAATTTATTTTAAAATTTATTGCAGAACAGAAAAAAAAATATAATTCCTGAAGTAATTTTGAAAGGTAGGAATATCATAAAATTACAAGTTGGAATAACAAAGTTTATAGATAGCTTAAACTATCTTCCAATGAAATTATCGGTTCTCGCGAAAACCTTTGGTTTTTCAGAAGAGCTTAAAAAGGGATACTTTCCTTACCTTTATAATACGCGGGAAAATGAAAATTATATCGGTGTCTATTCAGAGCCTTATTATTATACACCAGAAATGATGAGTATTGAAGAGCGTGCGAATTTTTTAAAGTGGTACTACGAGGTGCATGAAACGGAGTTTAATTTAAAAAAAGAATTACGCGAATATTGTATACAGGATGTTAAAATATTAAGAGAGGCTTGCATGAAATTTAGAAAAATTTTTTTAGACGTAGGTAATGTGGACCCGTTTACGGAAAGTGTGACTATAGCTAGTACGTGTTCACGTGTTTTTAGAAAAAAATTTTTAAAAGACGATAGTATAGGGCTTATCTCTCACAACGGTTATATGAGAGCAGATCGTCATTCTCAAAAAGCTATTGAATGGCTTTTATGGGAGGAAAAGTCTAGAGGTTGTGAAATAATTCACACAGGCAAGTCAAGAGAGTACGTGTTGATGGAAGGACTGCGTGTCGATGCTTTCTTGGAGCAAAATAATGGTAAACGTATAGTTTTTCAATTTCATGGCTGCTTTTATCATGGTTGCCCGACTTGTTTTCCTAAGGATCGAAATAAACCATTACTAAATAAAACATCATTTAACGAGCGTTTTGAAAACACACAAATAATGTCTAAAAAAATAAAGTCTTTTGGTTACGAATTAATAGAATTATGGGAGTGTGAATTTGATCGCGGTTTAAAAAAAAACACTGAATTTCAAATTTACATTAAGCATCACCCGTTGGCAAAAAATGAGAGTTTAAATCCACGTGACGCGTTTTATGGTGGTCGTACGGGTAATGTCTTTACGTATTACAATGTAAAAGACGGAGAAAGTATTAAATATCTCGATGTATGCTCTTTGTACCCTTACATTTGTAAAGTCGGCGCTTTTCCTGTGGGTCATCCGAAAATTTTTGTAGGTTTACAATGTTTCAGTCGGACAGGGGAAAATTTTGAAAAATTTTCTGAAAAAGTAGAAGGGTTAGTTAAATGCGAAATTTTACCGCCCTCAAATTTATTTCATCCTGTATTACCCGTAAAATTACACAATAAACTATTATTCCCCCTATGTCGTTTATGTAGTGAAAAATTAAATCAAAACGCATGTACTCACGACGACGAAAACGACAGAAAATTGATAGGTACCTGGGTTTCGGTAGAAATAAAAAGGGCGTTAGAGTTAGGGTACAAACTTTTAAAAATTAATGTCATTTGGGAGTACAGCGTAGTGCGTTATGACCCCACTGTACAATCGGGTGGCCTCTTTACAGATTATATTAACACATTTCTAAAATTTAAACAGGAGGCTAACGGATGGCCTAAGGAGGTGAAATCGGAAACAGAGAAACAGGAATATATCAAAAATTATAAAGTAATGGAGGGGGTCGAATTAGAATATGCAAATATAAAAAAAATCCGGGAATGAGGTCGGTTGCGAAACTTTGTCTGAATTCTTTTTGGGGTAAATTTGGACAACGTAGTAATCTACCGCAAACAACGTTCGTTAAATCTTATAAAGATTTTATGCAAATATTGTTAGATCCTGAAAAAATTGCTGAACATTGTATTCCAGCAACCGAAGACGTTATGTATGTCTGATGGACTTACAAAGAGGAATCGCTCACTACTTCGCCTTGTACGAATGTAGTTATCGCGGCGTACACAACAGCACAGGCTAGGTTAACCTTGTTTGATTATTTGCATAAATTATACAGGCGTGTGTTGTATTATGATACGGATTCGGTTATATTCTCACCAGGCCAAATGATGCATACGAACCACCTACAGGGTCTCTACTTGGGCAACTTACGAATGAGTTGGACGATTACGGTGTTGGATCGTCCATCGAAACGTTTGTCTCAGGTGGACCAAAATTTTATGCTTATCGTGTACGTACCCCACAAGACACAACACACGATACGTGTAAAATTAAAGGTGTTCTTATAAATTACCAAAATTCGCTTAAAATAAATTTCGACACAGTAGTACCACTTATAAAAAACCGCAACAGAGTACCCGAAGAAAAAAATATTATACAAGTTCAAAATCGCGCGATAAAACGTACGGCTACACACAACGTAATTTCATGCGAGGAGACAAAAACTTGCTCGGTAGTTTTGAAAAAGCGACGTTTTATATCAGATACAACCTCTTATCCATATGGTTTTCAAGAAAGTTGAATAATTTTCCATTCGTTTTCTTTCACAGATACGAGAAAATTTCTACAACTCCAAAGAAAACCAAAGTGTTGTTCAAGACACAACTGCAAAGTGTCTAATTGCGTCTTTTACCCTCAGTACAAAAAATCATTAGAAGGGTTGACATGGCATAGCGTTATACACACGTTGATTTTATTAAAATCCAAGCGAAAAATGGGTGCGTATTATAGAGTATGTAATGCTCTAGATCAATTACAGTTTAATAATGAAATTATATTAACTGTAGGATTAAAAGGCTATTTTAGGGTAATGTATTGTTTAAAATGTAAAACATCGTCATGCTGTAAATTATGTGGTCACAGATTAGGCGCTGTTGTTCCGCGCTATCAAAAACGAGCAAATTTGTACAATGATCGTTTTGTAAGCGATATAATATATGTAATAAAAAAAAATAAGATTGAATCCGCTCGATTCGGGATTAATAATGTAAAAATGCAAAATAAAATGTATATAGATAGCAACGCGACATAACGGAACAGTTTTGTTTCCAAGTGATGACTGATGTATTGTTATTGTATAAATTTATGAATAATAAAATAATTTTGTGTGATACACGAGAGGTTAATATTTTCGTTTTATTTTTCGATATATTTACAGAAACCTGGGATAATGTTAACAGTCAGATAAAACTGGATTGTGTGTGTGACATAAGAAGCTGCTGTCGGCCTGGTTGTGTGTATTATGCTGTACACAAAAAATCTTTAAAAGGTTTAGCGTGGCACAGTCTTATCCATTCTTTGGTGATTTTGAAGGCAAATCAAAAAATGACCGAGTATCGTAAAATACTTCAAGCAATAAACGTACTTCGAGTTGATGGTAAAATTTTGTTATCGGTCACGCTGTATGGATATTTCAGAAGCATGTATTGTGTAGATTATAATTCGTTACGGTGCAAACGACCTACATGTATGAAAAATCAAACTCACGAGGTTAGACTCGATTACAACGCAAAAACGTACAATGATAGTTATATTACTGATATTTTGAATGTAATAGATACACACGAAATCGACGAGGTTAGTTTTAATGACAATAACAGCTACATTAGACGCAACAAGCATCTCAAATCCCATCGAAAGTGTATGTATAACCATCGATATATTCTTAAATAATCAACTAAATCATTTGATTAATAATTTAATAGTTTAAACATTATGATTATATATATGGTAATTTAGTTTTAAGAGAATTTATGTACGCCGAGTGATTGTTATTCTTAATAAATTCACATGAATATTTAATAAAAAAAAATGTATATGTAAATAATTTATTACCCAGTGTTATGTATCGCAATAATTATTTTATTAACAAAATATCTACATATTTTTACAATTATATTTTCACAAATAATTTTGTATAATATATAATATTTACAACAATTTAGTATAATAAAGAAAGTTTTTAAGCCAAGTACCAGCATATAACTCATGCTCGAAGCGGTTTGTCTTCAGGCCATATGAGGTGATGTAGTCCCACAACATCGACCACCGCAGTGTCAAAACCACACAATATTGTATTTATATGAATTTTCGTTTCGTCCTTGTTGACACTGGAGAGAAATAGATAAAAACTATCTGGTAAGAGACCTTTTTGCACAAAATAAGCTAGTAAAGGTTTATGCATGGTTAACTGTTGAAATATTAGTACGCGCGTTTTGTCCATCGTGCTCCCTTAGATGAGGTAGGTATAATTCCGCTCAAGCCACATAAAATTGCTCGTGCCGGAAGTGTTAAAAAACAAATTTCTAATTCGTAAATTTTAATATTACTTTTCATGTTCGATAAAGTTAAAGTTTCGCCGGTGTCTATATTTTTACAATATCGCGTGTTATTTTGTGTAATACAACGCATCCACTTGTTTTCAATTTTAATAGCCAAATGCATTTTCGTCTGAAAGAGAAAACGATAAATTTCAATATTTCGAGTATTCCGGAAAGGAAAGATAATTGCTGTTAAACACTCACTTGTAAATCTTCAAGCTTTAATTTTTTTAAAAACGGGTTTTCAATTTCTTGAAGCCTCATCGACTTTGTTTTACCACAGTAAAAATGTGTAGATGAAACAGCGCCATAAAACTTGCTCATGTCGGTTTGTAACGCAGAATATGTCTCGTCTTCCTCAATAATTTGCACATAGAAGGAGGAGGGCGATGAAAAATGCATAATGCGAACATTTTTTACGTTGTCGATAAACTTATTTAAATCTCTGTTTTTAATATCAAGTAAAGAAACGGTAGTCATTTTGAAGCTTGACACCAATGAATGGTGTCCGCAGATGCACCAGCTACGTACTGAAACAGTTTATGAGAGAAAAAGACGGTATATCGATGTCACACACTTGAAGGTGTGAAAACAAGTGTCTGATTTGAAAACAAGCTGTTTAACGGCTATTTTTAGCTCTGTCTCGCTTGAGCGATCCCTCGGAAAAGCTAGAGAGGGGTTGGTTTCAGCGGCATGCGTCCGCGGCTAAAACTTTACACGTGTGCTCAGCTGGAGGTGCTCCGAGGCTAGACTCTCGACCACTCATAAGCGCTATCTCCGCCGCCGTCGCATGCCCCGGGATCGCTAGTAAATAACAATTTGAGCGGTTTACAAAAACGTTACAATAAAATACGGATAATTTTTTTTTCGATGACGTCATTACGTAAGGGTAGAAGCTCCTCGAAAGTGGGCGGAGCCCTATCTGCCCGTCTCAACTATCAGAGCGCTGCACAGGGCGGCTGGTGGGCGAGTGGTGGGGGGCGTAGAACCGGCCTAGCTTACCTACTAATATAACCAATAATTAATTCATCAGTTGTTAATTTTCAACCATGCATATCAGATGGAAACATCCATGGACGAGTTTAATTTGTGGTCCTACGGGATGTGGAAAAACAGTTTTTGTAAAAAAAAATTTTTTAATTTTCGTCACCAGATGGCTGATGTTTCTTTCGATAGAATTTTGTTTTACTATGCAGAGTGGCAACACGGGTAAAAGTGAAAATTACGTCAACGATGGTATACAAATTGAATTTCGCGAAGAGTTGCCAAAATCTGAAGACTTTTCGAGCGATCCTCACTTGAAAAAACTTGTAATAATCGACGATTTAATGCGCGAGTCGTCAAACAACGTGGTGGTTGATTTATTTACAAAAGGAAGCCACCATAAAAATATTAGTGTAATGTTTATTACGCAGAATATTTTTCATAAATCGACTCATTCGCGCGACATTAGTCTCAATGCATCGTACATTGTTTTGTTTAAGAATCCGCGTGATAAAGCTCAGATACAACATTTGGCACGACAAATTTATCCAGAAGACTCCAAATTTTTATAAGAGGCCTATCAAGATGCAACAGCCAAAGGGCATGGATACCTCATGATTGATTGCAAACAGAGTACACTCGACGAATTTCGATTTCGCTCTTGCATTTTTCCTGATGACGAGTATCAGTATGTCTACATACCTAAATATACTCACTCTACATATACAAACGTATTTTAGCTTTTGTATAAAACAGCGAGAGCATAAAATAGTTTTGTTAGTAGGAAGAAAACTGTGGACCTGTGTACACCGTCAGAGGGTTTTAGTCTTTTTTATACTTTTTGTAAAGTGTTGTGAGTGCGTATATATTTTGTAAACGAAATTTATCAATTTCTCAGATGGACCAGTAAAAATATAGCGGAAAAACCAATATCCCATACACCAAACTTTCCGACAGCAGTAAAGAAGAAGACAAACAAAAAACCACCTCTGCCTGGAGCAATTTTACGAGTAAATTTTCAACAAACACAAAGTCATTTCCCGAACGAGAAAATTATAAGAAATTTTCATAATCCACCAACACATGGATCGGTCACGCGCGTACAGTCGTCGTCACAGTAAGGGTGGCCGACGGGGAAAGCAGTATCCACCTGTCGGAAAAAAATATATTGCTCTTTTAGAAGCGTTGAGACATTCCGACAAGAACCAGCGTCTTGCTCTACTACGATCAGCGGACGAAAAACTAATAAAGTATATCTGTGAATGTGCTTTAAACGTGCTTAAAGGTGCTGTGACTATAAAAGAAACGCAAAAACGAAAGTTGAAAAAATATAAAACAGTTTTGAGAAAATTGGTGAAAAAACCCGCACACAAAAATTCTTGGAAGGGTAAAAAACGCTATCTAGTTCAAAAAGGTGGAAGTTTCTTACCATTCTTGCTGACTCCGATATTGGAAATATTTTCAAATATATTTTGAAAAAAAAATGGGGAGGGCGAAAAAAATGGTACTTATATCCAAGGAAAAGCTTGAGCGAATTCAAAGAGAAGGTGCTGTTTCACCCAGTAATACAGGCACTGCAAATTCTGCAAACTCGTCAACAGCAACATACACTCCACCTGTTTTACAAAGTACACAAACTATTGGTGATAACTTGACTCGTCTGGATGACGAAATGCGAAAAATTTTAGACTCAAATACATACACGAATGACCACGACAGGTTAAAAGATTACTTGAGAACACTGCAAAGGTACTCATTTTTTGTTGAAGAAAAACGAAAGGCTCTTAAACCCAAAGACAATAATAACCACGACCTTTCTGTTTCCAACGGAGTGTCTAACGATGCAATTGTAGAGAGCGTACCAAAGTTGTATAAAAAAAAGGCTCAATTATTGTTAAACCATTTGAAAAACAACAGTGATCGTGTAAGCTGGGGAGAAACAGGTGTAGTATTCATTGATGATGAAAAAATAAAAAATTCAAACATAGCGGACCTAAAAAACGACGCTTGCAGAAATCGAAAAAATATTAAAGCTATAGGTAGAAAAGAGTTTGCAACTGTATTTAAAGATATCGCAACGCCACGAGAATTTATCGGTAATCCTGAAATATGGGGAATTTCCAAGACATTATTTTCTCATAAGAAAAATGCTGTGAAAAACGATTCGATCAACGAGGAATCTTTTGAAAACGACAGTGACCACACCCCACTTATAACTAGTACAAATTCGGATTCATTATCTGGTTTATCAACGACTGTGATAAAAGCGGCGAATTCTAGTTTAGAAAAGAGAAAGAAAAAGCATAGCTTTACTTCTTCAACACCACAAGGTAAACAACCAAAACGTCACAGTGCTTATTGGATAAAATTTTAATATGGAGAATATCGAAAAGCAATATTTCGATCCACAAAATACGGTAGGTTTTGCCCGTGCAAGAAATCTACTTCGAACAAACAAAAGTAAAACAGAAAAAGAAAAAATTAAAGAATGGTTGACAAAGCAGGACGCATACACATTGCATAAAGCTATACGACGAAAATTTCCACGATTATATTACGACGTAATATAAGTAAGAGATCAAGTTTGGGAGGCGGATTTGATGCAAATGACATCTTTCAAAAATTACAATGATGGCATTTCGTATGTTTTGGTTGTAATTGATGTTTTGAGTAAATATGTTTGGGGCGAAGCTTTACGCGATAAAACTACTTTTGAAGTTACCCAAGCTTTTAAAAGAATACTGGCTAAAGGTCGCCGTCTTGCTATGCTACAAACCGAGCGCAGAAAAGAATTTGTTGGAAACGTGCTACAAAAATTTTTAAAAGAAAACGAAATTCAATTTCGTGTAGTGTTGAAGAGTGTTGAAGAGTTGAAGTGAAATCTTTTATAATACACAGCGGAGTCAATGGCCATTGCTTAGAAAATGTAATTTTAGGACAACTACCAAAAAGAGTTGTTCTAGGGTTTGTAGACAATAAGGCTCTCAACGGGGACCGAAAACTCAACCCATTTAATTTCCAAAGTTATTCAATTAATTTTCTTTCTCTTTCCGTGGACGGGGTCCAGATCGCAAGCAAACCTCTGCAGCCATCATTTACGGGAAATTCACCACAATTTATCGAGGCATATCACACTCTTTTCTCTGGCACTGGTATATTCTACGCGAACGAAGGAAATACGATTAGCCGTGACCAGTACGCTAACGGCTATTGTTTATTTACCTTTGATTTAACACCCGATTTATCGGCACAATTTGCCGGACATTGGAATCTAGTTAAAAATGGGACCATGAGAATAGAAGTACAGTTTGAAAAAACATTAACAAAAACTATAAACTGTATACTTTATGCCGAATTCGATAATGTGCTAGAAATAGATTCGGCTCGACAAGTAATTGTCGATTTTAACTCGTAAGACCCATGTCGACGTACAGGTGTCGCTACATAAGCCCAATGCTACCCAAGCCCTAGGATGCAGGTGTTGCCTATAAATGGATTTCACACTAGAGGGGAGAGACGTCATAAGGCGACCCACACCAACAGCCATAAAGAAAACTAACCATGTTTTCCTCGGTTTCAAGTCTACTGAATTTCTACTGAAAGAAATTGCAGTTATAGGCGCAGATTGCAACTTTTTCGCCCATTGGATTATAAAACCACCATACAATAGTGAAAAAATCCCAAAAGGTATTCTTGCAACAAACGGTTATTTAACGTGCTTTCATCATGGCATTGAGTGGTTTGATGGAGAATCTACTCTGGAAGATGTTTTAAATTCCCTCCGAGAAGTGGCAAGAAATTCTTTAAGAATCTACACAAGAGGAGTGCAAAAAATGGAGTTTCTTGAAAAACTATTGTGCAGACAAATAATTAATTTGGAAGAATATACCTACCCTTCTTTCAGAAATTTGCCCAGAGTAAATGAACATTTTTGTTTTTACCACGGACGTAAGAGGGAGTACTTTGCTTGTGCTTTGTGTTATGCATATTAATAACGTGTGTGGTTATTAAAAACACTGTACGCCGCAAAACCCTCTGTCGACGTAGTCGACGTGCAACGAAAAACCGTTAAGAATTGTCTCAAAACGTAAGCAAATTAAACGTTTTGAAAAATTCCAAATCATCATCGACATCATCGTGCAGCATTGGTCGTACTTCCAGCTCCTCGACAGCAGATAAAAAAAGTAGGGGAAAAGCAACACTGGAGGAGGAAAACCACTACACCAACATAGATAGTGAACTGTCTACAGCTTCAGACACCCCTGACACACATCAGAGCGCGGACAGTCGGAGTGTTTGCTGCAGATCAAATTCCCTTTGTGCTGGAAAGGCCGTGTGCAATTGTAGCTAATGTGGACGAAAGCAGTAAACCAGAAACCCATTGGATCGCAATCCATATCGACGCCCATGGATATGGAGTCTATTTTGACAGCTATGGACTTGCTCCAGCCGTCTCACATCATATTGATCACCTGCGAAGAAACTGCTCTTTATACACATGGAACATCCAACAGCTTCAAGACCTCAATTCGATCGTGTGCGGTCATTACTGCGTTAATTTCCTTTTTTATATGTGTAATAATTATAACCTTAATATATGTTTGTACGTTATTCTCAAGTAAAACTACCGAGAACTATCGTTCTATCGACTAACCGTTTTTTTATTTAAAAAAATAACTAAACATACTAATAAAAATTCAAAATATAATAATAAGTGTGCGTCTTGCGTTCAAATTTGTAATGCGAAAAAGTTTATGTAATTCTGTCTGTATGTATGTGTGAGTGTACGTCTGCAATAAAATATTTAATCTTACTCTATATATTAAGAAATATATGTACATGTAAACTTAGCTACTCAGTATTCAAATAAAAAAAAATTACATTATTTTTCTCTTTTTATTTCATTGACCTACCCATGACTCACCCATCCCATCTCATATCCCCCTATATAGCTCGTAATTTTCTTTCGCCCCCGCATAGTCTCACACTCTTAAAATAAACTCACCAACCCACGCATTCCTCCTCTCCCGTTAAAATCTTTTAAATATAACTCCCCTGCCCTCGCACTCCCGCCTTACCACCTTTACACCTCATTCCATAAACGCCGTCCACCCACCTTACACCCACCCGTACCTGCTGCCGCTGGTGCGTCCTCCTCTTTTTCACTTTTTGCAAATTTTCGAAATATTTCCACCCACCTACACTCACTCTCATATACCCCCGCATCACTTTTCCTCTCTTTGCAAATTTTTGCAAAAATTCGCAAACACCAACTTACCCACCCACCAGCCTCCCGCTCTCACTCCCACTCATCTCCTCATCCATTTTCCACTCTTTGCAAATTTTCGAAAAAATTCGCAAACACCATCTTTCCCTCCCCGCCACCCACCTACACTCTCTCCCACCCATCTCCTCTCTTCTTTTCCACTCTTTGCAAATTTTCGCAAAAATTCGCACTCACCACCCACCACCATCTCCTCCCACCTCCCACTCTCCCACTTCACCCATTCTCGCCTCCCGCGATCCCCTCCACTCAGCCTTCCAAAAACGTACACCCGAGCCGAGCACACAAACCCAGACGCACCGACCAAAAACGTTCCCCACGCCCACCGCTTGGCGCCAGACGCTGACGTCACTGGTGTCTGGAAAAAACGTTCCCCTACTACTTACGTTATTTGATATCAATACAATACTGTCTAAAACATATTAAGTAGGTGTTGCGTCCTAACAGCTATTGTCACATTTCGAGAATCTATTAGATCTTATATGCACATTTCAGAATCAAATGAGAATTTCCTACGTTATTTCCTTGAAAATGACACTTGTAGATTTCGATTTCTTCAGGCAGTTGTTTATGATGTATTGTTTCTTTATATATATATATCTTGAAATTTACAAGGAAGCGAACAATGATTTTTATAAATATTCTTCACCTCATCGAATTTTAATGATTCCGAAAAAAATCTTCTTGACTATCTGTAAGTAAAAAATTTTCAGAAAGTATCAATTCTTTAAAAATTGCTATTTAACATATAGCCACTTTAATACTAATCTAAAAAAGTTATTGTCCCATTGATGCTCGTAAATAAATTCTTTTGATCAGTCGACTTTCTGAGATCCTCGATTATTTAAACGAATATACTATACGAGTAAACAATCTAACGCGGGATCCGTGATATTATTTGTACATTCATAAAACATGTTGTTATATATTGATGAGTGATGCGTAAGGTTAGGTCGATACAAGTGTATATATAGATATATGTTTGTGAAACAGGACTTATGTTGACATCGCGGGTTAATGTTTATGCAAAATTAACATGTAAAAATTATGTGCACGTCCGCATAAGTACCTTAAAGTCAGCATAAGTCTCGCACCAGTTCAGAAATTGTCTGCATAAGTCACGTTCCACACAGATATAGATATATAAATATATATATATATATATATATATATATATATATATATATATATATATATATATATATATATATATATATATATATATATATATATATATATATATATATATATATATATATATATATATATATATATATATATATATATATATATATAATATCTTCTCTCTCTAGCTCTCTCTCGCTCTCTCTCTCTCTCTCACGCAGAGCTGTTGACTGTGAAGAAGTAGATAGATATATAGCAACGGTCGGAACAAAAACAGCTGATCGAGAGGGAAATGAAGGAAAATAATAAACTGAAAACGACCATAAAAATATTTAAACTAGATATTCATCAAAACGACATAATATTTTTAATTGAAATTTTTTATACATGTAGTATATCAAAGCAGCTATCCATTGATATAAAAGATATTAGAATAAAACATAATGTAAAGAAGTAAAAAATTAGTGAAATTCTCGCGCACCCATTTCATTGTATATGAAGCACGGTCGTCCCTCAGGCTTTTCTACATTGGACATATACTTGCCTCCGGAGCGCTTCCGCGCTCCTTGATTAAATGCCTGAGAACCATGAACGTTTAAACATTAAAATATTTACCTCAATAATATATTCAAAATAACTATAAAATATAAATTACTATTACAAATTTCGATAAAAGGTATTATACAAATTGAACAAAATGTGTGTGTAACTGTTACAATAAATTGGTTGAGTGTATGCCTGTGTCATAATTCTGTATGAGTGCATGTGAGTAGTACAATTTGAGTGTATGAGTTTTGCAGAGAAAGTTAAGTTATGCTGAGAAATCCCCGTCCAGTGAAGGCACTGTTTGCAAAAATGATCACTGTTAATATTATTGATTAACTTGATCTGAGAGTTACCGAACATCGCATGTGCAGAGTACATTCACATTGTATCATTGCTTACGTGTATCAAAATGACTGTGCGTGTGTAAGAAGTTACCTGGCTTCGCAGTGATTATATTAATCCGGAAGGTGTGAGAAAAGCCGATTGCGATGCACAGAAGCAGGTGAGTTGCGCCAGATGAGAACGGCCAGTAAGCAGATCCATTAGAGGAGAGCCAGTGAAGTTTCCTTGCTGAGAACCGCCGCCAAAATGCAGCAGAAGCCGCGTGAGATGTTGTCTCGTGGTGCGCTCGAGGCATCGAGCGCCGGTGAGAAGATGCCGTTTGAGTAGCTCTAAATTACTGAGAGTATACCTGTTGAGAGTCACTTCTCGCACGCAGCGATTATATTAATCGCCTATGCTTATGAGTTGGTCCTATGATGGTGACTTCGCAACTATGATGTGCAGGTGAGTAAAGCCGTAAGTTGAGATGATCACGTGAGGAAGCCCTGGAGATGAGTGCGAGGATGCGAGCAGCCGAGGAGGACAGCTAGATGAAAACCATAGTTGAGAAAGCAGCAGGTACCGCGGCCGCCTCATGGCCAACTAGATGCAGCGAGCCGGTGAGAATTGCCATGTGATGAGATGCCGGGCGAGCAGCGCTGCTACACGAGGAGATGCCGCATGGGCGTCACCGCCGTGTGAGAAGTTCCGTGTGAGAGACACTGCTGCATGAGAGATTCTGTGTGAGACTCTACGGCTGCGTAAAACCTTGCCGTGTGAAACGACGCCTCGTAGAAGTTCATGAAGAGAGAGTGAGAGAGACCATACTTGAGAGACTTTGACGTGAGTGTTGCCGAACGTGCACACTGATGTTCTCCACGAGGCCGACTTCAGAGAGAGAATTTTACTCAACTGCGCGAGAATGCCGTGTGAGTCGGCCATGCGGCCTCGTGGCGAGCACGCCGTCCTGACTAACTAGACAGAATGAGCCCTTCCGTCTACTTCCTCGCCTTGGGCCGATCCGATAGCAGAGAGAGAGAATCCATGAACGACTTTCTTCTTCTCGGTCTTGAGTTTGTCACTTCGCGACTCAAATTAATACCTATCTCACATTTGCATGTGAGAGAGCGAGAAAGACCGAGATATCGCGCATATAACCGCGGGAATTCAAATTAGCTGATTCCGCCCGCCATCAACCACTAGGTTGATTTGAATTCCGATGTGCTGGTACGATGGCGAGTGGCTGACTTCCGAGTAGATTGAGAGGTGGCCGTCCTGAGTTTCTTCTTGTGAGGTTGTAAGTTCTCTGATGAGGTCTTCCAATATCTTCTGATAGTATATACTATGTGATGATTATCCGTATTGAGTACCATGAACTCCACTTGATTTCGTGAGATAAGTGATGCGTTTTTGATGTTGATTGAGACCGTTGTTGAGATGACTTGCTGCCAGAGTTACTGAGTCATCCATGAAGGAGTTTCCCAACTGGACAGCTGAAATGCATTGACAGTTAGAAACCAAGTGAAACATTGAGTTTAATACCTTGATGATGAGAACAAAGCCAACGTGAGTGTATCTTCTGAATCCTTTTGGAGTGGTTGTAACAGCTTTGAGTTGAGGAACCTTCACTTGAGTCAGCAATGATAATGAAATTCCAATTTGAGAATAATGTTGTCCATGTTCTGTTGGCGATGAAATATTATTGATTTCACCACTGCCTTCCACTTACATCATACGAAATGCTGCAGGTGGTTTGAGTATCCATGGAGTGCCATCATTGATGAGAGTTGTACCAAGTTGAGTTTGTTGCGAAGGGAGTTCTCCAATTGAAATAAACCAAGTTTAAGCCGTAATGAAACCATTCGAATGAGTAACCACTGACCATGTATGGATGAACAGCTGATGGAAGATGATGCTGTGAAAGCACACAAATACAAATCCAGCACTTGTATGATTTTGGATTCACGCCCCTTCAATAAGTTTACGAGTGGTCCTGCTAAATTGATCCCAGTGTGAGTGAAGGGTGGTGATGGGGTGGCCCAGCGCGCTGGATAGTTGCTCTATGAGTTGCTGAGTCCGATCAGTCCGATACCTAGCACAAATCACAAAGTCTAGAATAAGTGACTTGGCCAGAACTTTGCTTTCAATAATCAAAATTTCCTGCCTGATGTGTGCAAAGTGAGTTTTCTCGGTGCCACCGAGAGATGTTGTTTTGTGAGAATGCCAAATGGTCAGTGATGAGTTGACTGCACCGTATTAATGTAGCTGATTGTTGAGTGATACTCCAGTTGAGTTTCGTAAAATCGACCTCCTACCCGGATAATTCTTTCTGAGTACATGCAGTCAATCTATTGAGTAGAGAATTCCGTGGGACTTGAGATATTTCAGCATGAGGAGTTCACGATGGAAATGAACTTGCTGAGTTTTCTTGATTCAGAAGAATTTTTCTTTGCTGATCAGATCAGTTGTGAGTCTCATCTCTGTTGAATTTTCCCTTTTGCGGACGAGATCCCATGAATTTTCCGAATGTGATGTGGTTGCAGTGAGTGTGACCTTTGCTTCTTTCTGGAAGGTGTTCCTCGTTTTATGAGTCTACTTGAGATGGTCATGATGATTAATTGCCTTTGGTTGTTGGAATTATTCTTTAAGTGAGTGCAACCCTGGTTCCAACAGATTCCTTCCATCATGAGGCATGTGAGATTATGCGTGTACATACCATATTCTGATCTGTCCATAAATGAACATGAGTGCTTGGCAACTGAACATTGTCCAAACATACCTTCTGAGTAACCTTGCCGCTCTGAACTCCAACCTTGATATGCCTTCCTTGCCTTCCTTCCTTCTTGATGAGTTGCCTTCCTTCTTGATGAGACTGGGAATAATAAGCCACTTGTGAGAAATGTGGTTTACCGTGGGGTGCTGTAACCGTTGCCTATTGCGAAGCATTCGAAAAGCCATAAGTTTTGAGAACCGAATCCAATTGAGTGAGATTTTCTCGAATTTACAGCCATTCTTCGCAATTGAGTTCAACTTGTTTGTACCATGAGTACTTGAGTAGCCACAGCTCTTGTAGGAGAATTTGAAATAATAACCACAGATGAGATTGGCCATGTGGGATCGAGTAGTGGTGAGTTTTGAAAGAGAATTATCCAGTTGTGATTATTTCTTGAGTGAGCGGCAGTATCATTCAGATGTGAATTTAATTGATAGTGAAATCCGTTATAATTTGAGTAATCTCGTGACGCAATCATCATAATCTATAGCTTGAGCTGCTGGTGAGTAATTCCTTGAGAAACATCGGCAAATTGAATTGCAATTTTCCTAATGCATTGCCGCCCGCCGTGTAGACTCCTGATAACTGCGTAGCGCTATGAATGAGTGTGTCCGTTGATGCAACTCCATATGTGAATTGCAAGCTCCAAATGCAGTGGCAATTATTGACGATTAAGTAACTGGGTATTGCAGGTGAGTTGACCTTGAGTGTAAATGATTGCGCCGAAATCCAATTTTTGAGTGATTTTTATCCAAGTGATAAATCTTGAGTGAAAATTCCTTGGTCTTGCACCTATGTGTGACGTGCGGTTATTGATGCATAAATCCAAACTCTGAAGCACAGCACAATTGTAAGATGAGTAGGACGAGTGTAATTGCATCTCTGTATCTCGTTGAATCGAATAATATCAACGCCACAATAGAGTGAGTGAGGTCACTTCCAATAGGTGCAAGTGTGCTGAGTAATGCATATTAAATGTATCACTTTCGGTTGAGATGTTCTTGTAGAATTCCTATGAAACTCCTTTCTGAGTTAACTGCTAAGGCAGCGCTGAGTTTGTATGCCCACACAGTGATCCACATGTAGTGAAGAGTTTGTCCGTTAATTCCTTGAGATTGTCCGTTTGACTGTTGAGAGTGTCGAAGTCACTGGTGAGAATCGCATGCATGAGTATGTCAATCTCCTTAGCCTCAGCATCCTCAGCCATGATTCAATGCATGTAAACAGTTTAGCAATGAGTAAAATGCAATGACTCTAATACACACCACAGCATGTTTTATCCGGCTCGAAGGACCAAATGTTTGAGAATGCCATAATTTATAATGAGGACATGCTGTAGGTGTTTACAAAATAAATTGAGCCAAAACAATTTAGTAAATTAAAACTATAATATATTCATAATAACTATAAAATACAAATTACTATTACAAATTTCGATAAAAGGTATTATACAAATTGAACAAAATGTGTGTGTAACTGTTACAATAAATTGGTTGAGTGTATGCCTGTGTCATAATTCTGTATAAGTGTATGTGAGTAGTACAATTTGAGTGTATGAGTTTTGCAGAGAAAGTTAAGTTATGCTGAGAAATCCCCGTCCAATGAAGGCACTGTTTGCAAAAATGATCATAGTTAATATTATTGATTAACTTGATCTGAGAGTTACCGAACATCGCATGTGCAGAGTACATTCACATTGTATCACTGCTTACGTGTATCAAAATGACTGTGCGTGTGTGAGAGGTTACCTGACTTTGCAGTGATTATATTAATCCGGAAGGTGTGAGAAAAGCCGATTATGATGCACAGAAGCAGGTGAGTTGCGCCAGATGAGAAAGGCCAGTAAGCAGATCCATTAGAGGAGAGCCAGTGAAGTTTCCTTGCTGAGAACCGCCGCCAAAATGCAGCAGAAGCCGCGTGAGATGTTGCCTCGTGGTGCGCTCGAGGCATCGAGCGCCGGTGAGAAGATGCCGTTTGAGTAGCTCTAAATTACTGAGAGTATACCTGTTGAGAGTCACTTCTCGCACGTAGCGATTATATTAATCGCCTACGCTTATGAGTTGGTCCTATGATGGTGAATCCGCAACTATGATGTGCAGGTAAGTAAAGCCGTAAGTTGAGATGATTACATGAGGAAGCCGTTGAGATGAGTGCGAGGATGCGAGCAGCCGAGGAGGGCAGCTAGATGAAAACCATAGTTGAGAAAGCAGCAGGTGCCGCGGCCGCCTCATGGCCAACTAGATGCAGCGAGACGGTGAGAATTGCCATGTGAGAGACACTGCTGCATGAGAGATTCCGTGTGAGACTCTACGGCTGCGTGAATCCTTGCCGTGTGAAACGATACCTCGTAGAAGTCCATGAAGAGAGAGTGAGAGAGGCCATACTTGAGAGACTTCGACGTGAGTGTTGCCGAACGTGCACACTGATGTTCTCCACGAGGCCGACTTCAGAGAGAGAATTTTACTCGACCGCGCGAGAATGCCGTGTGGGTCGGCCATGCGGCCTCGTGGCGAGCACGCCGTCCTGACTAACTAGACAGAATGAGCACTTCCGTCTTCTTCCTCGCCTCGTGCCGATCCGATAGCAGAGAGAGAGAGAGAGAGTCCATGAACAACTTCCGTCTTCTCGGTCTTGAGTTTGTCACTTCGCGACTCAAATTAGCACCTATCTCACATTTGCATGAGAGAGAGAGAGCGAGAAAGACCGAGATATCGCGCATATACCTCCTTAGTTAGTGTAGCGTCTCAGCTGTTTCGCCGAGACTGTGGGGATCCTAGCCCCACGGCTCTCCTAGTTCCAGGAAAGGAAGGGGAAGAGGAGAATAATGAGTCGGAGAGTTAACAATAACGAGCAGGTTTATTGAAGGTGAGGGGGTACAGCGGATTACGTCCGCACGCTCGTAGACTCGAGCAACGACTGCCGCTCGCCGGCGGCTTTACGCAGAGCGTGACATGGTGGCTTCACCCACTCTCGCAGTTAGAGTGAGAGGGAAGATCGCAGTCCCTACACACTCCCCCCCAAGTGCCAACGCAATACATAAATAATAAATAAATATAAATATATGTATATATAAACCTAACGTGCTCAATAGCACTTACAGACTTAGAGTAACGCTGCTGATCACAGATGCATCAGGCTTTGGTCGCAGGAGCAAAAGATACTTTCTTCCTAGCATAGGTTTTTAATACTGGTCGGTCACCAGTGGTGGGCTGATTGCCTTTTAAATCACCACCGGAAGGCACATCGGGAAGGCTGTCGGAGATCATATACGCGGGCTTTAAAAGTTCGACAGACACGCTGCGCGCCGCGCCATTAATTTCTATATCAAAAACGCGATCAGAGGGACGCTTTAATACTTTGTATGGGCCGGTGTATGGCCTTTCTAATGATTTTTTGGCCATGTTGCGCATAAATACATGTGTACAGGTATATAAGTCCTTAAAACAAAAGGCACGTTTCTTATAATTATGTGCGACAGGGACTGGACGAACTTCACGCATATATTCGCGGAATTCTTCGATAAAAAAATTTGGATCAGGCGTAAAGTCTTCAGGGAGGGAAAACTCACCTGGAAGACGTAAGGTAGTGCCAAATACAAATTCCGCAGGAGACGCATTCGTGTCCTGACGGAGATGACAACGTAATCCTAAGAATACTGTACTAAGCGTACGGGTCCAGTCCTTGTCCACATGACACATGATCGCCGCTTTAAAGGTACGGTGCCAACGCTCGATAAGGCCATTCGCCGCAGGGTGATACGCGGTAGTGCGGATACGCTCGCAACCTATTAGGGACAAAAGGGCCGTAAATAAGCGCGATTCAAACTGCGAACCCTGATCGGAAGTGATGACCTTTGGCGCACCATGACGAGAGACCCAGGTGTCGTAAAATGCCCTGGCGACCGTTTGCGCCGACATTTCACGCAACGGAAGCGCCTCAATCCAACGCGAAAAGCGGTCGATCATGGAGAGCACGTACTCGAAACCATTTCGATTAGGGAGAGGACCGACTAGATCAATATGTACATGGTCGAATCGACCATCGGGTGCGACGAACTTGTCGGGTACAAGTTTGACATGACGAGAAATTTTTGACTGCTGACAGTCTAAACAGTTTTTACAAAGACGCGGTATGTCACGGTGCATGTTTGGCCATACGTAACGTTGCCGAATGAGTCGATCGGTGACTTTCGGGCCTGGATGAGCAGGCTTATGAAACATGTTAAACACCGTTTCACGAAGGGACTCAGGGATGTACGGGCGAATGGCTTCACCAGTGATTTCGCAAAAGATGGTATTATGAGCAGGGCCCCATTGAATACGCTTCAAAGAGAGCGGGTAGTCTGAAGACTCGCGAATGGCCTTGAGCTGCTCATCGGCTTCCTGTTTCTCAGCAAGCTCATTAAGGTTGATCTCTACGGGAAGTCGGATGGACTCTACCCGAGAGAGTGAGTCAGCAACTGTGTTTTCAGTGCCTTTGATGTAGTCAATTTGGGTGGTATATTGTGCGATAAGGGACAGCTGACGAGTGTGCCGCGTAGACGCCTTATCGGACTTTTGCATGAAAGCATAAAAGAGGGGTTTATGATCTGTTAAGATCTTGAAGTCTCTGCCTTCAACCAAAAACGAGAAGTATTTTACAGCTTCATATATGGCCGTGAGCTCGCGGTCATATGCACTGTACTTCCGCTGAGAAGGAGAGAACTTTTTCGAAAAGAAAGCTAAAGGTTCCCAAATTCCGGTGAGGGAAAGCTGTTCGAGAGCAGCACCCATGCCTATATCAGAGGCGTCTGAGACTAGACGTAGTTCTGCACCAATGCGAGGGTGTACAAGCAGGGCTGCTGTGGCAAGTTCGTTTTTGACACGAACAAAGGCCTCCTCCGCCTCAGGTGTCCAAATCACCGGGCGTTTATCATTCTTCCGAAAATCAGTGAAGAGAGCGTTAAGAGGAGCCTGAGAGGTTGCAGCGCGAGGCATATTACAGCGGTAAAAATTTACGATACTGATAAACCTGCGAAGTTCTGCAATTGTCTGAGGTTTTGGAAAATTCAAAATGGCCTCAACTCTGCTGGAAATGGGGCGAATGCCTTCACCATTCACAAGGTAGCCTAAAAATTCCAACTCCTCAGCAGCAAAAGTACATTTGTCAACGTTTAGGCGAAGATGAAACTTCTTAAGCCTTTCAAAGACTATTCGAAGATGAGCATGGTGCTCTTCTAACGAGGATGAAGCGATCAAGATATCGTCTATGTATAGGTACACAAAATCGAGATCACGTAACGCGCTGTTTATATAACGCTGGAAGGCCTGACTCGCATTGCAAAGACCAAATGTCATGTACATAAATTAAAAAAGGCCAAATGGCGTAATTATCGCCATTTTGGGAATGGCTTCAGGAGCCACTGGGATCTGGTTGAACACTTTATGAAGATCCAGTGCTGAGAAGACTTTTTTACCGTGAAGATTATTCGTGCAGTCATGAATGTGAGCAGTTGGATATTTATCCGGGACTGTCGCAGCATTTAAACGCCTGTAATCACCACACGGTCTCCAAGAATTATCCTTTTTTAACTCTATATGGAGTGGGCTCGCCCACGGACTGCTGGAGGGGCGACATATGCCTGCCTCAATCCAAGCATCGAATTCTGCTTTCGCCGCTTTTAGTTTATCTGGAGCGAGTCTGCGAGGACGCTCCGATACCAAAGGACCACAGGTCAAAATGTGGTGGAAAACATCGCTGTTTCTGGGGATTGTGGGTTTAGAAACACCCGTGATCTCCGGAAAGTCAGCGAGAATCTTTACACACTCCGAGCCGGGAACAACTGCAAAAACAGAGTCCAATGAAACATCTTTCACAACTGCAAGAGTATAGATATTGGTAGATGAGTCGACAAGACGACTTCTTTTGAGGTCAACAAGAAGGCCATAGTGAGATAAAGGATCAGCACCTATAATGGAATGAGGAACATCCGCTATACAAAAGCTCCAGCGAATGGGATATCGAACGCCCAGATTAAGTGTGAGCATCGATTCGCCGTAGGTACTTATCAAAGAGTTGTTCGCCGCGAATAGCTTAAAGGAGCTGGGCTTGCCGCATGCCTTAGGATTTGCTGGGACGAGCGAAATGTCCGCACCAGTATCGATAAGGAACGACCTGCCCGAGATGCGATCATGTACATGAAGACGTTTAGATAAACGAGTACTTTCTGAAGACATCTCCTCAACAGAAGGTTGAGTTAGTTCTTTGGTGGATATTGTTGTTGCCACTCACCATATTTGGGCATCACTCACGACACGACAAGGGATTATTCGAATACTTCCTATGGGCTGGAAGAACGAGCGCGCGTAGATCTGCCTCTGGATTAGGAGCCAGATAACTCTTTTGAAGAACCCGAGTTACCATCTATTTTCTTTGCCAGGGTCTCAAATTTTCGTTCAAGCTTCTGCTCAAAAGTCGAGCTAGCAAAAGTCGAGATGAGGCGTTCTTTTACCTGTTTATATATGTCAGCAGGAGCGGGATCTTTCGAGATTATATCCCTGATAGCCGATAAAGTTTCTCCACCGAGTGAAGGTAGATTATCTTTGCCCTTCACTCGGTGGAGAAACTTTATCGGCTATCAAGGATATAATCTCGAAAGACCCCGCTCCTGCTGACATCGGCGTGATCTTCGGAAAACGCGCGCTTTCAACACGATTACCTGCGTTTCTAGCTAAAAGCCGTTGCATCTGCTGCTGCGGAGCTTCGAATGCTGCCTCGTCTACAGGCTTTTTGGCGAAAAAGAATGTGCGCGAGCCTAGAAACTAATGAGTAAATAGTTACGCCTACGCTCCCCGAAGGTGACGTAGGAAGTAAGGTAAGAGATCCGATCGCTCCGGTGAGGTTACGACGTGCCTAAATTGCCTTACCCCGCTGCGTGTCATAAGTTACCTAGTTAGTACTCGGAGGCACAAACAATGGTTGTTAAAGCTAGCCTAATGTAGAACTTAAAAATTAAGTATCGAAATTTCAGTAAATCGCGTGAAAAGCTAAGAGACCACTTCCCGCTTAAAAAATTATTTTTAAAAGGATTTTCTTAAAGCATGTGACTAGGCAACGCACAAATTTACTATTAATGGAATTGAAAGAAAAAATCTAATACACGCGACTCAAGAAGTGCCACAGTAACTTTCCGAGTAACCTTGCGCAAAAACAGGTCTAAAAGAAGGGGCGTGAAAAGTTCAAAATGGCTACCAAGATGGCTGTTAAGGTAGTATGGCCATTAATATCCACTACTAACTATTCAACAAACTACCATTCGCTTCAACTATTCAATTAACAACTACAACGTTTGGTCTAATAACACGTTGTTAATTTCTACATCTGGGTTTAACAATAACTACAACAACAACTTCGTCCACGATGACAACTTTATTTTCACACAACACTATGGATACAACAACAAGTCGCACCATGAACGCAACACGTATGTTGAATATTTCGAAAAAAGAAGTCCTGCAACACTATCTGAGAATACGTAAGGACGTTAATGTTAAGATAATTTTACACCTAATTTTCCAAATCTTTAACATTGATACTAAACGACATTTCCAACTACTAAGTAAAATGTTTTACAAGGAATGTTTGTTAAATAAATCGAAGGGTTTGTTCAAATAAACCACTATTTAACAGTAAACAATAATCACGTTTATTACAATACTCAGAATCTCCAGTACAGCTCTCTCTCTTATTACAACCGTTCACGACGGAGGACGACAGCCGAGTGCTGCTCCCGCTCGCGCTCACCATACGCTTACTACTATACCCATGTGATGGCGCTACGCACACACTTTCTATTTCTCAGATATAAATATATCTCATATCCTAACACGCCTCCTTACATTTATATCTTTCACAATACAATAAACTTTAAATGAAATTCAATAGTTCTCGCAATTTCTTAAATCTCAATTTACCAAGAGCCTTTGTTAATATATCTGCTACATTCTTTTCTGAACTTACTTTAACAACATTAATCAAATCTTTTACATAATTTTCATTTACAAAATGATAATCTACTTCAATGTACTTTGATCTCTTGGAAAATTACTATACTTAGCAATACTTACAGCGCCAGAATTATCCTCATATATATTTATAGGTTTCTTAATTTCTAAATCAGAGCTACTTAACAAATCTTTCACAAAAAGAATCTCGCTTACGGCTTCTGACAGTGCAACGTATTCTGCTGCTGTCGAAGACTTAGTAACTTCCCTGTTTCCTAGATTTCCAATGAATTACATTACCATACAATCTTACAATATATCCACTAGTCGATTTCCTATCTAGACAATCTCCTGCCCAGTCTGCATCAACATAACTGTTGGAATAATGATACATTTGTATTACATAAAGTAAATATAGTATGTGGCACGCAAGCACAAATATGCCGAGACGCGCGACACATACATATACGCAAACATTTATATCCCCTCCGTGGTTCGCCGCAAGAAGCGAGCGCGAGCGAACCTCACATAAAAGCAAAAGAGACTGAGTGTGACCGTCGCACGGAAAACACGTGCACACGAGCGTAGAGTATGAGGCTCCGCAGTTGTAAAATCCTTTTCTTTATTAAATACTATTGTTAAGAAACATCTCTCTCTCATTCCATCGTACCTGTCAATTATTATTAGTTAACCAACATGGTAGTAGTCCATGGTTTCGTGACTCCGTTATTTCGCGCGGGAGTGTTCCTTTCTTCTTGTGTACGTCTACCTTTTGGTGATGTAAGACAAGCAGGAACCAAAAAAAAACCCATGAAGAGTAAAGAGGACGAGAATTCAGTTGATTGTGAGCTTGATCAGAAAAAAAGTGAAGAGGAACAAAAGGTGAACAGTGAAAATTTCGAGTTAAACAAAGAAAAAAGAATCGAAATAGAATTTGAAATGGCTAAATATGTGAAGATTGACGACGTGCACATTCCAGTGTTTGATGACAGTAATTATTCAAGTTGGGAATTTAGAATATTAAATATTCTCGAATACAAAGAATGTAAGGATCAAGCCATTAGAGAGAGAACTCAAGGTGACACTGAAGCTACCTGGAATAAAAGCGATTTAAAAGCAAAAACAATTGTGATAAGTTCAACATCAGACAAACAGTTAGAATATATTCGAGACTGTAAAACTACGTTCGAGATTATGGAGAAATTTAGAAGTATGTACTCCACAAAATCTACAGCTTTACAAATTGTATGTAGAGGAAAGCTGGAAGATGTAAAATTAAAAAATTATGAACTAGTAGAAGATTTTTTCGTGGATTTTGAGAAAAATTGTAATAAACTCAAAGCCGCTGGAGGATCTTTAAGCGAGCAAGAAAAAATGAGATATTTGATTAAAGCGTTACCACCTAATTATAGCTATATTGGTGATTTTATTGATTTAGTCCCTGAAAAAGATAGAACGCTGGACTAAGTGAAATCGAAGATTCTTGAGAAAAATATGTCGAAATCAGAAACTGAAAATAAAAGAAACACAAGTACGTTTAATACAAAAGTAAGAGGAAATTGTCATAACTGCCGCAGACTAGGTCATCATATAAAGGACTGTTGGAGACCTTCGCAGACACATCAAAATCAAAATATGGGCGAGAAGACAAATCAAAGTCAGTCCTACATGAGAGGCAGAGGCCAGCAGGGATTTCGAGGCCAACAGCGAGGCAACTCAAGGGGAATTCCCCGCGGCAGAGGACGAGGCAGAGCAACAAATCAACAAGGCGAAGAAACAAGTCAAATCAACGATGATGCATATGCGAGGACGTAGTTAGCAGAGGTTAAACACACAGAGACAAATCAGGCAAACGCCGAAAATGAAATAAATACAAATCAAATAAACTGGCTATTGGACAGTGGTTGCACTGACCATATAATAAATAGTGACAAATATTTTGAAAAATTTGTTGTACTATCAAAACCGATTGATGTAAAAATGCCAGACAGAAAAAATTTAAAAACTACTAAGATAGGCAATATAAGAACTTATTTTAAAACTTATTACGGTGAAAATGAAATTATTTAAAAAAATGTTTATTATGTTAATGGAATAAATAAAAATTTATTAAGTTTTTCAAAAATAACCGAAAATAATACTATTATATCTAGAGATCAAAACGCAAAAATTTATGATAAAAATAAAAAATTAGTAGCAGTAGCTGATAAAGTAAATGATTTATATGTAATGAAAAGTTTTATTTATAAAATTTGTGATAAAGATATTTTTGCAAATACTGTGAAACTAACGAATAAAGAAAAATGGAACAGAGCTTTAGGTCATATAAATTTTCAATACTTAGATAAATTAGTCAATGAAAAGCTACTTGAAGGTTTACCAGAAAAGCTAGAAAATAATGTAATGAAATGCGCAAATTGTATACAAAGCAAAATGGCTAATGTACCATTTCAAAATAAGAGAAACCGTGCAAATGAAATTTTAGAAATAATTCATACAGATCTTAATGCTCCACATAAAACCACAGGCTATAAAGGAGAAAAATATTTTTTAAGTTTTATAGATGATTACAGCAAAGTTAGTAGAATTTACTGTATAAAAAGCAAAGCCGATGTAGCTGATTGTTTTGAAGATTATGTAAACTTAGTTGAGAATCAATTAAATAAAAAGGTTAAAAAAATACGTTGTGATAACGGAAAAGAATATTTAAAACATAGAATCTATAAATTCATAAGAGACAAAGGGATAGAATTATTACCCTGTCCACCATATGTCCATGAATTAAATGATGTGGCTCAAAGATTTAATAGAGCCGCAATGGACATGGGGAGATGTTTACAAAGAGAAGCAAAAATTCATGCAAAATATTGGCCAGAAATAATGAAAACGGTGTCTTATTTAAAGAATCGTACAATAGCCAACTCAGTAGAAAATAAAACTCCTTTTGAAATATTCTTTTGCAAGAAACCAAATGTAAAAAATTTAAAAATTTATGGTAGTTTAGTCTTTGTTAGAAATCCAGAAGTAAAAAGAAATAGTAAATTGGATGATAAATACAACATAGGAAAATTAGTAGGTTATAATCATGATAGCTATCGAGTGCTAATTGATAATAAAATAATTAATGCAAGACACGTAGATATAGTTGAAGAAGGTACATAATTAATTTGTTTAGAGAAAGTTAATGATGATGAAATTATTGAATTAAATTTAGATTTAGACAGAAAAGAAGATCAAACAAATGAAATAATCGATAACGAAAGTAATGAAAATACAAATGAAACTACAAACGAAATTGAAAATATTGTAAACAACAATGATACAATTATTGAACATGAAATAAACAATGATTACGAACATTTATCAGTAAAAAGGACGTCTAAAAGAAAGAAAAGTCCCGTTCAGAGGTACGGTGACCCGATAACACATTTTATTTATGTAAATTATGTTAACGCAAATGTACCGAATACATTTGAGGAGGCACTAGAGTCCAAAGATTATAAAAATTGGCAAAAAGCTATGAATTCTGAAATAGAAAGTTTAAATAAAAAAATACTTGGATCATTGTTGATAAACCTAAAGACATAGTATATTATGCACCAAGGGAATAAAGTGGGCTGTGTGCTTCCTGTGCGAGAGTTATCGCCTGAGCGAAGCGAGGGCGACAAACGCGCAGGTTCGCACAACCCACTATATTCACGAGTGCAATATACGACTTTTTAACACAACTATCATACAGTTCGTACTCGTTTCCCGCTGAAAAGGGAAAAAGGCTGCATATTGATTCCCTAACCTCACTCTCGTTTCCAGCGCAACGCACTGTTTGTGCCCGAGCCGAAGGCGAGGGCACATGTGCGTGGCGCTGGGGACTAGAGTGGGAGTAGGGAATGAACGTAGCACTTTTTTCCCACTTCAGCGGGAATAAAGTACGAAATTTATGATGGGGTGTGTTAAAAAGAAAATTATTGATGTTAAATGGATCTATAAAAGAAAAAGTGATAACTCATATAAAGCGCGTTTAGTAGTAAGAGGCTTTCAACAAAGAGAGACTTTGGAAAATGTATTCTCACCTGTAGGAAAAATGCAAACTTTGAAAATTCTACTAAGTTACTGTTGTGTAAATTATTCGTACATAGGACAAATGGATGTCGAGACAGCATTTTTAAACGGACCAGTAAAGTCTGAGGTGTATATACATGAACCAAAAGGTTATGAAACTGGCGAAAATAAAGTATGTAAATTAATAAAAGCGTTGTATGGTCTTAAAGAAAGTCCTAGAGCCTGGTACGAAACATTACATGAGTATTTAGAAAAATTATATTTTATGCGAAGAAGATACGATTACTGTCTATATGTAAATAATTCAAGCAATGATACTATATATATTTTGGTATTTGTAGACGATATTCTAATTTGTTGCAAAAATTATGATAAAATTAAAAATATAAAAATAAAACTAATGCAAAATTTACAATGAAAGATATGGGAAAGTTGAAATTTATATAGGAATAGAGATTGAACAGGATAAAAAAGATGGTATTATGACTTTATGTCAACAAAAATATATTGATTTTATTGAAAATTCAAAACGCCCGAGGATGTTTAATTAAAAATGAATTTAGACGGCGAATAATCGGGCCAGGATAAGGAAGGTAACTACCATATCAACCACCTCAACTTGTTTCAATACTTTTAAATCGAAAGTTCTTTTTGAAACAGTGTGTGGAAAGTATTTTTTTAGGGAAATTACATTAGGAAGGGTAGGTAAAGGTAAAGGATGAAAAAAACGAGAACGAAAAAATAACGGCCCAGGTCGGTGTCGAACAGACAACCATCTGCATACCGGGCAGCTACGCTACCACTTGCGCCACTGGGCTGCCGATGCTTGCCTAACCCTAACCACTACTTCTCGTTCTCAATCTATGTTTTGTCCCCAAGGTTAAGCAAGCATCGGCAGCCCAGTGGCGTAAGTGGTAGCGTAGCTGCCCGGTATGCAGAAGGTTGTCGGTTCGACCCCGACCTGGGCCGTTATTTTTTCGTTCTCGTTTTTTTCATCCTTTACCTTTACCTACCCTTCCTAATGTAATTTCCCTAAAAAAATACTTTCCACACACTGTTTCAAAAAGAACTTTTGATTTAAAAGTATTAAAATAAGTTGAGGTGGTTGATATGGTAGTTACCTTCCTTATCCTGGCCCGATTATTCGCCGTCTAAATTCATTTTTAATTAAACATTAATCCTCGGGCGTTTTGAATTTTCAATAAAATTAATTGTCTGTTCGGCTGAAATAACGCAGACGGGGGGACTTGGGGACAAAACATAGATTGAGAACGAGAAGCAGCGGTTAGGGTTAGGCAAACATCGGCAGTCCAGTGGCGCAAGTGGTAGCGTAGCTGACCGGTATGCAGAAGGTTGTCGGTTCGACCCCAACCTGGGCTGTTATTATTTTTTCGTTCTCGTTTTTTTCATCCTTTACCTTTACCTACCCTTCCTAATGTAATTTCCCTAAAAAGAATACTTTTCACACAGTGTTTCCAAAAGAACTTTTGATTTAAAAGTATTGAAACAAGTTGAAGTGGTTGATATGGTAGTTACCTTCCTTATCCTGGCCCCATTATTCGCCGTCTAAATTCATTTTTAATTAAACATTAATCCTCGGGCGTTTTGAATTTTCAATAAAATTAATTGTCTGTTCGGCTAAAATAACGCAGACGGGGGACTTGGGGACAAAACATAGATTGAGAACGAGAAGTAGCGGTTAGGGTTAGGCAAGCATCGGCAGCCCAGTGGCGCAAGTGGTAGCGTAGCTATCCGGTATGCAGAAAGTTGTCGGTTCGACCCCGACCTGGGCCGTTATTTTTTCTTTCTTGTTTTTTTCATCCTTTACCTTTACCTACCCTTCCTAATGTAATTTCCCTAAAAAAATACTTTCCACACACTGTTTCAAAAAGAACTTTTGATTTAAAAGTATTGAAACAAGTTGAGGTGGTTGATATGGTAGTTACCTTCCTTATCCTGGCCCGATTATTCGCCGTCTAAATTCATTTTTAATTAAAAAATATATAGAATCATTGGCTATAAAATATAATCTAGAAAACTCGAAAACATATAACACTCCAATGGAAACCAATTTGAAGCTTGATCAAGCCACAGAAATTGACGAAAACAAAAAATATCGAAATTTAATCGGAGAACTTTTATACATAAGCACAGGCACAAGACCTGATATAGCATTTAGTGTAAACTACTTAAGTAGATATCAAAATTTTTATGATTCCACACGTTTTAAATATGCATTAAGAGTACTAAAATACTTATATGAAACAAAAGATTTAAAATTAACTTTTACTAACAAAAATAAAATTGAACAGCTTGACTGCATGGTTGATTAAGATTTTGCAGGAGATCATGTCGATCGAAAATCCAACAGGATTTATTATTAGAGTATATGGAAATGTAATTTATTGGAAAGCTCAAACACAAAAAAAATAGTAACAAACATTCAACATTTGCGGAATATATTGCGTTATCCGACGCAGTAACTGAAGTTATATTTGTTAAGGATCTATTGAAAGATACATTTAATGTAAACATCGACAACCAAATTAAAATATACGAAGATAATTCATGCGCAGTAGCTACGGTAAATTTGGAAACTTTACAAAAAACTCTAAGCACATTGAAGTGCAACATCACTATGTAAATGAAAATTATGAGAAAGGCGTGATCGATATTATTAAAATTGAAACTGATAAAAATATTGCGGATATACTAACAAAAAGTTTATGTAAAGAAAAGTTTGTCAAAATAAGAAAATTATTAAATGTAAAATGAAAATGTAAATGCAATACAAATGTAAGGAGGCGTGTTGGAATAATGATACATTTGTATTACATAAAGTAAATATAGTATGTGACACGCGAGCACAAATATGCCGAGACGGGCGACACATACATATACGCACACATATATACCTCCTCCATGGTTCGCCGCAAGAAGCGAGCGCGAGCGAACCTCACATAAAAGCAAAAGAGACTGAGTGTGACCGTCACACGGGAAATACGTGCACACGAGCGTAGAGCATGAGGCTCCGCAGTTGTAAAATCCTTTTCTTTATTAAATACTATTGTTAAGAAACATCTCTCTCTCATTTCATCGTACCTCTCAATTATTATTAATTAACCAACAATAACATTCAAAAATATCTCCATTATCAATTTTCTTATATCTCAATTTTAAATCTTTAGTTAAGTATAAATATTTTAAAATTCTTAAAGCATACTTATAATGCGTCTCATTGTAACAGTTCTGAAATCTGCTTAAATAATTAACGCTGTAACTTATATCTAATCTAGTTCCTGAACTTATATACAAAACTGCTTCAATCAAATTTCTATGTTTTATTTTCTCATTCAATTCTTGAGCAGGTTCTAACTTTAAATTCTGTTCCATTGGAGTCTCACACAACTTTGCTTGATCAATTCGATATTTCTTAGCTAATGATTCTATATACTTCTCCTGATCTAATGACATCTCATTTTTCTTTTCATCATAATAAATATTAATACCTAAATACGTACTTACTTTACCTTAATCTTTCATTTGAAATCGTTCTTTTAACATACCTTTTATGTAATTCAAATTTTGTCTATTCTTACAACAGATCAATAAATCATCCATAAATGTAATTAAATAAATAATCTCATCTTTTACTCTTAACGTATACAAACAATAATCATGTTCGCTTCTTACAAATCCTAAAGTACTTAAATAAACTATCAAGACACTCATACCATGCTCTTGGACTCTCACGCAAACCATACAATGCTTTATTTAGCTTGCACACTCTTTTAGTACCATCCTCGTAGCCTTCAGGCTGTTTTACAAATACTTTTGACATAACTTTTCCATTTAAAAATGCAGTCTCTACATCCATTTTCTCAATTAATAAACCATTCTGACAACTACATGACAATAACACTTTCAAAGTTTGAGTTTTCGCAACAGGTGAATAAATATCATCCAACACATCTTTCTGTTAATAAACTCTTACTACAATTCTAGCTTTATACACATTTTCACTTTTCTTAGTGTAAATCCATTTTAAATCTAATATCCTTTCATTCTTTGGTTTTTCAACTAATACCCACGTTTTATTTTTCTTTAGACTGTTCATTTCTTTATTCATTGCTTCTTTCCAAAAACTAGATTCATCACATTTAATAGCCTCATTAAAATTTTCAGGACTATCTGCACTGCAATAATTTACATAAATACAACCACTATATATAAAGTTATCATCAAATCTACTAGGCTTTTTAATATTTCTTTGAGGCCTTCTTAATTCAGTTACCTTTTCTACTTCATTTTCAAAATTTTCATTTTCTTCTTCAATTACATTTTCCTGCTCAAAACTTTCATTTAACTTTTCATTTTTTAATACTCTATCATTTAAACCTTTGCATTCTATGTCTTCCTCAATGATATCAACAGGCCTTGCTACAATGACTCTATTTCTTATCAAAATTCTGTAACCTACTACATCATAGCCTATCAAGATTCCTAAATCTGCTTTCCTATCCCATTTAGAATTCCTTTTCTGCTCAGGTACTCTAACAAATACTTTACTTCCGTATAATTTCAAATATTTTACATCAGGCTTTTCATTAAAAAATATCTCATAAGGAGATTTCTTTCTTTCTAAAGTGTTTGCTACTGTCCTGTTCTTTAAATATGCTGCTGCACATACTACTTCTGGCCAATACCTTTTCTCTATTTTAGATTCGTCTAATAAGCATCTTGCACTTTCCATTATCGTCCTATTGTACCTTTCAGTGGTACCGTTTAACTCATGTACATAAGGTGGACATGGTTCTACCTCAATTCCCTTTTGTCTAAATAATCTATACATATCTCTATTCAAATATTCAGTGCCATTATCGCACCTTAGTTTCTTTATTTTCTTTCCAGTCTTATTTTCAACTAAATTTATATACTCCTCAAATTTATGATATACCTCACCTTTCGACTTTATCGGCTAAATTTTATCTACTTTACTATAATCATCAACAAAAATAAGAAAATATTTTTCCTCGTTATAACCTTTTGAATGTGGCCCATTTAAATCTGTATGTACTATCTCTAAAATGTTTTTGGCCCTTTTCCTATTATTATCAAAAGGAATATTGTGCATTTTGTTTTCAATGCACGTAGCACATTTAAAATAGTCTGTCTCTATCTCACTAGGTAAACCCTCTAAAAAATGATTTTTACACATAGTATTTAAGTAATTAAAATTAACGTGCCCCAATGTTCTATGCCACTTTTCTTTTAAAGTCATTTTTTTATTTTTAACTGTCAAATTAGATTCTTTATTTCTTTCAATAAAACTGGTCATTTTATAGATTCTATACTTTTTCCAAGCTATAGCTACCAATTTGTTATTTCTATTATAGATTTTAGAATTATCTCCGATAGATACTACTTTATAATTATCCGTCACTTTTGCAAAACAAAATTTCTATCCATATCTTTCACGTAAAATACTTTCAATTCAATTTCTATCATATCATTAAACGTTTTAAAGGACCCCGCACACAATGTATGGGAAAAAATCATTCGGTCAAATTGAACGAAACTTTGAAAAAAGATAGATCTTGAGGTCCTGAAGAAATCTATGTTTTTCTAAAGTTTCTTTCAATTTGACCGGATGATTTTTCCAATACATTATGTGCGGGGTCCTTTACTATTTACATGACAGACTTTTGTTGCTTTCAAAATTCTACCATCGCCTACTTTAACATTAATCGGCTCTTTCAATATAATCGCGTCACTAAAATAATTTTCGTTATTTATGACATGATCTGTACAACCGCTGTCTAAAATCCACTCTATTTTGTTTTCATTTACATTACCGTATTCTGTATTCGCAAACCTTATTTCTACTGAACTGCTAAACGCTTCCTTATTCTCAGCGCTCTGATGACTTCCGTTGTTGTCATCACTGCCTCGCGCGCCTCGGCCGCGTTGTCTGTAACCGCTCCTTCTACGCCGGTTTGAACTTGATCCTCGCTGTTGACTGGCTCCTCGTCCGCTAGCGCCTCCCCGCTGCTGCGTGTTATATCCTCTGCCGCCTCCTCGGTGCGGCGTCCCTTGATTCCACAAATTGTTTTTTGTTGGGCAGTCGTACTGAATATGTCCTACACCACCACATACATAACATGTCCTTTTCTTCTGTTCTTTTCTTTTTTCGAACATAAAAGCGTTCGACTTTGAATTTCCACTTTCACTCTTTTCTTTTAGTTCAGTCATTTTAATCTTATTTTTCACATATTCCACGTTTTGTTCTTCTTCTTTCAGTACATCGATTAAGTCTCCTATATGACTCATCGAATCCGGTAATGTCCTCAACATATAATTCATTTTTTCTTTCTCCGTCACATTTGCACCAGCTTCTTTCAAATCGTTCACTGATTTTTCAAATTCGTTAAAGAATTCCATCGAGTTACTAAAATCTTTTAATTTCATCTTTTCCAATTTATTTCTGCAATTTATTTGTAGAGCTGTCGATTCTTTTAAATACCTACTATCAAATTTTCTCGTAATATCAAACGCCGTTTCTTTGTCACTTATCAATTCCATTTGTTTCTTTGAAATTGCACTATAAATATAATTTATGGTTTGCAAGTCTTTCTCATCCCAATCAACTTTATCTATTTCCACTTTTGCACGTGTAACTACAATATCACACTTTTTCATCTTTAAATACATCATTGTGCGTTTCTTCCAACTGCTGTACTCTTGTCCATCAAAAATCGGTATTTTTACTTCTTGCATTTTTTCTTCTTTTTTATCTTCTTTATTTTCAATATCAAAAATTCTTCTTCACTTTCAGTTTCGCTTGTCTTTTCACTTTTTACTTTTTGAGGTTCTTTCTTTACGCTCATGCGTTTTCCTTTTGTTCATCCGCTTACAACGCGTTCAACTTAAAAACACTATCCCTTTGTGGAATTAAAGTGCGTTACTGCTCTCGAGAGAGACAGTACCGACACTGATCACAAACCAGGCACTATGCTACAATGTTAAATAAATCGAAGGGTTTGTTCAAATAAACCACTATTAAACAGTAAACAATAATCACGTTTATTACAATACTCAGAATCTCCAGTACAGCTCTCTCTCTTATTACAACCGTTCACGACGGAGGACGACAGCCGAGTGCTGCTCCCGCTCGCGCTCACCATACGCTTACTACTATACCCATGTGATGTACCTCATATCTTAACAATGTTACTATCGAGAACGAGTTAAATTGCTAGTAAACTGCAATTTTTTTTTACTTATATCCAAAACATTTAGACTGTATTACACAAAATGTTAAGAAAAATCATATCTTCTCAAATAATAGCAAAAATAAACAAAACAAATTAATTGATAGGATCAAGAGTCAGTTGCTGAATATTGAGATTGGTGATTTGCATATCCGGTTATCACAATTAAATAAACAGATTGAGGAAAAAAGCAAACTACTAGTGAAAATTTCGGAAAAAGACTTAGTTTATCTTTTCATAGATTATTATAAGACGAAACTACAATTTATTACAGTGATTAAAAGCAAAATTATTCAAAAAATGAAATTGTATTTACTTCAAACAATACAAGAAGATAGAGATAAATATAAGGAACAGTCTAATAGTACGAACGATCAAAACTCTGAAAAGGTCAATACTCCGCATGACAACACACAGGTGATTGACCCGTGTAATAATACGTATGACAAGTGGTGTGTTAACGTCGCGAGTGTTGAACTTTCCCCTTATGTCACAGATGTATTGAAATTCGGTGAAAAATTCAATTTTAATAATCATTTTGATAACTCCTTAACGTTACATTATCTAAAGAATTTTGAAACATTTTTGAACAACAATATAGAATATGAGAAAACGAATAAATTAAGAAATACTTGTTGACTCATATAAAAAGATTTTATAACAAAGAATTATCTCTAGACACTCATTTTGATAAAAAATTTAAAATAGATTTAAAGAAAACAAAAGAATGTATAAAACACAATCCTCAACTTTTAATAACCAGAGCCGACGACTGTGATTACAAAAAAATTAAACTATATATCTAAAACTGAAAACTTATTTCAAGATAAGAAATATTATAATGAAATAACAAAAACTCCCTTATTCGGTTTGGAAAAAAGAACAAATGAATTAGTAAAATCATTAAATAAAAGTGATTTCTCTGGCTTTGGCAAAATATTTGAACCAGTACTACAAAAATATAATGTTTCTAAAGCATATGGTTTAATAAAAATCCATAAAAATGGCTTTCCGATTAAGCCTATAATTTCTGCTATAAATTCGCCAGTTTACAATATTTCAAAAATTTTTACACAATTGTTAACAAAAAATCTAAAACCACCAATTTCGCATTTAGACAATAGCTTAAAATTAAAAGAAAAAATTGACAATCTCAAAATCCCGCCTTATCATGAAATAATCAGTTCGGATGTTGTGAGTCTCTTTATCAATATCCCTGAATATTTAGTTCTCAAAGCAATTGAAAAGAGATGGTCGCTGTTATATAATAAAATTAACATGAGTTGAACAGAATTCTTAAACGTTATAAAGTTCATTTTAAATAATAATTTTTTAATTTAATGGAAAATTCTATCAACAAATTTTTGCCTCAGCTATGGGTAATCCAATAGTCCTATTTTAGCAGACATTATCATGGAAGATTTAGAGGTTCATTCGATCAATAAACTTAACTTTAAACCCTTGTTTTATTTCCGCTATGTTGATGACATTTTACTTTGTATTCCTGAAAATATGATTGATGCCACTGTCAACATTTTTAATTCATATGATAAAAATTTACAGTTTACAGTTGAATTACCGCACGACAATAGTATTAGTTTTTTAGATATTAAGATAATTGTATATGGACAGCGTTACATTGTCACAGATTTTCTTGAAAATTTTTATCTTGTATGGTTCTTGTAGAGCAATATTCTAAATAATCTTGTCTTGTCTTGAATTTCTTGTTATAAAAATATTTATTTTCAGTAGGTACCTATTTTATGAATATTATGTTATTATTAAAATTAAATATTTAGACTACAGACTAATTATACATGTTACTCTTTATGAAACAAGAGTTCTATAACTTATGAAATATTCTACATAGATAAATTTTCTAAAACTTCATCATTTTAAATAAAAATATGGTATGTAAATAAAAAAATTTATTGTAAAGAAACAACGAAACATTTTATTTATTAAAATGTAGTAAAATATATTATTGTACTTATATCATAAGAGTAATTGGTTCGCAAAACCGTTTGTCAGTTTTTCAAACGCTAGATGAAAAAGAACCAATGGAATGCATTCTTATATTTTGCAATCGATAGAGAATGAACCGACGTTACTTATTTCGTCTTGATTTGCAAAAGCGCGTGTAAAGATTGTTTATCTGCGATATTCACTCGATTTGTTATACGGAGAGGCTATGTTTTTCTCCGTGTAAATACACTGAGCGCTTCGGTAATCCGTTGTTTTTCCACGAACCTTAGTCTCGCGCGATAATATAGTCGCAGCGGCGCGGCACTTCGAGGACCTCTGAGCCACGTCAACATCCAGCAGATAGCGCACACAACCTTGCGCATAAGTCCACTGAATATAGACCCCATATTTTTCAGTTAGTTTGTTGCAACGTCAACGTGCGGACCTCTCATGTGTATCAGTTGTTTTCTTGCTTTTGATATTGATTTTAATAGTGATTGTGAATAAACTGTGTAATATATAAAGAGAGAAGACTGTATTTTTACAATGAAGAAAACTAACAAGACACCGAATGCTGTAAATACAGAATCATTAAGTAAGGTTTTAAGTGGTGAAAAAGATCCGCAAAATTTAGCAAAAAGTGAAAAACTCACCTATCAGACATATTTTAAATATAAAAAAGAAGCAAATAAAGACAAATCTGCAACTTGTCTATTGTGCGAAACCAAAGGAATGGTAAAAGAAATAAAAATGAAAAATAGTAACACTTCTGGTTTGAAATACCACCTTAATAAAGAGCATAAA
Source organism: Torymus aiolomorphi (assembly GCA_036365515.1). Taxonomy (NCBI): domain Eukaryota; kingdom Metazoa; phylum Arthropoda; class Insecta; order Hymenoptera; family Torymidae; genus Torymus; species Torymus aiolomorphi. Next base: position 51,233,772 of record CM070873.1, read on the forward strand.
AAGGAATTTGACGCTTTATTTGGAACGAAACAGAAGACAATGGATTCGTATGCAAGTGTAAGTACCGGTACTTCTATTTTAATACTACACGACAATGTATTTTAGAATTATTTAACGTAAGAGTTTCTGTTTTGTTTTTTTCGCTGTAGTATAACCTCTAAAAGCAAGATTTGTACTAATATATTAATTGTATCTATTTGTCTAATTTTTATATTAAAGAAAGTTACGTCCATGCACAATAGTTTAGTGTATGCAAATTCCGTCAAATCCGGCATCAGAAAAGCGATCTAACTTGGCAAGTTATATACCACCCATTTTCTCACCCAACGCATTTTTTATTTTGTGCTTATGACTTGTTCGTGTAACCACCGAGCAAGTAGTACAACTTAATTTTCTTCGCAAAACAGATATATTTAGCTGCTGAATACGTCTAAGCTTACATATTTCTCACTTTTTCGAGCGGAGAATAGACGCAGCGATGAGGGCTCGCATCGGCAACGTGTACCTTTTATCGCGGTATGTACGTTCTTTAAAAATTTAAACAATGTATGACCTATATAGGCTCTGTCTATCTCCAGACGCGCGTACACAGATTTGTAGATACACGGGAGTGCGCGCGTACAGGATGTAAACAGCCTTCCAGCTACACGCAGCATTTTACTTTACCGACCATTGCTTAAGAAGTGCAGTGTATCGATAGTCGACGCTTTACATCTATACTACGTATATATAATTAAAGACTGTCTGCGCTCTGTTTCAATATTTGCCTGGATTTTTCTCTGGATGTTATGGTCAAAGTTGGACGTCTTGCGTACTAGCTTATTATCCATTGCTTGTTTTAATTTTTTTGAGTCAGATATATGTATAGATTATGCAAGTTTATTTTATTTGCAAATAGCACATTAGCACGTAGATATCTTATACACATTCATCAGGGTAAAAATCTAAACTTTTAAACTAATTATAAAATTTCATTCTTTTATACTCGTGAAATTAAAAGAAAATTATTCGCAGTTGTTTAAGTTATAAAATTATGCATATTATGAGTTTATATATTTCACACTACATAACGTATGTGGTAGATATTAATATGAAAAAACAAAACAATATTTATTAATATGCATTTAAAAATGTATTCTTTTGTAGTATAAATATAAAACATATAATATATAATTGTAATGTTCATTTCCTTTTTCAGAAATCCAGTGAAACATTAAATTGGGACAGAATGGTTACAGTGTGGATAGCTCATAAAAATTTACCACTAAACTTCTTTAGTGATGAGATGACACAACAATTTTTTAAAAAGTTGAATCCAAATGTTATTATGCCAATGCGTAGAAAATTAACAGGAAAAGTTCTTTGTGAATTTTCAAAGATGCAAGACAATTTGAAAAACATTTTGCAGAATAATAAATCAAAGTTTTCGTTCGCAATTGACGCGTGGACAGCACGGAATTGTCAATCTTTTTACGGAATAACGATACATTTCATTGATGAATTGTGGAACTATCATTCCTTAGCACTTGATCTTGTTCCAGCGAAAGGTAAACATTCTGGAAAAGATATATGCACTGTATTTTATAATGCGCTCCAGGAATATGGGATTGAGCATTAAATATAAGGCATAACAATGGATAACGCATCGGCAAACACAACATTTATTAACGAATTGAGCGTATTACTGAAAAGCAAAAATATAGATTTTAATGCTGATGACCATCACTTTAGATGCTTTCCTCATATTTTAAACTTAGCAGTTCAAGATGTACTAAAATTATTGAATGTAGATTTCGATGAAAATGTACATGGTGAAAGTAATCAATCATCAGATGAAAGTAATGAATTACTTGATTATAGCAGTTCTAGCGGCGAATCTATAGATGGAACTGTAAATAGATTCTCTAATATTATTTTTAAAATAAGAAACACATGTAAGAAAATACGAAAATCAGAGCAACTAACAAACCGACTAAAATTATTTTGTGATGTAGCTAATGTAACATCTATTAAGTTAATATTAGATGTAAAGACTAGATGGGATAGCACATGACATGCTGAATACAGCTTCTAAATTAAAATCACCCTTAAACATGTTGTTAGGAAATTGATGAGAACTTAGTCAATATAAACTTAACGATGTTGAATGGGATATTTTAGAGCAAATATTAAACTTCTTAAAAAGTTTTAAATATGTATCAAAAATGTTATGTAAAGAAAATAAAGTAACGTTACCTACTCCTGCAGTAGCGTGTAACATGCCTATTGATAAAATAGAAAATTCAATTTTGGAATTAGATAACAAAAAAAATAGAACACAAAATGACGAGATACTGTTTTTGGCGTTTCAAGCGAGTAGGGATAAAATATTGAAACATTATCGTAAATGTAATTGGATTTACTGCATTTCATTAATTTTGGATCCCAGGCATAAGATTCAATGCTTTGATACAACACCTTGCGGTAAAGAAATAAAAACACAAACTATAAACAAATTTGAAGATTTGTATAAAAATGAATACTATTCAATATAATCTGAACAAAACATGTCAAATAAAAGCGATTACGAAATAAATCAATGCGATGAATTATTTGATTTAAGTTCAATTTATGAAACTAAAAGTACAAACAATGAAAGTTGGAAAACTGAAATCGAAAGTTACTATTAAGCTCCAAGAGCTAGTAAAGACGTAAAAATACTTGAATGGTGGAAAACCCATGAATATGCGTATCCAAATATTGCCAGAATGGCGAGAGATATTTTTAGCACTTTAAGTTCATCTGTGCCAGTTGAGCGATTTTTTTCAGAAGGATCCCTTGTGATGAATAATAGGAGAGCTTTTCTTAAGGGTCACACTCTTAAAGCTCTAATGTGCACAAATTCATGGTCAAAGTGTAGTTTAAAAGAAAAAATATGTTTCAAAGACTTATAAAATTTTATGTAATAAGTGTTTTAAAATAAACGGATTAAAATTGGTTTACAGTATTTTATTTGTATATTGTTAGGATTAATCTACTTGCAGCCTATTTTAATAAATTATTGATTTTCGAGACAAGATTCTTGTCATTCTTGGTACTTTAATCTTGATTTTGAATAATTCTACGCCAGTCTTGTATCGAATATTGTCTCGAAAATCAAGAGAAAACAAGACAATATCAAGAAAGATCTCGATATTTCGTGCAGCCCTATCAGAAACAAACTTTCTCCGGCCGTTACTTAAATTATTACTCACAACATCCTCAATGCAATAAAATAGCTATCATTTACAGTTTGGTGGATACAGTCATAAAATGATCACACACTTGTTTTCATAAAAAGAATTTAACTTTCATCAAAGAATTACTATTACAAAATAATTACCCACCAAAATTAATAGATGTATATATTAAAAAACGATTAAAAAAATTATTCAATACACATAATAATATACAAATCAATAACAACAAAAAGAGTTTCATTATTTTACCATATGTTAAAGAAATGGAAAGTTTTATTAATCATTTTTTTTTAAATATAATACTAATGTAATTTATAGCACCAAAAATAAATTAAATAATATCGTAAAATTAGGAAAAGATAAAACAAAAACCTGTGATAATGTTAATGTTGTTTATAAAATCGAATGTAAAGATTGCGATGCTTCATATGTTGGTCAAACATGTAGACGTTTAGATGTCCGAATCAAAGAACACACACGTAAATATATCATGCATGATAAAAACTCATCTTTATATACTCATACAATTGACAATAACCACAATATCTATTTTTCTAATATAAAAATACTTGACACAGAATGTAATAGAGGAAAAAGACTTTTTCAGAAGCTATTTTTATACACACACAGAAGAACTATATGAATAAACAATTCAAAATTAGTAAATTAGCTAAGGAATATACATCTTTAATTAACAACTGTGAATTTATGCATTTACAATAATATATTTCTGATCCGTAACTAAGTATTTTGAATTCCACGGTTACATGTATTCGTCTCTTTAGATATTCTCATTACATACACACAGACGTAATATCCTACTATATAAAGACTTGAAAAAGTAACATTTGAACCACTGACTCGTGGAATACCATTCCGCTAAAGTAACTTGTGACTATTACGTTCTATGTAAGTAATTTTTAGATAATTGTTGTAAAATCATCAAATGGAAAAAAACGTGTTGTATTTTAAACTTGTTGTGTACAATATTTTGTAGCCCTGAGGAGGAGAATAAACTCTCGAAACGTCGGAAATAACTCTGTTTTTTATTTCATTTATCACTTGGTAGTATGGCCATCAATATCCACTACTAACAAATTCTGCTCTGTTGGTAAGGTAGATTTGGGTTATCGACTGCTGATAATGTTGGGTTATCAACCACCCTGCAATTACGACCCACCGGCAAGGTAGCGCTCTATCTTACCGACCGAGCGCCAGCTCAGAGAGTAAGTTGCCCAGAACTCTCCTAACTCACCTACTCGTGTGCTATATTTATTATAATAATATAATTAAGTAAGACTACTCGTTTATTCCACAGTGATCCGCATTGCTATTTGAACGCTAGGAGAAATCGACATTAAACATCCGACACAAAGTAAAACCATAGGTTAAGTGTAGTCTATAAGTGTTAGAAATATATAGTCGATACGAAATTTTGTTTAAATTTATTGAATTTTTATTATTGTTTTTATTATATGAATTTTCATTATTGAATTTATCATTTGAATTATCATGTTATTATAATTAGAAAAATCCTGTAACAGGAAATTACTGATGTTTCAACTATTCCTATAATAGTTGAATATCGTGGAATCTCTATGATATTCAACAGTCTAAGCGAGGAGGTGTTACGTCCGAGACGTATCCTCAAATTACATTTGATATTCATATTCTCATCAGTAATTTCCTGACCCACAAAATTATGCGATTGCGAATTTAAACGACGCAGCACTTCGACAACGCAACCGCGTGACGTAGCGAGTCACAAACTTCTTGAAAGCATTCGCGCGTCGTAATTTTATTTATACTCAGCACTTTTGAATTTGAAATCGAACTACATGCGGCTTATGCCCTTTTAACTTGTTTAAAAAGATGTTCTCGACTCATCGTCATATCATCTTTAACCCAATTTATTTCTGTCATAAAATAGCGAGGTGTGCTCACACGAGTCAGTTACAGAGTGAAGAGTAAACCGATCGCGAGCTCCGCCTGCCCCAGACGACATACGAGGGCATAGTTTTAGTAATAAGCAACGATAAGTGCCAATCACATTATATACATGTTACGTCCGTGACGTATCCCTAAATTACATTTAATATTCATATTCTCATCAGTAATTTCTTGATCCACAAAATTATGTAATTGCAAATTTATTGACACCCACGTATCAACTAGCATAGAGAAAAAAAATTTTAACACAGGGAAATTGTAAACATTCTTGTACGAAATGAACCAGAATTTTAAACGAACCATATTGAAATTATTTAAAAATTTCTCAAAACATTTCATGAAAGACGTTGTTGTATTTATAGTTAACTTTCCATCTTATATTTCGACAACTATGCACTTTTAACTGTACGGCCTCGCGACACTCCAAGTCAATGAACTCTTCAAAATACAAATACAGCAATTTTTATGTTCCAGCAAGAATAATATGCGCTAAATACAACTGTCAATTTAAACAATGCGCACCAAAGTAATTAACAATTTAGAAAACTTAAACTTGATAACCATGAATGTAAAATAACCAATGGTCATGATTTTGTAAATCAAAGTATTAATTGTTTAAACCATAATTTATGAGAAATTCATGTCGATCCAAGACTGACGAGTATTATTATTATTATTATAATTATTATTATTAATATTACTATTACTATTATAAATCGTATTATTATGTTTATCATTAAATCAAATTCTGTAACAGAAAATCTCTGATACATTTGTTGAATCTCTACGACATTCAGCAGTCTAAGGGGGGAGGTGTTACGTCCGGAGACGTATTATAAAAGTTTAGAATTTCATTTTATAAGTTTATTTATATCAGAGATTTCCTGACACATAAAAGCGGGAATGCAATTTTTTACAAACACAGCATTTTGCTCATGCGGCGCCGTGACGTAGTAGGTCATCACATTTGCGAAAAACAACGTACGATATTCTCTTTAAGGTCAGCATTTCTCAATGCCATCGCCGAATCGTATACGACTGACCAAGTTTACATTGCAAAATAAGATGATCTCGATTTACTGTCACCGGGCTCATCTTTAACCTAATTATTTTGTATTATAAAAGAAGTGATGTGTGTCACGCGAATCAGTCACAGCGTACAAGAAACCTGGCGAACTCCGTGTACCTCTACGACATCGAGAAGTTGAAACCATAAGCCTTACACATCTAGTAAGCAGATTTTATAAGTTATTAAAATAGTAATTGTAAGCCTTACGCGTCTAGTAAGCAGATTGTATAAGTTATTTATAGTAAATTTATAAAAGCAAGTGTTATAGAAAAGAATTGTAATTTCAGAGAGCAATTCAAAAAAGCGATTATACGGCGAGATTATAATCTCGCCGTATAATCGCTCATAAAATCAAGGATCCATTATTCATCAGATCTATTGGTAAATAAAACTATTTTATAAATAAACATTTATATGACAATTGTTATTTTTCTTTTCCTTGATCCAAGACTTAACAATCAATGACTTTATTAATTTTTATACACAATTTGATAATTAAATCACATCTGTTATTTTATTCATATTTTATACATAATTTAAAAATTAATACTTTTTAATCTTAATAAATAAATGTAATTAGAATTGTGTCATAAATCGGAGTAATAATTTTAAATTTTAACATGAAAAATTACTTAAAGGAATGAGTAAATTAGGATTGAGGAAGCCATGTGCCAATGAATTGACAGCAATGTTTTCTTATATTTATTGAATTTTTATTTGTTATTAGAAAACAATAATTTGATGAAATGATTCTAAATACATAAATACACATATATCGGTAACTTCACGTCAACTGTTCAGCTCAAAATTTTTAAATTCCTCAAATTATTTTACTAGTTTCAAATTAGCCCCAAAACAAAACCCTAGAGGTTTAGAGCAAAATATTTAATCGTTTAAAAGTTAGAATTAATTGAAAAGTTGAAAATTTTGAATTTTTTCATAAATCTTCAATATTATGATATTTTAACTCAAAAACTTACAACTTTTTGTACAGCACGTTAAATGGGAAAAAGTTTTCAAATTGTAAGTAGAATTGCTCAGAATTTTTTTAGATCGATTCCAATTATTTTGCTACTTTATACTTGGCAAACACCATTCGAAATATGCTTAAGGCGAATTATCAATATTTTTGATATTAATCATATCAATATTTTTCACCAAAGGCTAACAAATTTGTAGAAAAATGTTACCTTTAAAACGCGACCTAAATAAAGATGGAAATAGATCACAGAAAAAAGTTACGGGCAATTAAAACTGTCAAAAGAGTGAAAAAACCCTATTTTTGGTTAAAAAAACACATGACCATCCGATACAACTTTAGTCAATCATCCTTTCATGTTGTAACAGTCCAGCTCGTACATATAACGCGTGAAGGGATATCACGCGCGAGCATGCATACAATTATAGCGAGAGAGAGAGGACGAGGCAGAGCGACTGGCAGCATTCCCACTACTCAGTACGAAGGCGTGAGGAGGGGGGCGGCGCGCGGCTTCTCGCGCGTTCGGCACACATAGCCTATTCAGCTAGCGCTTCCCTCTCCTTGACTCTCTTTCTTCTTCTTCGCGAGCGAGCGACCGACTGTACAGTGCGAGCTTGGAGAGGTACTCTCGTTTTAGCAGCCCTACACCCTATACGCATCGACCCACCGCTGCGCAACGCAAGGCGCTCAGCGAACGGTCAAGCGTCTCCTCTCCTATCGCCGGCTTCAGGCCAAAGAGGAACAGATGAGCCCCGCTGGTGCACAACGCAAGGCATGTAGCGAACGAGCGACTCTTTCCTAATAAACTAATATTTACCTCCATCCTCCCCCCGGAGCCAAGTCCGCGGCATATTAGTGCAAGATGCACCTATGCGCAACGACGACACCTGGGGGATCCTCCTGACGGAATTCGCATACTAGACTCGGGCCTCCCAAAAACCCCAATCTGACATGGACACGGACGCAACGACAGACATCCAGAACGTGACAGGTTACAACATGGCGCCCGAACAGGGACTCGCCCTTATGGAAAAAATATGCAGAAAACCATACAGAATTTTATGCAGATTTTTCTGCAGTGGTTTCTGCTGGATTATTTGCAGATTTTCTTCTAGATAGCCACTCATAAAAATATGCAGTAAACGTCAAAGAGTTTCATGTATGAATATCTGCATAGATTTTGCTCTCCAGAATTTTCTGCATGAATTTCTGCAGAATTCTTCACATCACTTTTATAGATTTAGTCTGCAGAATCTGTGTCCTGCAGTTTTTTATGAATATTTTTCTGTAGAATTTTTTTTATCTATTTATAATTTTTTACGAATACCATTGTAACACTTACTTGCAGAATTTTATGTATAATATTAAGTTTTCTGTACAATTTTAAATATGTCATTTTCCTACATGATTAACTACATGATTTTATAAGGTTTTCTGCAGGTTTTTTGACTGCTCAATTCGCATCTGCAGATTTTTCTTAAGGCTTTTCTGCAGACTTTTTAATATACGATTTACCTACATGATTACCTGCATGATTTTATAAGGTTTTCTACGTTTCTTTTTACTGACAATTCACATCTGCAGATTTTTTCAAGGTTTTCTGCAGAATTTTTAATATACGATTTACCTACACGATTACCTACATGATTTTATTAGTATTTCTACTTTTTTTTTAACTACACAATTCGCATCTACAGATTTTTCTCAAGGTTTTCTGCAGAATTTTTAATATACGATTTACGTACACGATTACCTACATGATTTTATAAGGTTTTCTACAGTTTTTTGGCTGCAAAATTTGTATCTACAGGTTTTTCTGCAGAATTTTGAATATACGATTTAACTACATGATTACCTATATGGTTTTATAAGGTTTTCTACAGTTTTTTTGACTGCACAATTCGCATCTGAAGATTTTTCTTGAGATTTTTCTACAGAATTTTTAATATACGATTTACCTGCATGATTACCTACATGATTTAATAAGGTTTTCTACAGTTTTCTTGACTGCAAAATTTGTATCTACATTTTTTCTGCAGGTATTTCTGCAGAATTTTTTATCGTATATAATGTTAACTCATAACATTTTAATTTTCCTGCAGTTTTCTCTGTAGGTTTTTCTGCCGACTTTTTTTTACCATTTTTCTACAGTTTCGCAGTGTAAAATATAACATTTTCGGTATCGTTTTTAATGTATTGTTTTTTTATAGTTTTTTTTCAGGGTTTTCTGCAGATTTTTGTAACGTGTGACACACGAGCATAGGCGTCGTAATTTCTAGGAGTGAGGTTATGTGACATTTTCGATTTTGAAATCTGGGATTAAGCACAAATAACTTTCCGCGGGGCATTAACAAAAATTGTATATTGCCTTCGGGAACAATAAAGCTGCCTCTACACGGCGTGCTGCGAGCCGTGAGCCGCGTGCCCTAGACAAAGACAGATATGTGAAATCCTATAGAATTTCGCATCCTATATGATTTCGTATATCTGTTTTTGTCTAGGGCACGCGGCTCGCGGCTCGCGGCACGCCGTGTAGAGGCAGCTTAAGGGGGTTCATGCGATTTTAAAGTGGGTTCACTATTCAATTTTTATGTCATAAATTATTAAAATATAATAATGTAAGTTCACACAGATATGAAAGGCAAATACTTTCTGAACCGAAAAAAATTATTGTGATAAACAAAATTTTAATCGAACACGTAGATATTGTTCAATAAGTAAAAAAGTTACTTTCGCTATTTGCCAACTTTTTATTTTTCATTCGATTTTAATGTTTAACATCTCATTTTATTCCTTAAATATACACCTCTGCAGTAAAATTTAAATAGAAATTATGCATTTACTATTACATATTTATTATTTTTTTGTAGAAAATTTGCCTTATAATTCTACAAATATATTTATATGCAGATAACTTTTCAAATAGTCTATGATTCATATAAATTAATTAGTAATTGAGATGATTAAAGTACACATAGGAATATTAAATATATAAGTACTATGATTGCAATCATATTTAAAATTAAAAACATTGTTTTCATTATTTCTATTTGAATTATAATAATAGTTTTTATTTTTATTTATGCAAATGTAAAATAGAAAAAAAGTTTTATTTCAATGTTATCAACAACTTTTGTATTTGAAATTTTTGTATTAAGTAAAATGCTTTTGAATAACATAAGGAAAAATACCGTTTCATTACTCCCGATTAATACAAAAATATAAAGTTAAATTTTACAAAGTTTAACGAAAACTGTAGACTAATCGCTCACTGATGTTCGTATAACTTATACATATACACACATGCACACATACATTAATACCGCGAATAGGAGAAAAACAAAAAGAGAAAACTCAACACTGGTACATTCGTCAATGGTGATCTGGCTTGGTGCTACGTGCGTGCAGAATACTCAGCCGTAACGGCCATCTCGGCTATAGGCTACGTATAGTGCGTTCGCACCAGCGGAAAAACGCATGCAACCCACGTGACCGTGAGCGCTCTCTGTATAGAAGATATGATGTATATATATATATATATGGATCGCGCGCACGCGCTTTCTGCTACTAGCCCTAGCGAGTCTATGTTGACTACGGCCCTACGGTGGCGTGCGCGCGTGTATGTCCATGTTGTGATGTCAAAAATCGCATCGTCTGGCTCCCGGCGTTCCCAGTGATGACGGTGGCTGCTGCAATACGCCGCCCTGGAGAATGTCGTCCCTTTCATCGTGTTTACTGCGGTTGATGATGATATTCCTCAGAGACAGAAAGGCAGCGTGTCGACGGCGAGAGCAGATTTCGTAAGCCCTTTCTCGTTCCTAACCTCTCTGATAGGTAAGCTTATGGTACGTTCTCTTATTGCAGGTATCTGGCGACGAGAGTAGTGTAAACGATGGGCACTGCTGCAGAATCTTTCTTTCGTGTAGTGATGTTGCTTGGCTCATTTATTTATTAGTCATATTTGGTTTTCAGATACTCAATTTTCCATGTGTGTGTTTGACTCTTATACTAGTGGCTCTGTGTACAGTTAATCTGCTGCTGGTGTCTTCAGCGACTCTCAGGATGGAGATGTTTTCAGCAATGAAACAACAAGTGAAGGTTCCACCAGTCTTTTCCCTCTAATTGTTAGAGGTAGCTGGTGCAGCGAGAATAGTGAACAACAAACATTGCTACAGTATTTTCTTTTATATGGTAATGTTTTTTGTCTCATCTATTCATTAGTCATATGTGGTTTCTAGGTGCTCAACTCTCCCCGCTTGTCTCCTAGATCAGTGACTGATCTATTCATGTGTTTTGTTTATTCCTACGGTGAGGCAGTCCTTGAGATTGAGACACGCATGTCGGTCTCTATAGTATTTTCCTCTCAGGTGGCTATTAGATAATTCTGAGCAGACTGGCATCCATGGAGTAGTGCCCGCTCTGGGCTATCCAGCCTCATTTTGCAACTTCCCCAGCTCTACAGTGATCTTCAAGTGTTAGTGCTTTAGAATGTGAGGGGATAGATAATTAGGAACTGGGGGATATCATAAAAGTGCTGTGTATGTGGTTAGATGCGATACGGGTAAGCAGTTGTCGCTGGTCATATTAGCTCATCTAGTTAATTTTTAAGTTTAGTCAGGGTATAAGAACTCATTTCAAGGTATCTATTGTATATATAAGTGAGTCTTGCCTATTTAATAGTTTTCATTTTCATTCTTTATACATATTGAACTTTACTATACTACAAAATCTATAACACATACATTACACTAGAGTTTTTTTTGTGTAATATATTACTTTAACATGTACTTTTATAATATTAGACAATTTTGATTCTCTTAGTTCAATCGCTTAGGTTCTGTGAACATAATTAACAGGTTAAGCTGTGTAATTTTATATGAAATTTCTATTTGTTATCAAAACAGTAAGATAAAATAATTATAGATTTTTAACAAGGCAATTTTTAAACATTTTTCTAATTTTGATTTTACTATATACTAAGTTCTCTAGATCATGACAAGAAATTGTAAGTTTTGACATCTTTTATGTAACAGTTTTTGTTAGTTATTGTTTTAGTTTTTTTATTGGCATTTAAACGATATCTATGTCCTTTGTATTTAAGAGTTCTATTGGAAATCAATTCTTTGTACGACAAGCAAAAATTGTCTATTTTAGGTATATTTTGGCGTTTAAAATCGTTTTTATAGATTTAATTCGTCAGGTATTATTTATTTTACATGAAAATCTTAAATGGGAAAAGTTTTATTTAACTATTATCTATAACTTATGTATTGAATATTTTTGTGTAAAATTAAATACTGTCAAGTGTTACGAATGGTCGAAAATCGTCCATTTTATGTGTATTTTTTGGCGTTTAAAATAGTTTTTATAAGTCTAACTCGTCAGGAGTTGATTTTACAAAAAAATGTTAAGTAGGAAAAAGTTTTGTTTCAATATTATCTACAACTTTTGTATTTAACATTTTTGTGAAAAATCAAATCCTGACAAGTTATAGCCGAAAATCGTCCATTTTATGTGTATTTTGGCGTTTAAAATCGTTTTTATAAGTCTAACTCGTCAGAAAATGATTTTACAAAAAAATGTTAAATGGGAAAAAGTTTTGTTTCAATATTATCTATAACTTTTATCTTTAACATTTTTGTGAAAAATCAAATCCTGACAAGTTATAGCCGAAAATCCTTCATTTTATGTATATTTTGGCGTTTAAAATCGCTTTTATAAGTGTAACTCATCAGGAGTTGATTCTACACAAAAATGTTAAAGGGAAAAAAGTTTTGTTTCTGTATTATCTATAACTTTTTTATTGAATATTTTTGTGTAAAATCAAATTCTGTCAAGTTACAGTCGAAAATCATTCATTTTTGACCTTTTTTTCTGTTTTTCGTAGTTATGTTGGCAAATATTGCTCGTAGAAGAAAGTGTTCAATATAAAAAAGGTGTATTTTAATTAGTTATAGTAGACAGACCTGTACATGGTAGCTTAAAATTAATTTTTCTAGACGAAAGGCTTAAAAATCGATTTTTTGCAATTTTTCTTTGTGCTGGCATTTTGAAAATTTTCTATCAATCATTCTCGCTGGAGAACTGGAACTTTGATGTAGTTAGACGAGTATTTTTCCGGAATCCCGAAGGAATCGGTCGAAAATTCATTGAGATAATCGAGCAACATGCGTACATACGGGCGTACAGACATACATACATCACAGAAAACGCTCTAAACGCATTCTGAGGGGAAAATGGTTTTTACACATTAAATTTTCAGTATTTGAATTCTTACAATTTTCACTCTGGTGAAATTATAAGGCTCTCCCGAGTAGCGGTCGTGCCTAAAAAAAATAAAATACATTTAACATCAAAAACTCAATTAACTTAGAACATTTTTAGTGATAATTTTAATAATTAGAACTGCTTTATTTGAATACTATTGATTATTAATTTATTTATTTAATACTTTAAATAAACTTTAACTCGTATCGTTTTATGATAATGAATTTTACACGAACTCACTCTTTTTTGTAACACTATCAAATTCCGTGCGCGCATGATTCAAAACTTTAACCTCGCATGGATTTATAATAAATAAATTAATAACATTATGTGAGCTAAATTTCTTTTATGAAATTGACCAACTCAAGCGACAATAAAATTATCACGTTCCATTCGGGATTTATTGCATTCAATTTTTTGAAAATGTATGCATCACTGAGTGCTAGCTTCATTCTAAGTAAGCAGACATGTTATAGTATGTTATACAATAATGCGTAAATAGTAGTTTTCGTCACTAGGGCGTAAAGATTTCGCCCGCGTGGCGAACAATATTTTTTTTTATAGTATGAGTAAAGCACGTCGTCGCATTGTTTGAGTGTGTAAAGTTGAATAAAGCTTCGCTTTACGCATACTATTTGTAAAATTGAACTTTACACACTGAAAACGATGCAAATCGACGTACTTTACGCATACTATGCAAAAAATATCATTTTCACGTGGTCGGCTTCACCGGACACCCGTGCTTTCGATCGCTGCTCGTGTGTGAAATCGCACGCACGTGTAGCATATGATATAAGTGTATATTAGTATTTTGTATTTTGTATATTAGTATATTATTATATTGTGTATATTAGTATTTTGTATTTTGTACATGAAAAACAGTATATGAAATCGAATTTCACGCATACTATAGCAAAAAAAATCAGTAGTATTATTTCATTTCTTTACGGTTTATTTAAATCAATTTTTAACTTTTTTGAATAAATGGATATACATCGAATACTAGTGGTGCGAAATAGTTTTCTAATGGTTTTCACATAGCTGATGTATTAGGAAATTTACTTTAAGTCAAATAGAATTGAAAATGTTTGTTTGCCCAACCAACTAATCTCTGAATTCTAGTCTCGATGATTGTCGAGCGGCTCTTTCGAGTTTTCTAAAATTCAGAATTATAATGTACTGACTAGCCGAAAGGACTTTGAACTGGCTGTAAAATGAAAAATCACATGTTATTCAGAACGATATCCTTACTATATTATGCACCGCTAGGATTTCGCAAATAAATTATTTTTTTTACGAGATATTCCATGTTAGGGAGTGATCTATCACAAAAATGTAGCTCTGGTATATTCTCATGGCTTTCAAACACAAGAACGCTTTATCCTTATTCTAATATATATGATATTTTGTAGTCTTGCACATACATTTATAAAAGATGTTATTAGCTGACATCTCTTGTAAGAGGGTTGATTATAGGAATATATTCCAAAAGAACGCGATGGCATCGGAGAACTAAACTGACAAGGAGATGATCAGTGGTGCGGATCCTCGATTTGGCGAAAACTGTATAAGGCACTTCTTTGTAACAAATAATGAAACTAAAAACAATAAAATATTCGATGAAAATGAGGTCTCTTTCTTTAGTAATAACTGTTTTTTAACCCGCACCCCTGATCATCTCCTCGTGAGTCGCTCACATACTAGGCCAACGCCTTAATCACTAAACTACTGATAGCCTTAGTCGGTGGTATTCCAAAGAGGTCTTTTTATCCGATATGCCGGTACTGTAGGTCTCTCCTTTGCGATGAGTAGCCTGAATTCCATCCGGTTATCCTTTCTTAAAAAACGTGATAAATGAAACCTGTTATCACAATGATACTTTTTGATCGATTGTTGTTGACTCATTTGATTGATCGGCATAAAATAATCGAAAAAATTGAATAAGTTTGAATTTTGAAGATTGGACTTTTAAGTTTAAGTATTTCAAATGAATAATTAAAATAGTATGAGAAAATTTCAGTATTTTATTTATCAAACTTACGCTATTATCATATAATTTAAACTAATTGAATGCCTTTTAAATTGAAAAGGACTAATTTGATCATGTTCATAACCTCAGGAACGAAAAATAAACAGAGTAGTAAAACGCGTAAAGTGCACTAATTGTAGCTAGTACGATATAATATCGAATGATGAATAGAAACATTGAAGAGTACACAAAACTGAAATTTACGAAAATTTCAACATTTTTATTTTAACACAATTTTATTTAACTATTATATTAAATTGCCAAACCATAAAAGAAATTTCTTAATATTAAATAATAATAATAATATAATAATAGTAACTATCGCTTCTTAATATTCTTGTTTATACTTCTTCGCCATTTCATTACACTTACTTCTACACGCCATATTGCACAACTTTTTATGCTCTTTCGTTGCGCCAAATTTAGCGAGAATGTAATCTAAAATAAATATAAATAGTATATAATCCAAACTGTTTAATGCTTAACTAAAACTTGTAGTGGAATTATGTGCATAAAAAGATGGTCAAAAAGTAAGACAAAAATCAGCGCTATAAATTGGAAAATAATCGCCAAAACTGAAAATAACTTTTAGGACAATTCAAGCGGCATAGTTCCACACACTTTAAGCGATATGTCTCTCTGGTGCTATGAGTTTCTGTCTAGGCTTGTGCGGCATGATCAGTGTTGCTATGTGTCTGCATCTGTATCCGTCTGTCTGTGTCTCAGTATAGGTATGCGTCTGTATCTATCGGTCTCCGTATTTATCCCGCTTGTATCGGTGTGTGACTGTACCTTTCTCTCTTCGTATCTGTCAGTTTGGCAGTATCTATCGGCGTTCTATGTCTGCGTCTATATCTGTGAACGTCTGTTACTGTCCCGGTCTATATCTGGCTGAGATTATAACTGTTCCCGTTTATATTTATCTGCGTCTGTCTCTGTTTGAATGTTTCTAAATCTGTCTATGTTAGTATCTCCTGACCAGATCTGACTGATTTCGTGTCTGCCATTCTGCATCTGTCAGTGTTTGTATCTCTTGTGTGTGCCTGTCAGCGTCTGTATGTGTCTGCGTCTGTTTGCGTCTGTATCTGTCTGTGTCTGCCTGCGTCGCTCTCTACCTGAATCAGTCTTTGCCTGAGTCGGCATCTATCTGTGACTGTATCTCTACGTCTGTGTCTGTCTGCGTCTGTGTCTGCGTGCGTCAGTCTGCGTCTGTGTCTGTCTGCGTCTGTATATGTGAGCGACTGTATCTGTCTACGTCTGTACCTATCTTGGTCTGTATCTGCTGTCTGCGTCTGAACCTGTCAGCATCTGTATAGATATGCAACTGGATCTGTCTGTTTCTGTATTTGCCCCGCTTGTATCGGGTTGTGTCTGTATCTTCCTCAGTTCGCATCCGTCAGTCTGTAAGTATGTGTCTGCGTCTGTATCTGTGAGCGACGGTATATATCTGCATCTGTAACTGTGTCGGTCTATATCGATCTGGGTCTGTATCTGCGAGCGTCTATTTCTGTCCCGATTTATATTTGTCTGTGACGGCAACTGTTCTCGTTTATATTTGTTTGCGTCTGTCTCTGTTTGTATGTTTCTGAATCTGTCTGTGTTATCTTCTCTTGACGAGATCTGCCTGATTTCGTGTCTGTCATTCTGCATTTGTAAGTGTTTGTATCTCTCTGTGTGGGCCTGTCAGCGTCTGTATGTGTTTGCGACTGTTTGCATCTGTAGCTGTCTGCGTCTTCCACCGCCTGTGTCTGTCTGCGTCTCTGTCTACCTGAATCAGTTTTTGCCTGAGTCATCATCTGTCTGTGACTGTGTCTCTACGTGTGTGTCTGTCTGCGGCTGTGTTAGCATGTGTCTGTCTGCGTATGTGTCTGTCTGCGCCTGTATCTGTCTGCGTCTGTGTCTGTCTACGTCTGTACCTATCTTGGCCTGTATCTATCTGGCATTATCAAAATCTGCCAGAGTATGCGTCCGTGTCTGTCTGCGTCTGTTTATGTCTGCATCTGTACCTGTCTGCATCTGTATTTTCCCCAATTGTATCGGGTTGTGTCTGTATCTTTCTTAGTTCGCATCCGTCAGTCTGTCAGTATGTGTCTGCGTCTGTATCTGTGAGCGTCGGCATGTGTCTGCGTCTGTAACTGTTTCGGTCTATATTGCTCTGGGTCTGTATCTGTCTGCGTCTGCGACGCTGCCGTCTCTCTGTGTCTGTCTTCGTTTGTTGCTATCTGTGATGGATGTAATAATTGGTGTAATATTATTTGAAAGAGCAGTACCTTTAACTGCTTTCAACTTTGGTTGATCTAATGCCGGCTTTGTGGGTACATGCTGGCCTTTAAGTGCATTTCATGGTCTACCACTAATGCTGGATTTGGATAGCGTTTCCTCTCCAAATACACTTACCAGCAAATCGGCAGTCATGCCGTTCAAATCTTTTCCGATACCTTTGGTCTGGGCGCTTGTTATCTCATACACTTCAACATAATTGGCCTGTGGAAATCGTTACAAATTGATCAACACGTACAAACGTGCGGACAAATATGTTAATTACTATTTCGTCATACTATGCATAATGTACGCGAATATGCTTGTGGGCTACGGTTGTAAAATTGAATTTTATGTTTAGTAGGTTTAAAATGAAAAATAGAAAAATATTTTTTTACTTTACGCGCACTAAGCATATAATTCGATTTTTTGCCCTACACAGATATTTGCGCTTTACTTTATGCCTAATATAACAAAATAATGTTCGCAACGCGAGTGTAGAGCTTTCCGTGCAACTTCATGCTCTTATAATGAGAATTTATTATTCTCAATCTTCATGTACTCATTACCAATAATTCCATGAATACTTTTGATCGTCCAATAAAGTCCAAACAAATTAAATAAATACTGAAAAGAAGAGAAACACAATATAACCACTTTCCAATTTTACTTTTTTATAAGATAATTTACTATTTCTCACAGTAGCACAGTGACAGACTCGCTCAGACTAAATCATAAATATTTCTATTTTATAGTAACGCCTGTATGAACATAAAAATGATAAAAATTACTGTTTAAGACGACTCCGGGGTACTGGTCTGTATTTATAACAGCCCATGTGATAGCATTGTTTTTTTTTTGTTAAATGACAAGTGTAATAGAAAGCGTGCGCTACTGCTTTAAATTAGGCGACACGAGACATAGCATCGCAGGTACCGTGCAGGTCAGACGGCGCTACGCACGCCAGTCGCGATGCTGCCGTCGCCGTAGCCCTTTCCAGTCCTCGAGTGGGTATAAATAGAGCGGTCCGATACACTTCCGTGGGTACACTTAGAACCTGCACTACCAGAGCAGCTGTAAGAACACTTGGGTTTTCTAACCTCCCTAACCCGTACCATTTTAGATTTAAGCGGCCTCTTTAGTAAATAACATAAGCCGTAGAGTGATTTCAACTATGGCCGAATCCATTTCAAATTAGGTGGACCGCGTATGCCTATGTCACCGATCATTTTGGAATTAAAGTATTCATGTTCTTCTCCAAAAATTATTTGACCCGTATATTTTTATTTTTTTGTTGCATCAAAATTTCATGCGTTCAGCAATGACAAAAAATTCCGAGAAAAACCTTACTTAGAAAAAAATTTTTTCAATGTAATTTTCAAACCGCTACTGCTTCACCAGTTTTTTAATCATTTTAGCATGTAACACATAATTTCACTAAGGTTTGAGCCCTCTTTCACGTTCTTTATGTTACTTTAAAAAAAAATAAAAAATGCACGAGTTATGTACTTTTTACTGAAAAATGCGCTTTTTAGAAAAGTGCATTTTTCTCAAAAACGCCATTTTTTTTTTGCTCAATTTTTTTTTGTCCTGATAGAGGACCTAAATACCTATCTAGACGTATTTGTGAAATTCCCGACTCGTGCCCAGGAATAGCGATCATTAATGAGATAATACACAAACAAATTTTTCACGCTTAACCCTTACATATAGTCAATGGTATAACAGTCAATATAAAGGTTTTTATCTTTGTGCGTAAGCAATATACAAGTACACATAGTATTTGTTGTATTTTTTATTTTTGTCTTTTAGATTTTTTATTTTTATAACTACCTTTGTTTTTAGTAGTTAAGTAATACATATATGTACACGAGCGTAAGTAATACATATACGTGTATATACACGTATGAGTTTATGTACTTATACATTGGTCCGCTAGATGGCTATCGTTAGATCTTTTATGTACCAAGAAAAGTTCGGTTTCTGCTATAAGTACACCTCCAGTATTTTTTAAAACTATCATATTTTTGAAAATTATTATATATTTCACCTGATTAACTTAACTACGATGTCTCAAAATTATTCAACGAAGAGAATCAAATGTGCAGATTTTTTAAATAAGCACAAAAAAATTTTTTACGAACCTAATTCCGTGCGTTTTAAACAACTTGAGAATCTTGCTCATCCATTGAAGCTTCTCTATCCTGATTTACCTTTGACCCCCTCTACATATCTGTGTAGACGTTGTTACGAGCATAAATTTAAATATTGTGATTCAATAAAAAAAATTACCATTGTATCAGATCGCGCCGCTAGCCACTTTAAAAATCGCTTTTAATTATATGAATTAAAACGAACACCATTTGATATAAAATGGTTGTTCTCTGCTACTGGGCACGGCAAAGGAGCTGTAGATGGTGTGGGTGGACTTATAAAGCATTATGCTACTTTGCATAATCTTCGAGGTCCCCATGAAAAATCCATTCAAAATGCTAATGATTTTGTAGAGCACGTTCAAAAATATACAGATGCAATTAAAATAATACATTTACAAGACGTTGACGTAGAAGAGTTTAGAAAAGTAAAAAATGTTAATTGGCTTGCTACTCCTAAGTATCCTGGAATTCAAAAAACTCATTTATGGATTAAAGAAACGTGCAATGATAAAGTACATTGTTTAACAGCAAAGACCGCTGATTGTCCCCTTACTGAAGTAAGAACAATGAAGCAGAAAAAGAAAGGTAGATATAAAAATAAAAAATCTAAAAGACAAAAATAAAAAATACAACAGATACTATGTGTACTTGTATATTGCTTGCGTACAAAGATAAAAACCTTTATATTGACTGTTATACCATTGAATATATGTAAGGGTTAAGCGTGAAAAATTTGTTTGTGTATTATCTCATTAATGACCGCTATTCCTGGGCACGGGTCGGGAATTTCACAAATATGTCTAGATAGGTATTTAGGTCCTCTATCAGGACAAAAAAAAATTGAGCAAAAAAAAATGGCGTTTTTGAGAAAAATGCACTTTTCTAAAAAGTGTATTTTTCAGTAAAAAGTACATAACTCGTGCATTTTTTATTTTTTTTTTAAATAACATAAAGAACGTGAAAGAGGGCTCAAACCTGAGTGAAATTATGTGTTACACGCTAAAAAGCTTAAAAACTGGTGAAGCAGTAGCTGTTTGAAAATTACATTGAAAAAATTTTTTTCTAAGTAAGGTTTTTCTCGGAATTTTTTGCCATTGCTGAACACATGAAATTTTGATGCAACAAAAAAATTAAAATATACGGGTCAAATAATTTTTGGAGAAGAACATGAATACTTTAATTCCAAAATGATCGGTGACATAGGCATACGCGGTCCACCTGATTTGAAATGGATTCGGCCCTATGTTAAAATGTAATTTGCGCGACGTATAACGTGGATTTATAAATTGTCAAAAGCGCAACTAGCGGCCGAAGCCAGTAAATGAGACCTTATTGAAGAAGGTACAATTGAAGTGATTTGGGAATAGGGCAGTCAATAGAGAAAAAAATTAGTGATTTCGTGACATTAATACCGTCGGCAAACGGTAAGCGCTATCATACGTAGAATAATTCAGAGTTTAACTGAGATATAAACTCGACAACCAAAATTGAATGCAAAAAAAGCGCTTTTGTTGTTTTTTGCTTATAAAACTGAAAGTAATGGACCAATCTTGATAGTCTAATGAGATAAATTGTAGTAAATGAAGTTACGAATAAAATGAGATGTTAATCGAATCGTTCGGATGATTAATAATGGAGAAAAACGTGAAAAACCGAAAAAATCAGCGTTTTTCCAAAAATGCATTTTAAAAAAAAGAAATTGTAGGTAATTTAAAGACCTTTTAATAAAAATTTAGTTTATTATGTAATATCGGCTGAAACAAATTAAAAAATAAAAAAAAACGAAAAATTCAAAATCGTTTTTTGGTTATAAAAAAAAATCGATAAAATCAAGAAGTAGGTTATGCTCTCTCTATTCTCCTCCGAATCAAAGATAATATGCTTTTTCCTATGTAAATCGGTCAATCAGCTCAAAAGCTATCCCCTGTACACACATATACACACACACACGCACACGCACACACGCGCGCGCACACGCACACGCACACGCACACACACACACGCGCGCGCGCACGCAAGCACGCACGCGTGTTAAATAGGCACATAATTTTTGAGAGTACAGTAAGTACTCTTTGATGTAATAGGAAACTAATTAAACCTCAATATTTTTCATGAAAACTGACAACCTACTGTATTTGGTTTCGCTCTTTGACAGGTCTTTTAAGCATACGAACAATGAATAGCTTAATCTACTCATTTATCTTCAGTTATATTAATTTCAATGGGCTAGATTACCATGAGGAATCGAGCAGCTAGAGGGGAATATCCGTTGAGAATGCGCTCCTGGTTGAAAATACCTACCTGGAATACCAGCTGGAATTCCAGCTGTAACTCCTATTTTTGAACAAATTACAGATAGTATTCCAGCTAGTATTACGGCTGAGATTTCCAGTAAATATTCGAATAGAATACTTAAAAATTAGATATTTATGAGATAAAAATTAGATATTGCACCTAAACCCCCCTTTGCATGCTTTACGACACCTAGACATAAATGAATACGAAGCGTACCACCTATACTCCGTAATCGGCCACCCCGAACACCTAAAGCCTCTATTGGATGCGCTATGACATCTAGACGTAAACAACTACGGAGCGCACCACCTAGACTCCATCATCGGCCACCCCGAACATTTAGATCTCCCATTGGATGCACTACGACACCTAGATGTAAAAAACTACGGAGCGCACCACCTAGACTCCGTTATCGGCCTCCCCGAACACCTAAAGCCCCCATTGGATACGCTACGATACCTAGCGTAAAAGACTACGGAGCGCTTCACCGAAACTCCATCATCGGCCACCCCGAACATCTGGATCTCGCATTGGGTGCGCTACGATACCTCAACGTAAAAAACTACGGAGCACACGACCTAGACTCAATCATCGGCCGTCTCCAACATCTAAATCTCTCATTGGATGCGCTACGACACCTCGACTTAAAAACGCTGCTAACTACTTTAGCAGAATGCTTTCTCAGAGAGAATTGATAAATTACACCAAAAAATTTTTTTAAATTTATATTTTAATATAAAATTTCATTTTTTCTTCATATCTGATTTTCCATAAATACATTATGCAAAAGTTTCTAGAAAATTATATTTACAATAGTTATGTAATATTATTTAAAATTATCTAGAAAATTATATTTAAAATAGTTATGTAGTAATTATTAATTTACAAAAATATTGGTTGATAGGTAATTTCAAGACTTTTAAGAAAATTGGACTAGTCCCGACCAGCATCCAAATAAAAAGCCGCAAAATAGTATTTTCGATTTTTCCATATTGTTCTTTATTGTTTTTTTAAACTATTTAATATTATCCCGTCGAGCCGACACAAATATGAGTAAATAGGAAATTGCAAGAACTTTCAGAAAATGGGCCTACTTCCAACCGATATCCAAACCCAGAGCGACAAAAATTATTTTCGACTTTTCTTATTAATTCTTATAATTTGGTATAATATTTTTCTTTATTTTTGCCCATCGGGCCGACAAAAATATGGATTGATAGGTAATTCCAAGACCTTTAAGAAAATGCGACCAATTTCACGCGATATCCAAACCCAGAGCCAAAAAAATATATTTTCAATCTTTCCTAATTGCTCTTTACTTTTTCCAACCGACTTAATATTATTCGATCGAGCCGGCAAAAATATGTTTTGATAGGTAATTTCAAGATCTTTAAGTAAATGGGACTACTTCAGACCTATATCCAAATCCAGTGTGACAAAAATTATTTTCGACTTTTTCGTATTTTTCTGTATTCTTTTTTAACCGACTTAATATCATCATATCGGGCAGACACGAATATGGATTGATAGATAATTTCGAGACCTTTAAGAAAATGGGCTTCCGAACAATATCTAAACCCAACGCCGTAAAAAAATATTTTCGATCTTTCCATATTTTTCTTTATTTTTTTTAACCGCTTTAAACTTATGCGATGGGACCAAAAAAATACGGATTGATAGGTAATTCCAAGGCCTTTCATGGGACTACTTTAGACTGATATCAAATTTTGACATATTTTTCTTTATTTTTTTTAACCGACTTAATATTATCCGCTCGACTATATAATTGAACTTGCCCAACTTCAAAATGAGCTTTATATACCTGATAAAGATAAATTTGATATCTCTGGCCAGTTTCGAGTTATGCTGCGGACAAATTTATAACACACACACACACACACACACACACACACACACGCACACATGCACATACACACACACACACACATACACACACACACACACACACACATAAACACACACACACCACACACACACACACACACACACACCCAGACACACGCACGCACGCACGCACGCGCACGCACGCGCACGCACGCGCACGAAAAATATGGAAAGATCGAAAATATTTTTTACGGCGTTGGGTTTAGATATTGTTCGGAAGTAGGCCCATTTTCTTAAAGGTCTCGAAATTATCTATCAATCCATATTTGTGTCTGCCCGATATGATAATATTAAGTCGGTTAAAAAAAAATACAGAAAAATACGAAAAAGTCGAAAATAATTTTTGTCGCTCTGGATTTGGATATCGGTCAGAAGGAGTCCCGTTTACTTAAAGATCTTGAAATTACCTATCAAAACATATTTTTGCCGGCTCGATCGAATAATATTAAGTCGGTTGAAAAAAATAAAGAGCAATTAGGAAAGATTGAAAATATATTTTTTTGGCTCTGGGTTTGGATATCGCGTGAAATTGGTCGCATTTTCGTAAAGGTCTTGGAATTACCTATCAATCCATATTTTTGTCGGCCCGATGGGCAAAAATGAAGAAAAATATTATACCAAATTATAAGAATTAATAAGAAAAGTCGAAAATAATTTTTGTCGCTCTGGGTTTGGATATCGGTTGGAAGTAGGACCATTTTCTGAAAGTTCTTGCAATTTCCTATTTACTCATATTTTTGTCGGCTCGATGGGATAATATTAAGTAGTTTAAAAAAAAATAAAGAAAAATATGGAAAGATCGAAAATACTATTTTGCGGCTTTTTGTTTGGATACTGGTCGGAACTAATCCAATTTTCTTAAAAGTCTCGAAATTACCTATCAATCAATATTTTTGTAATTTAATAATTACTACATAACTATTTTAAATATAATTTTCTAGATAATTTTAAATAATATTACATAACTATTGTAAATAGAATTTTCTAGAATATTTTACATAATGTATTTATGGAAAATGAGATATGAAGAAAAAATGAAATTTTATATTAAAATATAAATTTTATAAAATTAATTTATTTAATTTATCAATTCTCTCTGAGAAAGCATTCTGCTAAAGTAGTTAGCAGCGTTTTTAGGTCGAGGTGTCGTAGCGCATCCAATCAGAGATCTAGATGTTGGAGGCGGCCGATGATGGAGTCTAGGTGGTGCGCTCCGTAGTTTTTTACGTCTAGGTGTCGCAGCGTATCCAATAGAGGCTGTAGGTGTTCGGGGTGGCCGATGACGAAGTATAGGTGATACGCTTCGTATTCTTTTACGTCTACTTGTCGTAAAGCATGCAAAGGGGAGTTGAGGTGCAATATCTAATGTTTATCTAATAAATATCTAATGTTTACGTATTCTATTCGAATATTTACTGGAAATCTCATCCGTAATCCTAGCTGGAATACTATCTGTAATTTGTTCAAAAATAGGAGTTACAGCTGGAATTCCAGCTGGTATTCCAGGTAGGTATTTTCAACTAGGAGCGCATTGTCAACGGATATTCCCCTCTAGCTGCTCGATTCCTCATGGTAATCTAGCACACTGAAATTAACATAACTGAATATAAATGAGTAGATTAAGCTATTCATTGTTCGTATGCTTAAAAGACCTGTCAAAGAGCGAAACCAAATACAGTAGGTTGTCAATTTTCATGAAAACTATTGACGTTTAATTAGTTAGCTATGGCGTCAAAGAGAATTGTTTTTGCGCATGCAGTACTTACTGTACTCTCAAAAATGATGTGCCTATTTAACACAAAGTTTGTGTAAAATATGAATGTTCCTATTTAACACAAAAATTTATGTAAATGATGTACACAAACATTGTCTAAGAATTCGACACAAGAATTTGTGTAAAATCGCTGCTTTACAAACACACTTGTGTAAACTGCCGTTTTACACAAAAATTTGCGTGAGTGGACATGGAGATCGTTTAATCCCCGTGCACTCCGATTTTGGTCCCTTTTCTGTCGATCCTAAGAGACGCTGCTAATCGGACCGTTCGGTGTGCTAAAGACGCTTCAATATTAGCCATTACTCCAGTAGTAATTTATCTATACGAAATGGCCCAGAAGTTAGGAAATAGCTAGTAAAACTGGCTAATAAATGACTATGATGAAACGCTTTTTCTCTTATTTTTTGCATATTTCTTAGATTGAGGTAAAAATAAAATACTCGTGTTTGATTTACTTACAAGTTTTATCTTTGATAAAAGAGCATTGAACTGCATTGGATGGCTTTTGAAAATATAAATAAATAACATGAACTAATAAATCGTTTATTGTACTCATTCTATGAATAATTCAGCAAAACTCTTAGTTCTCCATCTGATTCTGTCTCTCTCTCACTCCTTGTCATAGCAGCAAGCCTTCTAGTAGCCATTTTCAGTCTATAAAACCAGATCAGTTTTAATATCATTATATTATTACTCAATAACAAGGTTGTGCTTGTCTTCGAGAAACTCATTCTATTTCTCAATCTATTAAATAGACAAATAATGGGAGAAAAAGTATTTCATCGAGATCTAGAAACTGGACATTTTATTTCCTATTTTATAGTAGCCAGTTTCTAATATAATTGATCAGTTATTGGTTATAAAATGTTTTGGATTTCCACGAGGCTAGTGTAGTCATTAACTTGCGATTTCGGCAGTTAAGATGCTCTATGAAAACACAACTTAGTTATTCATTGACGAATCGATCGTCGTACGTCTCATTATCGTAGAACAATTATATAAAAGTTCAACAAGTAAAAGGAATTTGGAACACGGCCATACGAGACGCAAGTACCAGTTAAGTCCATCTAGTAGTTCTATTGTAATGTTTGTTAGAAGTGATTTTCTTTGTTTATATTTATGTGATTTCTGCCTTTCCCATGTTCTTAGGTTAATCCCTCGAAAAGTTCGAGTGGTCCCAGTTGCGAGAAACGGCTTACGATGCGAATAAGAGTTAATAATGTATCCTTATTTAAACACGATTTCGGCCGTCAAGATGCTCTATGAAAACACAATTTAGTTACTCACTGACGAATCGATCATCGTGCGTCTCATTATCGTAGGATAATTATATAAAAAGTTCAAGAAGCATCAGTACTTTAAAAAAAGTCCACACGACACGTAAGTACCTGTTAATTCGTTCTAGCAGTTTCATTGCAATGTTTGCGTAGAAGTCAATTTCTTTTTCTACTTTTATTCGATTTCTGTCGCTCCCATGTCCTCAGGATAATCCCACGAAATGTTCAAGTGGACCCAAATAAGAGAAACAACTTAGGCCGAAAATAAAAATTAATTGTGTATCCTGACCTGAACGGAACTGTGGCGATCTAGATGCTGTATCAAAACACAATTTCTTTATTCATTGATGAATCGGTCTGCGTGCCTCTCATTATCGTAGGACAATTATATAAGAAGTCCAAGAAGTATCATGACTTTGAAAAAGACCCATACAAGAGGAAAGTACCTGTTAAGTCCATCTAGCAGTTCCATTGCAATGTTTGCTAGAAGTCAGTTTGTTTTCTTATATATCTTCGATTTTTATCGGTCCCATGTCCATAGGATAATGCTTCGAAAAGTTCACATGGGACCAGTAGCGCGAAATGGCTTACGCAGCGAACTAACGTTAATTGTCTATACTTACTCGAAACGGAATTGCGGTGATAGAGATACTCTATAAAAACACAATTTCTTTATTCACTGATTACTCGATCTGCGTGCGTCTCATTATCGTAGTACAATTAAATAAAAAGTTCAAGAAGCATCAGGCCTTTGGTTTATACAAGGCGCAAGTACCTTTTTAATTAATCTCGTACTTCCGTTGCAATGTCTGCGAAAAAGTCAATTTGTTTTTTTATATTTATTCGATTTCTGTCGGTCCCATGTTCTCAGGTTACTCCCCCGAAAAGTTCAAATGGGCCCAAACAAGAGAAACACCTTACGCCGCTAATAAGAGTTAATAATGTATCCTTACTTAAACAAGATAGCGGCGATGAATATTCTCTATGAAAACCCAATATCTTTATGTAATGCTGAATCGATCTTCCTGAGCCTTATTATCGTAGGACATTTATATTCAAATTTCAAGGAGTATAGCTTTTGGTGAAGGGCTATACGAGACGCAAGTTCCCGTTGAGTCCATCAGCAGTTCCATTGCAATATCTGCGTAGAAGTCAAATTGTTTTTTTATTTCTATTCGATTTCTGTCGGTCTCATGGTCACAGAATAATCCCTCGAAAAATTCAACCGGGCCCAAACAAGAGAAACAGCTTACGCCGAGAATAAATGTTAATTGTGTATCCTTACTTGAACGGGATTGCGGCTGTTAAGATGCTGAATCAAAGCACAATTTCTTTATTCATTGATGAATCGATCTACGTGCGTCTTATTATCGTAGGACAATTATATAAAAAGTTCAAGAAGTATCAGGACTTATAAACACGGCCATACGAGACGGCAGAACCAGTTAAGTTCATCTAGCAGTTCTATTGTAATGTTTGCTAGAAGTCAGTTTGTTTTTTTATATTTATTTGATTTCTGCCGATCCTATTTCCTCAGGATAATGCATCGAAAAGTTCAAGTGGTCCCAGTCGCGAGAAACGGCTTACGACGCCAATAAGAGTTAATAATGTATCCTTACTTAAACACGATTTCGGCGGCTAAGATGCTCTATGAAAATACAATTTAGTTATTCACTGACCAATCGATCGTCGTGCGTCTCATTATCGTAGGAGAATTATATAAAAAGTTCAAGAAGTATGAAGACTATATAAAAGGTCCATACGATATGTAAGTACCTGTCAATTCCATCTAGCAGTTTCATTGCAATGTTTGCGTCGAAGTCAATTTCTATTTGTACTTTTATTCGATTTCTGTCGGTCCCATATCGTCAAGATAATCCCTGGAAACGTTCAAGGGGGCCCAAACAAGAAAAACACATTACGCCGATAATAAGAGGTAATGATTTATTCTTACTTAAATGAGATAGCGGCTATCAATATTCTCGATGTAAAACCAATTTTTTTATTTAATGCTGAATCGATCTGCGTGAGTCTTATTATCGTATGATATTTATATTTAAGGTTCAAGAAATATAGCCTTTGGAAAACGGACATACGAGACGTAATTACCCGCTAAGTCCATCAAGCACTTCCATTGCAATGCCAGCGCAGAAGTTAAATAGGTTTTTAATTCTATTCAATTTCTGCCGGTCCCCTGTCTTCAGGATAATCCCTCGAACAGTTCAAGTAGGCCCAAACAAGAGAAACAGCTTACTCCGCGAATAAAAGTTAAGTGTTAACTGTTTATTGTGTATCCTTGCTTGAACGGGATTGCGGCAATCGATATGCTCTATGAAAAAACAATTTCTTTATTCATTAATATATCGATCTGCGTGCGTCTCATTATCGTAGGAAAATTAAATAAAATTTTAAGAAGTATCAGTCCTGTGGGTTATACGAGGAACAAGTACCTTTTAAGATAATCCAGCAGTTATATGGCAATGTCTGCATAGAAGTAAATTTGTTTTTTTATATTTATTCGATTTCTGTCGGTCCCATGTTCTCAAGATACTCCCTCGAGAAGTTCAAGAGAGGAACGCCTTACGCCGCTAATAAGAGTAAATAATGTATCCTTACTTAAACGGGGTAGCGCCGATGAATATTCTCTATGAAAATCTAAAATCTTTATTTAATGCTGAATCGATCTGCCTGAGTCTTATTATAGTAGAACATTTATATTTAAAGTTCAAGGAGTCCAGCCTTTGGCGAATGGCTATACGAAACGCAAGTCCTCATTAAGTTCCATTGAAATATCTGCGTAGAAGAAAAATTGTTTTTTTACTTCTATTCGATTTCTGGCGGTCTCATGGCCTTAGGATAATCCCTCGAAAAGTCCGACCGGGCCTAAACAAGAGAAACAGCTTACGCCGAGAATAGATGTTAATTGTGTATCCTTACTTGAACGGGATTGCGGCGATCGAGATGGTATATCAAACCATAATTTGTTTATTCATTAATGAATCGATCTACGTGCGTCTCATTATCGTAGGACAATTATAAAGAAAGTTCAAGAAGTACCAGGACTTTGTGACACGGCCATACGAGATGCAAGAACCTGTTACGCCCATCTAGCAGTTCTATTGTAATGTTTGCTAGAAGTCAGTTTGTTTTTTATATTTATTTGATTTCTGCCGATTCCATTTCCTCGGGATAATGCATCGAAAAGTTCAAGTGGTTCCAGTCGCGAGAAACAGCTTACCATGACAATAAGAGTTAATAATGTATCCTCACTTAAACACGATTTCGGCGGTTAAGATGCTCTACGAAAATACAATTTAGTTATTCATTGATGAATCGATCGTCATGCCTCTCATTATCGTAGGTTAATTCTATAAAAAGTTCAAGAAGTATCAGATCTTTGGGTTATACGAAGTGTAAGTACCTTTTAAGTTAATCCCGCAGTTATATGGCAATGTCTGCGTAGAAGTCAATTTGTTTTTTTATATTTATTCGATTTCTGTCGGTGCCATGTTCTCAGGGTATGTAAATGTACATTAAAAAACTAATGTGATGTGTCGAATACTTCGTACAATATATTCAGCAATGTGCTCAAACCTTACATACTTTGAATTGTCTGAATAGATATTATAACTGAGTGACATCAGAGTTACCGGTAACTTGATCAAGAATTAAATATAAATATTCAGTTAGATCGTCTTTCCGGATACAGGTGCAGTTAAGTGGTTATGCACTAAGCTAATATTTGCTCTTTGAACGCGTTTCAAATTTCCGGACCAAGTCTACATGAAAAAGGGTAGTTAGAAGGTATAATTCCCGATGCTAACTCAATTTTGATCCTCAAGTGGGTTAGGTCGTTATTCCTGGAAGCCACAGATTAATATTTTGATGTTCTTTTTTTTCTAAAGATCCTTGCATGAGAAAAACAAATAGTATATTACGACACAAGGCCAGAAAGTTGTATTTCCTGGCCGGCGCCATTTTGACGCCCGAGGCGAAGCCGAGGGCGTCGATGCGCGCCGGCCAGTGCATCCAACATTCCGGCCAAGTGTCTTATACTATTTTTCTTCATCTCCAGCCGAAAGTACGTCCATATAGTTAATATTAATTAATAAAATAGCGTTGTTAGCTGCTAACTATGGCTCGGTCATTAGTATAAGAGGCCTGCTTCAGCGATACTTTACATATCGCGGAACATAAGGCTCGACTTCTGCTTTTTTTGATGGCCGCCCGACTTTTGCAAAACCGAGGCGAAGCCGAGGTTTTGCTGGTCGGGGCGGGCATCAAAAACACTAACAAAAGATGCTTGAAAAACATGATGGATCAAAAATATGTACATAATTAATCTCAGATACTGATTTTATCTACCGCCCAACCTCTTAATGGTTCCTCTGTTTGTCCTTTTCTATCCCATACATTATAGAATGAAAGTCAAAAAGCTGTCACATATAAGTATATAGCTATAGCATGTTTTGAAACTCAAAGTGTAAACATCATATCTATATATATGTATAGAAACTGATAAGAATTTTTCTATCGGTCTTACAGTCTTACAAATTAAATTAAAATAATTAATATTTATGGCAGTCAGATTGCCCTTGTTTATAATCACCCCCGCAGAATCTGAAATATAAACTTAATTAAAACCTGGAAAAAACTTTGTTAGCAAAGGACGATCTGACTGCCCACCACCACCACATTGTCCAACGTTTCGAGCCTGAGGAACTGAGGAAGTCCCTGAGGAGGAGCCCGAGCGGGCTCGAAACGTTGGACAATGTGGTGGTGGTGGGCAGTCAGATCGTCCTTTGCTAACAAAGTCTTTCCTGGTTTAATTAAGTTTTTATTTCAGATTCTGCGGGGGTGATTATAAACAAGGGTAATCTGACTGCCATAGATATTTATTATTTTAATTTAATTTGTAAGACTGTAAGACCGATAGAAAAATTCTTATCAGTTGATAGTAAATTGCAGTCGACATTAGTAATATTTTTAACGATATATGTATAGAAGCTTTCTGACAGTGTGTATGCAATATAAGAACATAATTGATTATGAGAGTTATAAATACATTGTTCAATATATTAATAATAACATAAAATTAATTTAATACACCTATATCTTTTCAATTTTCCGATTTTACAAATGATTTTCTTGTCATTACATTTGGAAGGTTTAGCATAGTTTAGGTTGCAACACATGCGTTGTCGCGGACGTTGCCATGCAACGATCAACAATTCGAGAAATATATCTAGTACGGCTTTTATGTTAGTTTGTTGTAGGTTATTCAATTTTGAGGCTATATGACCTTTACCCGATAGCATTTCATGCAATAATACTTATTTAATGTAGTTTTGAAAAATGAATATCTTACTTGAGCTTGAACGGCAAACTTGCGTTCGAGAAAGCGGAACTGCGGAACTCGGAAAACGCTACACTTTTCAAAATGAGACTCTAGCAAACAAGCAGCAACTTCACCACGCAACAGCTGAGCACAACTAAATCAAGAATATAAACTATCTATTCATTCATATAACATTATTATTATTAGATTAGTGATGTTTTCATCGATAGCTACTTATTTTAAGTACATATAATTACTTTAGCGTACAACGTAACAAGCATTTTGTAGGCTAGCGAGCAATGTTTACAAATGGTGGCAATTCGCGTAGGCGTCCAGAGATGGCGCTAGTGCGACTCACGTCGCCGCCGTGGCGTCATATTAACCGTAACACGGGAAAACACGGCCGTAGATAAGCTCCTGCAACTCGCCTTTAGCGGGCACCGAAGACGAACATAGCATGTATTATACACACGAAGCAGTGTCGCGTGGGGAAAGGCGACGGGTGAGGCAGCGCGCGAATCATTATGGACATCGGACGTGCGCCGAGCGGACCGGCGTAACTGACGTTGTTTTTTCTCCGTGTGCGGCAACAAAGGCGCGCGATATTTGTTCGCGATGTATTGTAGCGAGATGGAAGATATGAGAATACGAAAAATAAGCACTAATATCAGGCTAAAATAGAAGAATTACTTAATTGTTGTTATTATTATTTATTAATTAAAAATTAAAGTATATTCCTAGTACACTACCTTTTAAAAACAAGAACATTAATGTATCCCCAAAATTTTCAATTAAGATAGTTGTCTAAGAACTCATGAGTCAGTGCAGTGATCACGAAACAACAAGTATTATTTAACATCATAAGTAGTTAAATCATGCGTGAAAAAATTATTTATCCATTTATATTATTTTTCAAATAAAGGGGTAATGTAAACATAGAGCAGAAAATAAATAATTTCTAATTGCACTAGCTCGTGATTCACGTCGTAGCGTGAAATACGTTAAGAAAACAGCAATTTTATACCAACAATAAATACGTTTTTAAAAAGGTCGGCTTAATATATATTTTCTGTACTTATGAGAGCACAATTTCATCGTTAATAAAATACTTGTTTATTTTTGAAAAGCCACCTTTAAAGTAACAAATTTTATTACTTTCTATCACAATAATTGATATGATTCGTATTAACTGCTATGTAAAAATTACTAATTTCAATAATTTTTTTTTAAATAATAGGTCGGAAAGCTATATTTCAAAAAATTGAGCAAAATTCTTTAGATTTTAAAGAACGCTAGAATTTTGTTACTTTCGAAACCTACTTTTTGATACATTTGAGAACTACCTTACCAGTACATATAAAATAAATGAATAAAAGTCCGATGGGGAGTCAAACGCCCGTAGGGACACTACCAGTGGCCAATTGGGAAAACGTTACCAAAGTTTAGCAAACGTTTAGAAAAACTTAACCGAAGTTCAGCGAACGTTTAGGAAAACTTCACCAACGTCAGCAAACGTTTAGGAAAACTCTATGGCTGGAATTCTTGCTGAAATTCTGGCTGAAAGTCTGGCTGAAAGACTGGCTGAAAGTCTGGCTGAAAGTATGGCTAAAAGTATGGGTGAAAGTATAGCTAAAAGTATGGCTGAAAGTATGGCTGAAAGTATGGCTGAATGTAAGGCTAAAAGTATGGCAGAAAGTAGACTAGACACACTATTGCAAATTTCAGCGAAAGTTTAGGAAAATCTTACGAAAGTTTAGCAAACATTTAAGAAAATTTTAGAAAAGTTCAGCAAATGTTTAGGAAAACTTTTCCCATGTTTCGCAGCCATCTAGACCAACTATTAGAAAACTTGAGCGAACGTTCGGGAAAACCTTATTAAAGTTTAGCAAACGTTTAGGAAAATTTTACCAAAATTCATCAAAAGTTTAGGAAAACTTGACCAAAGTTTAGCGAACATACGGGAAAACTTTTTCAACGTTCTGCTAATATCTAGACAAGCTATTGCAGCGGACGTTTTGGAAAACCTCATCAAAGATTAGGAAACGTTTAACAAAGCTTTACCAAAGTTCAGCAAACGTTAAAGAAAGCTATACCAAATTTCAGCAAATGTTAAGGAAAACGGTTCCAAAGTTCAGCAAACGTTTGGGCAAAGCCGACCAAAGGGTACCAAAGGTTAGGAACACTTAACCAAAGTTTTGTGAACGTTGCGGAAAACTTTACCAAAGATTAGCGAAAGTTCAGAAAAACTTTTGCAATATTTCGCCAAAATCTAGACAAACTATTGCAAACCTTGACGAATGTTACCAAAAATCCTACCAAAGCATATAGCAAACGTTTGGGAAAAATTTACTAAAGTTTACCAAACTTTTAGGAAAACTTTACCAACGACAGCAAACGTTTAGGAAAACTTCACCAACGTCAGCAAACGTTGGAAAACGGTTGCAATCTTTGGTAAACGTTCGAGAAAACTTTACCAAAGTTTAGCTAACATTTGGGAAAGCTTTTCCAATGTTTCGCTAACGTCCTATGAAAACTACCGAAGTTTAGCGAACATTCAGGACAAATTTTCCAATGTTTGGCTAGTTTAGCAAAAGTTTAGGAAAACCTCACTGAAGATCAGCAACCGCTTAGGAAAAGTGTCAATGATTAGCGCAAGTTGAAGAAAACTTTTCCAATGTTTAGCAAAAATCTAGACACACTATTAAAAACTTTTGCGAACGTTTTAGAAAACCTTATCCAAGTTTAGCGAACGTTTTGGAAAACCTCACCAAAGTTTAGCAAACGTTCGGAAAAACCTTATCAAAGTTTGGCAAACGTTTGGAAAAACCTTACCAAAGTTTAGCCAACGTTTGTGGAGACTTTACTAAACGTGTAGGAATTCTGGCTAAAATTCTGGCTGAAAGTCTGTCTCAAACTCTGGTTGAAAGTCTGGCTAAAAGTATGGCCGAAAGTATGGCTGAAAGTATGGCTGAAAGTATGGCTAAAAGTATGGCTGAAAGTATGGATGAAAGTATGGTTGTCAGTATGGCTGAAAGTAAGGCTAAAGTATGGCAAAAAGTAGACTAGACACACTATTGCAAATTTCAGCGAAAGTTTTGGAAAATCTTACCAAAGTTTAGCAATCGTTTAGGAAAATTTTACAAAAGTTCAGCAAAAGTTGAGGAAAACTTTTCCCATGTTTCGCAAACATCTAGACCAACTATTAGAAAACTTGAGCGAACACTCAGGAAAACCTTATCAAACTTTAGCATACGTTTAGGAAAATTTTACCAAAGTTCAGCAAAAGTTTAGGAAAACTTGACCAAAATTTAGCCAACGTACGGGAAAACTTTTCCAACGTTCTGCTAATATCTAGACAAGCTATTGCAACAGACGTTTTGAAAAACCTCACCAAACTTTAGCAAACGTTTAACAAAGCTTTACCAATGTTCAGCAAACGTTGAAGAAAGCTATACTAAAGTTCAGAAAACGTTAAAGAAAACTATTCCAAAGTTCAGCAAACGTTTTGACAATGCCGATCAAAGGGTACCAAAGGTTAGGAACACTTAACCAAAGTTTTGTGAACGTTTCCAAAAACCTTACCAAAGTTTATAGCAAACGTTTGGGAAAACCTTACCAAAATTTAGAAAACGTTTAGGAAAGTTTTCTGGTCAAAGTTTAGCAAACGTTTAGGAAAACTTCACCAATGTCAGAAAACGTTTAGGAAAACTTTACCAAAATTTAGCAAACGTTTAGGGAAACTTCACCATCGTCAGCAAACGTTTTGGAAAACTGATGCAATCTTCGGTAAACGTTCGGGAAAACTTTACCAAAGTTTAGCTAACGTTTGGAAAAGCTTTTCCAATGTTTCGCTAACGACTATGAAAACTACCAAAGTTAGGGAACATTCAGGACAAATTGTCCAATGTTTTGCTAGTTTAGCAAAAGTTTAGGAAAACTTTACTGAAGACCAGCAACCGTTTAGGAAAAGTATCAAAGGTTAGCGCAAGTTGATGAAAACTTTTCCAATGTTTAGCAAAAATATAGACGTAAATATAGTTTACGTAACACATATTTTACATCGGGTTTGAAAGAACATTGTTGACATAGTTTGCATTCTTTCGATTTTGGGAGTGTGGATATTTTGGAACAGGGGATTAAGGCCATGTGATACTCAACAAAATTCGCTATAGGGCTCAGTCGGTAAAAAGATGGTAGCCAAGTTTTGTATTAAATAGTAGATGGCGCTACTAATGTGATTCGTCTGCGAGCATAACATCTGGTTCAGACAAATGCTCACAGATGGCGTACATACTTACACTATGAACAATATTTTTTTTATATTCATTATTTACTAAAAAATAAATTTAATACTTCTCTTTTTTAGCTATACATTTCTTATCGTTTCATGATTACTTATTAGTTTTTATTATGAACCAGTAATCGAAAATATACTTTTCAATTTTCCTGTTTTTTAGAAGTTAAGACTAATCCCGTTAATTATTTATGTATAATTTGGAACGCTTGCAAATTTACTTGGAGGTTCGAATTGATAACTGCTTTACATATTTAACCATTTTTATAAGTTTTAAGGTTATGTAAATAAATGAAATTGATGAAAATAATTTTGAAATTATAATTACATATTCTTAACTTAGCATGAAAATTTATTTATAATAGATCATGCCTTCAAATTATGTATCATATACTGCCGAAAATATGCTGTATACGCGTCATGAATGAAACATAAAATATCCATGTCAGTTTTATTATTCAAGTACAATTTCGTTACTAGTGTTACTTGTTTATTTCTTGTGTTTACAATTTTTTAATTTATTATTTTCTTGTTTCGTCATATAATTGTTATACCAAATCATAAGTATATGAACAGCTTAAATGTTATTATAAATATCATTACAATACCTGATTGTCGGTATGTAACTGACTGTAATATTATTTGTCGAATTTTTAAAATTTGTTATCCATTTACGATATTATTTCCTTCCATATACAATTTATGATTCCATTGGAAACTTTAACAATATTATGCATTATATTATAACAATATAAGCATAATTTTAAGAAATACATTTAGGATATTATCAAATTTTCGTAGTGTGTAAAAGTACAAAGTAAAATTAAAAAGTGCACGTACTAAACTGACCATTCATTTATCACGCATCCAACAGGCCTAGCTATAAAGTTCCAGTTTTCGATTCCAAGCATATGCTATTCTTTTCAGAATTTGTATATGTATTGTTCTAAAATATGTTGTTTTTTTTACTCAACTTGTTAGTTTTAGAATACGTAATTATATTACGTATGATAAAAGACCAATTTTGAAAAATGCATTTAGCATGTTATCATTTTTTGTATATAAAAATACTAAGTTAAATAAACTACAATACATGCACTAACTACCTAATTATATACATACTACTGTACAGTATAATTACTATACTCTATACATTTATGTTGCAGTATAACGAAGCTACATTTAATAGTAGATTTTGTAAATTGCTACTGTATTTTTTTCGGAGAATAACTAACATTTAGAAGGTCAGACATTTATTTTTGGCATTATACACTCGATCAGAAAGTGAATCTCATGATGCATGGCGGAAATACGGTCGGGCGACATTTTTGATAAGGAGCCTGTGAAGGGATTTTGATAGCCGCACTTTTGGCTAACAATCCATTCCCAAATCAAGATGGACATAATCAGTAAATTGCATAATAATTAACAATTTCTAGACGTTTAAACAATATTCTTCTGCCGGATTTCGCCGAAATCCCTGTGTGCGACCTATTTTGTTAAGAGCATGTGAAGGCTTTTGGTGTAGA
The DNA here is from genome assembly GCA_036365515.1 of Torymus aiolomorphi. Lineage (NCBI taxonomy): Eukaryota > Metazoa > Arthropoda > Insecta > Hymenoptera > Torymidae > Torymus > Torymus aiolomorphi. Next base: position 51,272,114 of record CM070873.1, read on the forward strand.
AAGTTTCCTCCCATAAACGATATAAAAATAAAATATAACTAATAACCAAATTTGCATTCAACCAACTAATTTTTACGAATTTAGAATAGTTGAAACAATGTAATTTCGCAGTATTTGGCGGAAATACGGTTGGGCGACATTTTTGATAAAGAGCCTGTGAAGGGTTTTGGATAGCAGGACTTTTGACTAACAACCCATTCCCAAATCAAGATGGACGTAATCAATAAATTTTATAATAATTACCAATTTCTAGAAGTTTTAAAAACATTCTTTTGCCGGAGTTCAACGAAATCCGTGAGCGCGACGTATTTTGTAAAGAGCATGTGAAGGCTTTTTGATAGCGGGACTTTTGGCTCACAACCCATTCCCAAATAAAGATGACGTAATCAACGAATTACATCATAATTAACCATTTCAAGACGTTTTAACAACATTCTTCTGTCTGATTTCCCCGAACCCAAATATGTGACATTTTTTGTAAAGAGCATGTGAAGGCTTTTTCTTTAGAAAGTGTCTGCTGATAGACGATTTAAAGATTGAATATAACCTAGTAAGTGAATTCGCATGTAACTAAATGATAAGTACCAATTGATATTAGTTAAGATCACGTAATTTCGCTATAATTGGTTGAAATACGAGCACGCGACATATTTGTAAAGAGCCTGCGAAGGATTTTGGATACCGGGACTTTTGAATAACAACCCATTCCCAAATCAAGATGGATTTAACGAATTGCATCATAATTAACAATTTCTAGACGTTTTAACAATACTCTTCTGCCGGATTTCGCCGAAATCCCTGTGCGCGACCTATTTTGTTAAGAGTATGTGAAGGCTTTTGGTGTAGAAAGTTTCTGCCCATAAACGATATAAAAATAAAATATAACTAATAACCAAATTTGCATTCAACTAACTAATTTTTACGAATATAGAATAGTTGAAACAATGTCATTTCCCAGTATTTGACCGAAAAACGGTTGGGCGACCTTTTTGATAAAGAGCCTGTGAAGGGGTTTGGATAACGGGACTTTTGACTAACAACCCATTCCCAAATCAACATGGTCGTAATCAATAAATTATATCGTATTTCACAATTTCTAGAGGTATTAATAATATTCTTTTACCCGATTTCTCCGAAATCCGCGTGAGCGACATTTTTTGTAAAGAGCATGTGAAGCTTCTTTATGTAGAAAGTTTCGGCCGATGAAGGATTTATAGATTATGTACAAACGAATAACTTAATTTGAATTTAACTAATAAATACGAATTTATAATAGTTGAAACCATGTAATTTGGCTAAACTTAATTGAAATACGAGCGCCCGGTGTATTTTGTAAAGAGCCTGTGATGGGTTTTGGATAGCGGTACTTTTGACTAACAACCCATTCCCAAATCAAGATGGACGTAATAAATAAATTTTATAATAATTAACAATTTCTAGTCGTCTTAACAACATGCTTTTGCCAGATTTCAACGAAATCCGTGTGCGCGACATATTTTGTAAAGAGCATGTCAAGGCTTTTTGCTAGCGGGAATTTTGGCTCACAACCCATTCCCAAATAAAGATGACGTAAATAACGAATTACATTATAATTAGCCATTTCTAGACGTTTTAACAATATTCTTCTGTCCGATTTCCCCGAACCCATGTGCATGACATTTTTTGTAAAGAGGATGTGAAGGCTTTTTCTTTAGAAAGTGTCTGCTGATAGACGATTTAAAGATTGAATATAACCTAGTAAGCGAATTCGCATGTAACTAAATTATAAATACCAATTGATATTAGTTGAAACCATGTAATTTCGATATACTTGGTTGAAATACGAGCGCGCGACATATTTGTAAAGAGCCTGTGAAGGATTTTGAATAGCGAGACTTTTGAATAACAGTCCATTCCTAAATCAAGATGGACTTAACCAATTGCATCATAATTAACAATTTCTGGACGTTTTAACAATATTCTTCTGCCGGATTTCGCCGAAATCCCTGTGCGCGACCTATTTTGCTAAGAGCATGTGAAGGGTTTTGGTGTAGAAAGTTTCTGCCCATAAACGATATATAAAGAAAATATAACTAATAACCAAATCTGCATTCAACTAACTAATTTTTGACGAATTTAGAATAGTTGGAACAATGTAATTTCGCAGTACTTGGCGGAAATACGGTTGGGCGACATTTTTGATAAAGAGCCTGTGAAGGGTTTAGGATAGCGGGACTTTTGACTAAGAACCCATTCCCAAATCATGATGGACGTAATCAATGAGTTGCACCATAATTAACAATTTCCAGACGTTTAAACAATATTCTTTCACTGGATTTTCCCGAAACCCATGTGCGTGACATTTTTTATAAAGAGCATGTGAAGGCTTTTTGTTTAGCAAATGTCTGCTGATAGACGATAAAGATTCAGTATAACCTAGTAAGCGAATTCGCATGTAATTAAATGATAATAACCAATTTACCCTATTGAAAATATCCGGGATTTCCATATAGAAATATACATGGATTCCATATGGATATTCATATGGAAATCCACCTGAAAATCTGTTCCAAAACGTCATATGCAAATCTGTATGAAAATCCATATGAAAATCCATATGAAAATCTAAATAAAATATTTGCACGAAATCAACATATGGAAATCCATGTACAAATCTATATAGAAATCTATGTAGAGATGCAATTGAAAATCTGCCCTGAACCTGGATTATTAAATATATGGACATACTACTGCAGATACGATTTGAACTTCGCCAAGAATAATCATTGGAATATACGTATGGAAATCCATGTACAAACCCATGTTGAAAACCATGTACAAATCCATGCGGAAGTCCATGTACAAATCCATGTGGAAATCCATGTACAAATGAATATAAAAATCGTGAGAAAATACTTACAAAGATACAAATGGCCATCCCTATTGAAAAATATCGCGCGATGATCGTGCCAGTTTATCGACCATTTTCTGGCGCGATAATCGCGCGAGTTAGCCGAAATTCAACATTAAAAAATAAGTTTTATTTTCACAACTGTGTACGTGCTTGCATAATTGGCAAATATTATGATTGTAAATGCATCAGTGCGTAACTGCAGTGTTAATGCACGAGTGAGTATGTGACTGTATGTACACTTGATAGACATTGATTCTCGTGGAACGTGCTTACTGAATTTTAAGATCCTGCAATACTATTGGACAATTCAAGTGTAGCCATTAACATAATAGCGATTACAGAATTTTTAAATTTATCAGGCGCGTTCTACAAGAATCAGTCTATCAAGAAGTGTACATATGGGCATCAGTACGCTTATATCAGAACGTGCACACCCTGTTAAAAAAGAAACAGCTAAAAAAATAGCTAAAAAAACAGCTAAAACATATAGCTATATCGACCTGAAATACTGCTGTATTTCGTTGGATATTTAGTTGTATTTTTTATCTGAAAATTTAGTTAAATTTTTAGCTGTAAATCTAAGTAAACGATTACGACATATTAACAACTTGAAATTTAGCTAAAATTTTTAGCTGTAAATCCACCTGTTAGCAACCGGAAATTTAGCTAAAATCCACCTATGAATAACTGGAAATCCAGTTATATATTTAGTGGCATGGAAATTTCCAGCTACTAATAGGTAAAAATTTAGTTAATTTTACACTTGTAAATACACCTATAAATTTATTATTAAATGGAAATATAGGTAGATTGAAAGGTGAAAATATAGCTATATTTTTTAGCTACAAATAGAGCTATATTTTATTCTCGATTTGGCCATATTTTTTAGCTGTAAATCAATGTATTAATATGAATTGGATTGCTAATTTCATTTTATGCTAATAATAACAAAATTTACAGATCATATCTGTTTAACATAGGTATATTGAAAAAGATATATATATACATAATATTACTATTTAAAACTAAAAAGAACTTTTCTGCTTCAAATATATTCAAATATATATTTGAGCCGTTATTTACATGGTTTAAATACTATTGGCGTACCCCAGATCATCGATACACACTATAAGTACACTAGCGTGTTGACATTAACGACGCCTGAGTTGAAATTATCCAAACTGTCCTTTTCATGATTTGATGTGTATGGTTTGCAAGTGATATTAACAATTAAGTGATACTTAATTATTATCACATACCATTGAATTAGGAAAAAATCCACACAGAGAAAAATTTATTTGTAAACATCACCGTGTTTATAAGAAAATTTATTATTTTATAGCGCTGGGACACACTCGTCATGTGGGATTTTTACTGTTTGAAACAGTAATTGTTATGATTTTCGTAACAAATTTTTCTTTTTAAATAATAATTTTTATTATTTTTGTAGCAAATTTTACTATTTGAAATAGTAATTTTTATTATTTTTCAGCAGTCATAAAAAGTACTATTTCATACAGTAACAATCTCATATGTCGAGTGTGTCCCAGCGCTATTTTGAAAAATAATATATTTTTCTCCATGTCTGTAATAAATATTATATTGTTTTAAATTTACTGCTAATTTTCCTCCTTTACTGTAAGTTATATAAAAATAACTTGTACTTGTACTCTAGTATGAAGGAACACTGACATTTAATAACTTTACACCTCTGCCAATGTAGAGAAAGGAGAAACGATGGTCAACGAGTCTCGTGCTCGCGCTACTCGTTGCCGACCTGCCATAGCAAAATCACACGAGGCCGGCGCCGAGTGCGCCCACATGTACTCGATATTAGCAGCTATCAAGAACAGTCATGATAGCGACGGCGACAGCACGAGGAGGCGACGTCTTGGCGATGATGTCCCCGTTGACAGAACTCAGCTAAAATTTTACGCCTAGTCTCATATAAGAAAATAAAGTAAAAAGTATCTTACAAAATTTGAGTCCTCACTACTCTTGGTGATGAATTCACATATATACTTATAAAGGCACTTAACATATGAAAGAGTATTTAAATGTGGATGGCTTTACTAGTTTATTAATTGTAATCGATTTTTTAATAAATTGTTTGTACATTCATTATTTTTATGATAATTGAAGATTTTTCTCCACCACTCACTGTTGTACTGTGAGGTATATTCAAAAATTTTTTTAATATATTTATTAATTTTGTTATTTAGTAAATATTGTATACTTATAGGTACAGTCATTAGGCTGTAATTATAGGCACATCTCCTTTGAGATTCACAATTTAGTTGCTCGTTGATAGATTTAAGACTTGGGTCGCCTTAGCGTAGGAAATATATTTGGGCCCAATGAACTAAATAATATTGTAGATAACTTATACAAAAGAACCAAAAGCAAACTTGATTCTGTGTAAATTGTAGCTAAAGATACTAAGTACCTACAAGCATACAAAATTTTGTAATTACATAGAATATTTTGTATACTCATAGGTAGTCCCTTTAGTTACAACTTTTATTACTCGATAAGTCACTTATGGGCTTGGCTGACTTTATCGCTGGAAATATTGGGACCGTATGGACAAAATGACTTGATACATATTTGAATATAATAGTTATGGCTTGTATGTATTGCTTTTTTCAAATAAAATTTATATTTAACATGATATTTTTACCAAATCATACATTTTCTTTTAATGTAAAGCAATGTTTTCAGAAACATACTTAACCATTACGGTCACTAAGAATCATTTCAAATATGATGCCATTTGGTCCATCGTGTTCAAATATGTCCAGCGGTAAAGTCACCCAGCCTATATAAATGTCGATTTTTAATAATAAATTATGGTATTAATTTATTTATATTATGACCAGTTCTATTTATAAATTTATAATGTGAAAGAGTTAAAATTATATGATTGATCATATTAAAGAGGATTTACATGTGCGTAGCTGGGGCTGTAATTTTCTTAATGTTTTATTTATGCTTTGCAAGTATTTTATATATAACACTATACAAGTTATTGTTAAAAAATTTACAATGAAAGAAGAAACCCATGCATTATTGCTAAATGTTACTTGATCATTAAAATGAAGCTTACAGCTTGTTTGCTAAATGCAGCAGTAAATTTAGAACATTTATATTATATTTATAACATAACCTTTTACAAACTGTAAGCTATACTGTAAGCAATACTGAATGAGATAGGACAGAAGCAAAAATACATAAAAGTGTATGGGCTTACCTAGATATAAAGCTGGGGAACATAACCTCAGGGATGACAGCACGAGCACGAACAGCAGCAGATCTTTCTTAACGTTGAAACCACAATGACCACTCACTTACGTTTGAACTCTCGCTGACTGCCTCAGACCTGCACTTCCGAAGGCGCCCCTCTCTCTTCCTCCCTCTCTAGTGACTAATTATACGTGTGCGTGGTAGTCATCTAACAAGGAACAACGTGCGGCAACCGGCGCTTTCGCGCTTCATGTATTACGAGTTACGACTAATGACGACAAAAGTTCGAACGTGGGGGAGTGGACATTGTGGCTTCTACATTTAGAAAAACCTGCTGCTATCCGTGCTCATGCTGTCATCGCTGAGGTTATGTTCGCCAGGTTTATATCTGGGTAAGCCCATACACTTTTATGTATTTTTGTTTCTGTCCTGTCACATAGAGTATTGCTAAATGTTATTTATTCATTAAACTATAGCTTACAGCTTGTAAAAGGTTATGTTATAAATATAATATAATTGTTCAAAATTTACTGCTGCATTTAGCAAACAAGCTGTAACCTACATTTTAATGATCAAGTAGCATTTAGCAATAATGCATGGGTTCCTTCTTTCATTGTAAATTTTTTAACAATAACTTGTATAGTGTTATATATAAAATACTTGCAAAGCATAAATAAAACATTAAGAAAATTACAGCCACAGCTACGCACATGTCAATCCTCTTTAATATGATTTATCATATAATTTTAACTCTTTCACATTACTAATTTATAAATAGAACTGGGCATAATATAAATAAATTAATACCATAATTTATTATAAAAAATCAACATTTATATAGGCTGGATGACTTTACCGCTGGACATATTTGAACACGATGGACCAAATGGCATCATATTTGAAATGATTCTTAGTGACCGTAATGGTTAAGTATGTTTCTGAAAACATTGCTTTACATTAAAAGAAAATGTATGATTTGGTAAAAATATCATGTTAAATATAAATTTTATTTGAAAAAAGCAATACATACAAGCCATAACTATTATAGTCAAATATGAATCAAGTCATTTTGTCCATACGGCCCAACATTTCCTGCGATAAAGTCACTCAGCCGATAAGTGATTTATCGAGTAATAAAAGTTGCAACTAAAGGTACTACCTATGAGTATACCAACTATTCTATGTAATTAGAAAATTGTGTATGCTTATAGATACTTAGTATCTTTAGCTACAATTTACACACAACCAAGGTTGATTTTGGTCCTCTCGTATAAGTTATCTACAATATTATTTAGTTCATTGGGTCCAAATATATTTCCTGCGCTAAGGCCACCCAAGTCTTGAATCTATCAACGAGGAACTAAATTGTGGATCTCAAAGAAGATGTACCTATAATTATTAATTACAGCCTAAAGACTGTACTTATAAGTATACAATATTTACTAAATAACAAAGTTAAAAAATATATTTAAATAAAAAATCCACATTTACATAGGCTAGATGACTTTACCTATGGACATATTTGAACTCAATGGACCAAATGGCATCATATTTGATATGATTCTTTGTGACCGTAATGGTTAAGTATGTTTTTGAAACATTGCTTTAAATTAAAAGAAAATGTATGATTTGGTAAAAATATCGGGTTAAATATAAATTTTATTTGAAAAATGCAATACGTACAAGCCATAACTATTATAGTCAAATATGAATCAAGTCATTTTGTCCATACGGTCCCAATATTTCCTGTGATAAATTCAGCCAAGCCCATAAGTGACTTATCGAGTAAAAAAAGTTGTAACTAAAGGGACTACCCTATGAGTATACAAAATATTCTATGTAATTACAAAATGTTGTATGCTTTTAGGTACTTAGTATCTTTAGCTACAATTCACACACTATCAAGGTTGATTTTGGTTCTTTCGTATAAGTTATCTACAATATTATTTAGTTCATTGGGTCCAAATATATTTCCTACGCTAAGGCCACCCAAGTCTTAAATCTATCAACGAGCAACTAAATTGTGGATCTCAAAGGAGATGTGCCTATAATTACAGCCTAAAGACTGTACCTATAAGTATACAATATTTACTAAATAACGTAATTAACAAATATATTAAAAAAATTTTAAATATACCTCACAGTAGAACAGTGAGTGGTGGAGAAAAAACTTCAATTATCATAAATAATAACGAATGTACAAACAATTTACTTAAAAATCGATTACAATTAATAAACTAGTAAAGCCATGCAAATTTAAATACTCTTTCATATGTTAAGTGCTTTTATAAGTATATATATGAATTCATCACCAAGAGTAGTGAGGACTCAAATTTTGTAAGATACTTTTTACTTTATTTTGTTATATGAGACGGCGTAAAATTTTAGCTGAGTTCTGTCAACGGGGACATCATCGCCAAGACGTCGCCTCCTCGTGCTGTCACCGTCGCTATCATGACTGTTCTTGATAGCTGTTAATATCGAGTACACGTGGGCGCACTCGGCGCCGGCCTCGTGTGATGTTGCTATGGCGGCTCGGCAACGAGTAGCGCGAGCACGAGACTCGTTGACCATCGTTTCTCCTTTCTCTACATTGGCAGAGGTGTAAAGTTATGAAATGTCAGTGTTCGTTCATACTAGAATACAAGTACAAGTTATTTTTATATAACTTACAGTGAAGGAGGAAACTTAGCAGTAAATTTAAAACAATATAATATTTATTACAGACATGGAGAAAAATATATTATTTTTTATAATTGTAAAGAATTGCGCGAACGGTGGGACGCCGGATTAGGTGTATGAGAGAGTCGCCGGATTAAAGCAAAGACGTATACATGGATTCAACGTATTTATTGCGCAAAGGAAAATCACATACTGGCAGCCAAGCCAGGGAACTTAAAGATACATGTTCTGTCATAAATACAAACGTACCTGGAAATTAGAATTAAACAACAATCAACGCAGGCTTGTCCTGAACGAAAGGAAGATCCTCGAAGGAGCGCACCGATCCGCCCGCCGTGACTTCGTAGTCGACAGAGCGGCCGATTCCCGAAGTTCACCTGCAATCTGGGAGGTGTTGACGGGGCAGCTCCGGTACGACGACTGACTCGGCCTGCCCGCGAGACGTCTTATATAGGCAGCGGGCGCCCCCTCACGGGCGGCAGAGTGCGCGCTCCGACGCTCCTGCGCGCTCCAACCACGCGGGCGCGCGCCAAGATGGCCGCTCGAGCCGCGGGAACTCGAGAACGTTCCCTCGTCCAACGTCCGGCCCGCCAGCGATGGCCGCTCGAGACGCGGGAACTCGAGAACGTTCCCTCGTCCAACGTCCGGTCCGCCAACGACGGCCGCTCGAGACGCGGGAACTCGAGAGCGCTATCTCGTTCAACATCCCGCCCGCCTTTCGCGGGGGGCGAAATTAATTGGACTGTCCATAATCGTCCACTGGGGGCTTGCAAAGCTTGGTGATCGGCCGGAGGTTTTCTCCCGCGCCTGTTCTTATGGTTACGACACGTACCTGACCGTCTTCTCCCGGGTGGGCGGCGATGACACGTCCTAGTGGCCAGCTGCCCCTCCTGAGCAGAGAAGTGTCCATGACAAGCACGAGATCACCCACTCCAAAATTGGGCTGCGGCTGTCGCCACTTTGCTCGCTGTTGGAGGTTGTGCAGGTATTCTCTTGACCATTGCATCCAGAATTGATTGCGCAGACCCTGGACCACCCGCCAGTGAGCCGTATGATTCAGGTTCTCCGATAGATCAATCTGTGGTTCCAGTAGCGGTGCAGGCGGAAATCCGGTTACCAGATGCCATGGGGTGAGCGCCTGAAGATCATCCACTTCACCAGATAAGGGCGTAAGCGGACGCGAGTTCAGGCATGTCTCAATGCGCGCGATGAGCGTCGACATCTCTTTGTACGTTAATGGTCGCTGTCCCACGGTCTTCTTCAGATGGGATTTTGCGGACTTGACGGCCGCCTCCCACAGTCCCCCGAAGTGCAGCGCAGATGGAGGGATAAAATTCCAGGCAATTCCCAATGAAGCTAGATCGGTTGAGATCCGATCCCAGTCATGCTTAGCTTCGCGGAACATGGCCCTCAACTCAGCATCCGCACCGTGGAATGTGGTGGCGTTGTCCGACCACACTTCACGAGGAGTTGCCTTCCGTGCCACAAAGCGATGCAGGGCTCCGATGAAGGAAGCGGTGGTGAGGTCACCCACCAGTTCTAGGTGCACCGCTTTGGTGCACATGCACACGAATACAGCAAGGTATCCTTTCGTGCATCTGGTGCTCCGGCCCGCAGAAGCCTTGATTGAAAAGGGCCCTGCGTAATCGAGACCAGTGCGAGCGAAAGGTCTCGCTGGTTCGATTCGGGCGAGTGGCAAATCTCCCATTCGCTGAGTCGCTGGCCTTGCACGAGCTCGTACACATATCACACATTGCCTGATGTGTGCTCGAGTCTGGGCTCGGCCACCAATGATCCATGCCGATCGCATTGCGTAGGCATATGTCAAAGTATGCCCGCCATGAAGAGCCATCTTGTACGCCCGATCGATTATCAATCGTCCTAGGTGGCTCTTCTTGGGAATCAGGACTGGGTGGCGTTGGTCATATGGTAATGGCCCGTGATGCAATCTTCCCCCCACTCGTAGGATGCGTTCTGCATCGAGGAACGGTGATAGAGCTGAGAGACGATTCCTCTTACCCAAGGTGTGGCCACGACGGATTACAGCGATCTCCTTATCAAATCCGGAGCCTTGAACCAAGCGAACGCACCTGTGGAATGCTGTGTCTAATTCTGAGACGGTTATCGGGGCCATTATGGGTGCCCTATCTCTGTGCCCGGTGAGTTGCAGGAATCTAAGGCATCGAACGATAGTCCTCAGGAGGGTGTCCAAGCGAGAGAATCGTTCAATGAAATCAATGTCTCCTGTTTCTGGATCAGGTGCATTGGCCGCTTGGGGATGCTGGGAGACATTACACACCAACGTGAGAGACGTTTGCTGTGTCGGCCAACTCGTCGGTGGTTGAGAGAGCCAGTGCGGGCCCTCCCACCAAAGGTTGGACGTTGCTAACTTGGCTGCATCGACACCGCGAGATGCCAGATCCGCCGGGTTGTCTTCTGACGAGACATGTCTCCAGTTGACACCGGGTAATAGTCGCTGAATCCTTGAGACCCGGTTCGCGACGAACACTTCCCATCGAGACGGCTCGGCGCTGATCCAAGCGAGGGTGATGGTCGAGTCAGACCACGCATGTATGTCTCTCACCTGGTCGCCCAAGCCATCCTTCAATTTATGAATAAGTTCTGCCAGGAGGGCCGCGGCGCACAGTTCTAGGCGGGGTATTGTTTGGATTTTTACGGGTACCACGCGAGTCTTAGAGGCGAGGAGTCGAGCTGGAGTTGCCTCGCCGATGACTCTGACATAGACCACTGCTGCGTAGGCTTCCCTGCTAGCGTCAGCAAATCCATGCAGATCCAAAAGACCTGACGAAGACGCGCCGAGCCATCTGGGTATGCGTATCTGGGTCACTGCTGACAGACCGCCGATGAAGATTCGCCACCGCGTTTCCAGAGCTGGTGTTAGGTCCTCGTCCCATCCCAGCTTATCACGCCACATATCCTGCAGCATGATCTTGGCGATGAAATAATGGGACTTACCCAGCCTAAGGGGTCGAATAGACGTGCAATCACCGAGAGCGTGCTCCTCTTAGTAGCCTCCGCGGACTTAAGTGGCTGTGGCAGTTTATATCGGAGCTCGTCACTCGACGGGTCCCAAGCTACTCCGAGTGTCTTGACTAGTTGCTCCGCAGAGAAGTCCTTCCATTCTGGACGCAGACGTGAATCCTCTGGAAGGTCATCGATAACATCAGGATGGCTGGCCGACCACTTTCGCAACCGGAAGCCGCCGGCCTCCGCGAGCCCGATCAGCTCATCCCTTAAATGCCGAGCGGTAGTGATGTCGTCGGCTTTGTAGAGGATGTCGTCGACATATGAAGAGTCTTCAATAATCTGTGCTGCTCTTGGAAATCGTTCAGCTTCATCGCGGGCTAGCTGCTTGGATACTCTCATAGCGAGGTAGGGAGCGCGATTGACTCCATACGTCACGGTAAGCAGTTGGTAATGATTCACGTTTCCATCTTGGTCGGACCACAAAATTCGTTGGAGATCAACGTCGCTCGGATCGACCAAAATTTGCCGGTACATCTTCTCGATGTCGGCTCCAGCGGCGATCCGTAGTAACCTCCATCTGCACAGAATGTTGGTGAGATCGGATTGGAGGGCAGGCCCTGCATGCAGACACTCGTTCAGTGACGGCCCCCGTCCTATGCGACAGGATGCGTTGAAGACTACTCTCAGCTTTCTTGCTCGATCCGATGCCTGCCAGATAGCGTGATGAGGGAGATATGAGACTCGAGAAGCCTCTGGAGAAAGGCCGTTGTCCGGGACCAGCCGCATGTGCCCAAGAGACTCGTAGTCGCTCATGAATTTCCGATATTCTTCCGCATAATCAGGGTCAAGTCTCATCCTTGCTTGTACCATCTTCAGGGCGCGCTGTGCGGCGATTAGTGTTCCATGGGCCGGTAAACGGTCGGGTCTTTTCGTTGGTAAGCGAACCGTGTATCGACCCGCTGCGTCTCTCCGCAGACCTTCCTTGAATTGACGCTCACAGTCCTCTTCGGCCGGTGACATCTGTCTCCCGCCGTTTACCTCCTCCAAACACCAGAAACGCTTCAGAAGCACATCGAGAGATTCCTCGGGCATCGCGCTGGTCACTGCGCACATGGCGCCTCCCGTCACCGTTCCGGTTCCGCCAAAAACTAGCCAGCCCAGCAAACTGTTCTGAGCGGTTGGGGTTCCGTCAGGACCGCGTCGTACTCCGTTGCGTATGATTCTCGCATAGGCTTCTGCTCCCAAGAGGAGATCGATATCACCAGGAATGGTGAAGGTCAGATCAGCCAGTTCGATTCCGTCCAAATGAGTCCACCGCATTCTGCCCGCAGGGACTCGTGGAGTAATCAATCTCAGATGCTTGAGCAGCAAAGCCTGGATGATCAGAGTCGGTCCGTCACCCTTGTGTGAGAGTATCTGGAACGTTGCGGAGGCCTCAGCAGTATCAAAGACGTCTCCGCCTACATCTGCAAGAGGGACCGTCGTTCTCCTCCTTGCGCAGCCGGCAAGGTCCGCGATCCTTCTCGTCGCCAGGTTGATCTCAGAGCCGGGATCTACCAACACTCGCGCCCGCAGTAGACCGTTATTCCGACACTTGATCAGAACTTCGAGGAACACGAGGAGAACTGGTCAATTCGATGAGGCGGGAGCTCCCATGAAGCTCTTTGTGGATTCTGACTCATCGGTGCGAGACCGCTTGTTGCCAGAATTTCCGTCAGACTGACCGGGCGCGGCCTTTCTCTTCGAGAGCCCATCGGTATGTATTAGGGTATGATGTGGCTGTCCGCAGGTTGCGCAGATAGCTCGCGGTGTGCAATCTCTTGAGAAGTGCCCGGGGGAGAGGCAGTTGAAGCATAATTGCGCACTCCGGACGATCTGTCGACGTGCAGGGATTGCCAATTGTTTAAACCTTCCGCATTAGCCGACGAGATGCTTCCCGCCACAGGTTGGACATGTACTCTCATGACTAATGGTGGCGTGGACCCTGCTCGTTTTCGGCAGCGACTGCGGTTTCATACCTCTTGATTGTGCAAGGCGACGTTCACTATCTCTTTGTCTGGTGCTTTGATGTTGCTCTTTGGAGCCGGACAGCTCGATCGTCTTTTGGGTTCGTGCAGACTCTTGAAGGAAGGTGATTAGTGTTTTGAAAGTGGCGGGGCTCGGCCTCCGGTTCACCTTCCTCTCCCAATCACGCCTTGTTGATGAGTCCATCCCCCGCGTGGCAAAGAAGATGAACCATTGGTCCCACGTTTCGATCAGGAGATCGAGCATTCGTAAGGCTTCACGGCGTCTTGCAATCTGATCATGGAGGCTCTGCAGTCCTTCGCTGCTTTCTGATTTCAGCGGTGTGATGGAGGCTAGTGCGTTCATGTGCTGCTGAATCAGGAGCGGCGAGCTGTCGAACCGAGACTTCAGCAGCTCCCATGCAATGGTATAATTCGCCTCTGTGATCTCAAGACCGTGAAGAGCGGTCTGAGCCGATCCCTTGACACCGGATATCAGGTAGTGCAATTTCTGCACTCCTGACAGCCCGGGGTCGTTGTGAACCAGAGAACGGAATAAATCTCTGAAAGATTCCCAATCCTCCTGGAGTCCGGAGAATGCTGGTAGGGTGATCTTTGGGAGATGCACCTGTCTTTGGTGCCCGATTGATGCTACAGGTGCCGAAGAAGGCTCCGATCGCCCAGGCAGCCGCGACTCTACATCATAAAGGTGACCGAGTGCACATGAATAGGCAACCTCAATTGAAGAGTAACGATCATTGGTTATGTAATCATGTCCTGCTAAGGCCCCAGCATTTCTCAGGCCTTCATGATTAGCTACAAATTCTGTCCAATATCTATGGAGGAGCTCTCTCCGACCTCGCAGATACCCAGCGTTGATATTTCCCCTTCCAACTTTCAGCGTATTCTGAGTGAAGTTGGTGATCAGATCGGCTAAGGCCAGCTGTCTACTCAGAGGCGCCTCCATCTTATGGGCGAGCGCTGATCGATTGGTCTAACCGATGATGTTCTTGCAGATCTGGAAATTAACAAAAACAGATTCGTGATCGTAACAGGGGCGACGCTACTCAACCGGCCACGTGATGCAAGATAATGAATCCGTCTGGAATCTGGAAGCCTCCCAAGTCTGAATGTCGTTGTCAGAATTGGCTGCTTCCGATGGAATGGGGAGCGAATGGTCGCATGAGGGCCACTCTCACCGACCGGCATCCATTTCCCATTCCATTGCCCCCGGCAGGCTGGAGCGGGTAGCCAAGCGCCACGCCTGCTGACCCGCAGCCAGATCCTGCCTTTCCGTGGACAGCGGAAGAGGTGATTACGCAGAAGCTACTTCCGCCACCAACCTCCTGCCTTATCTCACAAGCTGCGCGGACTGGTCAGGTAGGAGCCACTCCTAGAAGACCCTTGGTCCGCGCCTGCCTTGAGCTTCGGCCTTTCGCTTCCGATCCGGCGACGCCATTAACACCATATCCGGCTCGAAGGACCATGTAAAGAATTGCGCGAACGGTGGGACGCCGGATTAGGTGTATGAGAGAGTCGCCGGATTAAAGCAAAGACGTATACATGAATTCAACGTATTTATTGCGCAAAGGAAAATCACATACTGGCAGTCAAGCCAGGGAACTTAAAGATACATGTTCTGTCATAAATACAAACGTACCTGGAAATTAGAATTAAACAACAATCAACGCAGGCTTGTCCTGAACGAAAGGAAGATCCTCGAAGGAGCGCACCGATCCGTCCGCCGTGACTTCGTAGTCGACAGAGCGGCCGATTCCCGAAGTTCACCTGCAATCTGGGAGGTGTTGACGGGGCAGCTCCGGTACGACGAGTGACTCGGCCTGCCCGTGAGACGTCTTATATAGGCAGCGGGCGCCGTCTCACGGGCGGCAGAGTGCGCGCTCCGACGCTCCTGCGCGCTCCAACTACGCGGGCGCGCGCCAAGATGGCCGCTCGAGACGCGGGAACTCGAGAACGTTCCCTCGTCCAACGTGCGGCCCGCCAACGACGGCCGCTCGAGACGCGGGAACTCGAGAGCGCTATCTCGTTTAACAATAATAGCGCTGGGACACACTCGACATATGAGATTTTTACTGTTTGAAATAGTACTTTTTATGACTGCTGAAAAATAATAAAAATTACTATTTCAAATAGTAAAATTTGCTACAAAAATAATAAAAATTATTATTTAAAAAGAAAAATTTGTTACGAAAATCATAAAAATTACTGTTTCAAACAGTAAAAATCCAACATGACGAGTGTGTCCTAGCGCTATAAAATAATAAATTTTCTTATAAACACAGTGATGTTTACAAATAAATTTTTCTCTGTGTGGATTTTTTCCTAATTCAATGGTATGTGATAATAATTAAGTATCACTTAATTATTAATATCACTTGCAAACCATACATATCAAATCATGAAAAGGACAGTTTGGATAATTTCAACTCAGGCGTCGTTAATGTCAACACGCTAAAAATTTAACTAAATTTTCAGATAAAAAATACACTAAATATCCAACGAAATACAGCAGTATTTCAGGTCGATATAGCTATATGTTTTAGCTGTTTTTTTAGCTATTTTTTTTAGCTGTTTTTTTTAACAGGGCGTGCACGTTCTGATATAAGTGTACAGATGCGCATATGTACACTTCTTGATTGACTGATTCTTGTAGAACGCGCCTGATAAATTTAAAAATTCTGCAATTGCTATTAAGTTAATGGCTACACTTGAATTGTCCAATAGGATTGCAGGATTTTAAAATTCAGTAAGCACGTTCCACGAGAATCAATGTCTATCAAGTGTACATACAGTCAAATACTCACACGTGCATTAACACTGCAGTTACGCACTGATACATTTACAATCATAATGTTTGCCAATTATGCAAGCACGTACACAGTTGTGAAAATAAAACTTATTTTTTAATGTTGAATTTCGGTTAACTCGCGCGATTATCGCACCAGAAAATGGTCGATAAACTGGCACGATCATCGCGCGATATTTTTCAATAGGGATGGCCATTTGTATCTTCGTATTTTCTCACGATTTTTATATTGATTTGTACATGGACTTCCGCATGGATTTGTACATGGTTTTCCACATGGTTTTGTACATGGATTTCCATACATATATTCCAGTGATGGTTCGTGGCGAAGTTCAGATTTTCAATTGCATCTCTATATAGATTTCTATATAGATTTGTACATGGATTTCCATATGTTGATTTCGTGCAAATATTTTATTTTGATTTTCATATGGATTTTCATACAGATTTGCATATGATGTTTTAGAACAGATTTTCAAGTGGATTTCCATATCAATATCCATATGGAATCCATGTATGTTTCTATATGGAAATCCCGATGGATATTTTCAATAGGGTATACTAGTTGAAACCATATAATTTCGCTATACTTGGTTGAAATACGGGCGCGCGACATATTTGTAATGAGCCTGTGAAGGATTTAGGATAGCGGGACTTTTGAATAACAACCCAATCCCAAATCAAGATGCTCTTAACGAATTGCATCATAATTAACAATTTCTAGACGTTTTAACAATATTCTTCTGCCGGATTTCGCCGAAATCCGTATGCGCCACCTATTTCTTAAAGCGCATGTGAAGGCTTTTGGTGTAGAAAGTATCTGCCCATAAACGATACAAAAATAAATATAACTAATAACCAAATTTACATTCAACTAAATAATTTTGACGAATTTAGAATAGTTGAAACAATCTAATTTTGCAGTATTTGGCGGAAATACGGTCGGGCGACATTTTTGATAAAGAGCCTGTGAAGGGTTTTGGATAGCAGAACTTTCGACAAACAACCCATTCCCAAATAAAGATTCACGTAATGAATAAATTGCATCATAATTAACAATTTCTACGCGCTTTAACTTTTCTTTTGCCGGATTTCGACGAAATCCGTGTGCGCGACATATTTTGCACAGAGCATGTGAAGGCTTTTTGATAGCGGGACTTTTGGCTCACAACCCATTCCCAAATAAAGATGACGTAATCAACGAGTTACATCATAATTAACCATTTGTAGACGCTTTAACAATATTCTGCAGGATTTCTCCGAAACCTGTGTGCGAGACAGTTTTTATAAAGAGAAGGCTTTTTGTGTAGAATGTTTCTACTGATAGACGATTTCAAGATTAAATACAAAAAACATATCGAAAATAAAGCATTTTAAGTTTACTTTTAAAGTTCTCAAGCAATGAAATATGCTCTATACTAATTCTGTCAATACTCCTATGGATAATACTACAAGTCAGAGTCTGATGTAGCTAGGTGAATTGAAAAATAATGAAAATTATCCTTATTATAAGTGGTAGGCTCCCTGGTTTCGAACATTATGGTATTAAAATATTCTCACCATCAAGTTAGAAATGCTATAAGGACTACGAATTTTTGTTAAGAAAATAGAGATGCATGTTAGCCAATTTCTTCTAGACTCAGTTAATTATGATATTTAGGGCATCGCCCCGCGTGATTAGAAAGACACTCCTTAAGGTAGAGACCTGCATAAATGAGATGTTGTTTCATATTGTGAAACACTGCTACACCCACCGAAATTTTATTTTTTGGGGAGGTATAATTCCGATTATTTTGTACCTACAAGTCAGGTATGCCCTAAATACCGAGATACTCCTGTATGTCGCGGTAACCCGGTTGAAAACAGCAATGTCGAAAATCAACGTTGATTTCAACGTTTATTAAACCTTGATTTTGAATGTTTCTGAACTTCGAAAAAACCTTGATTTAACTTGATTTTCAACGTTGATTTTAACGTCTTGCCAACCTTCGCCTCCAACGTTGATTTTCAACGTTGATTTCAACGTCTTGCCAACCTTCGCCGTGAACGTTGATTTTCAACGTCTTCCCAACCTTCACCTTGAACGTTGATTTTCAACGTTGATTTGAACTTCTTCCCAACCTTCGCCTTGAACGGTGATTTTCAATATTGATTTCAAGGTCTTCCTAACCTTTGCCTTCAATGTTGATTTTCAACGTTGATTTCAAGGTCTTGCAAACCGTCACCGTGATCGTTTATTTTCAACGTTGATTTTCAATGTTGAATTTGTTAACTTCCATCTTTTAATGAAAATTTAGGAAAAATAAAAAATAAAACAAGAAATACCAATAAAACTTTTGTTTTATTAATTAGACCCTACACACACACACACACACACACACACACACACACACACACGGACGCACGGACGCACGCACGCACGCACACGTAAAAACAACTAAAACTAACGCATTCTTTGTTCTGATCAGTCTACGTTATCTTAGACTTCAAAAATAAATAATTATTTAATATTTATTGTCTTAAAAAAAACTAAACACTACTAAAACTTTAACCACATATCTTAAGTTGCAAAAATTTTTGAAAAAATTAGCAAAAGATTTATTAAACAATTTTTTTCACATTTGCAAAAACGTTTGTTTTGCGTGAATGAATAAAAAAAAAATTAAAGATTTTTAAACTTAAAAATTCAAACTTCAATTAAGAATTTTGATGCTTGCATCAGTGTTCTTACATAAAAGATAAACATATTAAGCCATTTATGAATCAATAGTTACAAAACGTTTTTGTGTTTGTCTCGAATCATATAACGAGAAAATAAATAAAGATTTACATAGCCTTAACTACAATCAAAATTTGGAAAACACTTTTGTTTTCTTCCCATAACTAAAAAGACAATATTTCTAATGCCATAAATAAAATAGGTTGACTGTTAAAAGTACTTTTTTTAACAGCAGAGTAAATAGCATGTATAATATACACTACTATTAAAAGTCATCACTTTTCTTTGAAGATTCTTTGTCGGATTTGCCTGATTTCTAAATATTAAATTTCAATAAAATTGAAAAATCAAAATTCCGATCCGATATATTGGATCCACCATATTCAATTTAGAAATTCTTATTGCAGATTCGTAATCACCTATAAAAAGACAATCGAGAAATTAAATTCAAAAAATTTCAATAAAATTGAACAATTTTCAAAATCTTAGTCCGACAAATTGGATTTATAAATTAAAATATTCCTTGTAAACACAACCAGTGAGGCTTACCCGTAAGGTCGTACAACTGCCGTTATGTTTACTTAATTCTTTTCTAAACCAATAGGAGTATGCTTACCCGTAAGATCGTAACAACTATGGTTTAGAAAAGTAATTTAGGATATATTTAATTGAAAATTTTTTTTTTATTTTCTTTATTTTAATGAGAAAATTTAATATAATTTAATTATATTCTTTGCAAACACAACCAGTGAGGCTTACCCGTAAGGTCGTACAACTGCCGTTATGTTTGCTTAATTCTTTTCTAAACCAATAGGAGTATGCTTATCCGTAAGGTCGTAACAACTATAGTTTAGAAAAGTTGTTTCGAATATAATTAATTTGATAATTTTGGAATTAGTATGTTAAAATTTTTTAGAAGTTTTGGAAAAAATGAATTTCGAAAATTTGATTTTGGAAAAAAATTTGAATATTTTATTTGAGAGTTTGAATTTGTGTACAGAGTCTTTAAGCTTGCGAGGCTTGTGTCGATCTGCTGTACAGTCAGCAAAGCTTGTGAGGCTTGTGTTGATCTGACTGACGAACAGTGCGTGCTCGGCGTATTTAAATGTGTTGCTCCTCCTCTTTTTTAGCTGGAAAAACTGCGGTGTCGAATCGGGTGGTAGCGTCATCTTGAGGCATCGAATCGCTGGTTGACATTTGTAACGGCGGTTGATAGTCATGTATCCTGTAGTGTTAATTGTGGCTAGTGGTGTGAGAAAACGGTGTCCAATGGTGCGGGGGTGTCATCCCTTCCAAACGTCGATTTTTGTGATAGTGGGGAAAATCCTATGTTTTAACACAGAAAGCGGCAGAGAGCGGTCCCTTATCCCTTCTCTAGGGTATTTTCCGGCGGCTCGTATCTTCCTTAAGGAGTGAGAGAGAACGATATATGTGTGACAGAGAAAGAGAGATGAGAGAGACAAAAGATATATCGTTCTCTTTCTTTCGAGTCAAAAATGATCAGTTTTCTGTTACTTGCTGAGAATTATACAATGTTGGCAGTTTATAAATTATAAAATATGTTATTCTATTACATTTTGTTCTAAAATGAAAATACAAATTTGAACGGAAGATAACTTCCGTTATAGACCGATAAGGTCTATTACAACAGGAGTTAAACGCATTACAAATTTTATAAACTTAATTATACATTAAACAATGAAATTTCTTATGCAAACTTTATAAAAACATTAGACTATTCATTCTAGCTAATATATCAATCATATTATTAAGTTATTTTATTAAATTAATACATTTTCCTTAGATTTTCTATTATTTATTTAAAATATTTGAAATTTAATTAGTTTTCGTAAGTAACAATGTGTTAAAATACAACTATTGTCCAGTAAAATGTTTTATCTAATGTGTATATTTCATAAAACTTGCATTAACAATGAAAATTACTTATAAATAGTCATAATAGTTAATTATTATTAAGAAAACGTACGAATTACAAATGTATTATTCAAATTCTAAACAGTTTATCATCTAAACTTAAAGTCTAGTTAGTTAATCTAGTAGAAATAGACAAATGGATTATTATTACTATAAAAACATATTATAATAATGGATTTTCTCATCTCTTAATTTTTACTTAACATAATGCAACTTTTATCTTAAACAAAAATTAATTTTCTAATTATAATTAATGAGATATCTAGCGTTATTCTAAAATAATATTCTTATGCTATAGTACATTGAGTCCCAAAAGATGCTGGAAAATGCGTCTCCGCGCAGGAAGACTGAGAAAAATCTATTTTTAGACGAGTGATGTGTTTTGGGGCTGATGTAGCTGACAAACATCTTCTTTGTCTCGGTTTTTCCTATAATTAACAATCTAGATATTCTACCATGAATTGAATTATTTATCTTACTAAATAATTATGTAGCAAGATATTACAACTTGAATGAAAATGCTACGACTATTTTAATGATAGTTATTCGGAATACAAAATTTTACTAACTTAATAATCTAATTTACAATGAAATCATATATGATAAATTTATAACAACAGTCAATTATCTAAAATAAACTAAAACCTAAATGCTTTGTTATCAAAATTTGTTGATTTATATAATATAATAGCTATTATAGTAATTATCTATCGTTGGTTAATAAAGATTCTTTACATGGTTATAGTAGTTATTACAATTATTATTTATTATTGGTTGGTAATTGAAAAGTGCAGATGGTTATTACTGAGTTTGGTTATTACATTTTTCTATTATTAATGCAGACATAAACAAAGGCTGCCGATTACAATGAAACATAAAAATGAAGAAGTTATTATTTTTTCTTAGTTTTCTTACTGCTATATTTAATATTTGTAATTGTTAAAATGATTTTATCTTTAACGGTTTGAGAGATATTGTCTAATAATGTAAAATAGTCTTTTCAGTATATAGTATAAGTCGTGTATTCAAAACTCGGAAAAGCGCGTCCCCGCGTGGGAAAGCGTCATATCTATATTTAGTAGGGCCATGTGTTTTACAACCCCAAGATTACGCATCCGCTCGAGGCAAGCGTCCCTTAAAGCTAATTTCACATTCTGAAGGAATATTTTCGAGCTTAAATATAGTTATTTCAAACTGAAAAACATTAATTTATTTATTTATTAATTAGTTAACATTTGATTTATTTACTACAAGAATATTTTGTATAAACCTAATATTTTGCTGGTTGGTGAGTTTCCTTTATAGAAGTAAGAAAAGGAAACAAAAGAAAAAATAATGGGATGAGTTTTATTACTCAGGTATAGAAAATAGTCCTTCAGGAGTGTGGCTTAAGGTAACTAATATAATCTTAAATCTATTTTACAAATGTTATATCATGTAAACTATTCATCCCGCGCCTGAACGGTTGCTATTTAATGTGTATTGTGTACTGTGTATCTGTTAAATGCTAACTTAGTTAATTTATATAAAAAAATACGAACATATCCAATCAAACATATAAAGGTAAAATTATAATTAGCAATTCATTCTTAACCTATTATTTAGAACATATACTTGTAGAAAGTCGATCATAATTTATAACTAACTAATTAATACAAACTGAAGTATTTCTAAATAATATTGCATTGCGGAAATATTGTAATTCAACTAAAGGTTTTACTATTATAATTTTTGTAACACGTAGATATTATTTTCTTATTCGGATTGATACATGACTATGTTATATTAATAATCAATAATTAATATCTGGTGAACATTTTTACTAGAGTGAGTTACTTATTTTACATAAGAAAAAGTAATAATCTTCGGTAACAGATTTTCTAATATAGTTTACTACACTCGTAGTCGTAGGTATAATCGGTTAATTTCATGCACTGCGTCGTCGTTTTTTTGGCAGCTTGGGAAACTCCCCATAGCGCAGGTCACACCCGCAACCCTTGGTGCAGCAGTGTCGATAGGTTAGTAGTGGTTCAAGGCTATGATCATGTTTCGTCGATATGTGGAAAAAATTTTTTCTTTTTATGAAATGGCGTAGACGGTGCCGTCACAACAGGATAAAGGCCAAATCCGAAGTGAAGTACTTACTCGAATCTGTCGCGGGAGCGCGGACTACATTCTATTAGACCTCCGCCGTCAATTCTACAATATCTTCGCCTATATAATGTCCTTGAGAAGTGGTAGTTGCGTTGGCTGCCCTCGAGGAGAATAGAATGATATGTGAAGACGGGTTGTCTTCTACAGGAGCTCTTCGCCGAGCGCAAAAACAAATGTTAATAATGTATTAAGCAGTGGGGACGGGGAGAGCAGTATCGAACTGCCAGGAACAGAGGAGTAGATAGATGGAAAATTGGAGGCTAGGTTCACCTATACCACAGAATAATGGCCAAATCCGAAGTGAAGTACTTCCTCGAGTCTCTTGCGGGAGCGCTGACTATATTCAATTAGACCTCTGCCGTCACTTCCACAATATCTTTACCTACGTAATGTCCTTGAGAAGTGGTAGTTGCGTTGGCTGCCCTGGAGGAGAGTACAATTATATGAAGACGTGTTGTCTTCTGCAGGAGCTCTTCGCCCACGGCAAAGCAAAACATATTAATAATTTATTAAGCAGTGGGGACGGGGAGAGCAGTATCGAACTGCCAGGAACAAATGAGTACACCGATGAAAAGTTGGAGACTAGATTTGGCTATACTATTAAAAAGAAATTGGAGGCTAGGTCTGGCTGTACTATTAGAATGTCAACACACAATGCAATACATTCAGAGGGATTGAGGGGGAAAAAGCGCATGTGCATTTCCAACTAAGACCTCCTCACCCTCTCTTAAAGTTTACCAGAATGCCTAGATGCACGGCAATACATACAGATTATGTATATAATTTCAGATCTACTCAATCAGACAGAATGGACGAAATAACATTTTTTCTTGAAAATTTCTTGAAAAACCCAGAAAATGCTGTATCTCCACACTGGCTGATTATTTAGATCTGAAACTTAATATATAATCTTTCAGCATGTATAACATAGTGTGTGTAAAGTTTAAGATATTTGTTGAGAATGGAAAGGGATCTTTGGAATGAAAAGTCGCAAAAGCGCATGTGCATTTTCAACTAAGACCTCCTGACCCTCGCTCAAAGTTTACCAGAATGTCCAGACACAATGCAATACATGCAGAGGGATTGTGTATGCAATTTCAGATCTTCTCACTCAGACAGTATGAAGGAAATAATTTTTTTTCTTGAAAATTTCTTGAAAAACACAGAAAATGCTGTATCTCCATACTGGCTGATTATATAGATCTGAAACTCGATATATTATCCCTCAGCATGTATAACATAGTGCGTTTAAAGTTCAAGATATTTGTTCGGAATGGAAAGGGATATTTGGAATGAAAAGTCGAAAAAGCGCATGTGCATTTCCAACTAAGACCTCCTCACCCTCGCTCAAAGTTTACCAAAATGTCCAGACACAATGCAATACATACAGAGGGATTGTGTATGCAATTCCTGATCTCCTCAATCAGACAGTATTGTACTTAACTAAAGTAGAGGCTCTTCCTGGAGTTTTAAGGGCTCGAAAAACATCAGCAGCGCAGCAGCTGAGATCTGGAGGAAGAAGCAGCAGGGACCTGAAGAATAAAGATGCACAACTTCCACAGGCCAGCCTCTCTCGTAGCACATCTAGGAAGAATAGAATATAAGAAAACAGCAGTGACAGAGAAAGTATAGTCGCACTGATCTCACCTGTAAACACAGAGAACAACATAACCTCGAAGAGTGGCAGCCGTCGTATGCTAACAGCACAGGAGAGAAGTCCAACATCGCCGCCGAGCCAATCTCTTGGACAGCCGCAGAAGGTCTTTCTCAACAGCAGAGCAGCAACCTCAACACCGAAGAAATCGTTTCCCGTCGACCGTCGTCGTACTCAACCTTTCCGCTCCGGGACTAGTCCATATATGGACCAGCACTCCGTGTGGCGACTTGTCATAAGAAGTTCATTCACTTAAGTCATGAAATTCAGCTAAAATGCGAGGTCAATTTTAAAGGAAAAATCCCCGGAGCGAAAAGGTTAAGCCTGGAAGCGCGTGCGCACTAGAACGTTGGTCGATGCGGGCCATGCGGCTCACGTGCGCCGAAGGATGCTGCGGGCACATGTTCGGATTGGAAAGAACAAGCGGGAGCAGGGGCGCCCGCGAAAGCGCTGCGGGAAAGCAACAGCCGACGGTTGCTGCACCGGCACGACTGACACTCTCGCCGCTCGCAATGAGTTTGGATACTCTGTAGGTACAAAAGGGAACTGTTCCGATACCCGATCAATGCCCAGTACCAGAACAATTTTACTAATTTGCCTTTTAATCTGTAAATATATATTACAGTAACTCAGGATTGTATTCTTTAATTTCCTTTCAAATTTTGGTATACATAATATGGTTACACAATCATTAATACTATCACATTATATAAAAAAATTATATTTTAAAAAGAAAATTAGGTACACCAAAAAAACCACTGACAAAACTACCGGTATATCGCACTAAAAAAGAGAATTATTTAAAATTTTTGAAACATAATTTATGCCAGAAGTTATCGTGAAAGGAATTGCATTATTATAATATAGAAAAAAGAAATTCTTAGTATGTTTTTATGGCTTCTTTTCTTTTTGTACGTTAATCAGCTTCATAGATAAAAAGTTTTTATTCACCTTTTTGTATAGCTTGTACAATAAATTGACAATTATGATGAAATTCATTATTTACGCCCATCTTCACTTGTAAATGGGTTGGGAGCCAAAAGTGCCGCCATTAAAAACCCTTCGCAGGCTCTTTACAAAAAAAGTCGGGCGCTCGTATTTCTGCCAAATATTGAGAAACTAAATGGTTTCAACTATTATAAATTCGTAATTCTTAGCTAGTTGAATGCAAATTTGGGTATTAGTTTATATTATATCTTTATATCGTCCATGGGCAGAAACTTTCTACACAAAAAGGCTTCACATGCTCTTTACAAAAAATGTTGCGCACACGGATTTCGGGGAAATCCGGCAGAAAAATATTCTGTAAACGTCTAGAAATTATCAGTTATGATGAAATTCATTGATTACGCCCATCTTGACTTGGAAATGGGTTGGGAGCCCAAAGGGCCGCCATCAAAAACCCTTCGCAGGCTCTTTACAAAAAAAGTGGCGCGCTCGTATTTGCGCCAAATATTGCGAAACTATATGGTTTCAACTATTATAAATTCGTAATTCTTAGTTAGTTGAATCCAAATTCGGATATTAGTTTATATTATATCTTTATATCGTCCATGGGCAGAAACTGATGACTGACCTTCTACATATTTGGTAATCATCTTTCGAAGTTGGACATCAATAATAAAAGGAATACATAAAATATCATAATGTTCAAAAATACAATATATTATTAAAAGGTTTGTAAATGAGTTGATCGTATACTTTTTATCAATGTTAATTTATGTTGTTTAATACATTTACTTACATTGGAATAACTGATGAATATTATTCTAGGCTCCTGCTCACACCTATAACATAATAAAAACACGTAAACATTTTTATCGTTTTAGATAACAAAAGTAGATAGAATATTAAGTTAAATTAATTAAGTTATCGATGCATTAAAAAAGCGATATTTTAATTCCCTGGAAGTGATCGACGACCGCATATACCTAAATCCATTTCTATTAATAACCTGAATTTAATAAAATTTAAAATTACATAATTTTTCGAGGTAGTACCTCTCTCTATTTTTTTATAAATCAGCATATGGTTGCTATCATGCATATCAATTGAGTTATTTTAGTATTGTTTTTATCGTTGATATTTTCTGACTTATGCGCCAATAAGTATGAGAGTAAGTAAATCATGCATTTTAAGACAATACAATAAAACACAAATTATCTGACATCATATTTAGCATTGTCCCATCTGGCTATGGAATGTGATTGTTAAATAAAATAATCGTATATCGATTATGATAACAAGTTTGTATTTAATTTTTCTGATTTGGATATAAAAACCCTCCTTCACCCCTGTACTAGACAAGCTTCTTCTTATACATACACATATAGTATGATTGCCATTATGGATATCTGTGAAGTTTTCTTACTATTGTTTTTTGTTCATATTTTTTGATTTTTTGCATGGAGTAATAAAGTTAAACCATGCCTTTCCAGACAACATAGGAAAGCATAAATGGTTTGGCATATTATTTGTGGTGATATATCATTGTAAATTGTGATTGTTATATTATGATTATCCTGCTTGATTTTAATAAAAAATCCCTCCTCCACCCCTGCAAAAAGCAGGCTATAACTTACATTTCAAATTTATTAATATTTTTTGATTTTTTGCATGGAGTAATAAAGTTAAACTATGCATTTCCAGGCAACATACGAAAGCATAAATGGTTTGACATATTATTTGTGGTGATATATCATGGTAAAATGTGATTGTTATATTATGATTATCATGCATGATTTTAATAGAAAACCCCTCCTGCACCTCTGCAAAAGGCAGGCTACTTATGTTTCTACTTTGTTAAAAAATTAATTCATGCTTGTATTATTATGACAACGCTACTTAATATTTACAGAAAAAAAATTAAAAAACAATTATCA
The DNA here is from genome assembly GCA_036365515.1 of Torymus aiolomorphi. NCBI lineage: Eukaryota > Metazoa > Arthropoda > Insecta > Hymenoptera > Torymidae > Torymus > Torymus aiolomorphi. The sequence continues at coordinate 51,300,094 of CM070873.1, forward strand.
GTAATTGAAAACAATTATCATGCCGTGAAAAAAGTTTTATGAAGAACATGCCAAAATTATATATCTTATGCTCGAGGAAAACATTGCAAAGTACGTTCGCTTATTATCTTAATTAAGTGTTGTCTCACTAGAGATGCATTTAGAGAATAATTAACCGTCGATCGGTCAGAACAGAAAGCTATTTCGGTAACAAATGCAGCCGCATAAACGCCACAACTGACGACATCTGGTTGTCTGGTGACTGGAACGAATACAATATCATCTGAATTAATGTAGCCATATCGTGTTCGTAAATATTTTTTTTCTTGTTCATGCAGAAAGTTATATTCTAAATGATTAAGACTATCGTAAATAAACAAATCGCATCCATTAAAAAATACATACATCCAATGTTGAAATTGGTTACCTCCCACTATTTGTATATGTTTTATTTTTCTTGGAGGTTTCAGTAACTGTACATATACAAAATGTATAACAACATGAATTTCAAAATCTGGTAAATGTCGTCGAACAATTTTCATAAATGTTTCGATAACATCGTCAAGTAAAAAATCATTAATAGCCATTATATTGGAAATGACTTGATTAATATTTATTGTAGAATTACATACATCAAATGTTTCTTCACATTCTTCATTACTTAAAGCAGAATGTGGGCCATTAGAAGTTTCTTTGGATTTTTTAATATTTAACTTAGAAATTTGGTCCATATTATTTTTTTTCCGAGATCCAATAGCAGACATTTTTTGCAACTGCTTTCTCATTTTAGTAAGTATGGAATTTTTCTTTGTTGTAGATTGGGAAGACTTCAAATCTACGTTAACATGAGTTTCTTCAACACCATCGGTATAGTATGATTCATACATATTTACATTATCAATGACAGTCAAATCGATTTTCTTAGACTCAGATTTTGTTTTATGTGCTACCTGTTTGACGTTGTTATTGTTTTGTAATGCTTTTTTAGCAACTCGAGCTGCAGCTCGACTTTCTTTTTCAGTTTTAGCTTTTTGATGATAAGTGGGCTCTTTGATAGGCATATTTCTACGTACGCAACTATCAACAATTTCTGGTAATAAACATTCTATGTAAAATCTTGTCAACTTGGGCTCCATTTTAATCTCCCAAAATTGTTTGTCATACTCTTCCCTTACAATATGAATGCCTTTTGGAGTATATAGAATGAACAAGCAATAATTCCTTCGACTGATGTGGAAAGATCCTTGAACTTGATAATAATATGAATGTTTTCTATTTAATTTTTTAACATTTGTTGGATGAAAAATATCTCTAACATGCTTTATTTGTTTAATTGCTTGTAAGGGTGTCAATTCTCGGGCAGTATATGGCCATTTTATTTCAATCATTGCATCTTTTCCTATTTTACCATCTAAACTTGCACCTAAGTATGGTTTTTCACTGTCGATTTATAAACCAGCTGGTTCGATTTTAACATTCATTTTCTTTTCTACTAAAGGCATATAAATAGCAACTTCCTCCTTGTCATTTCCATATTGTAGCTGAGGTAAATGTAATGGGATGGGATATAATATGCCCTTAACAGTCCCTGCACAGGATGTAGAATCTCGTAATTTGAAAATTAAACCAAATTTAGATGCTGTCAACAGCTTTCGTCTTCTGTCATACCACTCATCTGATTCGTTTTGTTTAACAGTATTTTTTTCAATTTCATCTCGATTGTCTCTATCCGTTTCTAACTATTGAAAGTAATTACGGACTAACTCATCATACACTTCTTTTGAAACATCAGGCTCCTGATGGTTATCTCCATATTCTTTCTCGTCGTCTTTAAACGCTACTGTCTTTTTTTCCTTGCCTTTTGACTGAGATAATAATTCATTCCCTAATATTTTAACTTGATTCTGTGCCTCTACATCAATAGCAACATCAAAATCTTAATCGATATAGCCACTTAATGTTCCATATACAGATCCAGTATTATATTGTATTGCTTCAACCAAACACCTAATATAATAAGAATCTGCGAAAGCGTGATTAGTACGTTTCCCGTCGATATATTTTGCGATTCGAGAATTGAAGTTATCTGCAGCATTCGTTGTCACTTTACGCAATAAACTTTCAGTATAGCAACTTACTTTTTTAACTGCTTCTTCTATACTCTCATAAATACGGCAAGCCTTTAAAACTGGAATAAAATTTTTTTCATTTTTCTGTTTAGAGCAATTCAAACCTCGACTGTTGCAATATTTATGTTGCCCATAAACGTGATTCACAACATTTAAAATATCTCGTTGGAGCTCTTTTACTTTCTCTTTGTGTGGACAATTTTGTTTTATACGTTGATTTATTTGAAACATTATTGCTTTACGAACTCTAAAAGCTGATTTTTTAATATATTCTCTAAAATTGAAAATGTTACCACTTACTGCATATCGATTGATTTTACTTTTAGAAGCATCTACAATCTTATTGCACATATTTCAAAATAAATGATTGTAACAATATAATCTACCAACACGTACACCGTATTTTCCGTATACGTCATTTTTTATCAAAGCATTGTACGTAGCACTATCTCCATCACCAATGTATGTTTTATATATTAAATTGTGCGTTTCTACACTCTTTTGAAAACTTTTTAACCTTTAGACTGCGGGGAAATTTCAGTACAAATTGACCTCTCAGAATATGTAAAATGTATACATAATATCACTGGATATTTCAGATAGAGTCGCTGACCTGACTGCTGGTCCATATATGGACCAGCCCCGCAGCTAAAAGGTTAAAATACAATCGGTTTCCATGCTGGAAGAACTTTGTTTATAGCTCCAATTTCTGAAGCATCTATGTGCTCTTTGTAATTTTGCGGCTTTGAAACACGTTAAACAGAACTTCTGTCGGATTTCAACACTCAATACTTTCTTTGTTTCAACGCCAATAATAATGCCAACGCAGAGTAAAGAGTCATGTTTCCCAGATCTATAATTTCGTTTACGATAGCCACCGTCTCCTTCAACTTCTATCCATGGAATACCATTAATAATATGCACTTTTTCGATAGCAATATGCCTCTCTATTTCTCCAGCTTTCTTCATTTCATTGTTTGCTGCTTGTTCTATAATAGGCACCAGTGATTTTCTAAGCTTTATATAAGTTGATGGTGACATACACGATATGTTCATTCCCGCACATAGTTTCTTAAGGCCTTCATAACCTGTCCCAGTAACAACAGTTGCTAATACGCTCATTTTATTGATAGGGAAACTTTTTTTTTTCTTCCTCGGAGGAAATCCACTGTTGAAATTTGCAATTAGTGCAATAAAAAAAATTTTTGTGCCTAAACCTTTTTCTACTGAATCTGTGGCATTAATATCAGCAGCAGAACATTTAGTAAAGGAATGTTTTCTGTAAAGATCAGGGAATGACTGCAAAAAATAATTAGTATCGACAATTCTCCTGCCTTTTAAGTCTCAGCCATTCAAAATTTTAGTGCTTATACTAGAAATCGCAGCTGTTACATGTTCAGCAGTATAATCTTCAGCACAGTTGCAAACAACGTTCTTGACATGCAGAGTATCTTCGTTTTCAACGTCTGCAATCTCATTCTGAAAATTAAGATTTGTTGCTGTATCGAATATTTGCTTATATCGATTATTACAATCACTAGAAATCGCAGCTCTTTCTTTAGAGAAATATAGAGTATCTTCGTTTTCAAAGTCTGCAATTTCATTCTCAACATTAACATTTGTTGCTGTATCTAATGCTTGGTTATTTCGATTAGTGCTGTCACTATTAGCATTATTGTAAATTTGAAATTGATCAAAAAAAATATCGTGACCGATATTATTCACAGAACTTTCCTCATTATTGCATTCTTGACATATTTCTATAATTTCTGTGACGTTATCATTTGGAGTTAACTCTTGACTTGCACATCTTTTTGCCAATAAACTCTCTCGTCTGAAAAACATTTTGTAATTGTCAAATATAATATCAAAGTCGGGTACATATATTGAAGCTTTGTTAAAGCAATCATAATTATCCAACTGTACGGGAAGGCGGGGAACAATGGGTACCTAATCTTTAAGAGGCTAGAGAAAAAAACATATCGACTTTTATAAGATCTACAAGAAACAGAGTTCTAGTAAAATATCTTAAGAATCTCTTACAATAAGTATATATAATTTATGCAATTATTTTGTCACGACAAATAAAAAATTGAATATTTGAAAGTGCCCAATTTTAACCCACTGGCGGGACATTTTGACACACCGGGGGGTAAGACTGGGTACACAGAACACGACGGTAGATTTCTCTTGATACACGCTGCGAAATTCGTGTATATACTAACTTGTTTAAAATTGTATTTAAAATTGACAAGGTATCAGTATCAATACGTCCAAGCTATTATTAATACAAATTTTTATGAAATAATTAAAAAATATTAAAATATTACAATAACAAAAAATATTTGTTTTTTAAATCTCTGTTACAAATATATTAATTTGTAAGGCTGAAATGTAAATAATGAAGTAAAAGTAACAGTTAATAAATGACTGGATCAACGTCTTTGGGAGTTATGATGCCGCTCCGATTTACATGTGGCGTGTTTGCCCCACTAAGGATGCGCCCAGTGCCCTGCTTATAAAAAATAAAAAACATAAATCGAAAGGAAAAAATCTAACATTTTGAATAGTACCACTCTCAAAACATGAAAATTTCATTTTCCTGTTTAATTTCGAGCAGAGAAATACAGCAATACACGATATTTTTTGCTCCGAAAATTGTATACTAAGTTTCTCCTCGGTTCTTTTACTATTAAAATACTTCAGATCCTTTTTTTACATATTACACACATTTCGCCTTATAAGGACCATTATAAATAAAAAAAGATCAGATGCTCAATTAACCGCCTGGTCCAATGTGCCCCGCTCTATTCTACTAGAAAAACATATCGATATACTTCGTACAAGTATTTTTTTGTGTTTAATCCTTCTCTTCAGGGTTAAAACCGTCTCATAATACCATTTCTAGAAACTTTGGCTCTATGCTTGCTTTTAATTTATTTTTAAGTAGTGACACCTGCAGTAAATTGCGATCGAACTCAGCAAAATGAGGGCTGCAATACGCGATCGGCGCGTAACATGAAAAAATTCGATAAACAAGAATGTGCGTGGTAGTTTCCAGATGGAAGGAAATGTGGCGTTTTGTACCCAAAAGTTGTAGAGTAAACACAATATTTTCAGCCAGGATATGATATAAAAGATAATTTTCTTATAATGATTCCATCCAAATGAATACAAAATTAATTAATATTTATTTAAGGAGGCCAGACTGAATTAAAATCACGAAAAAATCGAATTTATTTTTTTCATTGTAATAATAGTGAAATTCAAAAAATCTTCGCTCACAACAGCTCTCACACGAAACACAACTTAGCAGATGTATATTAAAAACGCATTTCTCGGAAAGTCAGACGTAGCTCGTTAATGGATGATATTAAATTTTTACTGTATCATTGTATATTTATTTACTGTTTTAGCAAAGCACGTGTAAAAGAGTACATAGGAAAATTGGTAGAACTTGTGGACATAACCTAATTAACATTTAGTTGGCCTACACAGAAGGAGAGGGACAACTATTTTAAGATACTTCTCGACTAGTAATCGGAGGCAAACGTTACGACTCTCTCTTGCCTGCCGCGCTTGTTGTGTTTACACTGGGCGAGACAAGAACTTTTTGAGCAGACGGTATAATCTTAGCCCGCATTCTTGCTCTGTCTCTCTCGCTTATACACGCCGTCTCTGTCGCACTAGCGACGTGCAGCCTTATGTAGACTAAAACAACGCTACTTTAGAATACAATTACTAGAAAACCGTTCCGATAGTTGTCTGATTTTTTACTACAATGTTCTAAATACCTCCCTTAATAACATACTGTTTTTTTAAAGAATTTTCCCCTACATTCTTTATTTAATCAATGAAAATGTCATTTCCACTACACCTCATCCAATAACCAACGTATAAGCCCAAACTTTGAGAATTAATATTATGAAAACGGCTCCGCTGAGTTCTTTGAAATTTTAACCGCTGGTGAAGAATAATACAATTAACGTACAGTTAAAATTTAAAAAAAAAATCCCCAGAGTACAGTTTACTCGGGAAATAACTTAATGCAGCATTAATTGATTACGATCTACGGAAACGGCTAACATAACCTAATATATGAATACATCAATCGTGTGTCGAAGGATGGGAATTCCTATCATATCATCAATAATAGTTACTCTACAGATTTTACAGCTCCTAACTTATTCTGGTTTCCTTAAATTAGCTAAGTACTTACGCATTTTTCATAAAAAATTTCATTGAACGTTTACTTTTGTTTTTCTTGTTAGCCATGATGAATTATCATACACGATAAAGACCAACGTCAGGTAATGAAATGTTTTTGCACTTGTATATTAGTTGGCACTCAATAGTAGTTTAATAAACTAAGATATTACAGTTTATTGTAATATTTTGCAAGCAATTTGCAAAATTGATGTACAAATGAACAATACTATCATTGACTACCAGTGTATACTGATAAAGGCACGTTCATACGTGAAAAATTATTTTTTACAGATGGCGCTAGCCTACTTAATTTTATTTATATATGCCTGATATACCGTATATTTATATACGGGAGAGGAAAAAGGGAAAGGCTTGGCACTAAGGCAGTGGGGAATATGGCCATTATCTGGCTATATTCTTTTCAGCCTTCGCGCCTTGACATTAGCGCTACGTGCATGAGCGGCCGTGCGAAGTACTATTGCCACAGCACGGCCCGACAGCACCGACGCCCCGACGGCCGGCCGCCGGCGCTACCGTGCGCGCATATCACAATTATAGTTACCTACCTACTGTATACAATCGAGTCGTCTGGCTCCCGGTATTTTCTACTGCAGTTGTTGAAGTACGAGGTTCCAGTGGATATTTTTTCCCTCGTCGTATCCGTCGTATCCGTCGGCTAGTGGTGGTGCCTCGGGGATACTGAAGCAGCAGGGTTAGCTACGAGAGCGGATTTGGTAAGCCCTTTGATAGGTGGGCTGAGGATACTTCTTTTTGTTGCAGGTAGCTGGTGTAGCGAGTATAGCGAACAACAAACATTGCTGCAGACTCCCCTTTCGTATGGTAATGTTTTTTAGTGTCATATATTTATTATTCATATGTGGTTTGTAGGTGCTCAACTCTCCTCACTTGACTCCCAGAGTAGTGGCTGATCTGCTGCTTGTGTTTGTCGATCCATAGGCTGAAGCTGTCCTTGACAGTGGGAGATGAGTGAAGGTCTCTGCCAGTCCTTCCCTCCCAGATGGTGATGAGGAACTTGGGTATATCATAAAAGTGCTGTGTGCGTGTGGTTAAATGCGATACTGGTAGGTAGTTGGCATTGGTAAGATTAGATCGGCTGGCTAATTTCTAAGTTTGGCCAGGGTATAAGTACTTACCTCAGGGGATCTGTTGTATTAAAATACATCATTATGTATTTCGCAGACTACCCAGTGAGACTTGCCTATCTAATAGTTTTCTACCACACTGTAAGACTGACAGAATCAGATAGAAAATAGCATTCTTTATACATCGAAATTTGTCATATAACAAAATTTATAGCACATACTTACAGAAGAGTTTTTTTTTGAAGTTGAATAGGCCTCAGAAAAAAGTTATGGACTTTTTAGGGAGTGAAAAAAGGCAAAAAACGCATTTCATGGTCATTTTTTGGCATATCCAATATGATTATAGTCATATTACAGTCCATGTCATTTCACAAAATTTTATAGGATAGACTGTTGTTTTTTCTACAAAATATCTACTATGCAATAAAATTCCATCCTAGAAAGTATTGCATTGAAATGAAGTAATTATGACATATATCATATTCGATGTTAAAAATTATTACGTGTGTCAAATACTTTTGCTCATGCTACTTGTATGCCTATCATAATTTATTCAACATTATTTACAGTATAACTACTGAAAATAGTTTTACTATACAAAAGTAATAAATATGTTTACTAATCAATAATATTAAAATATTACATTTAATAATATTATAATATTCTAATAATGAAGAGCGGATCTTCTATATTCCAGTTTTGGTTTTACTCATTTTCTGTATGTGGCATACATAAAATATTATATAATTACATATTTCTGTTCTATAAAAAATCTTTCAAAAACTAAATATAAAATATTTAATTATTAATAGCTTATTACTTATAATGATTTGTTATTAAAATATTTGTTTTATTTGATCATCTGTTTTTGTATAGCTGAAACAGCTAATTATCAGTAAGACGCTTGAAAGTATTTCGTTAGTTTTTGAAAGCTTTTTTATAGATCAGAAATATGTAATTATATAATTTTTTATGTCTGCCATATACCGAAAATGAGTAAAACAAAAACTGGAATATAGAAGATCCGCTCTTCATTATTAGAATATTATCATATTGATTATTAAACATATTTATTACTTTTGTATAGTAGAACTATTTTTAGTAGTTATTATTATACTGTAAGTAATGTTGAATGAATGACGATAGGCATATAAGTAGCATGAGCAAAAGTATTTGACACGCATAATAGTTATACATCGAATATGATATATATCATAATTATTTCATTTCAGTGCTATACTTTCTAGGATGGGATTCTATTGCATAGTAGATATTTTGTAGAAAAAGCAACAGTATAACCTATAAAATTTTGTGAAATGACATTATAATTGTAATATGACTATAATCATGTTGAATGTACCAAAAAATAACAGAAAATGTGTTTTTTGTCTTTTTTCGCTCCTTAAAAAGTCGGTAGATTTTTTCTGGGGTCTTCTGCCATCAAAAACCAAATCTTTTTTTAAAGATAATAGATTAAATACTTTTTGTGGTTTGATACAAAAAATAGGTTTAGTCGAGGTCACCTTTCACATAAAGTGACGGAATGTTATTCAATTATCAAAGACCAAAAGTTGTTTGATAAATTTGTAAAAATTTTATGTAATTCTACTCACAATTTACAAACTTTTTCCTATTTAATGTACTATACAAAAAGTTACAAGTTTTTGAGTGAAAAAATCATGAAAATTAAAGATTTAAATTATGAAAAAAACAAAATTTTCAAATTTTCAATTAATTATAACTTTAGAACGATTGCATATTTTGCTCTAAAATTGCATATTTGTGTTTTGGGGATAATTTTGATCCAGCAACAAAAATGTTGAGCAATTTTAAAATGTCAACAGTTGACATGACGTTACCCATATACTTATATAATATTACACAATTTTACATCTTTTAGTTCAATTTACATTTATTTATTTATTTATTGAAATCAGAAATTTACAAAGTAAATCCTACATAGGTAAATCAATTATTTGAGCATAGGTCAGGTAGATAAAAGAAAATTTACTAGGTAACTTATGTACTAATTTTACAACCATCTTTATCTCAGAAAGAAAAAACAGAGAAAACAGTAGTGTGTGTAATCATAACAAATGTGAATAATTTGCTTATATGGCTTAGATCCTGTGAATATAGTTAACAGGTTAAACTGTGCAATCTTATAAAAAATTTGTTATCAAAACAGCAACATAACAATTATATATTTTTAGCAACCTAATTTTTAAAATTGTTCTTAATTGTAATTCTACTACATTCTAAGTTCTTAATTTGGGGAAGAATTAAGTTCTGCCAGCATCTATGTAGCATTTTTTGTTAGTTATTTATTTGTTTAATTTTTTTATACTTTTATTTCTTGTATTCATTGTTTATCTCTGATATCTACTTTTTAGTTCCTCATAGTGATAGAAAATGAACTCAAAACAAAATAATTATTCAATGAAGGACGTCCTCCAATCTCAAAAGTATTTTTGTATATAATTTTAAAGATTCTATTTTGTAGATTTTGTAATAGTTTTAGACTATTCATATATAAACCACCTTTTAACTGCCTATTATCCAAGCTATTATCTCATAATTTATTATGTTATTAAAAATACCACAATATAGTATTAAAAATGTTTTAGTTTGCATGATATTTGCCATTTTGTGAAAAATGAAAAGTAGAAATTTAGTTTTTATTTTAACATGCTTTCAATGTGCTTATCCAATATTAAAAATTGTAATCAAAAGTAATTTTGTATCTTATTATTATATTTTTATAAATATATCATCTTTGGAATGTTATATTCCGATCTAATTTATAGCTATTATATTTCATACTTATGTGTCAAATCCAATTCTGTTAAATAATAAGCGAAAATTGACTATGTAGGTGCATTGAGGCGTTCAAAATCGTGTTTATAGGTTTAGATTATCAGGAATTGATTACATGAAATTGTTATAATTGGGAAAAAGTTTTATTTAGATGTTACCTATATCTTCCGTATCTAACATTTTTGTGTAAACTTAAATCATTGAACAATAAGCGAAAGTCGTCCAATTATAACTCTCTAAACGATAAACTCTTCGCATGTTCTTTACAAAAAATGTCGCGAGCACGTATTTCAAGGAAAAAGCGCGGGAAGAATTGTTTATATTATTTTAAATTGGCAGTTATTATAAGGTATAATAAAACTTTGTTGATTCACTTTGATTTTATCATTTATTTTATAACCATTACTTACACGAAAACCCCTTCGTGTGCTTTTTACAAAAAATTGCACGCCCCCGTATTCACGGGAAATAATGCGATAAAAATGATTTTTTTACGAAAAATGTTGTAGACCTATATTTCCAGAAAATTATATTGAAAATAATTGTTTATTATAAATTAGTAGTTATTATAAGGTGTAATAAAAATTTATTGATAAGCTTTGATTTCATCTGAAAATTGTTCAACAATAACAACGAGCTACGTTGAAATAGCAAAACTTTTTGAACGAATAAAATGTAATAAATAATTATTAAAATTGTTATTTATCCAGTGAAAATCTTTCTGTACAGTAATAATATTTATATTCACAATCCAATCAAATTTTGTTTTTGAGGTTATGAATGCAATTCATCGCTACTATATCGTTCTGATTAATTTATATCATAATACAGTTACATGATTTGCAAAACTGAAGTTTTTTAAGTTTACTTCACTTCAATTATTATTTAATAATATAATTTATAATTTTATTCTATAAAAGTGTAGTCATAGCGCCATCTAGAGTCATTTACGAGAACTATACAACATAAACAAATATAGGGCGTCAAAAAAGGTTCGTACGACGTACTTTGCACCATGCACAACCATTTTACGTTAGTGGTATACAAGTGATGAGTAGTTTTGCCTACCCCACAACTTATTGTCGAAAGATTATATATGGAAAAAAATAAAATAATACTGTTTAACGAATTTCGAAAAAAGAAGACTGCCAGAGGCTTGGTAATGCTACGGTGAGAATATGTGTAAAATTTCAGGCAGATCCTATATATATTCGAGCTTATGTTGAAGTTTTCGTTAAAAAATGTGACTAAAACATGCATAACTCGATAACAGTTACCTTTTTTGTTCTGAAAATTTAACATGATCATCTCCAAAGAATTTCCGAGCGTCTGACAATGTGTTTCTGTCATAAAACTCATTGTAGATTTAATTATTATTTAATATATAGTATAATAGTATATAATATATAGTATGTTACCGACATATCGGTAACGTAGGGATTTTCACTTGAGTATCACATGGCCTTAAGAATAAATATATGTGGGAAAGCCTTGAAAGTATTCATATTCTAAGAAATCGGAATAATGGAAATTTAATGGTAGAGTCAAGTAAATTAGATAACATTTATCATACTTTATTAATTTAAGTGAGAATGGAAAGTTAGAGAGGGGAAGGTGGATGGTGCTGGGGATAAGAGAAAAGAAGGGGGTGTCGGTATATAAGAAGGTGTATCGCGCGTTCCATTTCAGTCCCTGAGGAGAAGCCGGAGCGGGCTCGAAACGTTGGGCAATTTGGTGGTAGGGGGCAGTGTGATCGTCCTTTGCTAACAAAGTTATTTCCAGGTTTTAATTAAGTTTTTATTTCAGATTCTGCGGTGATAATTATAAACAAGGGCAATCTGACTGCCACGATTATTAATTATTTTAATTTATAAGACTGTAAGACCGATGGAAAAATTCTTATCAGTTGATAGTAAATTGCAGTCAACATAAGTAATATTCTTAATGGGAAATCTAGACAAACTATTAAAAACTTTTGCGAACGTTTCGGAAAACCTTATCCAAGTTTAGCGAACGTTTGGGAAAACCTCACCAAAGTTTAGCAAATGCTCGGGAAAACCTTATCAAAGCTTAGCAAACGTTTGGGAAAACCTTACCAAAGTTTAGCTAACGTTTGAGAAGACTTTACCAAACGTGTAGGAATTCTGGCTGAAATTCTAGCTCAAAGTCTGGCTGAAAGTCTGGGTGAAAGTCTGTCTGAAAGTCTGGCTGAAAGTCTGGCTAAAAGCATGGCCGAGAGTATGGCTGAAAATATGGCTGAAAGTATGGGTGAAAGTGTGGCTGAAAATCTGGCTGAATGTATGGCTGAAAGTTTGACTGAAAGTCTGGCTGAAAGTCTGGCTGAAAGTATTGCCGGAAGTATTGCTGAAAGTATGGGTCATAGTGTGGCTCAAAGTGTGGCTGAAAGTATGGCTGAAAGTGTGGTTGAAATTCTGGCTGTAAGTCTGGCTGAAAGTCTGGCTGAAAGTCTGGCTGAAAGTCTGGCTGAAGGCATGGCTGAGAGTATGGCTGAAAGTTTGGCTGAAAAAGGATGGCTAAAAGGATGACTGAAGTATGGCTGAAAGTATAGCTGCAAGTGTGGCGTAGTTTGTTAACTCTTATTTGCATCGTAAGCCGTTTCTCGCGACTGGAACCACTTGATTTTTCGAGGGATTATCCTAAGGACATCCTCCCCTAGGAGCTGCAGGACCTTGACGAGTGTCGCGTAGCTGGATTTAGGTGCGTGACCTGGTGGGGAAGCTTAGACTGTGTAGGGCTCGGATTCTGAAAGGTCTTGTCCTGTATGAATGAAGCGACCCTGGTAGGGATCATTCCGGACGATTGAGAGGCGGTATCGGGGGATACCAGTCCAAGCGAATGTAGGGGCAGCTCCCCGGGACAAGACCGCCACGATCGAATCCGAGGGAGGACAGCAGCCCTGCCAGTGGACCAAGAAGCAGCCCTTCAGGCGTGGCTGTGGTGGTTCAGTCTGGCTGGGTGTATCAAATCACCAACGGGCATCGGGGCGACGATCCCATTTCACACGAATGTACATTATCCACACACACCATAGACACACACACACACACACACTGCGGGTTACCTATCTCTGCGACCGGGCGGGTGGCGAGGGCACTGAAGGGCAGTATTTTCGGGGCGAGGGCGAGGGTACAGCCTAAAACTGGGGATGACACTCCCAGGCCGCGGGATAGTACAGGGCCCGGAGCGATCTAGCAGAGTAGATACTCTGGCTGCCATATCAGCCGGTACTAAATCTCCCCTTGTGTAGCAGTGCTGGATGGCGTCCAGATAGGGATATGCTGCATGAGGGGGGGAGGCGTCCGTAGGGCGCTTTCTCCTTCCCCTTATGCTCGGTCGTGGATGGGGGACGAACCGACCACTTATACATAGAGACCCAGCTCCGCCCATCCACATACCCAAAATGAAAAAAGAAAAAGAAGAAAAATGTACATGTGTGAACCCGTAAGGTTGGGCTCCCTAGCCCTCAACAAAGGTACGAGACATCGGAAAATGCATCCACCCCTCGGGCGTCTGGCTAATCGGCTGGCAATACCGAGGTGGCGGCAAGTAGTGGAGAGGTCAGGGCGTCCGGGCAGCATTTGCTGGCCATCAACAATACCGGCGGGTTCACACGGGGGGATGGCTCAGGTAGGAGACGATGGACGGTCGAGTGCACTTTTGGGCACCAATACCGCCATTGCCAAATCAGGGATCTGTCCCCCATCGGAAAGGGGTAAGGCAGCTAAGAAGCACAGGAAGAATCCCTCGGGGGCGGCATGGCGTCATCATAGGAGGGCCTCTGGAGCGGGCCGCTCAGACGACGGAGCTCCGATGACACCGGGAAAGAAGTATCATTCAGATAGCTCCACCCCGAGGGACGTTAAGAGACAGGCCCGCGAAGGGGCCACGATGGACTTTAGCAGGGCGATGGCCAGTGATCTGAGGCTGGCTGTCATCCCTGTGGATTATCTGGAGAGGCGCCTTAGCGAGGAACAGGGCGGGGGGGGGGGCGTGGTGACCGCGGTGGACTCGGCTATTGACGAGTACGAGGGCGACCATATACTATGGTTCCTGGACAATTGGTGGCAGATGGGAGCGCAAATCTTTCACTGCAAGAGCCAGGAGGGCAAGGTGTGGCTGACGGAAGTCATCAGCAAACTGAAACCTTGGGAAGGAGCCCAGCTGAGAGTGGTGAATTCTGGCAAGCTCCAGTAGCTGGCTAGGGTGGTGATTTTCGACTCGGGGAAACACACCCCTGTGGTCGTGATGAAGCGCCTGGAGAAGCAGAATCCAACACTGGAAGTTGGGAAGTGGAAGGTCCTCGGCTTCAGAGACCCTTCAGCAGGTCTTAATAAAATTGAGAAACGTTTTTTTAAAGTTATATATAAGGATTCTATAAAGCTTATTAATGCTCACTTTAACAAACAAAAAAAGCCACGTCGTAGTAAAATTTCTTATTCATTTGCGAGCCCGTTCGGTCGTTTGGGTAGCAGGTGGTCAGGTAGCGTAAGGAAGTATTCCAAATCACGCCCCTTCCCGTTCCTCTCCTCTCCTCTCCGAGTATAGGTTCGACGCGTGGAATTAGCTGAACGCGCGAATTTTGTTCTCTCACACATTGATACACATATTCACACTTCCCCATCTAATGTTTGTGTCCCCTTTTCGTCGGCCTCTTAGTCTGCTACGTAACGATCGCCTCGATCGCGCCTCTTTTTGAAATTTGTGAACATATACGCGTATTTAAATTTTCCGTTTATTTTTCTCGCCAACAGTATATAAAGCGCAATTTTCGCCGCTCTTACTTAGTCACGATGTGTCCAATGCTGAGAGTAATGGTAAGAATAGCGTTTTAATTTATTTTTTCATTCATTTTTTTATTTTTGGTTTACAATTTATTTTAATTTCCATATGTTTTTAGTCAGCTAATAGACATTCTCGATATAAATTCATGACTACTTTGTATTGACGAAGTAACGCCTAAGTTACTATGTATTTTTCGTAATTTTTTTAAGGTCAGTTTATCAATTTTGCACCGACTTAAATTATAATTTATAGAAAATTTTTTGTATATAATTTTATTGTTATTTCTATGTAGCCCTGAGGAAGACAGTCAAAAATACTGTCCGAACGTCGGATTCGAATTTTCATATCAACAATAAATGGTTCGAAGTGATCGATAGAGTCAATTATTTACCTTAAATATTTAACTCCAACCAAGGAACGGTCAAATCTACTACATTTTTGTATACTTTGGCATTTGATCACTGATAATGCCTGCTAAAGAGAAGGAATTTCAACGATCCTCTCCACGCAACTTTGACAGGCTCTCCCGATATCATGGAGCTGCCTCACCACATAACTCAGCTTTGCTTTCGACTCTTGCTAAGCAGCCACCTCAACCGCCTCTCGTGAACGGTTTAAAAAGGTCATCACCTACACATCGTGGCAATTCCAATGACTTCAAGAACTGCAGAAACCAAGATAAGCAAAATTTGATTACTAACCAAAAGCTAACTATTGCTACTTAAGGGGATGCCTTACTCGTACTATTACCGACCGAGCAATTCACACAGTTTCAAGCTGATTAAAAATAAAATACGTCGAATCACAAAAAATCAAGAGAACTCTCTTCTGTGTTTTTTAACGTTCTATCATCAAGTCAAAGTTTGGAGTCGAAATATCAAGCCGTTTTTTCAAAAACTTTGAACGAAATTAAATTTAACCTGAGAAGGAATTAAATTTAATTTCGTTCAAAGTTTTTGAAAAAACGGCTTGATATTTCGACTCCAAACTTTGACTGGATGATAGAACGTTAAAAAACACAGAAGAGTGTTCTCTTGATTTTTTGTGATTCGACGTATTTTATTTTTAATCAGCTTGAAACTGTGTGAATTGCTCGGTCGGTAATGGTACGAGTATGGCATCCCCTTAATTCATTGAAAACAATTTTCATTCGTGTTTATCATATATACTTAAACATATTAGAGTTTCGTTTGGTTTTTGTTTTTCATCTCTTCTTGTAAAGCTGACTAAAATACAGAAAAAAACAGTTAAAGCTAGAATCCAAAGAAAATTTTTATTAGATTGTCACAGACACGATATCATTCCTACACATATACTTAATTTATTCCGGATCAAATTAAAAAACTTGCAGAGTATTACAATTTACAAAAAAATGCAACGGTTGTTCACAAATTCACACAAAACGATTTTAAATTATGAGATTTCCGACATTGACATTAAAATTGAGAAACTTAATAAACAAAAAGAAGATTAGCTTTCACATAAAACAAATTAGCAATGAAAAATTTTTTATTACTTTCAATCGTTATTACAACGTGGTTTTAGATTATTTTAATTCCAGTCAGAGTAAATTTAGCAATAATAAACTGGACACCCTCTTAAAAAAATATAAGAAAGAACGTTTGGATTTAAGTATTTTAGACAATAATAAAATCGTTTGCAGCCCTACAGTCTCCTCGGATAGTATGTGTAATAACAATATAACCGTTGGCTTTTCTACGGTCCCTTCCGACAATAACAATGGTTTGAGTTCTCTTTTATCCTTGCCTCTGCCTAACAGTGTAAATAAAAAAACCGCTGCCAATTCATTGGCACGTAGCTTCCTCAAACTTGATTTACTGATTCCTTTAATTAATTTTTACTTCCAATATTTAAAATTTCATACTTTATTTTGTACGATGTAAACGGCTTAAAATCGTTTTTATAAGTCTAACAACTCGTCAGGAGTTGATTTTACACGAGAATATTAAATAGTAAAATTTTTTGTTTTAATATTATCCACAACTTTGGTATTTAACATTTTCGTGTAAAACTATCCAAAATCCACCTCTACGAGGAATTTTGAAGCGCTTAAGTCAATTTTTACTCCCGCAATAGTTGGACATACCAAACTCATTTTTTTCATTTTTCAATGTTTACGTTTTTATTAATAACAAAAGAACCGTAATAGCTAGACAAATAATTTTTCTTAGAAAATATAGGTCATGAAATTCTCTTTCGAATGCCGCTCACCCGATTCAAATACATAAAGCCGTTCTCGAGAAATTACGATTTAAAAAAAAAGTGAAAAAAATTTTAACCTCAAATATCTCCGAAATTTATGGATCAATCCTTTTGCCCAAAGAACTCAATCGATTGTGATACAAAATGTACCACTAAAAAAAATTTCAAACTGATTAAGCCAATTTTACTCTAGTTATTGAACGACAAAAAAAAACACTTTTTTTTATAAATTATTTTTTTTCTCCAAAAATAATGAATAAAAAAACCTAAAAATTTAGTAAGTTATAGTACTCAGTATTCTTTATAACCAAAAAAATATTCATGTTAATATCTTTTTTTAATTTTGAAATATAACCTATTTACTAAAAATGACGTTTTCATGAATAACTTATGACGAAATATAGCTAACGGCTTTTTTTTTTTAAATTGTAGAAAATTTTATTCTGCATACAGAGAATTTATCGTATATAAATAATATTTGTTCTAAATATAAAAAAAATTGAAAATAAAAATTTTGAAAATTTAAAAATGGCGATAAAAAACAAAAAAATCGATTTTGACAAAAATAAAATATTGACCCCAATTGTTGAAGCAAAATCTGAAAAAAAGATCACTCTCTCGTTAAAATCGGTTGAGTAGATCATGAGATATCAGAGTATACGGACATACATACACACACACACACACACACACACACACACACACACACACACACACACACACACACACACACACACACACACACACACACACACACACACACACACATCCATACGGACATTTTCTAAAAATCGTGTATTTCGATTCCAAATTTTCTATACAACATTCCTAAGACATTATCTCACAAACTTTTTTTTTTACTATCACAAAGCTTCCTCTAGGAGGAAGCAAAAACTGTGAAGATATGAAAAATAAATGACTTGTTAATCTCTCTACGACTCCTATTCCTACCTTTGCTTATGACATTTTTTGCCTCGGAGATCAATTCAATTTCACATCCAATTTGAATATTAATACTTTTTTTCAATTTTTTAAAAATATAGAGTCTCCTGTTCAAAACAAAGCTATTAACTTAAATATACGTAAAATTATTATTAATCAAATCAATACTTTTATCCGCAATAGAAATCATATTGATCTCGAAGATAAAATCATTCTCACTAAATTCAATAAAACCAAAGAATTTTTTGTCACCAACTCCGATCTTTTTATTACCCGAGCCGATAAGGCAATATTACCGTAGTCATGAACAAATCAGATTACATAGAAAAGGTTGAAAATGCCCTCAATGACAAAAAGTATTACAAACCAATAAAATCTAATACAATCAATAAATTACAAAACTCCATTAAGGATTTATTAAACAGATGGTCTAAGAAAGGAGTTTTTGAATGTGACGAGTGTTTCTCCCCCATCTCCGATTTTCACTCCGGTTCTCACATCGATAATACTAATCTTCCGAGAGCATATGCTTTAACCAAAATTCATAAAGAAAATTTTCCAGTCCGCATTATAGTTTCACCCATTAATAGTCCTACTTACACTCTTGATAAATGTTTAACTTCCTTTCTCACGAAATTTATTCCGAAACCCAAATCTTACCTAGAAAATAGCACAAAACTGAAAGATGCTTTAAACAATTTTTATTCATCTAAAAATTTCAAATTAGTTTCATTTGATGTTATTTCACTCTTCACAAATCTCTCTAAAAAAGCCATCCTAGCCGCTCTCAGTAAAAAATGGCATTGCTTTGGCAATATCCTCCCCCTCACGAAACAAGAGTTTGTAGAAGGTATAGAGATCCCCCCAGATTCAACTTTTTTTCAATTTAATGAAAAATTTTACCAACAAATCCTAGGCGCTCCTATGGGCTTTTGTAGTAGCCCATGGTTCGCTGACCTTGTTTTAGAATCGCTAGAAAATACATGCTTAAAATCCTCTGATAACGATGTTATTTTTTACAAGAGATATGTCGATGATTGTTTTTTAATTGTTAGATCTAATAAAGTTCTTGAGATCCTCAATAGTTTTAATTTCTTTGATGATAATTTGAAATTTATGCATGTAATCGAAAATAACAATAGATTCAGTTTCCTTGATATCAATATTATTAGAAGCTTAGATAATAATAAAATTATTACGAATTGGTATCGTAAGCCTACAGCGTCGGGCCGTTACATAAACTTCCTTTCTCACCACCCGTTCTCACAGAAAATTGCTATTATTTACAGTTTAGTTGACAAAGGAATCAAATTATCCGATAAATCTTTCCATGAAGAAAACCTCCAGATTATTAAAAAATTGCTCACAGCCAATAATTTTCCAGTTAAAGTCATAATTAAACATATTAAAAAAAGACTCGCTCACATTTCTTCTACAAAAAAACTTACTCCTAAAAAACGCTCCATTAATCCTAAATTTATTGTCTTACCATGCATCAAAAAATTGAACTACAATATCAGTAAAGCCCTTAAAAATAGCATATTTCAAAAGCCAATGATTATCAATAGCAATATTAATAGATTCAATAGCTTCATAAAACTAGGCAAGGATAAATTGTGTAAAAAAACACTCCAAACATAGTTTACAAAATTAATTGTAAAGATTGTGAGGCCTCTTATGTTGGCACTTCAAAAAGAAAATTCAAAAAAAGATTATACGAACATGATTATGCTATCAGAAAGAAACTCGACCATTCGGCCTTATCGGAGCACATCGCTTCCACCGGTCATAAATTTGACTTTGATAATGCAAAGATTTTGGACGTAGAAAATAATAAGTCTAAACGCCTTTTTTCTCAGATGTTACATATACATCAGCAACTAAATGGTCTTAATAAAATTGAAGATACGCTTTTTTAAAAGTTATATATAAGGATTCTATAAAGCTTATTAATACTCACTTTAACAAACAAAAAGAAGCCACGTCGTAGTAAAATTTGTTATTCATTTGCGAGCCCGTTCGGTCGTTTGGGTAGCAGGTGGTCAGGTGGCGTAAGGAAGTATTTCAAATCACGCCTCCTCCCTCCCCGTTCCTCTCCGCTCCACGCCGAGTATAGGTTCGACGCGTGGAATTAGCTGAACGCGCGAATTTTGTTCTCTCACACATTGATACACATATTCACACTTCCCCATCTAATGTTTGTGTTCCCTTTTCGTCGGCCTCTTAGTCTGCTACGTAACGATCGCCTCGATCGCGCCTCTTTTTGAAATTTGTGAACATATACGCGTATTTAAATTTCCCGTTTATTTTTCTCGCCAACAGTATATAAAGCGCAATTTTCGCCGCTCTCACTTAGTCACGATGTGTCCAATGCTGAGAGTAATGGTAAGAATAGCGTTTTAATTTATTTTTTCATTCATTTTTTTTATTTTTATTTTACAATTTATTTTAATTTCCATATGCTTTTAGTCAGCTAATAGACATTCTCGATATAAATTCATGACTACTTTGTATTGACGAAGTAACGCCTAAGTTACTATGTATTATTCGTAATTTTTTTAAGGTCAGTTTATCAATTTTGCACCGACTTAAATTATAATTTATAAATAGTATATTATGATATGTGGGCCGGAAATTGGATTTCCGGGCCGTGCGTGGTATGACGCCCGAGGCGAAGCCGAGGGCGTCATAACGCACGGCCAGGGCATCCAATTTCCGGTCCAAGTATTGTATACTATTTTTCTTACTCCCCGGCCGAAAGTACGTTCTGTAATTGTTAAATAATTGATAAAATTGCGTTGTCGTCTGCTAGCTGTGTTTGAGTGTTAGTTTTTCTTTCAGCCCGCTCGATAGTAGTGCCTCTGTCGGCCGCTTTGGGTAGCTCGGTCGATATTACCGACTGTTTTTTCTTTCGGCCCGGCGTAGAGAGCTGGTGTTTTGGGCGTCTGCTACTTTCGCTATTGTACAGATGGTCTGATGCCCGCCCGACATTTGCAAGACCGAGGCGAAGCCGAGGTTTTGCTGGTCGGGGCGGGCATCAGAAACACATTCATAAAAAAAAGACAACACCACTTTTTATTTCAATTAACTCTTTTTTCTCGTCACACGTGCACTTTCCTCTATCTATTTCGTACGTGTCTAACTTTCACACCGCACAAACATATTTTTCTCGGACGCTCCCGTCCATACGTTTAAAAAACAGTAACCACGATCAAACAAAACCACTTTTTATTTCAACTAACTTTTTTCTCGTCACCCGTGCACTTTCCTCTGTTTATTTCGTACGTGTCTAACCTTCACACCGCACAAACATCTTTCCTCGGGCATGCGCGCGGGCGCTGAAGCGCCGCGGGTCAAGAAATTTCGGCAGCCAATCAGAGCGCGCGGTTGGTCTAAAATAGGATGCGAAAGTTTCTCTTTCGGCCCGGAGCTGCGGGCCGAAAGTACGTACTTTCGGGTGGGCGAGTAAGAAAAAAATTTTTGTATATAATTTTATTGTTATTTCTATGTAGCCCTGAGGAAGACAGTCAAAAACACTGTCGAAACGTCGGATTTGAATTTTCATATCAACAATAAATGGTTCGAAGTGATCAATCGAGTCAATTATTTCCCTTAAATATTCTTTATTTAATGCTGAATCGATCTTCGTGAGCCTTATTATCGTATTATACTTATATTTAAAGTTCAAGAAGTATAGCCTTTGGAAAAGGGTCAGACGCGACGCAAGTACCCGTTAAGTCCATCGAGCAGTTCCATTGCAATGTCGGCGCAGAAGTTAAATAGTTTTTTAATTCTATTCAATTTATGTCAGTCCCCTGTCTCCACAAATGATCCCTCAAATATTTCAAGTGGGCCCAAACAAGAGAACCAGCTTACGCCGCGAATAAAAATTAATTGTTATCAGTTAATTGTGTATCCTTGCTTGAACGGGATTGCGGCAATCGATATGTTCTATGAAAACACAATTTCTTTATCCATTAATAAATCGATCTGCGTGCGTCTCATTATTGTAGGACAATTAAATAAATAGTTCAAGAAGTATCAGGGTTATACGAGGTGCAAGTACCTTTTAAGTTAATCTCACAGTTATATGGCAATGTCTGCGTAGAAGTCAATTTGTTTTTTTTATATTTATTCGATTTCTGTCGGTTCCATGATCTCAGGATACTCTCTCAAAAAGTTCAAGTGAGCCCAAACAAGAGAAACACCTTACGCCGCTAATAAGAGTTAATAATGTATCGTTACTTAAACGAGATAGCTGCGATGAATATTCTCTATGAAAACCCAATATCTTTATTTAATGCTGAGTCGATCTGTCTGAGTCTTATTATCGTAGGCCATTCATATTCAATGTTCAAGAAGTATAGCCTTTGGAAATGGCCCATGCGGGATGCAAGTACCCGCTAAGTCCATGGAGCAGTTCCACTGCCATATCTGCGTAAAAGTCAAATTGTTTTTTTACTTCCATTCGATTTCTGTCGGTCTGATAGCCTCAGGATAATCCCTCAAAAATTTCAACAGGGCCCAAACAAGAGAAGCAGCTTACGCCGAGAATAAATGTTAATTGTGAACCCTTACTTGGACGGGATTGCGGCGATCGGGATGCTGTATGAAAGCACAATTTCATTATTCGTTGATGAATCGATCTACGTGAGTCTCATTATCGTAGGACAATTATATAAAAAGTTCAAGAATTATCAGGACTTCGAAACACGGCCATACGAGACGCCAGTATCTGTTACGCCCATCTAGCAGTTCAATTGTAATGTTTGCTAGAAGTCCTTCTTTTTGTTTATATTTATTTGATTTCTGCCGTTCCCAAGTCCTTAGGATAGTCATGATCATAGTCATAGTAGTAGCGTGGATGGTGAGCCGCCCCTTTCGGGGACTTGCGTTCCTAGCACTCAGGCCAAGGCCCATTGTACTATACCCCTCGTTAATCACCCACTACCCACCCTTGCCGTGATCAGTATGTTTGCTTTGCATATCGATGCCAGATCAAGCCCTTATAAGATCGTGTGGTTCCAGAAAGAAGAGTCCCCAAACCCTCCGTCTGATTGCTAGCATCACTGCACAGCGAGACAGAAGGTGAGCTGTTATCTCCGCCTCTTCCCCACATCTCCTGCACCGATTCGTATTCATGAGAGCTAACTGTCAAACGCCCCCAACACACTCTCTGCCACTGGTACCCTGGGGTACAGTGCCCGGCATCGAGTCACGCCCCTTTTTCCCAATCGTTCCGCCTTTTCGTTACCGATTACTCCCACGTGCCTTGGTGCCCAATTCAGAGTCACCCTGTTCACGGAGGATAGCCTGTCTAATGCTGCCCTGCAGCCCCACCCCTCTTCTGAGCGAAACTCCGCAGCTCCCACCGCCCGAAGTGCCGCTTGGCTATCCGAGCAGATGGTGATCCGCTTCTTCTCTAACCGTTTGAGGTCATGGTTTCTGCGCATTCCCTTATTGCTCTTACCTCTGCCTGAAAATTGGTGGCATGCGATTCTAGCCAAAGAACAAGCTTAGTCGTGCTTCCCTTTAGCCATGCCGCCGCCCCTGTACGTACCTTACTCTTAGAACGATCTGTGTACCAGTCCAGGTCCTGCTGGTTGCTTATATCCTCTACGCAATCTGTTCTTACAGCAATAGTCACCTCAAAGTTCTTGCCAAGGGCAAACTTTTTAGGTGTCCTATCCCTACCAAACGTTATCAGATCCTTTCCCATGACATCCACCAGCTCCCCGTCCCAATGTTGCCATCTTCTCAGGTCACTTAGGACTCGTGTTTCTGCTCTGCAGGCCTCCGCCTTGGCAACCAGTCTCAAAGTCGGAATGCCAAGCAAACCTCTCCTTGGCTCTCAGGAGTACTGAAGCACGCGTTCCCGTGATGCCCCTGAGCATCAGGTTCTGGATCGAAACCAGTACCCTAGTTCCTCCCTTTCGCTCATGAAGCAACCTGGGGTGCAGCACAGCGGTAAAGAGCCACAGGATCATGTGCGGCCTGAGACCCTACGTAAAGCCAAAGACCCTCCTACATGCCCTGTAGGAGGCTATGAACCTCCTTTTAACCGCCCCCGGGTGCTCCGCCCAATTCAGTTTCGAGTCCAAAATGACTCCCAAATACTTCGCCTGTTTTGAGATCGACAAGCTGTCCCCAAACAATCGAATTTCCCATAGCGCCTTTACTTTATACCTACTCGTGAAGTTCACTAGCATCGTTTTTGCAGGGTTAACAGCGAGTCCCACCTCCCGGTACCAATCCTCCACTATTGAGAGAGCTTGCCGCATAAGCTCCACCAATACCATTTCGTCATCTGCCGTAACCAACAACTCATTTAACCTTCGTAAGAGTTCGTCCAGGGCCAGAGCCCAGAAGGTCGGATTAAGGACCCCCTCTTGTGGACATCCCTTACTCATGTATCCTTCCGCCTCTTTGGTCTCCCATCCTGCAATGACTCTTCGCCATCGCAACAGTGCTTGTACCAACCTCCAATGCCACTTGATACACCATGCGTCCTTGCACCCTTGCAAATGCCTTCTGCGGTTGTGAAGTTAAAAGCTCCCTCCACATCCAAGAAAGCTGCCAGGACCATTCCCCTATTCCTAATTCCTCTGCTTATACGCTCTGTTGCTCCGCGCAGAGCACAGTCTACCGACTTACCCACCTGATACACGTGCTGCGTGATGTGTAGCGGTCTTTCCACCCGTGGTCCATCTCTAATGTCTACCAGTCTCTCCAGTGTTTTCAAGGAAAAGGACGTAAGACTGATAGGACAATAATCCTTTGCCCCCTCGTGTGTATGCCTTCCCGGTTTGGGTAGGAATTCCACACGTACCACCCTCCACGAAGCGGGAGTGTGGCTCCACTTAATACTCGCCTTGAAGATGATGGTGAGAGGTTCTAGAAGCTCATCCAAACCGCGCTGAATAAGGGCAGGGAAAATCCCGTCCTCCCCAGGTGTCTTGAATGGTTCGAACGTGTTCACGGTCCACCTGATTTTGTTCGGCTGGACTACCTGCTCCGCATCCCCCTCAAATTCTGCACTTCCCGCCTCGCTGATCCCATTCTCTGGTAGCTCTAGGGCCATACCCGGAAAATGAGTGGTCAGCAGGTGCTCCAGTGCCTCTCTGCTACTTCCTGCCCATTGTCCCCATGGGAGCTTAATCAGCCCCGTCCTGTTCGCCGTTCTGGCTAGAAGTCTGCTGAGCCTCGCATCCTCAACTGAGTCGAGCCCCTTCGTGAAATTCTCTAGCCCGACCGCCAATTTCACTTCGTACTCCGCCCAGCGGATTCTTCTCGGATTTCTCCATTGTGTCGCCTGCCGTACCATTCCACCAACTTCGAAGCAAATGAGGCTGTGGATCAACATAAATACCTCACCCGAGACTCTGCAACCGTTGATCCACGCCCACGCATCTCTGGAGGCGACTGTTATGTCAATCACTTCCTCCCGGATCCTATTCCTGAATGTGAATTCCCGCCCCCTATTCAGTATGTCCAGATTTGTTCCTGAGATAAACTCTAGAAGAGCTTCCCCTATACCATTGCAGTCCGAGCTACCCCACACCGTATAGTGCGAGTTAGCATCGCATCCCAAAATGAGATGTTTGCCTTGTCGCTTGCAGTCCCCTATTAGCTCCCTCACTAGTGCTGGAGGTGGCTGTTCCCTAATATCGTAGGGAAATACGCGGACACTACGACCAGCTCCACCGTTTCCCCGGTATTTCTCCTAACCCAGACTACCGTCGTTGCAAGATCTTCATCGCAATATCTGTGTGCCAGGCCTCACCGGTCACGCCTTTGAGAACCACACAGGCTCTAGGTGGGTCCCCGGCTCCAAGAATAAGTTTACCACAACTTCCAAGACCCGCTACCCTCCCCTTGCTGACCCAGGGTTCCAGGATCAGTGCTATGCCTGTGTGCACCTCCGCCAAAAGCTTAGCCAATGCTGCTGTAGCGCTTCTGCAGTGTTGCAAATTAATCTGGGTGAAGGGGATAGTGGAATTAGCCACATTTGCTGCTCCCGAGTCCCCCCACCCCACGCGCCCCTCTTGCCCCTCTTAAACATCAGGAGCCGATATTACTACTCCTTTCCCTGTGGAGAAGGTGTCCACTTGCATGGGCGCCTCCGACCGGTCCTCTGCCTGCACCTCCACTTCCTTAGCAGATCTGATGGTGCAGTGCGCCCGTGCCGACCCGCAGAAGGGCCTGAAGTCGATTTTCCTAAATGAATCAATATCAGACCCCTCCAGCACGGCATACACCGCCGTTTCAATCATCTTTTTCATTTTATCCTCGACCTCTCTGAAGCCGAGGACCTTCCACTTCCCAACTTCCAGTGTTGGATACTGCTTCTCCAGGCGCTTCATCACGACCACAGGGGTGTGTTTCCCCGAGTCGTAAATCACCACCCTAGCCAGCTACTGGAGCTTGCCAGAATTCACCACTCTCAGCTGGGCTCCTTCCCAAGGTTTCAGTTTGCTGACGACTTCCGTCAGCCACACCTTGTCCTCCTGGCTCTTGCAGTGAAAGATTTGCGCTCCCATCTGCCACCAATTGTCCAGGAACCGTAGTATATGGTCGCCCTCGTACTCGTCAATAGCCGAGTCCACCGCGGTCACTACGGCCCCCCCTGTTCCTCGCTAAGGCGCCTCTCCAGATAATCCGCAGGGATGACAGCCAGCCTAAGATCACTGGCCATAGCCTTGCTAAAATCCATCGTGACCCCTTCGCAGGCCTGTCTCTTAACGTCCTTCGGGGTGGAGCTATCCGAATGATACCTCTTTCCCGGTATCATCGGCGCTCCGTCGTCTGAGCGGCCCGCTCCGGAGGCCCTCCTATGATGACGCCATGCCGCCCCCGAGGGATTCTTCCTGTGCTTCTTACCGGCCTTACCCCTTTCCGATGGGGGACAGATCCGTGATTTAGCAATGGCGGTATTGGTGCCCAAAAGTGCACTCGCCCGTCCATCGTCTCGTACCTGAGCCATCCCCCCGTGTGAACACGCTGGTATTATTGACGGCCAGCAAATGCTGCACGGACGCCCTGACCTCTCCACTACTTGCCACCACCTCGGTATTGCCAGCCGATTGGCCAGACGCCCGAGTGTTGGATTCATTTTCCGATGCCTCGTACGTTTGTTGAGGGCTAGGGAGCCCAACCTTACGAGTTCGCACATGTACTTTTTTCTTCTTTTTCTTTTTTCATTTTGGGTACGTGGGTGGGCGGAGTTGGGTCTGTATGTGTAGGTGGTCGGTTCGGCCCCCATCCACGATCGAGCATAAGGGGAACGAGAAAGTGCCCTACGGACGCCTCCCCCCCTCATGCATCATGGCCCTATCTGGACGGCATCCAGCACTGCTACACAAGGGGAGATTTAATACCGGCTGATATGGCAGCCAGAGTAGATTGGCTAGATCGATCCAGGCCCCTGTACTATCCCGCGGCCTGGGAGTGTCATCCCTAGTTTTAGTCGCCCTGGCCCCGAAAATACTGCCCTTCAGTGCCCTCGCCACCCGCCCGATCGCAGAGGAAGGTAACCCGAAGTGTGTGTGTGTGTGTGTGTGTCTATGATGTGTGTGTGTGTCTATGGTGTGTGTGGAGAATGTACATTCGTATGAAATGGGATCGTCGCCCCGATGCCCGTTGGTGATTTGATACACCCAGCCAGACTGAACCACCACAGTCACGACTGAAGGGCTGCTTCTTGGTCCACTGGCAGGGCTGCTGTCCTCCCTCGGATTCGACCGAGGCGGTCTTGTCCCGGGGAGCTGCCCCTACATTCGCTTGGACTGGTATCCCTCGATACCGCCTCTCAATCGCCCGGAATGATCCCTACCAGGGTCGTCTCATTCATCCAGGACAAGACTTTTCAGAATCCGAGCCCTATACAGTCTAAGCTTCCCCACCAGGTCACGCACCTAAATCCAGCTACGCGACACTCGTCAAGGTCCTGCAGTTCCTAGGGGAGGATGTCCTTAGGATAATCCCTCGAAAAGTTCAAGTGGTTCCAGTAGCGAGAAACGGCTTACGATGCAAATAAGAGTTAACAAACTACGCCACACTTGCAGCTATACTTTCAGCCACACTGCAGTCATCCTTTTAGCCATCCTTTTTCAGCCATACTTTCAGCCATACTCTTAGCCATACCTTCAGCCAGACTTTCAGCCAGACTTTCAGCCGGACATTCAGCCAGACTTACAGCCAGAATTTTAACCACACTTTCAGCCATACTTTCAGCCACACTTTGAGCCACACTATGACCCATACTTTCAGCAATACTTCCGGCAATAC
Source organism: Torymus aiolomorphi (assembly GCA_036365515.1). Classification (NCBI taxonomy): domain Eukaryota; kingdom Metazoa; phylum Arthropoda; class Insecta; order Hymenoptera; family Torymidae; genus Torymus; species Torymus aiolomorphi. The sequence goes on from CM070873.1 coordinate 51,328,586, forward strand.
TTTCAGCCAGACTTTCAGCCAGATTTTCAGTCAAACTTTCAGCCATACCTTCAGCCAGACTTTCAGCCAGACTTTCAGCCGGACATTCAGCCAGACTTACAGCCAGAATTTTAACCACACTTTCAGCCATACTTTCAGCCACACTTTGAGCCACACTATGACCCATACTTTCAGCAATACTTCCGGCAATACTTTCAGCCAGACTTTCAGCCAGATTTTCAGTCAAACTTTCAGCCATACATTCAGCCAGATTTTCAGCCAAACTTTCACCCATACTTTCAGCCATATTTTCAGCAACACTCTAGGCCATCCTTTTAGCCAGACTTTCAGCCAGACTTTCAGACAGACTTTCACCCAGACTTTCAGCCAGACTTTGAACTAAAATTTCAGCAAGAATTCCTACACGTTTGGTAAAGTCTTCCCAAAGGTTAGTTAAACTTTGGTAAGGTTTTCCCAAACGTTTGCTAAACTTTGATAAGGATTTCCCGAGCGTTTGCTAAACTTTGGTGTGGTTTTCCCAAACGTTCGCTAAACTTGGATAAGGTTTTCCGAAACGTTCGCAAAAGTTTTTAATAGTTTGTCTAGATTTTCCATTAAAAATATTACTTATGTCGACTGCAATTTACTATCAACTGATAAGAATTTTTCCATCGGTCTTACAGTCTTATAAATTAAAATAATTAATATTCATGGCAGTCAGATTGCCCTTGTTTATAATCACCACCGCAGAATCTGAAATAAAATCTTAATTAAAACCTGGAAAAAACTTTGTTAGCAAAGGACGATCAGTTTCGAGCCCGCTCCGGCTTCTCCTCAGGGACTGAAATGGAACGCGCGATACACCTCCTTATATACCGATACCCCCTTCTTTTCTCTTATCCCCACCACCATCCACCTTCCCCTCTCTAACTTTCCATTCTCACTTAAATTAATAAAGTATGATAAATGTTATCTAATTTTCTTGACTCTACCATTAAATTTCCATTATTCCGATTTCTTAGAATGTGAATACTTTCAAGGCTTTCCCACATATATTTATTCACAAGGCCATGTGATACTCAAGTGAAAATCCCTACGTTACCGATATGTCGGTAACATACTATATATTATATACTATTATACTATATATTAAATAATAATTAAATCTACAATGAGTTTTATGACAAAAACACATTGTCAGGCGCTCGGAAATTCTTTGGAGATGATCATGTTAAATTTTCAGAACAAAAAAGGTAACTGTTATCGAGTTATGCATGTTTTAGTAACATTTTTTAACGAAAACTTCAACATAAGCTCGAATATACATCGGATCTGCCTGAAATTTTACACATATGCTCACCGTAGTATTACCAAGCCTCTGACAGTCTTCTTTTTTCGAAATTCGTTAAACAGTATTATTTTATTTTTTTCCATATATAAACTTTCGACAATAAGTTGTGAGGTTGGCAAAACTACTTATCACTTGTATACCACTAACGTAAAATGGTTGTGCATGGTGCAAAGTAAGTCGTACCAACCTTTTTTGACGCCTTATTTTACGTTTTTGACGCCTTAGTTTACGTTGTATAGTTCTCGTAAATGACTCTAGATGGCGCTATGACTACACTTTTATAGAATAAAATTATAAATTATATTATTAAATAATAACTGAAGTGAAATAAACTTAAAAAACTTCAGTTTTGCAAATCATGTAACTGTATTATGATATAAATTAATCAGAACGATTTAGTAGCGATGAATTGCATTCATAACCTCAAAAACAAAATTTGATTGGATTGTGGATATAAATATTATTACTGTACAGAAAGATTTTCACTGGATAAATAACAATTTTAATAATTATTTATTACATTTTATTCGTTCAAAAAGTTTTGCTATTTCAACGTAGCTCGTTGTTATTGCTGAATAATTTTCAGATGAAATCAAACCTTATCAACAAATTTTTATTACACCTTATAATAACTACTAATTTATAATAAACAATTATTTTCAATATAATTTTCTGGAAATATAGGTCTACAACATTTTTCGTAAAAAAATAATTTTTATCGCATTATTTCCCGTGAATACGGGGGCGTGCAATTTTTTGTAAAAAGCACACGAAGGGGTTTTCGTGTAGGTAATGTTTATAAAATAAATGATAAAATCAGAGTGAATCAACAAAGTTTTATTATACCTTATAATAACTGCCAATTTAAAATAATATAAACAATTCTTTCCGCGCTTTTTCCTGGAAATACGTGCTCGCGACATTTTTTGTAAAGAACATGCGAAGAGTTTTTCGTTTAGAGAGTTATAATTGGACGCCCTAGTGAAAAAAACCACATGGGATCCCACGTGGAATCCCACACGAGATCCCACGTGTGAATTTGATATGGGATCCCATGTGGCATCCCACGTTTAAACTCGAAGCATGAATTCCCATATGAGATCCCACAAGAGATCCCACATGGGATCTCATGTGGGAGATCATGCGTTTAACTTGAGTACGGGATCTCATGCAGATATGGCGTAAAACTTTGAGTCCCCCATTGTAAGTAACGGAGTTATCAAAAACAAGGCAAGCCTTGTAATTAGGACGCTTCACAAAGAGTCATTTGAACGATTGACTTACACGCCTTATATACTCTTGGCCGTCCAAGTTATCCACAGATAGCACTACCGAAGCACCGCATAGCGGATAAATAGCCGAAGCTTACTTATGAAGAGCCGTCCATCACAAGTTCTGCTTTGTCACCGCAATGCGGCGTTCCGATAGCGCTTTCTGTGAATACACTGGATGGCCGCAAGTATATAAGCCGTGTAAGTCAGCCGTTCAAATAACTCTTTACGAAGAGTCCTAATTACAAGGCTTGCCTTGTTTTTGATATCCCCGTTACTCACAATGGGGGACTCAAAGTTTTACGCCATATCTGCATGAGATCCCGTACTCAAGTTAAACGCATGATATCCCACATGAGATCCTATGTGGGCTCTCTTGTGGGATCTCATGTGGGAATTCATGCTTCGAGTTCAAACGTGGGATGCCAAATGGGATCCTATATCAAATTCACACGTGGGATCTCGTGTGGGATTCCACGTGGGATTCTATGTGGGATCCCATGTGGTTTTTTTCAGTAGGGCGACTTTCGCTTATTGTTCAATGATTTAAGTTTACACAAAAATGTTAGATACAGAAGATATAGGTAACATCTAAATAAAACTTTTTCCCAATTATAACAATTTCATGTAATCAATTTCTGATAATCTAAACCTATAAACACGATTTTGAACGCCTCAATGCACCTTACATAGTCAATTTTCGCTTATTATTTAACAGAATTGGATTTGACACAGAAGTATGAAATATAATAGCTATAAATAAGATCGGAATATAACATTCCAAAGATGATATATTTATAAAAATATAATAATAAGATACAAAATTACTTTCGATTACAATTTTTAATATGGGATAAGCACATTGAAAGCATGATATAATAAAAACGAAATTTCTACTTTTCATTTTTTACAAAAAGGCAAATATCATGCAAACTAAAACATTTTTAATACTATATGGTGGTATTTTTAATAACATAATAAGTTATGAGATAATAGCTTGGATAATAGGCAGTTAAAAGGTGGTTTATATATGAATAGTCTAAAACTATTACAAAATCTACAAAATAGAATCTTTAAAATTATATACAAAAATACTTTTGCGATTGGAGGACGTCCTTCATTGAATAATTATTTTGTTTTGAGTTCATTTTCTATCATTATGAGGACCTAAAAAGTAGATATCAGAGATAAACAATGAATACAAGAAATAAAAGTATAAAAAAATTAAACAAATAAATAACTAACAAAAAATGCTACATAGATGCTGGCAGAACTTAATTCTTCCCCAAATTAAGAACTTAGAATGTAGTAGAATTACAATTAAGAAAAATTTTAAAAATTAGGTTGCTAAAAATATATAATTGTTATGTTGCTGTTTTGATAACAAATTTTTTATAAGATTGCACAGTTTAACCTGTTAACTATATTCACAGGATCTAAGCCATATAAGCAAATTTTTCACATTAGTTATGATTACACACACTACTGTTTTCTCTGTTTTTTCTTTCTGAGATAAAGATGGTTGTAAAATTAGTAAGTAAGTTACCTAGTAAATTTTCTTTTATCTACCGGACCTATGCTCAAATAATTGATTTACCTATGTAGGATTTACTTTGTAAATTTCTGATTTCAATAAATAAATAAATAAATGTAAATTGAACTAAAAGATTTAAAATTGTGTAATATTATATAAGTATATGGGTAACGTCATGTCAACTGTTGACATTTTAAAATTGCTCAACATTTTTGTTACTGGATCAAAATTATCCCCAAAACACAAATATGCAATTTTAGAGCAAAATATGCAATCGTTCTAAAGTTATAATTAATTGAAAATTTGAAAATTTTGATTTTTTTCATAATTTAAATCTTTAATTTTCATGATTTTTTCACTCAAAAACTTGTAACTTTTTGTATAGTACATTAAATAGGAAAAAGTTTGTAAATTGTGAGTAGAATTACATAGAATTTTTACAAATTGATCAAACAACTTTTGGTCTTTGATAGTTGAATAACATTCCGTCACTTTATGTGAAAGGTGAACTCGACTAAACCTATTTTTTGTATCAAACCACAAAAAGTATTTAATCTATTATCTTTAAAGAAAGATTTGGTTTTTGATGGTAGAAGACCCCAGAAAAAATCTACCGACTTTTTAAGGAGCGAAAAAAGACAAAAAACACATTTTCTGTTATTTTTTAGTACATTCAACATGATTGTAGTCATATTACAACAATAATGTAATTTCACAAAATTTTATAGGTTATACTGTTGCTTTTTCTACAAAATATCTACTATGCAATAGAATCCCATCCTAGAAAGTTGCTCATGCTACTTATATGCCTATCGTCATTCATTCAACATTACTTACAGTATAATAATAACTACTAAAAATAGTTCTACTATACAAAAGTAATAAATATGTTTAATAATCAATATGATAATATTCTAATAATGAAGAGCGGATCTTCTATATTCCAGTTTTTGTTTTACTCATTTTCGGTATATGGCAGACATAAAAAATTATATAATTACATATTTCTGTTCTATAAAAAAACTTTCAAAAACTAACAAAATACTTTCAAGCGTCTTACTGATAATTAGCTGTTTCAGCTATACAAATACAGATGATCAAATAAAACAAATATTTTAATAACAAAGCATTATAAGTAATAAGCTATTAATAATTAAATATTTTATATTTAGTTTTTGAAAGATTTTTTATAGAACAGAAATATGTAATTATATAATATTTTATGTATGCCACATACAGAAAATGAGTAAAACCAAAACTGGAATATAGAAGATCCGCTCTCCATTATTAGAATATTATAATATTATTAAATGTAATATTTTAATATTATTGATTAGTAAACATATTTATTACTTTTGTATAGTAAAACTATTTTCAGTAGTTATACTGTAAATAATGTTGAATAAATTATGATAGGCATACAAGTAGCATGAGCAAAAGTATTTGACACACGTAATAATTTTTAACATCAAATATGATGTATGTCATAATTACTTCATTTCAATGCAATACTTTCTAGGATGGAATTTTATTGCATAGTAGATATTTTGTAGAAAAAGCAACAGTCTATCCTATAAAATTTTGTGAAATGACATGGACTGTAATATGACTATAATCATATTGGATGTGCCAAAAAATGACCATAAAATGCGTTTTTTGCCTTTTTTCACTCCCTAAAAAGTCCATAACTTTTTTCTGAGGCCTATTCAACTTCAAAGACAAAAATTTGTTTGATCAATTTTTAAAAATTCTATTTAATTCTACTCACAATTTACAAACTTTACCCATATGTTAAAATAATACCATATTTACAAAAAAAAACTCTTCTGTAAGTATGTGCTATAAATTTTGTAATATGACAAATTTCGATGTATAAAGAATGCTATTTTCTATCTGATTCTGTCAGTCTTACAGTGTGGTAGAAAACTATTAGATAGGCAAGTCTCACTGGGTAGTCTGCGAAATACATAATGATGTATTTTAATACAACAGATCCCCTGAGGTAAGTACTTATACCCTGGCCAAACTTAGAAATTAACCAGCCGATCTAATCTTACCAATGCCAACTACCTACCAGTATCGCATTTAACCACACGCACACAGCACTTTTATGATATACCCAAGTTCCTCATCACCATCTGGGAGGGAAGGACTGGCAGAGACCTTCACTCATCTCCCACTGTCAAGGACAGCTTCAGCCTATGGATCGACAAACACAAGCAGCAGATCAGCCACTACTCTGGGAGTCAAGTGAGGAGAGTTGAGCACCTACAAACCACATATGAATAATAAGTCTGCAGCAATGTTTGTTGTTCACTACACTCGCTACACCAGCTACCTGCAACAAAAAGAAGTATCCTCAGCCCACCTATCAAAGAGGTTAGGAACATAAAGGGGCTTACCAAATCCGCTCTCGTAGCTAACCCTGCTGCTTCAGTATTCCCGAGGCACCACCACTAGCCGACGGATACGACGGATACGACGAGGGAAAAAATATCCACTGGAACCTCGTACTTCAAGAACTGCAGTAGAAAATACCGGGAGCCAGACGATTCGATTGTATACAGTAGGTAGGTAACTATAATTGTGATATGCGCGCACGGTAGCGCCGGCGGACGGCCGTCGGGGCGTCGGTGCTGTCGGGCCGTGCTGTGGCAATAGTACTTCGCACGGCCGCTCATGCACGTGGCGCTAATGTCAAGGCGCGAAGGCTGAAAAGAATATAGCCAGATAATGGCCATATTCCCCACTGCCTTAGTGCCAAGCCTTTCCCTTTTTTCTCTCCCGTATATAAATATACGGTATATCAGGCATATATAAATAAAATTAAGTAGGCTAGCGCCATCTGTAAAAAATAACTTTTCACGTATGAACGTGCCTCTTATCAGTATACACTGGTAGTCAATGATAGTATTGTTCATTTGTACATCAATTTTGCAAATTGCTTGCAAAATATTACAATAAACTGTAATATCTTAGTTTATTAAACTACTATTGAGTGCCAACTAATATACAAGAGCAAAAACATTTCATTACCTGACGTTGGTCTTTATCGTGTATGATAATTCATCATGGCTAACAAGAAAAACAAAAGTAAACGTTCAATGAAATTTTTTATGAAAAATGCGTAAGTACTTAGCTAATTTAAGGAAACCAGAATAAGTTAGGAGTTGTAAAATCTGTAGAGTAACCATTATTGATGATGTCATAGGAATTCCCATCCTTCGACACACGATTGATGTATTCATGTATTAGGTTATGTTAGCCGTTTCCGTAGATCGTAATCAATTAAAGCTGCATTAAGTTACTTCACGAGTAAACTGTACTCTGGGGATTTTTTTTTTAATTTTAACTGTACGTTAATTGTATTATTCTTCACCAGCGGTTAAAATTTCAAAGAACTCAGCGGAGCCGTTTTCATAATATTAATTCTCAAAGTTTGTTTCATTTTGAAGACATTTTCATTGATTAAATAAAGAATATACGGGAAAATTCTTTAAAAAAACAATATGTTATTAAGGGAGGTATTTAGAACATTGTAGTAAAAAATCAGACAACTATCGGAACGGTTTTCTAGTAATTGTATTCTAAAGTAGCCTTGTTTTAGTCTACATATGGCTGCACGTCGCTAGTGCGACAGAGACGGCGTGTATAAGCGAGAGAGACAGAGCAAGAATGCGGGCTAAGATTATACCGTCTGCTCAAAAAGTTCTTGTCTCGCCCAGTGTAAACACAACAAGCGCGGCAGGCAAGAGAGAGTCGTAACGTTTGCCTCCGATTACTAGTCGAGAACTACCTTAAAATAGTTGTCCCTCTCCTTCTGTGTAGGCCAACTAAATGTTAATTGTCCACAAGTTCTACCAATTTTCCTATGTACTCTTTTACACGTGCTTTGCTAAAACAGTAAATAAATATACAATGATACAGTAAAAATTTGATATCATCCATTAACGAGCTACGTCTGACTTTCCGAGAAATGCGTTAATATACATCTGCTAAGTTGTGTTTCGTATGAGAGCTGTTGTGAGCGAAGATTTTTTGAATTTCACTATTATTACAATGAAAAAAATAAATTCGATTTTTTCGTGATTTTAATTCAGTCTGGCCTCCTTAAATAAATATTAATTAATTTTTTATTCATTTGGATGGAATCATTATAAGAAAATTATCTTTTATATCATATCCTGGCTGAAAATATTGTGTTTAATCTATAACTATTGGGTACAGAACGCCACATTTCCTTCCATCTGGAAACTACCACGCACATTCTTGTTTATCGAATTTTTTCATGTTACGCGCCGATCGCGTATTGCAGCCCTCACTTTGCTGAGGTCGATCGCAATTTACTGCAGGTGTCACTACTTAAAAATAAATTAAAAGCAAGCATAGAGTCAAAGTTTCTAGAAATGGTATTATGAGACGGTTTTAACCCTGAAGAGAAGGATTAAACACAAAAAAATACTTGTACGAAGTATATCGATATGTTTTTCTAGTAGAATAGAGCGGGGCACATTGGACCAGGCGGTCAATTGAGCATCTGATCTTTTTTTATTTATAATGGTCCTTATAAGGCGAAATAAATAAATGTGTGTAATATGTAAAACAAGGATCTGAAGTATTTTAATAGTAAAAGAACCGAGGAGAAACTTAGTATACAATTTTCGGAGCAAAAAATATCGTGTATTGCTGTATTTCTCTGCTCGAAATTAAACAGGAAAATGAAATTTTCATGTTTTGAGAGTGGTACTATTCAAAATGTTAGATTTTTTCCTTTCGATTTATGTTTTTTATTTTTTATAAGCGGGGCACTGGGCGCATCCTTAGTGGGGCAAACACGCCACATGCAAATCGGAGCGGTATCATAACTCCCAAAGACGTTGATCCAGTCATTTAGTTAACTGTTACTTTTACTTCATTATTTACATTTCAGCCTTACAAATTAATATATTTGTAACAGAGATTTAAAAAACAAATATTTTTTGTTATTGTAATATTTTAATATTTTTTAATTATTTCATAAAAATTTGTATTAATAATAGCTTGGACGTATTGATACTGATACCTTGTCAATTTTAAATACAATTTTAAACAACTTAGTGTATACACGAATTTCGCAGGGTGTATCAAGACAAATCTACCGTCGTGTTCTGCGTACCCAGTCTTGCCCCCCGGTGTGTCAAAATGTCCCGCCAGTGGGTTAAAATTGGGCACTTTCAAATATTCAATTTTTTATTTGTGGTGACAAAATAATTGCACAAAGTATATATACTTATTGTAAGAGATTCTTGAGATATTTTACTAGAACTCTGTTTCTTGTAGATCTTATAAAAGTCGATATGTTTTTTCCTCTAGCCTCTTAAATATTAGGTACCCATTGTTCCCCGCCTTCCCCTACAGTTGGATGATTATGATTGCTTTAACAAAGCTTCAATATATGTACCCGACTTTGATGTTATATTTGAAATTTACAAAATTTTTTTTCAGACGCGAGAGTTTATTGGCAAAAAGATGTGCAAGTCAAGAGTTAACTCCAAATGATAACGTCACAGAAATTATAGAAATATTTCAAGAATGCAATAATGAGGGAAGTTCTGTGAATAATATTGGTCACGATATTTTTTTTTGATCAATTTCAAATTTACAATAATGCTAATAGTGACAGCACTAATCGAAATAACCAAGTATTAGATACAGCAATAAATGTTAATGTTGAGAATGAAATTGCAGACTTTGAAAACGAAGATACTCTATATTTCTCTAAAGAAAGAGCTGCGATTTCTAGTGATTGTAATAATCGAAATAAGCAAGTATTCGATACAGCAACAAATCTTAATTTTCAGAATGAGATTGCAGACGTTGAAAACGAAGATACTCTACATATCAAGAACGTTGTTTGCAACTGTGCTGAAGATTATACTGCTGAACATGAAACAGCTGCGATTTCTAGTATAAGCACTAAAATGTTGAATGGCTTAGACTTAAAAGGCAGGAGAATTGTCGATACTAATTATATTTTGCAGTCATTCATTGATCTTTACAGAAAACATTCCTTTACTAAATGTTCTGCTGCTGATATTAATGCCACAGATTCAGTAGAAAAAGGTTTAGGCACAAACATTTTTTTTTATTGCACTAATTGCAAATTTCAACAGTGGATTTCCTCCGAGGAAGAAAAAAAAAAGTTTCCCTATCAATAAAATGAGCGTATTAGCAACTGTTGTTACTGGGACAGGTTATGAAGGCCTTAAGAAACTATGTGCGGGAATAAACATATCGTGTATGTCGCCATCAACTTATATAAAGCTTAGAAAATTACTGGTGCCTATTATAGAACAAGCAGCAAACGATGAAATGAAGAAAGCTGGAGAAATAGAGAGGGATATTGCTATCGAAAAAGGGCATATTATTAATGGTATTCCATGGATAGAAGTTGAAGGAGACGGTGGTTATGGTAAACGAAATTATAGATCTGGGAAACATGACTTTACTCTGCGTTGGCGTTATTATTGGCGTTGAAACAAAGAAAGTATTGAGTGTTGAAATCCGACAGAAGTTCTGTTTAACGTGTTTCAAAGCCGCAAAATTACAAAGAAAACCGCGGGCACCTAGATGCTTCAGAAATTGGAGCTACAAACAAAGTTCTTCCAGCATGGAAACCGATTGTACTTTAACCTTTTAGCTGCGGGGCTGGTCCATATATGGACCAGCAGTCAGGTCAGCGACTCTATCTGAAATATCCAGTGATATTATGTATACATCTTACATATTCTGAGAGGTCAATTTGTACTGAAATTTCCCCGCAGTCTAAAGGTTAAAAAGTTTTCAAAAGAGTGTAGAAACGCACAATTTAATATATAAAACATACATTGGTGATGGATATAGTGCTACGTACGATGCTTTGATAAAAAATGACGTATACGAAAAATACGGTGTACGTGTTGGTAAATTATATTGTTACAATCATTTATTTCGAAATATGTGCAATAAGATTGTAGATGCTTCTAAAAGTAAAATCAATCGATATGCAGTAAGTGGTAACATTTTCAATTTTAGAGAATATATTAAAAAATCAGCTTTTAGAGTTCGTAAAGCAATAATGTTTCAAATAAATCAACGTATAAAACAAAATTGTCCACACAAAGAGAAAGTAAAAGAGCTCCAACGAGATATTTTAAATGTTGTGAATCACCGTTTATGGGCAACATAAATATTGCAACAGTCGAGGTTTGAATTGCTCTAAACGCAAAAATCAAAAAAATTTGGTTCCAGTTTTAAAGGCTTGCCGTATTTATGAGAGTATAGAATAAGCAGTTAAAAAAGTAAGTTGCTATACTGAAGGTTTATTGCGTAAAGTGACAACGAATGCTGCAGATAACTTCAATTCTCGAATCGCAAAATATATCGACGCGAAACGTACTAATCACGCTTTCGCAGATTCTTATTATATTAGAATCAGAAAAAACATTAAATCAGAAAAATTAAATACAAACTTGTTATCATAATCGATATACGATTATTTTATTTAACAATCACATTCCATAGCCAGATGGGACAATGCTAAATATGATGTCAGATAATTTGTGTTTTATTGTATTGTCTTAAAATGCATGATTTACTTACTCTCATACTTATTGGCGCATAAGTCAGAAAATATCAACGATAAAAACAATACGAAAATAACTCAATTGATATGCATGATAGCAACCATATGCTGATTTATAAAAAAATAGAGAGGTACTACCTCGAAAAATTATGTAATTTTAAATTTTATTAAATTCAGATTATTAATAGAAATGGATTTAGGTATATGCGGTCGTCGATCACTTCCAGGGAATTAAAATATCTATTTTTTAATGCATCGATAACTTAATTAGGTAAGATATACTATCTACTTTTGTTATCTAAAACGATAAAAATGTTTACTTGTTTTTATTGTGTTATAGGTGTGAGCAGGAGCCTAGAATAATATTCATCAGTTATTCCAATGTAAGTAAATGTATTACACAACATAAATTAACATTGATAAAAAGTATACGATCAACTTATTTACAAACCTTTTAATAATATATTGTATTTTTGAACATTATGATATTTTATGTATTCCTTTTATTATTGATGCCCAACTTCGAAGATGATTACCAAATATGTAGAAGGTCAGTCATCAGTTTCTGCCCATGGACGATATAAAGATATAATATAAACTAATACCCGAATTTGCATTCAACTAACTAAGAATTACGAATTTATAATAGTTGAAACCATATAGTTTCGCAATATTTGGCGCAAATACGAGCGCGCAACATTTTTTGTAAAGAGCCTGCGAAGGGTTTTTGATGGCGGCCCTTTTGGCGCCCAACCCATTTCCAAGTCAAGATCGGCGTAGTCAATGAATTTCATCATAACTGACAATTTCTAGACGTTTAAAGAATATTTTTCTGCCGGATTTCCCCGAAATCCGTGTGCGCAACATTTTTTGTAAAGAGCATGTGAAGCCTTTTTGTGTAGAAAGTTTCTGTCCATGAACTAATACCCAAATTTGCATTCAACTAAGAATTACGAATTTATAATAGTTGAAACCATATAGTTTCGCAATATTTGACGGAAATACGAGCGCGCGTTTTGTTTTGTAATGAGGCTGCGAAGGGTTTTTGATGGCGGCCCTTTTGGCTCCCAACCCATTTACAAGTCAAGATGGGCGTAATCAATGAATTTCATCATAATTGACAATTTCTAGACGTTTAAAGAATATTTTTCTGCCAGATTTCCCTGAAATACGAGCGCGTAACAATTTTTGTAAAGAGCCTGCAAAGGGTTTTTGGTGGCGGCACTTTTGGCTTCCAACTCATTTCCAAGTCAAGATGGGCGTAATCAATGAATTTCATCATAATTGACAATTTCTAGATGCTTAAAGAATATTTTTCTGCCGGATTTCCCAGAAACCCGTGTGCGTCTTTTTTATAAAGAGCATGTGAAGCCTTTTTGTGTAGAAAGTTTCTGCCCATGGACGATATAAAGATATAATATAAACTAATACCCAAATTTGCATTCAGCTAATTAAGAATTACGAATTTATAATAGTTGAAACCATGTAGTTAAGCAATATTTGACGGAAATACGAGCGCGCGACTTTTTTTGTAAAGACCCTGCGAAGAGTTTTTAATGGCGGCACTTTTGGCTCCCAACCCATTTACAAGTGAAGATGGGCGTAAATAATGAATTTTATCATAATTGTCAATTTATTGTACAAGCTATACAAAAAGGTGAATAAAAACTTTTTATCTATGAAGCTGATTAACGTACAAAAAGAAAAGAAGCCATAAAAACATACTAAGAATTTCTTTTTTCTATATTATAATAATGAAATTCCTTTCACGATAACTTCTGGCATAAATTATGTTTCAAAAATTTAAAATAATTCTCTTTTTTAGTGCGATATACCGGTAGTTTTGTCAGTGGTTTTTTTGGTGTACCTAATTTTCTTTTTAAAATATAATTTTTTTATATAATGTGATAGTATTAATGATTGTGTAACCATATTATGTATACCAAAATTTGAAAAGAAATTAAAGAATACAATTCTGAGTTACTGTAATATATATTTACAGATTAAAAGGCAAATTAGTAAAATTGTTCTGGTACTGGGCATTGTTCGGGTGTCGGAACAGTTCCCTTTTGTACCTACAGAGTATCCGAACTCATTGCGAGCGGCGAGAGCATCAGTCGTGCCGGTGCAGCAACCATCGGCTGCTGCTTTCCCGCAGCGCTTTCGCGGGCACCCCTGCTCCCGCTTGTTCTTTCCGACCCGAACATGTGCCCGCAGCATCCTTCGGCGTACGTGAGCCGCATGGCTCGCATCGACCAACGTTCTAGTGCGCACGCGCTTCCAGGCTTAACCTTTTCGCTCCGGGGATTTTTCCTTTAAAATTGACCTCGCATTTTAGCTGAATTTCATGACTTAAGTGAATGAACTTCTTATGACAAGTCGCCACACGGAGTGCTGGTCCATATATGGACCAGTCCCGGAGCGGAAAGGTTGAGTACGACGACGGTCGACGGGAAACGATTTCTTCGCTGTTGAGGTTGCTGCTCTGCTGTTGAAAAAGACCTACTGCGGCTGTCCAAGAGATTGGCTCGGCGGCGATTTTGGACTTCTCTCCTGTGCTGTTAACATACGACGGCTGCCACTCTTCGAGGTTATGTTGTTCTCTGTGTTTACAGGTGAGATCAGTGCGACTATACTTTCTCTGTCACTGCTGTTTTCTTATATTCTATTCTTCCTAGATGTGCTACGAGAGAGGCTGGCCTGTGGAAGTTGTGCATCTTTATTCTTCAGGTCCCTGCTACTCCTTCCTCCAGATCTCAGCTGCTGCGCTGCTGATGTTTTTCGAGCCCTTAAAAATCCAGGAAGAGCCTCTACTTTAGTTAAGTACAATACTGTCTGATTGAGGAGATCAGGAATTGCATACACAATCCCTCTGTATGTATTGCATTGTGTCTGGACATTTTGGTAAACTTTGAGCGAGGGTGAGGAGGTCTTAGTTGGAAATGCACATGCGCTCTTTCGACTTTTCATTCCAAATATCCCTTTCCATTCCGAACAAATATCTTGAACTTTAAACGCACTATGTTATACATGCTGAGGGATAGTATATCGAGTTTCAGATCTATATAATCAGCCATTGTGGAGATACAGCATTTTCTGTGTTTTTCAAGAAATTTTCAAGAAAAAAAATTATTTCCTTCATACTGTCTGAGTGAGGAGATCTGAAATTGCATACACAATCCCTCTGCATGTATTGCATTGTGTCTGGACATTCTGGTAAACTTTAAGCGAAGGTCAGGAGGTCTTAGTTGAAAATGCACATGCGCTTTTTCGACTTTTCATTCTAAAGATCCCTTTCCATTCTCAACAGATATCTTAAACTTTACACACACTATGTTATACATGCTGAAAGATTATATATTAAGTTTCAGATCTAAATAATCAGCCAGTGTGGAGATACAGCATTTTCTGGGTTTTTCAAGAAATTTTCAAGAAAAAAAGTTATTTCGTCCATTCTGTCTGATTGAGTAGATCTGAAATTATATACATAGTCTCTCTGTGTGTACTGCCGTGTGTCTGGGCATTCTGGTAAACTTTAAGAGAGGGTGAGGAGGTCTTAGTTGGAAATGCACATGCGCTTTTTCCCCCTCAATCCGTCTGAATGTATTGCATTGTGTGTTGACATTCTAATAGTACAGCCAAACCTAGCCTCCAATTTCTTTTATATAGTATAGCCAAATCTAGTCTCCAACTTTTCATCGGTGTACTCATTTGTTCCTGGCAGTTCAATACTGCTCTCCCCGTCCCCACTGCTTAATACATTATTAATATATTGTGCGTTGCCGTGGGCGAAGAGCTCCTGCAGAAGTCAACACGTCTTCATATAATTGTACTCTCCTCCAGGGCAGCCAACGCAACTACCACTTCTCAAGGACATTACGTAGGCAAATATATTGTGGAAGTGACGGCAGAGGTCTAATTGAATGTAGTCAGCACTCCCGCGACAGACTCGAGTAAGTACTTCACTTCGGATTTGGCCTTTATCCTGTAGTATAGGTGAACCTAGCCTCCAATTTTTCATCTATCTACTCCTCTGTTCCTGGCAGTTCGATACTGCTCTCCCCGTCCCCACTGATTAATACATTATTAACATTTGTTTTTGCCCTCGGCGAAGAGCTCCTGCAGAAGACAACACGTCTTCATATACAATTATAGTCTCCTAGAGGGCCACTATCGAATCTGCCGCATCCCGAGGATCACCTGGGCGAACCCGACGGAGAAGTGAATGCGAAGGTGTATTTGAAGGTAGTCCGCGTTCCCAACCTTTGCCTTGATCGTTGATTTTCAACGTTGATTTCAACGTCTTCCCAACCTTCGCCTTCAATGTTGATTTTCAACGTTTTGTGAACATTCGTTTCTAATATTAAACCCAATTGATTTGTATATTGGTTTCAACGTTTCCAAGATCTTTTTTTTTCTAATTTTCCAGCAGAAATGTTAGCCTTTTTACTTTTATAAAAAGAACGTTTTGTGACGATGGAAATCTTCGAATCAAAGATTTAGATGAATTTCGATGTTCTTGACGTTCGTTAGTCAGAATAGTAGATTTTTAAAAAATGTACACGCGTGCGCATGCGCGCGTGTGTGTTTAATGTAAGGTAAAAGTACCACTTAGAAATGCTTTTTCGAAAGGTGTTTGAATATTATGAAATATTAAATTACTAAGGGAATATTATGAAATAGTAAATTACTAATATATAAAATTAATATACAAATTGCTGGGCTAATGGGCTTATGATGAATTATCGAGCTTGATCAAACTTATTTATTATAAAATAAAATTAATATTTAAAAATAACAAAGGTACTAATATGTACGACTTAGAAACACTGATTTAGAGGACGTCCGTCTTGGAAACACTTTATGTCCCTCGTAGAAACACTTACTTACACGCTATAAAACTGTTTTACAATACTTTTAATATATTGGAACGCATAAATAATTATTAAATTTTAATATTTAACGTATATTATGAGTGTTTATTATACTTTGTTGTGTTATACCAACTTTTTAATGTAACGATAAAACATAACTTTTAAAGTGTAGTTATGCATCGAAGCGAGAAAAATATAAACATTTCTCCAAAAGTAAAGGGTCCTCAAAACACTTTATAGGTTCTGTTTTACGAGTTCTATTGTGACGTTAAAAAGGTAATATTGGGCATAATCATCATATAGAATATACAATAGAGGCCTTAATTTGACAATTCATTAGGTATTCAAAAGTATAAAAAGTATTTTAGCAGCTGTAATTCTGGTGTAAATATGTGTTTCTAAGACGGAATAGTATGTCCCTCACTTGAAACACGTACTCCAGAGCGTTTCAAAAGGGGACATGAAAAAAATTGATGTACCTCGTATGAAACAGAGGTTTAATTAAATAAAAATCATTAAAAATCGAAAAAATAGTACATTAATAGAATATAGTTGGATTTCTAGTAGATCTTAAAGAAAACTCGAATTAAACATGAAGTAGCAATCCACTAATTTGACTTGAATCATAGCATGTTTACACTACTATGCAGATACCTTAATCAAATAATATTTTTCTATTAGTTATATGCAACAGAACTGTTCAGAATTTTAGCAACACAAATAAAAATATCTATTGAAACTAATAACATTTTTCTATTTTATGAAAAGTGTAATATATTTCTTTTAATATTCAATTAATGCTAGTGTTTCTAAGAGGTACCACTTTTCATTAAGTGTTTCTAAGGGGTACTTTTACCTTATATATGTGAAATAAAATTTTGTCCCCACCATAACTTTTCAACGAATTCATGTAATGAGCTGAAATGTTGTACGCATTTTAAATATGTCCTAACATTGAACTGATGAAATTTTGGAGACAAATGCACATACAAGCTGTTTTTTAAATAAAATAAAATAAAAATTTCACATAAAAGTTGTTTTTCAAAAATAATTATTGTCTATCTTTTGTTGCACGAATTTTTTTACACTTTATTCAAAAACGTTAAATGCTTAAATAAATTTTTTACAGCTGATTATAAATCGTTAACCTTTTCGAAATTCAATATCGTAAATCCAATTTGTCGGACTAAAATTTTGAAAATTGTTCAATTTTATTGAAATTTTTTTAATTTAATTTCTCGAGAGTCTTTTTATAGGTGATTACGAATCTGCAATAAGAATTTCTAAATTGAATATGTTGGATCCAATATATCGAATCGGAATTTTAATTTTTCAATTTTATTGAAATTTGATATTTAGAAATCAGGCAAATCCGACAAAGAATCTTCAAAGAAAAGTGATGACTTTTAATAGTAGTGTATATTATACATGCTATTTACTCTGCTGTTAAAAAAAGTACTTTTAACAGTCAAACTATTTTATTTATGGCATTAGAAATATTGTCTTTTTAGTTATGGGAAGAAAACAAAAGTGTCTTCCAAATTTTGATTGTAGTTAAGGTTATGTAAATCTTTATTTATCTTCTCGTTACATGATTCGAGACAAACACAAAAACGTTTTGTAACTATTGATTCATAGATGGCTTCATATGTTTATCTTTTATGTAAGAACACTGATGCAAGCATCAAAATTCTTAATTGAAGTTTGAATTTTTAAGTTTAAAAATCTTTAATTTTTTCTTTATTCATTCACACAAAACAAACGTTTTTGCAAATGTGAAAAAAATCGTTTAATAAATCTTTTGCTAATTTTTTCAAAAATTTGTGCTACTTAAGATATGTGGTTAAAGTTTTAGTTGTGTTTAGTTTTTTTTAAGACAATAAATATTAAATAATTATTTATTTTTGAAGTCTAAGATAACGTAAGACTGATCAAAACAAAGAATGCGTTAGTTTTAGTTGTTTTTACGTGTGCGTGCGTGCGTGCGTGCGTGCGTACGTGCGTGCGTGCGTGTGTGTGTGTGTGTGTGTGTGTGTAGTGTCTATTTAATAAAACAAAAGTTTTATTGGTATTTCTTGTTTTATTTTTTATTTTTTCTAAATTTTCATTAAAAGATGGAAGTTAACAAATTCAACATTGAAAATCAACGTTGAAAATAAACGATCAAGGTGAAGGTTTGCAAGACCTTGAAATCAACGTTGAAAATCAACATTGAAGGCAAAGGTTAGGAAGACCTTGAAACCAATATTGAAAATCACCGTTCAAGGCGAAGGTTGGGAAGACGTTCAAATCAACGTTGAAAATCAACGTTCAAGGTGAAGGTTGGGAAGACGTTGAAATCAACGTTGAAAATCAACGTTCACGGCGAAGGTTGGCAAGACGTTGAAATCAACGTTGAAAATCAACGTTGGAGGCGAAGGTTGGCAAGACGCTAAAATCAACGTTGAAAATCAAATTAAATCAAGGTTTTTTCGAAGTTCAGAAACATTCAAAATCAAGGTTTAATAAACGTTGAAATCGACGTTGATTTTCGACATTGCTGTTTTCAACCGGGTTACCGCGACATACAGGAGTATCTCGGTATTTAGGGCATACCTGACTTGTAGGTACAAAATAATCGGACTTATACCTCCCCAAAAAATAAAAATTCGGTGGGTGTAGCAGTGTTTCACAATATGAAACAACATCTCATTTATGCAGGTCTCTATCTTAAGGAGTGTCTTTCTAATCACGCGGGGCGATGCCCTAAATATCATAATTAACTGAGTCTAGAAGAAATTGGCTAACCTGCATCTCTATTTTTTTAACAAAAATTCGTAGTCTTTATAGCATTTTTAACTTGATGGTGAGAATATTTTTATACCATAATGTTCGAAACCAGGGAGCCTACCACTTACAATAAGGATAATTTTTATTATTTTTCAATTCACCTAGCTGCATCAGACTCTGACTTGTAGTATTATCCATAGGAGTATTGACAGAATTAGTATAGAGCATATTTCATTGCTTGAGAACTTTAAAAGTAAACTTAAAAAGCTTTAGTTTCGATATGTTTTTTGTATTTAATCTTGAAATCGTCTATCAGTAGAAACATTCTACACAAAAAGCCTTCTCTTTATAAAAACTGTCTCGCACACAGGTTTCGGAGAAATCGGGCAGAATATTGTTAAAGCGTCTACAAATGGTTAATTATGATTTAACTCGTTGATTACGTCATCTTTATTTGGGAATGGGTTGTGAGCCAAAAGTCCCGCTATCAAAAAGCCTTCACATGCTCTGTGCAAAATATGTCGCGCACACGGATTTCGTCGAAATTCGGCAAAAGAAAAGTTAAAGCGCCTAGAAATTGTTAATTATGATGCAATTTATTGATTACGTGAATCTTTATTTCGGAATGGGTTGTTTGTCGAAAGTTCCGCTATCCAAAACCCTTCACAGGCTCTTTATCAAAAATGTCGCCCGACCGTATTTCCGCCAAATACTGCAAAATTAGATTGTTTCAACTATTCTAAATTCGTCAAAATTATTTAGTTGAATGTAAATTTGGTTGTTAGTTATATTTATTTTTGTATCGTTTATGGGCAGAAACTTTCTACACCAAAAGCCTTCACATGCGCTTTAAGAAATAGTTGGCGCATACGGATTTCGGCGAAATCCAGCAGAAGAATATTGTTAAATCGTCTAGAAATTGTTTATTATGATGCAATTCGTTAAGAGCATTTCGATTTGGGATTGGGTTGTTACTCAAAAGTCCCGCAATCCGAAATCCTTCACAATCTCATTACAAATATGTCGCGCGCCCGTATTTCAACCAACTATAGCGAAATTATATGGTTTCAACTAGTATACCCTATTGAAAATATCCATCGGTATTTCCGTATACAAATATACATGGATTCCATATGGATATTGATATGGAAATCCACGTGAAAATCTGTTCCAGAATATCATATGCAAATCTGTATGAAAATCCATATGAAAATCAAAATCAAATATTTGCCCGAAGTCAACATATGGAAATCCATGTACAAATCTATATAGAAATCTATGTAGAGATGCAATTGAAAATCTGCCCTGAACCTGGATTATTTATGGGCATACTACTGCAGATACGATTTGAGCTTCGCCAAGAACCATCATTGGAATATACGTATGGAAATCCATGTACAAACCCATGTGGAAAACCATGTTCAAATCCATGCGGAAGTCCATGTACAAATCCATGTGGAAATCCATGTAGAAATCAATATAAAAATCGTGAGAAAATACTTACGAAGATGCAAATGGCCATCACTATTGAAAAATATCGCGCGATGATCGTGCCAGTTTATCGACCATTTTCTGGCGTGATAATCGCGCGAGTTAGCCGAAATTCAACATTAAAAAATAAGTTTTATTTTCACAACTGTGTACGTGCTTGCATAATTGGCAAACATTATGACTGTAAATGTATCAGTGCGTAACTGCAGTGTTAATGCACGTGTGAGTATGTGACTGTATGTACACTTGATAGACATTGATTCTCCTGGAACTGCTTACTGAATTTTAAAATCCTGCAATCCTATTGGACAATTCAAGTGTAGCCATTAACTTAATAGCGATTGCAGAATATTTAAATTTATCAGGCGCGTTCTACAAGAATCAGTATATGAAGAAGTGTACATATGCGCATGTGTACACTTATATCAGAACGTGCACGCCCTGTTAAAAAAACAGCTAAAAAAATAGCTAAAAAAACAGCTAAAACATATAGCTATATCGATCTGAAATACTGCTGTATTTCGTTGGATATTTAGTTGTATTTTTTATCAGAAAATTTAGTTAAATTTTTAGCTGTAAATCTAAGTAAACGATTACGACCTATTAACAACTTGAAATTTAGCTAAAATTTTTAGCTGTAAATCCACCTGTTAGCAACTGGAAATTTAGCTAAAATCCACCTATGAATAACTGGAAATCCAGTTATATATTTAGTGGCATGGAAATTTGCAGCTACTAATAGGTAAAAATTTAGTTAATTTTTCACTTGTAAATACACCTATAAATTTATTATTAAATGGAAATATAGGTAGATTGAAATGTGAAAATATAGCTATATTTTTTAGCTACAAATAGAGCTATATTTTATTCTCGATTTGGCCATATTTTTTAGCTGTAAATCAATGTATTAATATGAATTGGATTGTTAATTTCATTTTATGCTAATAATAACAAAATTTACAGATCATATCTGTTTAACATAGGTATATTGAAAAAGATATATTTATATACATAATATTACTATTTAAAACTAAAAAGAACTTTTCTGCTTCAAATATATTCAAATATATTTTTGAGCCGTTATTTACATGTTTTAAATACTATTGGCGTACCCCAGATTATCCATACACACTATAAGTACACTAGCGTGTTGACATGAACGACGCCTGAGTTGAAATTATCCAAACTGTTCTTTTCATGATTTGATATGTATGGTTTGAAAGTGATATTAACAATTAAGTGATACTTAATTATTATTACATACCATTGAATTAGGAAAAAATCCACACAGAGAAAAATTTATTTGTAAACATCACTGTGTTTATAAGAAAATTTATTATTTTATAGCGCTGGGACACACTCGTCATGTGGGATTTTTACTGTTTTAAACAGTAATTTTTATGATTTTCGTAACAAATTTTTCTTTTTAAATAATAATTTTTATTATTTTTGTAGCAAATTTTACTAGTTGAAATAGTAATTTTTATTATTTTTTAGCAGTCATGAAAAGTACTATTTCAAACAGTACCCCCATAGCACGAAATATTGCTGAAATGTTTCTACAAGGTTTCATGAAAGGTTTGCAACCTTGCTGAAATATTTCACAGAACGATTTCAGAAATGTTTTTATTTCCGCATCTTTTTTCGTTCAGCAATGTTTCATGCAATATTTCTGTAAAGTTTCGTGAAAACTTGTAAGAAATGTTTCTGAAATATTGCAGAAAAGTTTCACGAATAGTTTGAGTAATCTACAAACCTAACATGAAATATTTCAGAAATGTTGTGGTGTTATTTTTCGTAATATTACTGTAAATCTTTCAGAAATATTTCACAGAATGATTTCAGAAATATTTTTATGTCCGTACCTTCTTTCGTTCAACAATGTTTCATGAAATATTTCTGTAAAGTTTCGTGGAAACTTATAAGAAATGTTTCTGAAATATTGCAGAAAACTTTCATGAATAGTTTGAATAATCTGTAAACCTGGCATGAAATATTTCAACAATTTTTCATGAAATATTTGTACAAAGTTTCTTGAAAACTTGTAAGAAATGTTTCTGAAATATTGCAGAAAAGTTGCACGAATAGTTTGAATAATCTACAAACCTGACATGAAATATTTCAGAAATGTTGCGATTTTATTTTTCGTAATATTACTGTAAACCTTTCAGAAATATTTCACAGAAAGATTTGAGAAATATTTTTATGCCCGAATCATTTTCGTTCACCAATATTTCATGAAATATTTCTGTAAAGTTTCGCGAAAATTTGTACGAAATGTTTCTGAAATATTGCAAGAATCTTTCACAAAGTATTTGTATAATCCGTAAACTTGCCATGAAATATTTCCGCAATATTTCATGAAATATTTGTTCAAAGTTTCTTGAAACCTTTTACGAAATGTTTCTGAAATATTTCAGAAAAATTACAAAAAGAATAGTAAGTACATCTTCTACTTTTTAGAAAGTTTGTAGAAACCTTTCATGAAAGTTTTCTGGAATATCAACAAATTGTTGGCAGAAAGCTTTCAGAAAAGATTTTAAGTAATTACTCAAGAAACCTTTCTGAAATCTTTCAGAAACTTTTTTTCAAGTTCTTGAAAGAAGTAACCTTGAAGCTATGATATATTAGAATTCTCTACAAGTAATTACAATTTTCGCATATTTTTCACAACTTAATTTCTACATTTAATCGCATTCTTATAATTGCATAAAATTTTTACATAAAAATTTTTCGACTTCACCGGGAATCGAACCCACGATCTTTGGGTTACTACGCACGTACGCTATCCGTTACGCTATTGCTCCCTTGAAGGACTTCGGACATTTTAATCTATATAAGTTGCACTTTCCACGATTATTTAATTGTTATAATTTTGATTCTTTTATTTAAAATAATTATGGATTTATTAAATTATTTATTTGATTCATTAAATTGAAACAATATAGTGTCGGTAAGGTAGAAATCAAACCTGTATACTGAATAGATTCTTCTAAATAACGAAAATATTAACTTGTATTATTACTCTGAATAAACATGTTTTAGTATTTAAATATATTCTGAGTATAGTATTTAAATATATGGTGAGCGTCAAAATTGTGTTTCACCAAAAAACTGTTTAAAAATTATTTGAATAAAAGAAAAATTGCAATGTCGATAAGTAGGGATCTGCGTTTTCGTAATTTCTCAATAAATATTGCAACAAACTTGCTAAAACATTTCGTGAAATTTTGTGTCCTCTATTTAGTGCATCACAAAATATTTCAGAAAAATTTCAGAAACCTTTCCTGTAATGATAGTGGGAACTTTTAACGCAACATTTCTTGTGATAACAAGAAATTATTTTTTTTAATTTAAATTTATTTTTAAAAAAATAAAAATTGTTAATTTTTAATTTTAAATTTATTTTAAAAAATATTGAAATCTCTTTTTTATTATAAAATTTATTTAAAAAATTCTTTAAATTTTAAATAAAAATTAAGATTTTACGTAAAATATTTCTGCAAGGTGGTGGAAATATTGGTCCAAAAAGTTTATGACGGAGATATGAATATTTCGAGAAACTTTGCAGAAAAGGTTCTGCAAGATTTTGTGGAAAGTTTCGAGTATCATTCCGAAAAAGGTTTCTGAAACATTTCTGCAGTATTTTATGTAAGGGTTGAGTAGAGGTCATGAATATTTCACGAAATATTATGGCAAATTTTCTTCAAAATTTCATGAAATATTTCATGCAGGCTTCTTGCTAAGAAACTAGAAACATTACAGAAAATCTTACAGAAAGATTTCGGCAATGTTTCTTGAAATTATTCATAATCTAGTCTGGAAATTTTTTACTTAATATTTCTGCAGCCTTGCAGAAATATTTCTTGAAAGTTTACAAGAAAATTTGTGGAAAGATTTCCACTATCATTGCGAAAAAGGTTTCTGCAACATTTCTACAATATTTCGTGTAAGGATTGAACAGAGGTCATCAATATTTCACGACATATTGTGGCAAGTTTTCTGAAATATTTCATAAAATATTTCTCGCAAGTTTCTTGTTAAGAAACTACAAACATTACAGAAAATCTTGCATAAAGGTTTCAGCAAAGTTTCACCAAAGATTCATAACTTAGTCTGGAAATTGTTAAAGCAATCTTTCTGAAATAAACAAAACCTATGAAGTTATATTTAAATAAGTGTTCTCGACGACACAAAATATTTCAGAAAAGTTTGAGAAACAATCTCCGAATGATAGTATACTACCTATAGGAATGTTCACTTAACTTTTCATGTAAACTTTCGAAAAATGATTTTGCACGGTTGCAGAAACATTCGTTGAAACATTTCCAGGCCAAGTTATGAATATTTAAAGAAACTTTACGGAAATCTTTGTCCAAGATTTTATGTAAGATTTCTAGTTTCTTATCAAGAAGCTTCCATGAAATATTTTATGAAATGTTTCAGCAATCTTGCCACAATATTTCGTAAAGTATTCATAACGTCTGTTAAAACCATACATAAAATATTGCAGCAGGGTTGCAGAAACGTATTCCGAAATGATAATGGCAATGTTTCCACAACTTTTCTTGTAAACTTTCGAGAAATATTTCTGCCAGATGTCCTGTAATGTTTCTAGTTTCTTAAGAAGAAGCTTGCATGAAATATTTCATGAAAGATTTCAGAAAACTTGCCACAATATTTTGTGACATATCCATCATGAGTGCCCTTTGAATCTTTCAGGAATGGCTGATGAAAGTTTTCTACAATGTTTCTTGAAATATAAGAGGAAAGGTTTCAGCATTTTCCAAAGTAGTATAAAAAATATTTGAATAAATCCTAGTTATTTAAAAGAAAATTACAGGCAAAAGTTCCAGAGAACATTTCACGGAATATTGTGGCAAGTTTTCTGAAAACTTTCATGAAATATTTCATGCAAGCTTCTTGATAAGAAACTAGAAACATTACAGGAAATCTTGCAGAAAGATTTCGGCAAAGTTTTTCGAAAATATTGATAATATAGCCTGCAAAATTTTCAACGAATATTTCTGCAACCTTGTCGAAATATTTCTCGAAAGATTACACGAAAAGTTGTGGAAACATTTCTTCTTTCATTCCAAAGAAGGTTTCAGAAACATTTCTGCAATATTTTGTGTAAGGGTTGAACAGAGGTTATGAATATTCCACAAAATATTGTGTCAAGTTTTCTGAAACATTTCATGAAATATTTCATGCAATCTTCTTGTTAAGAAACTAGAAACTTAACATGAAATCTTGCAGAAATATTCCGGCAACGTTTCTCGAAATATTCATAACATGACTTGAAAATATTTCAAAGAATATTTCTGCAACCTTGCAAAAATGTTTGAAAAAGATTTCTAAAACGTTGTAGAAATATTTTAGAAAATATTTATATCTTTCCTTGAATAGAAATCGAAAATATTGTGAAAATTTCATTTTAGAACAGGAAGCCTGCATAAAATAATTCTATAAATGTTTCACAAAACTTGCCAAAATATTTCGGGAAATGATTATGTCCATAAATATTTCTGAAAAGTTTTAGAGGTATTGGTTGAAAAAGTTCGTTGTATCTACGTGGTATCTAAATATTTCGAGAAACTTTACAATTAGAGACTTACTTTGATATTTCAATAAATGTTTAAGAAAACTTGCCAAAACATTCCCGGTCAAAAATATCCAGCTAGGAAATCCAGCTGGATTTCCATTGGGAATCCAGCTGGATCAGGGTGGATTCACATGGAGTCACATGGATTTCAGTAGATTTTTTAGCTAGATTCCTACTTCAATTCATGTCATATGGGAAATCCAGCAGGGAAATCCATATGACATCAAAAGTAGGAATCTAGCTAAAAAATCTACTGAAATCTATGTAAATTCACCCGGATCCAGCTGAATTTCCCATGTCACATGGATCCAACTGGATTTCCTAGCTGGATATTGTTTCGTGAAATGTTTATGACATCTGTCTTATGCAGGCACATAATATTTCAGACAAGTTTCCGAAACCTTCTCCGTAATAAAAGTGGAAATGTTTGCACAATTTTCTTGTACGTTTACGGAAAATATTTCAGCAAGGTTTCAGAAATATTGGTTGAGAAAGTTGCAGACCAAATTACGAATATTCCGAGAAACTTTGCCTAAAACAAGATTTTCTGTAATCAAGGAGCTCGCGTGAAATATTTCAATAAATGTTACAGAAAATTTTCCAAAATATTTCATGAAATGTTAATGTCTTGCGTCCAATCAGACAAAAAATATTTCGGAAAAGTTTCAGAAACCTTCCATGAAACGAAATTCGGAAGTCTTACGCAACATTTTTTGTAATCTTACGCAAAATATTTCTGCAAGGTTATGGAAATATTGGTTCAAAAAGTTTGTGATCTCGATATGAATATTTCGAGAAACTTTTCAGAAAAGTTTCTGGAAGATTTCGTGTAATATTTCAAGTATCTTAACAGAAAGCTTGCATGAAATGTTTCAATAAATGTTGCCACAAACTTGCCAAAACATTTCGTGAAAGGTTTGTGTCCTCTGTCCAATCTATACACAAAATATTTCAGAAAAGTTTCAGAAACGTTCCGAGGAATGATAGTCGGAAGGTTTACGCAACATTTCTTGGAATCTTACGCAAAATATTTCTGCAAGGTTGTGGAAATATTGGTTCAAAAAGTTTGAGATCTCGATATGAATATTTCGAGAAACTTTTCAGAAAAGTTTCTGCAAGATTTCTTGTAATATTTCAAATATCTTAACCGAAAGCTTGCATGAAATGTATCAGTAAATATTGCCGCAAACTTGCCAAAACATTTCGTGAAAGGTTTGTGTTCTCTGTCCAATCCATACACAAAATATTTCAGAAAAGTTTCAGTAACGTTCTGTGAAATGATAGTCGGAAGGTTTACGCAACATTTCTTGGAATCTTACGCAAAATATTTGTGCAAGATTGTGGAAATACTGGTTCAAAAAGTTTGTGATCTCGATATGAATATTTCAAGAAACTTTTCAGAAAAGTTTTTGCAAGATTTCGTGTTATTTTTCAAGCATCCGAACAGAAAGCTTACGTGAAACGTTTCAGTAAACGTTGCCGCAAACTTGCCAAAAAGTTAAGTGAAATTTTCCCATTGGGTGCTTCATGAATCTTTCATGAAAGGTTTCTGAAAGTTTTCTACAATTTTTCTTGTAATATTACAGGAAACATTTTAGCATCCTGTCGTTATTATTGGTACAATATTGTTGCAAGTTTTCTTTGAAATATTTCATGAAATATTTCAGTGCAATATTTCGTGCTATGTGGGTAAAAATCTCATATGACGAGTACGTCCCAGCGCTATCATAAACAATAATATTTTTTTTCCATGTCTGTAATAAATATTATATTGTTTTAAATTTACTGCTAAGTTTCCTCCTTCACTGTAAGTTATATAAAAATAACTTGTACTTGTACTCTAGTATGAAGGAACACTGACATTTAATAAC
Organism: Torymus aiolomorphi; assembly: GCA_036365515.1. Classification (NCBI taxonomy): domain Eukaryota; kingdom Metazoa; phylum Arthropoda; class Insecta; order Hymenoptera; family Torymidae; genus Torymus; species Torymus aiolomorphi. The sequence continues at coordinate 51,356,934 of CM070873.1, forward strand.
TTTACACCTCTGCCAATGTAGAGAAAGGAGAAACGATGGTCAACGAGTCTCGTGCTCGCGCTACTCAATGCCGACCCGCCATAGCAAAATCACACGAGGCCGGCGCCGAGCGCGCCCACGTGTACTCGATATTAGCAGCTATCAAGAACAGTCATGATAGCGACGGCGACAGCACAAGAAGGCGACGTCTTGGCGATGATGGCCCCGTTGACAGAACTCAGCTAAAATTTTACGCCAAGTCTCGTATAACAAAATAAAGTAAAAAGTATCTTACAAAATTTGAGTCCTCACTACTCTTGGTGATGAACCACATATATACTTATAAAAGCACTTAACATATGAAAGAGTATTTAAATGTGGATGGCTTTACTAGTTTATTAATTGTAATCGATTTTTAAATAAATTGTTTGTACATTCATTATTATTCATGATAATTGAAGTTTTTTCTCCACCACTCACTGTTGTACTGTGAGGTATATTCAAAAATTTTTTTAATATATTTATTAATTTTGTTATTTAGTAAATATTGTATACTTATAGGTACAGTCATTAGGCTGTAATTATAGGCACATCTCCTTTGAGATCCACAATTTAGTTGCTCGTTGATAGGTTTCAGACTTGGGTCGCCTTAGCGTAGGAAATATATTTGGACCCTATGAACTAAATAATATTGTAGATAACTTATACGCAAGAATCAAAATCAACCTTGACTGTGTGTAAATTGTAGCTAAAGATACTAAGTACCTACAAGCATACAAAATTTTGTAATTACATAGAATGTTTTGTATACTCATAGGTAGTCCCTTTAGTTGCAACTTTTATTACTCGATAAATCACTTATCTGCTGGGTGACTTTATCGCAGGAAATATTGGGCCGTATGGACAAAATGACTTGATTCATATTTGACTATAATAGTTATCCCTGTTGAAAATATCCATGTGGATTTTACACTGATTTCCACATGGAATCGATATGGAATCCATATGGAATCTATACGGATTCCATATGGATTCCATATCGATTCCATGTGGAAATCAGTCCCAAATCGTTCTGTGGACTTCCACATGGAATTCCATATAGATTTCTATATGAATTTTTCTACAAACATTTGTAAAACCAAATCCGTATGGATTTCCATGTAGATTTCCATGGGGAAATCCAGGTAAAAACGACATGATCCATATAGATTTCCACATGGATTTCCATATGATAATTTTAATGTTTATAAAAATGTTTATTTATAAAATTGTTATATTATTTTTTACTAGGATACATATTTTTGACAACAAGTACTGTAGAATCTTTTCGAAGAATTACATAAGAGGAAATTATAGTTTATAATTTTTTATGCTTTACTGATATGGTAAAAAACGTATCCCTAGTAAAAAAATTTTAAAATTTTATAAATAAACATTTTTATAAACATTTAAATTACCACATGGAAATCCATATGGAAATCTATAAGGATCATATCGTTTTTATCTGGATTTCTCCATGGAAATCTACATGGAAATCCATACGGATTTTGTTTTACAAATGTTTGTAGAAAAATTCATATAGAAATCTATATGGAATTCCATGTGGAAATCCACAGGACGATTTGGGACTGATTTCCACATGGAATCGACGTGGAATCCATATGGAATCCGTATAGATTCCATATGGATTCCATGTGGAAATCAATGTAAAATCCACATGGATATTTTCAACAGGGATGGCTTTTACGTATTGCTTTTTTCAAATAAAATTTATATTTAACATGATATCTTTACCAAATCATACATTTTCTTTTAATTTAAAGCAATGTTTACAAAATCATACTTAACCATTACGGTCACAAAGAATCATATCAAATATGATGCCATTTGGTCCATTGAGTTCAAATATGTCCAGCGGTAAAGTCACCCAGTCTATATAAATGTCGATTTCTTATAATAAATTATGGTATTAATTTATTTATATTATGACCAGTTCTATTTATAAATTAATAATGTGAAAGAGTTAAAATTATATGATTAATCATATTAAAGAGGATTGACATGTGCGTAGCTGAGGCTGTAATTTTCTTAATGTTTTATTTATGCTTTGCAAATATTTTATATATAACACTATACAAGTTATTGTTAAAAAATTTACAATGAAAGAAGAAACCCATGCATTATTGCTAAATGCTACTTGATCATTATAATGTAACTTACAGCTTGTTTGCTAAATGCAGCAGTAAATTTAGAACAATTATATTATATTTATAACATAACCTTTTACAAACTGTAAGCTATAGTTTAATGATTAAATAACATTTAGCAATACTGTATGTGACAGGACGGAAGCAAAAATACATAAAAGTGTATGGGCTTACCCAGATATAAACCTGAGGAACATAACCTCAGCAATGACAGCATGAGCACGGACAGCAGCATGTCTTTCTAAACGTAGAAGCCACAATGACCACTCCCTCACGTTCGAACTTTCGTCGTCGTTAGTCGTAACTCGTAATACATGAAACGCGAAAGCGCCGGTTACCACACGTTGTTCCTTGTTCGATGACCACCACGCACACGTATAATTAGTCGCTAGAGAGGGAGGAAGAGAGAGGGATGCCTTCGGAAGTGCAGGTGTGCAGCAGTCAGCGAGAGTTCAAACGTAAGTGAGTGGTCATTGTGGTTTCAACGTTAAGAAAGACCTGCTGCAGTCCGTGCTCGTGCTGACTGTCATCACTGAGGTTATGCTCCCCAGGTTTATATCTAGGTAAGCCCATACAATTTTATGTATTTTTGCTTCTGTCCTGTCTCATACAGTATTGCTTACAGTATAGCTTACAGTTTCTAAAAGGTGATGTTATAAATATAATATAATTGTTCTAAATTTACTGCTGCATTTAGCAAACAAGCTTTAAGCTACATTTTAATGATCAAGTAGCATTTAGCAATAATGCATGGGTTTCTTCTTTCATTGTAAATTTTTTAACAATAACTTGTATAGTGTTATATATAAAATACTTGCAAAGCATAAATAAAACACTAAGAAAATTACGGCCCCAGCTACGCACATGTCAATCCTCTTTAATATGATTAATCATATAATATTAACTCTTTCACATTATTAATTTATAAATAGAACTGGTCATAATATAAATAAATTAATACCATAATTTATTATAAAAAATCGACATTTATATAGGCTGGGTGACTTTACCGCTGGACATATTTGAACTCAATGGAGCAAATGGCATCATATTTGAAATGATTCTTTGTGGCCGTAATGGTTAATAATTATGTTTTTGAAAAAAATTTCTTTACATTAAAAGCAAATGTATGATTTGGTAAAAATATCGTGTTAAATATAAATTTTATTTCAAAAAAGCAATACGTACAAGCCTTAACTATTATAGTCAAATATGAATCAAGTCATTTTGTCCATACAGTCCCAATATCTCCTGCGATAAAGTCAGCCAAGCCCATAAGTGACTTATCGTGTAATAAAAGTTGTAACTAAAGGGACTTCCTATGAGTATACAAAATATTCTATGTATTTACAAAATTTTGTATGCTTGTAGGTACTTAATATCTTTAGCTACAATTTACACACAATCAAGTTTGATTTTGGTTCTTTCGTATAAGTTATCTACAATATTATTTAGTTCATTGGGTCCAAATATATTTCCTACGCTAAGGCAACCCAAGTCTTAAATCTATCAACGAGCAACTAAATTGTGGATCTCAAAGGAGATGTGCCTATAATTACAGCCTAATGACTGTACCTATAAGTATACAATATTTACTAAATAACAAAATTAATAAATATATTAAAAAAATTTTTGAATATACCTCACAGTACAACAGTGAGTGGTGGAGAAAAAACTTCAATTATCATGAATAATAATGAATGTACAAACAATTTATTTAAAAATCGATTACAATTAATAAACTAGTAAAGCCATCCACATTTAAATACTCTTTCATATGTTAAGTGCTTTGATAAGTATATATGTTGATTCATCACTAAGAGTAGTGAGGACTCAAATTTTGTAAGATACTTTTTACTTTATTTTGTTATATGAGACTTGGCGTAAAATTTTAGCTGAGTTCTGTCAACGGAGACATCATCGCCAAGACGTTGCCTCCTCGTGCTGTCGCCGTCGCTATCATGACTGTTCTTGATAGCTACTAATATCGAGTACACGTGGGCGCGCTCGGCGCCGGCCTTGTGTGATTTTGCTATGACAGGTCGGCATCGAGTAGCGCGGGCACGAGACTCGTTGACCATCGTTTCTCTTTTCTCTACATTGGCAGAGGTGTAAAGTTATGAAATGTCAGTGTTCCTTCATACTAGAGTACAAGTACAAGTTATTTTCATATAACTTACAGTGAAGGGGGAAACTTAGCAGTAAATTTAAAACAATATAATATTTATTACAGACATGGAGAAAAATATATTACATTTTATAATAGCGCTGGGACACACTCGACATGTGAGATTTTTACTGTTTGAAATAGTACTTTTGATGACTGCTGAAAAATAATAAAAATTACTATTTCAAATAGTAAAATTTGCTACAAAAATAATAAAAATTATTATTTAAAAAGAAAAATTTGTTACGAAAATCATAAAAATTACTGTTTCAAACAGTGAAAATCCCACATGACGTGTGTGTCCCAGCGCTATAAAATAATAAATTTTCTTATAAACACAGTGATGTTTACAAATAAATTTTTCTCTGTGTGGATTTTTTCCTAATTCAATGGTATGTGATAATAATTAAGTATCACTTAATTGTTAATATCACTTGCAACAATACATATCAAATCATGAAAAGGACAATTTGGATAATTTCAACTCAGACGTCGTTGATGTCAACACGCTAGTGTATATAGTGTGTATGGATGATCTGGGGTAGGCCAATAGTATTTAAACCATGTGAATAACGGCTCAAATATATATTTGAATATATTTGAAGCAGAAAAGTTCTTTTTAGTTTTAAATAGTAATATTATGTATATAAATATATCTTTTTCAATATACCTATGTTAAACAGATATAATGTGTAAATTTTGTTATTATTAGCATAAAATGAAATTAACAATCCAATTCATATTAATACATTGATTTACAGCTAAAAAATATGGCCAAATCGAGAAAAAATATAGCTCTATTTGTAGCTAAAAAATATAGCTATATTTTCACCTTTGAATCTACCTATATTTCCATTTAATGATAAATTTATAGGTGTATTTACAAGTGAAAAATTAACTAAATTTTTACCTATTAGTAGCTGGAAATTTCCATGCCACTAAATATATAACTGGATTTCCAGTTATTCATAGGAGGATTTTAGCTAAATTTCCACTTGCTAACAGGTGGATTTACAGCTAAAAATTTTAGCTAAATTTCAAGTTGTTAATAGGTCGTAATCGCTTACTTAGATTTACAGCTAAAAATTTAACTAAATTTTCAGATAAAAAATACACTAAATATCCAACGAAATACAGCAGTATTTCAGGTCGATATAGCTATATGTTTTAGCTGTTTTTTTAGCTATTTTTTTAGCTGTTTTTTTTTTAACAGGGCGTGCACGTTCTGATATAAGTGTATACTTGCGCATATGTACAATTCTTGATAGACTGATTCTTGTAGAACGCGCCTGATAAATTTAAAAATTCTGCAATTGCTATTAAGTTAATGGCTACACTTCAATTGTCCAATACGATTGCAGGATTTTAAAATTCAGTAAGCACGTTCCACGAGAATCAATGTCTATCAAGTGTACATACAGTCACATACTCACACGTGCATTAACACTGTAGTTACGCACTGATACATTTACAGTCATAATGTTTGTCAATTATGCAAGCACATACACAGTTGTGAAAATAAAACTTATTTTTTAATGTTGAATTTCAGCTAAATCGCGCGATTATCGCACCAGAAAATGGTCGATAAACTGGCACGATCATCGCGCAATATTTTTCAATAGGGATGGTCATTTGTATCTTCGTAAGTATTTTCTCACGATTTTTATATTGATTTCTACATGGATTTTCACATGGATTTGTACATGGACTTCCGCATGGTTTTGTACATGGTTTTCCACATGGATTTGTACATGGATTTCCATACGTATATTCCAATGATGGTTTTTGGCGAAGTTCAAATCGTATCTGTAGTAGTATGTCCATAAATAATACAGGTTCAGGGCAGATTTTCAATTGCATCTCTACATAGATTTCTATATAGATTTGTACATGGATTTCCATATGTTGACTTCGTGCAAATATTTTATTTTGATTTTCATATGGATTTTTCAGGTGGATTTCCATATGAATATCCAAATGGAATCCATGTATATTTCTATATGGAAATCCCGATGGATATTTTCAATAGGGTATGTACATATATATACACATCTTTATTTACTTTTTGTAAACACATGCACCAACACACAAACATTATCGACTATAAATGCGACTTATCATTGCGATATACTCTCAATTTGACGCTATGTGCACTGTGTGACACTTATTAGATAAGGTATTTATTGCCTCTTTTTTTATTGTAATGCGAGTAGTAGTTTATACAAATTTGTTAAATTCTTTCTTTTTGTTAAATAAATTATATAGCCTGAAGAGGTTGGCGGATCATGCCAACGAAACGTTGTAAAATAATTGTAAGGAATCTTGCATTTTGATTTCGTCCTTTGGCCTCCGTCAGATCGATCCCTCATCTCAATTCAACATCAACAACTGGAGTGCAATCTTAATCTTCATCGAACACAATTATCCAATCGTCTTGAAGCGGGGCTCACGCCCGTAGACTACCGGCACGGATTTTTACAAATTCTTTGGATTTACCAAGGCGATAGTGAGCGTTTTTACTTTAAGTTTTTTGTTTACTCATTTTTCACCGTACTGTTCTGATTTTGCGCCTTTGATTTTAATTATAACTAATAATAAATATTTATTATCAACAAATATTTTTATAACCCTCGAATTTGTTTTTGATCGGGTTCGCAAGGTCGATTGGCAAATAAAACCCCACTTGATTAAATAATTTGGACAAAGGAATGATTGCTAAAGCCAGCAGTGTGAATAGCACGCCGAAGCTGCTATAGCGGAATAAGCCTACGCCGTAAACACAGCTCGACGCACGAGTGGGGCTCACGCCCGTAGACTACCGGCCCGGTAAGGTAGAGTTCGTCCTATTTGCTTCTGCAAAGGTGAGCACTTATATATTTTTTATCTGAATTTTGGGAAATGAACCATTTATTACTCTTCGCAATGATAAAAGTATACTCAGTGTCGACTTTCAAGTTGATGGGAAATATAGATTTTACAAGAGATGGGTTGGAAAATTATCAACCGCTCAACCGCCACGGCAGCGCCGGCGGTCGTCATCGTCAGCTAAGGAAATAGTAGTTCGCGCGATCGCTTACGCACGCAGCGCTGACGTCAAAGCACGGCCGCCGCGTAGGCGAAGCGCCATATTGCCGAGTTCTTTAGCCTTTCTGCCTTTCCCGTCTTTTCAACCCTTCTTTTGTCAAATGTAATGATGAGAATTTCTCTAAAATCGATAGGGCAATTTATGCAATTGTCGAGGGCAATAAATAGCTTTTTTTTCCAGAAGTTGATTCTAAATGAGAAAAATGCAAATAATTCAAAACGTCAATATGGTAGAGTTCGTCTATTCGCCTCTGTAATTATTTGCAGTTACATTTTTTTTTTCACCGAATTTTGGGAAAAGGGCTATTTATTGCCCTTCGTAATAATATAAGTATACTCTCTGTAAATTTTGAAGTTGTTGCGAAATATAGATTTTACAAGAGACGGGTTGGAAAATTTTCAACCCGTCTTCTGCAAAATATAATGAACAGAATTTCTCAAAAATCAATAGAGATATTATTTACACAACTTCCGAGAGCAATAAATAGCGTTTTTCTCCAGAAGTTGATTCTAAATGGAAAAAATGCAAATAATTCAAAACGTCGGTAAGGTAGAGCTCTTTTCACCTGTTTCACATCCCCTTAATTAGTTTTTTAGAAAAAAATTAAAAAATTAAAAAATTAGTTTTTTATGTCTAACGATTACAGGAGTAAAATTGACTTAATCGCTTCAAAATTCTTAGTCAAGGTAGATTTTGGATAGTTCTCAGCCAAGTTCTTTGGACAAAATAATTGGTCTATAAATTTCAGAGATATTTGAGGTTAAAATTTTTTAACCTTTTTTTCAAGTTGGAATTTATCGAGAACGTCTTTATGTATCAGCTCAAAATTTATCTAAGTAAATAAATAAATAATTAAATAAATTTAAAAACCGCTGCCAATACATTGGCACTTAGCTTCCTCAAAATAATGTATTTATTCATTTTTTTTTCATTTTTTATAACAATAATTAATTGTATCATACCCAATTTTCTTTATGAATATTCGTAATAAATTAATATATATTTTTCGAAAATTCATTCTTGTCACGCTTTTTCTCGTGCGACAACCCGATATTTTTATAAATCAATTTTTTCAAAATATTATCACATGTTCAATTAGTTTTATTTTAAACCTCAAATATCTTTCGTCGTAATAGTTCAATTTTGTTGGGCAACGAATTCATTTTGAATATATAAAAAAAATATATCTCTTGGCGTGTTATATGCAGATAACTTTTCAAATAGTCTATGATTCATATAAATTAATTATTAATTGGTATGATTAAAGTACACATAGGAATATTAAATATATAAGTACTATGATTGCAATCATATTTAAAAGTAAAAACATTGTTTTCATTATTTTTATTTGAATTATAATAATAGTTTTTATTTTTATTTATGCAAATGTTGAATAGAAAAAAGTTTTAATTCAATGTTATCAACAACTTTTGTATTTGAAATTTTTGTGTTAAGTGAAATGCTTTTGAATAACATAAGGAAAAATTCGAACAAATTACCAAACTCTGTATTACAATTATTCATTTATTACATATATGAATGTTTATTATAAAGTCACCAATCAAGTCAATCAATCAAGAGACTTTCCAAAAAGGTTACAACAAAAATACTGGCATATTCTGCAAGTAAAATGCAAACTTTTTCCCAATCAATGTTCTATACAAAAAATTTTGATATTTTGAGTAAAATAAAGATAATCTTTTGAAATTTCAACCAAATATATTCATCAATGAGTATAATAAGTGGTTAAAACTTGATCGCACTGTAAATTACCCTCAATAAAAAACAAAAGCAAGTGAACAACATACACGCATAGCACGTGTTTTTCCATTTTCTAGTATAGATATATCCAAAAAAGTACGATTTGAAAAGAAGGCTAAATCAGTTTTAACCTCGAATATCACTGAAATTCATAAACGAATTCTTTTAGTCTAAAAACGCATATAATAAATAATATACACTCTACATCTCCGCCAAATTAAAAAAAAATTAAAACAAGTTTTCTCTAGTTATCAGGCGACAAATAAAATAACTTTGTAAAATAGGAAAATTTTAAATGTCAAAAAGTAGTCGTACGATCTTGATGAAAATTCACATACATAATATCTATATCCCATACAAAATTGTCTAGAAATCTGTAACTGATTCATAGAACTGTTCTCGAGAAATTACGATTTAAAAAAAAGTTTAAAAAATTTTAACCTCAAATATCTCTGAAATTTATGGACCAATTATTTTGCCCATAGAACTCGACCAAGAGCTATCCAAAATCTACCTCCACAAGGAATTTTGAACAAATTACGACAATTTTCCCTCTGGAATCGTTGAACATACAAAACTCATTTTTTTCTTTTTTCATGTTTTACGTTTATGTTAAAACCGAAGAACCGTGATAGCTAGAAACTTTTTTTTTTTAGAAAATATAGTTATTCTAATTCTCTTTTAAATGCTACCTATCCCATTCTGATACATACAGCCGTTCTCGAGAAATTACGATTCGAAAAAGAGGTTACAAAAATTTTAACCTCAAAAATCTCTGAAATTTATGAACGAATCATCTATCCCAAAGAAAGGTGCAGGTGGCAACCAAAAATCTACCTCTACAAGGAATTTTGAAGCGATTAACACAATTTTACTCCCGTGAATTGTCGCGACCTAAAACACGCTTTTTCATTTTTTAATTTTTTTCTCAAAAACTAACCAACAGAATGGATTCAATTTTATACAGATTATAGCTATTCATAATCTCCATTATCATGATTTTTCTCAAAAAAGTTGACCATTTATTTTAGGAGTTATAAGCATTTTAAAAAAAACACGTTTTTGTTAATAACAAAATAACCGTGAAAGCTAGAGAAATTTTATATTTTTTTTAAAGATAGGTTTTTTATGCTCTTTCGATCGCTATCCATCCGATTATAAAATTTAAATCCAATCATTAAAAAAAATCAAAAATAAATTTTTCGAAAATGAAAAATTCGACATAAAACAAAAACGAATCAGTTAGTCGTACAAAATTATTTTTTTCCCGAATTCGGAATCAAAATACAAAAAAAATGAGACACACACACACACACACACACACACACACACACACACACACACACACACACACACACACACACACACACACACACACACACACACACACACACACACACACACACACACACACACACACACACACATTTTCTAAAATCATGTGATACAAACTTCTAACACCTTTATTCACGTTTCTAGAGCAATTTAAAGAAAATTAAAATTTTACTATTACAAAGCTTCCTCTATGAGGAAGCAATTAATACTTTTCAATCTTCATAAATGAATTTAAGTATAATTATGTCATAAATTGTTGCAAAAATTATAAATATTATTATTAAAAATTTATTAAATGAATCAACAAATTATGTTTGAGGAAGCTACGGACCAATGAATTGGCAGCGGTTTTTTTTTTGTGAGGCTGTGTTATTTTTCGTCGTTGTGAGCGCATTGTATCTCTATTAAACTTTTTTCATGCAAACTTATTGTGGACCCTTTCCGAAACGATGGTACATAGTTACCATCCCTATTTTTTCTTATTCTTTTTCAATTTTGAACTTTCTATAGTATAATATTACGCATCTTGAGAGGATCAGCGAAAAAAGTCTAGAGCTGCTCTAGCAGGGGTGATCCTCCGTTCTCCCATACATACTTGGCGGGCCCGACGGTTTGCAGTTCAAGGTGCAGACATGATTAATTTCATGTAAATATTCATATGTTTAAGGATCAGGTAAAATGTGTAAATGGATTGCTTCTACATATTAAATATTGATCCTTGAATCAATCACTGTTCTTAGATAGAAAGTTCAAAATGATACAAAAAGGTCGCTTATAAAATGGCTGTTAGATTGTAAAGCTCTTTTCAATATAGACTACAAACTTATATGAATTTTTTAGCTTTTAAAAAAAGACGGACACAAGGAAAAATATTTTGGGGAATAAAAGTAAATCATGACAATGAACACAGTACCTATAGGAATATTGTACTTAAGAGGGTGTGGTACTCATGTACTCTGTTCTACCGGTAGAACACGGTAAATTCTATATTATTAAAATAAATATATCGAATTACGTCTTATAAAGAGATAGTTGCCCTGCGCAATGTAATAATCTACCAGCCTACGCTGTTTTGAGCTCAAATATCAACGGCATCCTAAAAAATTTTGCGAACAAAAATAACCGAAATTTCGTTCGTAAAATTTTTTGAGGGTGCCGTTGATATTTGAGTTCAAAACTGCGCAAGCTGGTAGATTATTACATTGCACAGGGCAACTATCTGTTTATAAGACGTAATTCGATATATTTATTTTAATAATATAGAATTTACCGAGTTCTGCCGGTAAAACAGAATGCATGAGTACCACACCCCCTTAAACGAATTCAATTAAAAATTAGAGCGAACGTAATTATTTATAGTGGACTCATATAAACATTGTTAATGAATTTATGCCAAAATTTAGTATTGTACATATATAAAAATAGTCCACCTGTAAACTGCAAACCATCGGGCCCGCCAAGTATGTATGGGAGAACGGAGGATGACCACTGCTAGAGCTGCTCTCGACTTTTCCTCGCTTGTCCGCCCAAGATGCGTAATATTATACTATAGAAAGCTTAAAATTGAGAAAGAATAAGGAAAATAGAGATGGTAACTATGTACCATGATTTCGTAAATGGTCCACAATATGTTTTCAAGCAAAATGTTTTATGGAGATAAATTGCGCTACAACGAAGAAAAATAATGTTTGTACACCCCAGGTACGAAAAGTTCTATTACGTTAGTCAAATTAACTTACGGATACACGACTACAATAAATTGATTTCAGTACTTTCTTGCGTTTAATTTGTATAGAAGGATGAATAAATTTGAATACATTTCTGGGAACAGTCATACAGTTATTTCGGAGAGTTGTTTACATTACTTGACTATCGATATTTGATTTCGAAACTTTCGATTGTTTAATTTGCAGTGAACAATGGAAATGTACTATACATACAATTGTTTGAGCAACATTGGCTCAAAGAAGTAGAAGACTTTTTCGCTAGTATTTATTTGATTTGTTTTACAAAATCATAAATATTGTTTAGTGTGATGATGAATGGGATCGTGGACTGGAGAGGTTAATTATTGAAGGCGTTTCGTGTGTAGATGAGTTGGCTTTATTAAAGCGCCGTTGTGCCTCTGTAGGCGTACAGGTGTTGCTGTCTCTCTTGCCGTCGCGAGCTGAACTGAGCCGGCCGGCGCTGCGAAGTGACGTTGGCGTGTCTTGGTCGATGGAGGGGCTGTAAGAGAGACGCGTGGCGAGCGCTGAGCGGTGCGGCTCTAGCGCGTGAGTGTAATGTAGCCGGAGTAGGGGAACGCTCTCGACGTCGTACGTTCTTGCGCTGAATCAGGAACATTCCGCCCACCTACGCCAAACTGGCGAACGGTTCTCAATCCTGTGGTTGGAGGCGTATGACCTTGGCGATTGGGCGACGTAGCGTTGTGGTGGCCGTGCGCAGATCGACCACGCGGGTGATTCCATCACTTCCTGGATGGATGGCGCTGACACGGGCGAGAGGCCACTTAGCTGGAGGTGTGAGCTCATTGCGAATGAGCGCCAAGTCTCCTACTGCAACTGAAGGATGAGGTTGTCTCCACTTCTGATGGGATTGCAAAGACGACAGGTAGTCCGTCGACCATCTCTGCCAGAAGTGCTGGGCCAGCTGGCTGTTTAAGAGCCAGCGCTTTCCTGCTGGGACGTTGTCGTTGGTGACATCTCCTTCAGGAATTATAAAAGACGAACGCTGTATAAGGAAATGTGATGGTGATAAAAATTCTAGATCAGAAGGATCGTCTGTGAGAGCAGTTAGCGGCCTGGAATTAAGGTATGCTTCAATTCTGCACATAAGAGTCGCAAGCTCCGAAAAAGTGAGAACTTGATCTCCAATGATGCGGCGTAAATGATGCTTAGCCGATTTAACTGAGGCTTCCCAAATTCCACCAAAATGAGGTGCGCTGGGAGGATTGAAGTGCCACGACGTAGCTTCTTGAGCGAGATACTTAATAATTGAAGACAAAAATGAAGAAGAAGCGTCAACGATTTGTCTCAGTTGAGCGACAGCACCAACAAAGTTTGTACCTTGATCAGAGTATAACTCTCTACAATGACCTCTACGAGCGGTGAATCGACGAACCGCTGCGATAAAAGCTTCACTGGAATAATCCTCCACTACTTCTATGTGGACGGCTCTAGTAGCCATGCAGATGAATATAGCAATATATCCCTTCATTGTGCCTTTACCTCTAGTTTTTGTAAGTCGAACTTTGATAGGACCGGCGTAATCGACACCAGACCGCTCAAAGGGCGATGAAGTGCGCACGCGTGACTTGGGTAGCTCGCCCATTAATTGAGTAGGCACTCGAGCAGCATGGCGTGAGCATGTGAGGCAGGCTCTGATGACTTTCTTAACCGCGGATCGTCCTTTCACTATTTAGTACTGACGTCTGAGAATGGCAAGTGTTAATTGAGTGCCACCATGAAGAATGCGATGATGGGCATCCGCAATTAATAAAGATGTAAAGTGACAATCAGTAGGTAAGATAAGTGGATGCTTAGCATCTTCTTCGAGAAGAGAGTGAGAAAGACGACCGCCCACCATGAGCAAATGATTTTGTATCGTGGGGTGTTACGGTAAAAGGGTACTTTTAGTCGCAAGTTTACCTTTTCTCTGTAACTGTTGGAATTCAAGTTTAAAATACGCTGTTTAAACTAGATATATCAGACAAAGTCTGGTGTTCTCAATCTCACTAGCACTTATCTCCTTAGAATACGGAGTGTAATGGCATAGTAGGGATTGAAAAACAGTACGAAAACTAACAACCGAACTTGCAGTTGCTTCACGTTCAGCTTTCGTGCAGATTCTGTAGATGAATCTAAGGCAGTACGACGCTAGTCGATATAACTTATTTAACGACGAATATTTGTTAATAAGGCTCCAACTTTCTAGAGTACTCTCAACAGAAGTTGGTGTGCCCTTACTAGTCACTAGAGTGTGAATTATATGTTGATGATCTTGCAACCAAGACTGCCACCGATTGGAGATGTCGAGAGGAAGTTCTTCATCCCAACTAAACTTAAGAATCCACAGAGACTGCATAATAATCTTTGCGGTTATTACAACAGGAGCCAACCATCCCATGGGATCGAAAATTCGAGCGATTCTTGAAAGAATGCTGCGTTTTGTAAATGGCGAGTCAGAAGGAGCATCTTCGATATGAAACTAAAGTAGTCTGTGTTAGGTTTCCAATCTATACCTAGAATTGGTACAGATGTTTCGGAGGCAAATAAAGCGATTGAACCTGCAGCTAACATATTAGAAGGTAGAGAAGAGAGTTCTTCAGCATTATTTGAAGTCCACTTTCGGAGATTAAGATGACCTTGTTTAAAGAGTTGAATTAACTCATCCTGTTTAAGTAAAGCTTCTTCTAACGAATGTGCACCAGATAGCACATTATCAGAATACATTTCTGAGCGAACAGCTTCAGCTGCGATCGGATAAGTTTTGCCATAATCTTCGGCTAGTCTCAAGAGTGTGCGTATGGCTAGAAACGGCGAACAGGCCAAGCCATATGTCACTGTGGTTAGTCGATAAACTTTAATGGGTTCACTCTTGTTAAAACGCCATAAAATCGACTGAAAAGGTTGATCACATTGTTCGACACCAAATTGTCTGAAAATTTTTTCCACGTCAGCTGAAAGTGCGATCTTATGCCTACGCCAGGCACAGATCAAAGCGACGGAATTCTGAAGAAGATTGGGTCCAACGTGTAGAAGATCGTTGACCGAGACTCCTGTTTTGGTTTTACTCGAACCATTAAACACAGTACGTAATTTGGTAGTCGTACTGGTTTTCTTCCACACACCATGATGTGGTAAGAAGGCTTGACTTTTGTTAGACAACGAATCGAAATTCGGGGAGAGTGACATATGACCTAGGTCAATGTACTCTTTCATAAACTCTGTATAGTCTATTTTGAGTTTCTCGTCCTTAGCGAAGTTTGCTTCGAGACGATTGAGTGCGCGTAGTGCGGTAAAATGAGAATTTTCCAGTTGAGCAGAACTCAACTGATCTCGACTTTTCCAGGGTAGACTTACTATATATTGCCCTGTTTCATCTTGACGAGTAGTTCTTTGATAAAACTCCTCGCATTCTTGTTCATCAGGCGAGTAAGATTTTTTATACACTGATATTTCCTCCGCCCTTCAAAATTCTTGTACGAGCTCCAATAGTTTGGCTTCATGCTCACATTCACTAGAGCAATGAAGAGATAAAGAGTCTGGCCCGCTTTCTGGGGGTGACGACGAGAGATTGCCAGTAAGGAGCCAACGAAGTTTAGAACTTAGTGCTATCGGCTGAAGGCTTTGGCCCTTAACTATCTGGCTTTCAATGATTTACGCATAAGCGCTTGCACCGAGAAGAATATCGATGCGTGAAGGTTCGAGATACATGGGGTCTGCTAGCTGTAGCCCTCTTAAGTATTCGAGATTAGAGATACCACTTACGAGGGGGGCTTATAAGAAGATAGTCTTGGCAAGACTATAGAATCAACTTCTACAGAATAAATTGAATCAAAATGAGGTTGTATAGAAAGACGAGCTATCTTAGAAGACACAATTTAGAGAAAGTAAGTTACACAAAGTCTGTGTAACAAGTGAGATCTGAGATCCAGGATCGATCAGCGCACGAACTTGAATTTTGGTTCGGTTAGGACCAAGGGCGTTAACCCTAGCGGTAGCTAAAAGTACTACTGTACATTTAGTACTTACTCCACTATAAAGGGAGGCTGCTTGAGAAGCAGATTGAACGTCGTTAGAAACGACAACATTGCCACAATTTGAGCTTCAAGAGTCTGTAACTGAGGCTGTTTGAACAGGTGTTAACGAATTATCCGATAGATTATGCGAATAACCATCAACGTGTACTAAAGTGTGATGCTTAGCTTTGCAAACAAAGCATCGATAAGAGGAAGGACAATTCTTTATGGGGTGCTTACCTAACCAATTAAAACAAAGATTGTACGGCTTAAGAAAGTCTTTCCTCTCCCGTTTCGTCTTATTGATACATTGTTCACATCGATTTAAGTAATGCGGTTCATTACATACCAAACATTTCCTTTTTTGTTGATTTTTCGTGTTTTGAGGCGACGCTTCATGAGAATAAGCCGAGTGAGCATTGTCTTGCTCTGACTTTCGAGATTTTGAATTAGATGACTGAGTTTTCGGCTTATTGCTTGAAGACGATTTAGTGCCAGCCTCGATGGCCTCTAGAGTGAGGGTTTGACTTCGAAGTGTTGAAAATAGTATACATCTATATTGTACTCATGAATATAGACAGTAGGTATGTGTGAGCGCGCGACTGTATCGAGAGCGCGCAATGTCGTATGAGTCCGAAAGTAAACATGTACCTCTTCCCTTCCTAGTGTGTGCGTGAGCAAGCTTCGAAGTCGAGAGGCAGCGAACGATACGCTGCTCTCTCTCTCTCTACTGCCGTACGCCGAACGGAAAGCACCTTGCGCTAGGCGCTATTAAGCGCCCGTCTCATTTTATACTTAAGCCTAGATAAATAAGTCATTCTTTTATACCTTAAATGTGGCTCTCCATCATTAATAATAATACCACACCTCAACATGGTAGCTGGAGCCATGGTTGGTTTGCCACGAGGTGAGTGGTAAGTACTTTTTCTCATTATCTGCTATATGAACTCTCAAGTCATATAGATATAATTAAAGTGCCGCGTATGCGAATACCGTGTGAAACGTATATGGACGAAGAATCGAAATTGAAAATCGAGCAAGAAGAAAAGCCCGAACACGAAGGAACGTTCGAGACATCTATTGAAGAAGAAACGACCTTGGAGGTTAAGCACGAAGAAAATTCCGAACACGAAGGAACGTTTGAGAACGAAGAAAATAAAATGGAGAGAAAAGACATCACGATACCGGTATTCGACGGTGAAGACTACAGCATGTGGAAGAAAAGGATTACGATGTACTTGAAGATGAAAAAGTGTGACATAGTAATAACCAGAGCAAGAGTTGCTGTAGACAAAGATGACTGGGAAGAAAGTGACTTAAAGGCCATAAATTTGATTTACAGTGCCATTTCCAACAAACAATTGGAGTTTGTGTGTGAAGAAGATACGGCGTATAAAATAATAAAAAAATTGGATGATATGTATTTGAAAGAGTCTACAGTACTACAAATTGTGTGTCGAAATAAATTGGAAAAATTGAGACTAGAAAAGTATAGTGATACAGCAATATTTTTCAGTGAATTTGAAAAATCAATGAATGAATTAAAAAGCGCAGGTGCAAAAATAAGAAATAAAAAAAGAAAAATTGAATTACATGTTGAACACGTTGCCGAGCCAATACAGTTACATTGGCGATTTAATAGACACGTTAAAAGAAGAGGATCAAACAGCATCGTATGTGAAAAATAAAATCCAGATTGCTGAAATGAAGAACAATAACGAGCATAGCGAACAAAGGTCTAATGTATTCGCTGCAAAAAAGAACCAGAATGGAAGCTGCTTCAAATGTGGAAGAACCGGGCATTTCGCACGAGAATGCCAAAATGGAGAACAAGAAGGACAAAGCGGCACAGCATGGCGAGGCTCAACACGTGGCCGCGGCCGAGGGAAGGCAGGAAGAGGCAACTACGGCAGAGGGCGCGGAAACTTCCCACAGCAAGGAGCCAGCACAAGCGAGCAGAGCGGCGAAGGTGCGAGCACATGGATAGCTACAGCGTATGCGGCGCAGAGTAACGATAGTCAAGGTAGGCAAGGTAATGAGATACAATGGTTGCTGGACAGCGGATGTACCGATCATATAATAAATAGCGTCGACTATTTTGATAAATGTATTGATCTTAAAGAACTGGTAAATATCTACTTAGGGGATAAGAGATATATAAAAGCAATGAAAATTGGAAATGTAGTTAGCTATTTTGACACGTTTGATGAAAAGAATGAAGTTAATATGACTAATGTTTTTTATGTCGAAAAAATGAATACAAACTTAATAAGTTTTGGGAAATTAACAGATAACAATACGATTATTTCAAAGAGGAATACAGCAAGGATAATAGATAATGCTAAAAAATTGATAGCTGTAGCATACAAAGAAAATCGAACTTATAAGATAAATAGTACATTGAAACGTAGAGAGAATTTTGTAAACACAGCCGACTGTAGCAATAATAACATGAGTTTGAAAGAGAAATGGCATAGAATATTAGGACACGTAAATTTCGGGTATCAAAATACACTATGTAGAGAAGAGTTATTAACGGGTATTCCGAATAAACTTGAAACGGAATTTATGAAGTGCAAACCGTGCATAGAGAATACAATGCATAACTTGCCATTTAGCAACGATAGAATAAAAGCTAACGATATTTTAGAGATAGTTCATACAGATGTATGCGATCCATTTAAAACTGCAGGTTTTAATGGAGAAAATTATTTTGTTTCTTTCATTGATGATTATAGCAAAATCGCGAAGGTTTATTGTATCAAAACTAAAGACGAAGTTTTTGATTGCTTAGATTTATTAATGAATGTGAAAATTTATCTGAAAAGAAAGAAAAAGTTTTGAGATGTGATAACGGGAAAGAATATTTAAATAACCGCTTCTATAAATTTGCCAAAGAAAAAGATATTATTTTGAATAATTGTCCAGTATATGTACATGAGTTAAACGGAAACGCAGAAAGGTTTAATAGAACGATAATGGATATGGCGCGATGTTTACTAACAGAGGCAAACGTTTATAAAAGGTTTTGGCCCGAGATTATTTGTGCAACGACGTATTTGAAAAATCGATCATTGACTAATACGATAGAGAGAAAAACTCCGTACGAAATATTTTTTAGGAGACGGCCGGATGTCAAACATTTACGTCTGTACGAGAGTAGAGTTTTTGTTAGAAAATAGGAACAAAAAAGAAATTCTAAATGGGATAAAACGCAGATATGGGAATCCTATTAGGATATAGTGATGTAGGATATAGAGTCCTAGTAAATAATAAAATGGTAGTTGCTAGACTGTAGATATCGTAGAGGAAAATGTAAAATGTATAGGACTTGATGATGTAGAGTCAACATATACATCTTCTTCTACTTCGACTCTCGAGTCATTTACATGATTTAAGGGGGCTAGACACCTTTTTTCCCTGAAATAAGAAGTCACATTTTAATACATAAATGTAAACTAATTATTTCATACTTTTTACATATAAAAGTGGGTATATTTACCTTACTTTTAAACTTTCTCCGATGGGCCTTTTATATGGTCCAGAACCATAGTCGTCGATGAAGTAAGTTTTTTCACTATCCGTAAGCTTTGAAACTTTCCTGTGGATGGAATGACTCCAGATTTGAACTAAATTACTCCTGAATAGTATAATTCTCATATGAGTGTAGGGATTTAGGATTAAATGTCGGAAAAAATTTTTACATCAGAAAAATTATGAAAAAATATAAAAAATTTAAAAAAATTAAAAAAAAAACTCTTGAAAAACAGCACAATTTTTTTTTCTCATTAGATCAAAAATCCCTACACTCATATGAGAATTATACTATTCAGGAGTAATTTAGTTCAAATCTGAACTCAATCCATCCACAGGAAAATTTCAAAGCTTACGGATAGTGAAAAAACTTGTTTCATCGATGACTATGGTTCTGACCATATAAAAGGCCCATCGGAGAAAGTTTTAAGGTAAGGTAAATATACCCACTTTTATATGTAAAGAGTATGAAATAATTAATTTACATTTATGTATTAAAATGTGACTTCTTATTTCAGAGAAAAAAGGTGTCTAGCCCCCTTAAGCAATGATAATGTTTTTCAAAGCGCAGATGGGAAAATGAACAGGAATCAAAGGTAGCAAATAAGAAAAATGTAGAACTATTAAAAGTCCCACATAGATCTACACGTGATAGAAAAAGTCCAATAAGATATCCAGAAAATATTTCGAATAATATTTATGTAAATTACTGCAGGGTAGATACTCCATATACATTTGAGGAGGCGATGAGTAGTAATGATAGTGAGAGCTGGATAAAAGCTATGGATAAAGAAACAGAAAGTTTAAAAGATAATAAAACATGGGAATTAGTTGAAAGGATACCAAATGAAAAGGTAATAGATGTAAATAAAGCGAGATTAGTTGTAAGAGGATTTCAACAGACAAATGTGATTGACGACATATAAGCTCCGGTTGCTAAAATGCAAACTTTAAAAATTTTTTTTTCCTTTTGTTGTCAGTTTGTCCTAATTATAGAACAAATGGATGTAGTTACTGCCTTTCTAAATGGTGAAGTAAGCTCGGAGGTATATGTCGGTCAACCGAAAGGTTGTAGCGTTGGAACAAACAGAGTTTGTAAATTACGTAAAGCATTGTATGGACTACGAGAAAGTCCAAGGGCATGGTATAAACGTTTGGATGAATATTTGACAAAGATAAAATTTAAAAGGAGTGTAACGTAGATTATTGTTTATATACTCAAGGTGAGGGTATAGATAAAATTTACTTATTAATATATGTCGATGATTTGTTAATTTGTAGTAAGAGTAAAAAGAAAATTAAGAAATTAAAAAGAGTCTAGTCAGAAAAATTTAAGATGAAAGATCTAGGAGAAGTTAAAGAATACCTTGGTATTAATATAGAGTATGATCATCGAAATTGTGATATGAAATTAAGTCAAACTAATGAGAAGGATTTTCTCGTGATTTAACCGAAAAGTCATATAATTTGCCTCAAGTCTGGCGAGACA
Source organism: Torymus aiolomorphi (assembly GCA_036365515.1). NCBI lineage: Eukaryota > Metazoa > Arthropoda > Insecta > Hymenoptera > Torymidae > Torymus > Torymus aiolomorphi. The sequence goes on from CM070873.1 coordinate 51,378,231, forward strand.
TGACTCCGCATAACCTTTCGTCATGTTATCTTTACCCTTAGATTTGAAATTAAGAAAATAATTTGCAATTTTAACTTGGAGGGTCATCTGCTTATCATAAAGCGCCTCCATTTTGAATTCAAAGTAATTTGACTAGCAACGGGTTTGACTATTCAAAGTTTGATATTGAGTTAACTGTGTTTACCCACTCGAAAGTAGAGTAACCATAAGTGAAAATTGTTACAATTAAGCCTTAGCCTAGGTTATAATACTTATGATAGTATGAACGTAGATATTCGCTTGAAGATGTGACGTTGAGGGCGTCTGCTAACGTTCCCACAGTGAATCAGCTGATGATCCACAGCGTTGATTGCACGAAATGAAGTTACTGCCGACGATGTATTCAGCTATCCCTGCAGCGTGTAATCAGCAACTGAATCAGGAAGGGTATCCAAATGTAGATAAGCAGCCGAAGTTGAGTCGCGATGTTGCATCCGCAGGCAGCAGTAAAAGTGCAAGGCCCAATAATATAATTATTTGCTAAGTCGAAAATTGCATTCAATTTTGACAAGACTAGTTAAATATTGCAATTAAAATTATATAAACTCAAACTCAATTAAGTTGTATTAATCTCAAATTAATTTACTCAATTTTAATTAAAATAACATTGACTAAATAAAGATCAATAAATTTTCATTAAATAGAAAAGATGCACTAGTTTGACTATACGATAGCTGCAGTTTTTAATTTAACCAAATTGGAACGATACTTGTGTCTAATTGTAAGTATTAGGGCGTTCGATGTATCCGTTTGCTTCCCGGAGCAGTCCGTGGATGGACTTGTGTAAACCCGAAGCGCGCACTCCACATGGCTAGTCCTTGGTTGGACTTGTGTGAACCCCCTAGCGCCAGCTGCACGCGAGTACTCCTTGACTTGATTTATGTGGACCCCGTAGCGAAAGCTGCACGCGGGTGCTCCTTGACTTGACTTGTGTTGACCTCGTAGCGCAAGCTGCACGCGAGTACTCCTTGACTTGACTTGACTTTTGTGGACCCCGTAGCGCAAGCTGCACGCGGGTACTCCGTGAATTGAGACGCGTGAACCCCACTCCGACTCGTTCCACTAGCCGACAACGATTAAATGATCGTCGTACGTTCGCGATGATTCTAGAGCTGGTTTACAACGCACGCTCTTATATAGAAATTGCCACTCGTTGCTCTTGACTCCAACAAAATGGCTGCCAATCACCGTACGAACGCAGTGATTCTAGAGCTGGCTTTACAACGCACGCTCTTGGCGACGTCTTGGAGTCGCTAGCGACGCACTCCAAGGCGTTTAGAAATGAGGGAAATAGCAATTGAATGTGCTATTTCCAATAGGAAGCCTTAGGGAATGGCTTCCGAGTGCGGGCGACCGGCGTTGAACGAAAGAGAGGCAGCAACGTACGCGCGAAGTTATCAAGCGAGCAAGCTAACTTTAATCGGCACTCACGACCACTTCGATGCGTACCTGGAAGAGAAGAAACTAGTCCTACGCCACTCGAGAGTAAACGTATGACGTAGAGATGAAGGTTCTCCTCGTTGTGGCTATGCTGCAGATGTCCTACCACGATCCGGCTCGAAGGACCAAATGTTTAGTATGATAATGAATGGGATCATGGACTGGAGAGGTTCAATAATTGAAGGCGTTTCGTGTGTAGATGAGTTGGCTTTATTAAAGCGTCATTGTGTCTCTGTAGACGTATAGGTGTTGCTGTCTCTCTTGCGGTCGCGAGCTGAACTGAGCCGACCGGCGCTGCGAAGTGCCGTCGGCGTGTCTTGATCGATGGAGGGGCGGTAAGAGAGACGCGTGTAATGTAGCCCAAGTAGGGGAACGCTCTCGGCGTCGTGCGTTCTTGCGCTGAATCCGGAACAAATATTATTACCTTATAAATTATACAGAAAAAACTCTTTAGGCTCTTATTCAAGCTCTTGCTTATATTAAGAGAGATAGACATATATTGAGAGAGAGAGAGAGAGAGAGAGAGAGAGAGAGAGAGAGAGAGAGAGAGAGAGAGAGAGATCATTTGTTAAATGGAGGTGAATATAATCCTATTAAAACAGATTGCGAATCAGTAAACGTTGATGATAATACAAATAAAAGTAATAAAGTTGTAATAAATAAAAAAGTGAATGAAACAAATGTAACAAATGAATAACAAAATGTAAGACATGAAAATAATAATACGTATTATACTAGGTCTGGAAGGCAGTCAAAGCCTCCAGCCTATTTGAAAGATTTTGTAAAATAATTTAAACATTTAAATTAAAAATGGATGTCATGTAAATGCGTACGCATGCGACTAGCACCACCAGTAATGAACTGCGTGCCACGTCGCACAGTGGGCTTTTTCCATTGTTTTTTTTTTTTTGTAAAAATCAAATATTTTAGGACCCACAGGAGATACGGAGATGTTTTTGGTGTCATTTTGAAGGTAATACTGTGTAGAATTATAGAAAATTATTGGCGAACCTCTATCTTGACCTTTAGCCATTCAAAAAAAGTACCAAATGTCGAAAATTTCTGAGAAATGAAATTCGCGAGTTTCGGTTGTTTGACGAAAAGTTATAAACGGACTTTTAATTCACGGATACATAATCACTGACTATGACAAAACAGGCGATCCATAAAACTCCATAAAATCTTATTGAAGAAGTCAAGTATTTAAAATTTTACATCTGTAAAATGGTTTTATATGTGATTTGGTACTGTGTGTGTGTAAAAAATAAAATAATATAAATAAAATATATGAAATAAAATAATAATAAAAGATATAATAAAATAATATATAATATAATGTATAATATATTATAAAATATATAAATAATATTTTGTGTTAAAAAAATTTAGTTTTACATTAAATAAAAAAAACCATTTGTACAATTTAATAGATAATATTTATTTTCTCTATTGAAATTACTATGTTTATTTTTTTATACATATAAACAGAAAAATACCGTCATACATTGAAAGCTTTCGAAAAATTAATAATAATACATAACTCAAGTACTAATAGAGTTAATGATACATACTTAACATTATATAATATTATTCTTGAAAAGTATTTCAGTACAAAATGGCTCTTTCAAAATAATAAATTGATATACGTATACACATTGTACGTAGTACAATATCAGACAAACGTGATATTTAGTTGATTAAAAGAAATAAAACTAATGAAATATTAAATGATCTTACATATTGATATTAGGCTCATAATAATCATAAAATGTTTTCAAAGTCGATAAACCTTTCTACACCTTCATTGTAAGCTGATTTATTTTCATTTTTCTTTATGCGCTCTTCAAGGCGAATATTGGAAATTAAGGGATCGCTCAAATAAACAGCAAGGTTAAACACATCTTCAAGACGATTTTTTCTGCTATCTTGACGAGCATGTTCAGTCATATTACGTCTATAGAATTTGTGCCATGAGTCGATAGCATCTTCGGAAAAATATGCCACTGGAAAGGGTAATTGCCGAGCAATTTGACAGCCATGTTTTAAGAGCTTGTGTGTACTTGGGCACATCTGAGCCCAAGGATATTTTTCGTAATAATGACAATAGGTTTCCCAGCAGAATTTTTCTAAAACATCAAGTTTTAAAGGCTTCTTGCACTTAAATGCTGTGATAATTATTGCAAGGACACGCACCAATTTTTTATCAATTTCCAAAGCATCGGCAAACTTTATTGGTTCTTAAACTTATAATTTAATTATTTAATAAATTAGTAAAATGATTGTGTATATGATTTGATACTATGAGTGTGTATGTGCGTGTGTGTGTGTGTGTGTGCGCGCGTGTGTGTGATTTGAACACATAAATACAGAATGTACGTATATAAATGTATAGTTCTACTTATGTGTCATGTATATAGTGCGTGCAGTACCTGCATGTACAAATATACTACATAACTATTATATAATATTTTTTATAAAAAAACATTCAGTCTAGCATTAACAAAAAAATTTCCAAAACTTAACAGATAATATTTCATTTACCTCTTTTATCTATTCCAATCCCTAATTCTATTAAAATTAAAGTATTTTGCAACATTTAGTCGTGCAGACATACATTATGACATGTGTATAATTAAATGTCATTCTAAATGTTTACAAGAAAATTTGTGTGCGTACACAAAGTTAAAACTATTTAAAATTCCATTCCATTTATATACAATAACAAGCGTGGTCGCTCGGTCATTCGGGTGTACCTTCATTTATTTACTGTTGTTAGTATTTCGCGCATATTTTAGTACAGTGTAACGTCCGTGTTACAATGTCGCGGAAACGATAAAGTTAACGCGATAAATGTTCCAGTTTCGGTTTACGCCTACACGTAATAACCACGGGAGTAGGAACGCGTGAAAATAGTTAATCGGACAGGTAAATTAAACAATGATAATTCGCGATACTAATTAAGCGGCAAGCGACAGCGTCAGCGAACAATTAGAGTGACAGAGAAAGAGAAAGGATAGCGATCTTCAGAGTTACTTACTTTGGGGCGGTTGCGGTTGGCTCGTTCTCTCAGTTAGCCCTCGTCAGTCTCAGGACCCAAACGCAGCGGGCGATTCAAATAGCAGAAGGACAGGATTGTGTAAATAAAGTAAAACTCAAAAATGCAATTATGTGATGTTTATTAATTGCATAAAGTTACGTTAAAACTGTTACACACTGATTGTAGTCGAGATATAATATCAACAATTATTCGCGAGACTACAATCAGAGAAGCTTGACAAATATTTTAAGTTAATTCCACACGAAAATATTCTAAGTCAATTATACTCGAAATTATTCTAAGTAAATTCTACTCGAAATTATTCTAAGTAAATTCTGCTCGAAAATATTCTAAGTTAATTCTGCTCGAAAATATTCTAAGTCAGAATACAAAATGTCGGAAATTATTCTAAGTCCAATTGTTACAATTAAATAGTCGTCGGTCAAGGGCTTCGCCCTTCCAAACAAAAAGAACAAAAGCTTCTGCCTCGAGTGGAGGCACATCGCGGCATTTATACCCGCGCATGTATCTAGGGCAGATGCAAAGGTAAGGGAGTGTAGGGTATCTCATCTTTTGCATGGGGTGGCAAGGATGCCGGTGGGGAACTCGGGTTCGAATGTGGCGCTGCCAAGGACAAGGGTTGGATCGATAGGCGGTACGAATACGGGTAAGGTAGGATTCGTTACCATGCGAACTGTGGTTCACGTAGGTAACCCAGTTGCTACCATGTGGCGCCACTGACAGGAAAGAGGACTCATGGTAACATGAAGGAAAAAAGGTTGTAGGGTGGTAAGGATAGATGGTAGCATGGGTGTCCAAAGTAGCGATCAGTCGTGCTCGACGTGACACGTCCCCGCCCGAAGACGTGCGCTGCAGGGCGGCGCTTGCTGGTCCCTCCGTCCAAGTGTCGCAATTTTAACATACGCTGTATGTCTGATTGTCTTCGAAGCTTTCCTTTCCAAACTTTAGGTGCAAGATGTAACCTCTTCCTGTTCGCTCTGCCTTAGCCTGCTTAGTAGCGGGCGAAGTAAGTAGTCGTCGTTTTCCATTCCACGACTTCCTCGTCCTCGGTAAATTTGAAAGCATATCCATGATTATTAAGCTCGTTTAGTCAACGCATATTCCCTCTCTTGCCATGCCGATGGACCGGCCGTCAGTATTGGCCAGTAGCTTCCAGGCATCTCCTCCCTTGAACAAATTAACACTTGCCTTATTATGAGCAGATGCAATTGCCTCCTGTTCATCGCCGCGCCCTGATTCTCCTTCACTGTGGCCATACATGAGTCGTACCACAGCGAACCACAGAAAAATAATTCGCAGCAGCTTAAACTGCAGACGGTTGCCTCTGGTTATCCCTTCGGTTCCCGCTCGTCGACTTCAATGTTTGCCTTTGGAGTGCGTCTACCTTGCTCTACTAGATTTGTGTTACTTCCACATACCTCATAACAACGGCAGTTCGTCAGATAAAGTGAATCCGTAAGGCTATGCGTATCCCCTTTGGTCGTTGACGTCCATGGTCGTTACATTGCTTGAAGTTCACGATGAGACTCCACCATAGCGAGGGCATAAAGTCGTACGAGCTGCGCTGTCGGCGATTACTAAGTATTGGCGGGCAAAGTGTAGTATCGTAAGGTTGCAATGGGGACACCGTGGCTGGCACAATAGCTGGTGAATGAACACTCCCTCGACCGCTTGGTTTCAATTTGGATGGGATAGGAATATTAGTAAGAAAAAGGAAAATTGGAAGGAAAGTATCGTACCCTAATCGACTTTTTCTTTACTGACAAATTTCCTCTACCCAAGTTTACAAATTCCCTATTGATAATTTTTATACTAAAATTCATAATTTTTATACCATATAACAATACCATATTTATTTTCTTTCCCCCTATACTGGCGTTGGAGATGTGCTCGCCTCGCTTAATTCTGAGTAATACGATACCCTTACAAAATTGCAACACAAAGTAGAGTAATACAGTACTCCTATACGGAATTGCGATCCAAAACTTAATTTTAATCTTTATTTTCAAGTAAGCGAAAGACTAAAGAGATAAATATTTCTACAAAGCTAACAATAATCAGAATAAGAAATACAGAAAGTACTATGTATAACAAATCTTTTGTTGAAATCTCATTTCGAAAGTTAATCACGTGAACACTATGCTAATTTTCGAAGTTTTATTTAATAGATAATTCTATGTGCCAGTTTCATTTCACATTAGGTAAGTACCACAATGTCCCAGTCATTATAGACATCGTTGAATTCCACACATTCGTCAATTCGCATTCTACCATTCTTTGGAAATTCAATTATTTGACAGTCCGAAATCGAAATTTTATAAACTTTCCGGAATAAGCAACTTCTAACCTAAATTCGCTTACAGTCGAAATAAGCCATAATATTCTTTTGAAAATAACGCTCTTTTCTTTGTGAAAACTATATGTTACCTATATGGTAAATTATCATAATTAGTTTTTGATAAGAACATTTTCTCACAAGACATAAGATTTTTAACATAACACTGATTTTCACAAAAAAAGCATTTCTTTCATTACATATTCTTTCATTGATTTAAGCATAAATAACAGTTGCCCATATCAGCCACTATCATAAGTATAGTCCGCTTGCAGTTATATAATAAACTCAATTAGTGTTTTGTTATCCGGATTTAGTCTGAAAAACTAGAAAAGATTGCATTGCGTACACAAAAAGAAGGGTCCCTATTTGTAAAAGGTACAACCAGTTCAATACATAATTCACTACTTACACTATATTTACTTTCACAACGCAAACGAGTAAAATAGATCGAACTTTTGATAGAAAAAACTGTAAAGCTAAACTTTTCGTATCTCTTATGCTTAGCAAAGATTTATTTAATTCCGCCGATGTAAACGAACAGCACCTTTTGGCGATCCAGTAAATCGCATAAGTTCGATACGAGCTGTTTAGTTCTGAATACAATATGCATTAACGCGTATAAATTGTTCAAGCTAAAGTCAAGATTGACTTCTGTTTTTGTATTTTCCAATCAGAAATTCTTTAACTTTATTATCCAACCTTTCAAACTATTTTGCCATAGCCGTTCTCTCGCTTGCGTAATCAGTCTCTATTATACAAATATAGGTTCTTTTTCACCCGTCATAATTTTGACCTTGTCGTCTCGCGATGTCCACATTGCCCTATTAATTTCTTTACAATTTTCTAACAAATAGCTAGTAGGTGGTATATTGTACTCCTCCCCCTTGAAACAACGGCAAGGTCATAAAATAACTCACCTTTTTCAAATTATTAGTTAGTGCGCCTAAACTATGCAAATCTACCTATATCTAAGATTTTTATTACGTATGTCATCGTGTTATCGGATTCATTTAATTGCTGATACGCGTCTTGTAAAGTAATTTTTCTTCATCCAATTTCGCTGGTTTAAATTACATCTGGTACAAATTCGCATTTTCAAATGCCAGTCCTGGATTGGTGTCGATTGCATAATAGTAAAGTAGCCCATCCCTTGCGCGGATGCTAGAAAGGACAGCAGAAATCCGGTGACTTCGATTAATAGTTTGACGTCCACTGCTGCTCGCTTTAAATTACCATTTATTCTAAAAAATTTCAAAAGAACTAAGTTAAAACTGCTTATAAGAATTAAAAACCCATTGTGTGTACAATTTTGAAGAATCTTTATCTGCAAACATGAAAGTAATATGTTATCTTTATTACTCCGAAAACTGGTTTCAATTTCAAAGTTGTTGCAAGAATGAACATCAACGTCCTCACCTGTAAACATGAATAAAAATGTTAACTTTCTAACTTACGTTAAGCTTACTTTTTATTCTTACAAGCTTTCGGAATCTGCGTGCGGTTTAACATGCGACAAGCGTAAGCGATTACTATGTACGACTTTGGTCTTATTTTCATTAATTTGAATTTTTACATTGCCATTTTCCCAGATTTCAATTATTAAATAAGGGCCAGAATATTGATTTTCAAATTTATGCGGCTTTGGCCCGCTCTGCAACCACACAAAATCGCCTATTTTGAAATTCTTATGATTTGACTTTTTATCATAATATTCTTTACTTTTTTGTTTAGCGGATAATAGTTTTTCTTGTGCGGTTTTTTGAAGAAAATTCAATCTTTCGATCAAAGTTGTCATGTACCCTGCGTAAGTAGGCAATAAATCTTCCGGCTCTAAGGGGTCGCTCGAGGGCACTCTCGCCAGGCGCCCGAACACTAACTCGAACGGAGTGTGCTGGGTTCCTTCATGTTTGCCCGTGTTGAAATTAAACATTGCTAACTCAACCCACTCGTCCCAATCTAAATGTTTCGTGGCAAACATTTTAAAAAATTCACTAAGTGGCGAGTGCGAGCGCTCTAAAGAGCCGTTAGATTGAGGGTGAAAAGCGGTAGTTTTTACTTGCTTAATTTTAAATCGTTTTGCAACGCGCTTAACTAATTTACTAAGAAAATTGGTGCCTTGATCGGTAAGCATAGCTTGCGGCGCGCCAAAAGTGCAAATAAAGCGTTTGATAAAAGCATCTGCTACAGTAATGGCAGTCTGGTCTTTTAAAGGGACTCCCACCGAGAATTTTGTAAATTGATCCTGCATAGTTAAAATGTACTCGGATTCGTCTTTAGTTCTCGGTAACGGTCCTACAATGTCCAAACTAACCGTGAAAAATGGAATACAAGGGTGGTCCGTTATAATCATTTTCTGTTTTGTTTTGGCAAGGAACGCATTTTTGAATGAAGGCTTGTATGTCCTCCTTTAAATGCTCCCACTGATATTTATATTTTATTCTATTCAAAGTTTTAGTTACTCCTTTGTGTCCACCCGCCGCCGAACAATGAGCTTCGTGAATTATATCCGCTCTTTTAGTCGGCTCCGGGTGCTGTATGAGTCCACGGCAAATAATTATTTTAACACTATTATTACCTAATTCACGTCTTAAAGAGGCCAAAATATCTTTAAACTCAACATTTTCGATATTACTGCTCCTAGCCATACTAAAAGAAGCAATTTGATTAATATCTAAAAATTTTGCTAACTTCCTAAGTAACTGGGCCAAAATTTCTAAGGTATCCCATAAACTATTTTTACCTTTGCCCCTAAGTGGTAATACAAAATGCATTTTTTTATTGGCCTCGTCCCCGAAAGTCATGTCGTAAAAGGGACCTTTAAACACCGAGATGTTGTCGCGCCCGGATGCTTCCCGGCACGCGAGCTCTCCTGACATAACCGTTTGCTCACTTTCCTCGGGCGCGAACGCAGAGACAGATGGCGAGATTGGTCTGTGCAGCGTTTCTTTTTTATTGCTATCCGCAGCTTGCGGTACGAGAGACGCAGACGTCTCCTTATCTTCGACAAAGGACGCGCATTCCCGAACCTCTTCGACCGCGGGGGCTTCCTTTCTTTTACGCGGCGCGAGGGCTTTAATGGCTTGCTTATACTTTTCAGTGGCTTGGCGGCCCGCACGCTTACGCGTGGCCATTGCATGCAAGGTGGGCGCGCCGTCCCCCTGCTGGGTTTGCCGTTCCTGGGGCGGCTCTACTGTCTGTTCGCCAGCGACAGCATGGCGCCCCTCTCCCCCTATGCTGACTTGTGTAGCTACGCATACTTTTTCTATAATCGGGTTGCGCGACAGTGCGTCCGCGTTCAGATTTAATTCACCTTTCTTATAGAGTACATCGAATTGATAGTCTAAAAGTTTTAAACGCCAACGCGTGACTCTAGATCCTGGATCATTATGATTGTTCAACCAAACTAGCGGCCTGTGATCAGTAATTCAAGTGAATTTATTCCCGTATAAGTAAGGTTTGAATTGCGTAATAGTGTACACGATTGCTAATGCTTCTTTTGAAAACGTACAATAATTCTTTTCTGCTTGATGCATCGCGCGCGACACAAAGGCTATGGGACGATCTTTTCCAATTTCTCCTTGCGATAAAACTGCCCCGATTGCGTACCCGCTAGCGTCGGTAGTTACTAAAAACTTTTCTTCGAAATGCGGATGCGCTAAAACCGGTGGTTCGCATAATTTATCACGGAGAGTCTCAAATGCCGTTTGCGCGTTCTCATCCCAAACAAAAAGTTGTTCTTTTCTAAGAAGGTCAGTTAAAGGCTTGGCTATTCGTGTAAAGCCATTAATAAATCGCCTATAATAACCAGCTAGTCCTAAAAATTGTTTAATATTTTTCTGATTTCTAGGCACTGGAAATTCTTTAACTGCTTTTAGTTTTTCCGGGTCCGGGCGTAAACCGTCACCGTTAATTATATGTCCCAAATAATTAATTTCCGGTTTAAGAAATTCACATTTTTCCGGTTGCAAAACTAAATTAGCATGGCGCAGTTTTTCAAACAACTTCTCGATTGTTTCTATGTGCTCGTTAAAAGTTTTAGAGTAGACGCAAATGTCATAAAAAAAATGAACCACGTTTTTCATACCAGCAATTACTTTAAGAACGAGTGACAAAAATATCGGAGCGCTTGTCTTTAATCCAAAAGGCGATCTAACAAAATGAAATAAATCGAGCTCACAAGAAAAAGCTGTTTTTTCTCTGTCCTCAGCTTAAATTTTAATTTGATGATAACCCGCCTATAAATCGAAAACTGAGAAAAATTTGGCATCACCAAGCTGATCCAAAATATCCGCTATGTTAGGAACCGGATGATTGTAATCGGGTATAACGGCGTTTAACTTTCTAAAGTCTACTACTACCCGCAATTTTTTCTTGCCGTCGGGTCCCGGTTTTTTGTCAACACAGAACACGGGCGCCGAGTAGGCACTTGTTGAAGGTTCGACGATGCCTTTCTCTAACATTTCTTTTACCTGCCTATTGATCTCTTCTTTTAGAATAGGTGGGTGTCTAAATGGTTTAATTCTAATTGGAATATTCGTTGTTGTGGGTATTTCGTGTTCAATTACATTTGTCGCGGGCATAATATCTCCCGCTAAATAAAATCGATCCGAAAATTTCACAAGGAGTGACTCATTTTCGGCTAATTGATTAGGTGACAAATGCTTAAGACGTAAAAGCTCTCTTAATTTAGTCACCCTCTCATTTCCTAAAAAGAAAACCGTGTCTGACATACACAAAATTTGATGGTCGCGTGGCTCCCCTATTTTATGGCTCCGCCTTTCTACCCTAATTTGGCTACTTAAGTGCGGAGGGTGCGGCCTATGCTTCCATACTGACCAGACTACTCCATTTATATTTCTTTTAATTTGATGTAGCATCTGGCGTAAAGTGTATAACATGTCAGAGGTCACCTCGCCCTCCGACACGCGATACTCTCTCATTTTCTTAAAAATAGGAATGGCGGTGAAACAAGTAACATTTAATGCGCAAGAGTATAAGCGTAATAATGAACTACTTTTCCATGCTTGCAAAAAGGTTAACTTCTCTAGCTTGACACGCAACCCCTCAAAAAGGTGCGCCAGCTGAAAGTCTTCTCGAACTAAAGCATAAGACAATGCGCTGGTTAATTTATTACTTCCGCCCTTCTCAATATTGCCGGACAACAACAACTTTTGCTTCCTCAATAAATTACTAATTTTGCTAAAACTATTCCTTTTAATTTTAGTTCTTTTATGAGTTTCATGCTTGTATTTAATACACGTACAATTCCTTATTTTATTACAAACAAAATTTACTTTTCTCCTAGTTTTATTCAATACCGTTTTTGCTCTATAATTTTTTATATTCAATCCAACATTTCCCCCTTGAGTGCTAACACTCATACTATTTTTATAAGCTAAAATTTCCGAATTTTTCTTATTTTCTACCACAATACATTTATTAACTTTACTTTCAAATTTAGCCCAATTTTTTACAAGAAGATCTTCACTAACTCTATTTTTCCAATTTTTATTTAACAAGTCCAAATACTGTTGAGATACGCTATTTTTTAACGTTTGCTCTCTAAATAAATTATTTCCGAATATAATCCTGTTCACTTTTTCTTTCAAACTTTTATTTTTACAAAACTTAGTTCTCAAATTTTGCTTTTTAGCTATTTTAACTAACCGGTTTTTAGTTTCACAATGCTTAACTTGCAAATCTTTATTTTTATCAATTTTTAAGTTTAAGCTTTTATTTTTACAAATTTCATTTTACAATTTTCTAGTTTTTTCAAATTTCAAATTCAAATTTTTGTTTTTACAAATTTTATTTTTCAAATGACTAGCTTCTTCAAAGTTCAAATTCAAGTTTTTGCTTTTATCAATTTTATTTTCCGAATCGCTAGCTTTTTCAAAGTTCAAATTCAAATTTTTCTTTTACTAATTTTATTTTCCGAATCACTAGTTTTTTCAAAGTTCAAATTCAAAATTTTGCTTTTACAATTTTTACTTTCCAAATTACTAATTTTTTCAAATTTCAAATTCAAATTTTTATTTTCATCAATTCCATTTTTTAAATCAATTTGTTCCAAAACGTGCACGGTACAAATTTCAAATGGGGCGATACTTTTAAGCGAAGAAAGACAAATATGTGAAATAATTTTCTCATGCGAAGCAGGTAAATCGCTATAAACGTTCTGAGTGCTACACTCGCCTAAAACAACACTGGATTTGTGCGACCGAGCAGTTGCAACGGGATTTTTCGCGTATCCGCGTCCGGAATTGCGCTCATCCCCCCACATCGTACGCTGCGTTACTTCCTTATGTCGTTCGGCTCGTGCCAAACTTACGCTCTCTTTGTTTACTGGCCGCGCGATATCTACACTACTCGTGCACCGTAAACTGATTACGTGAGAAGCTATTTCCAAAAAATTTTCTTCATAATTAATTTTTGCCCCGTATTTTCTTAACATTTCGCTGCCGATTAAGCCGTCCTCTTCAATAGGGAAATCGTCAGGAACCAAATGAAAATACAATGTTAAATCGCGGAAAATCAAGGGTATTTTCCCGCGCGAGTTAATCGATTCCTTAGTAATACCTTTAAGTTCAAGAATTTCGTTTTCAAAAACAATGGCCTTACTAGGTTTTTTACTAATTTTAAGCAACGACGGGCCTACCCCCGTATCTAACATTAATTTGAGCGATACCTGATAATTTTCAAATGGCAATTCTATTACAGGTGACTTACTATTAATACTCAACAAAATAGACTTTCGCGCAAATTTTAATTCTGATTTGTGTTTGATTGGTGTGGGCGCGTGCTTTCTGATTGCCCCCAGATCGCGCCCTGTGCCGCGGGGCTGTTCGCGTTTCCCGCTTCACGTTGCAATTTTTCTCTACTTTTTCTTTCCAATATTTGGCATTCATTCTTCCAGTGTCCCTCTTTTTTACAATAATTGCAAATTTTAACAAAATTATTGATTTGATTCGATTGTGCCACTGCGGGACTGTGCGATCGCGGTCTATATTGATTTTGTGAGACTTGGGGCGTGGCTGGCCGCGTGCTAGCCAATGGGTTCGCGGCTGGTGCCGAGACGCGCGCTTGCGTAGCTACGGGCTGCGCCCATGTAGTCGGCTGTGTCGCGGGTTGCTGTGTACCCGGGGGTAACAATGATTTTAAAGTCCAACAGTTTTTCGCGATGTGATTTCTTTTGCCACAATATTGACAAATTCGGTTTATTTTGAACAATTTTAACTTCAGCTATTTCTCCCTTCAATTTGTTATTTTCTTGATTTAATTTACTTTTACGCGTTGGTTCGGTTTTCTCTAAATCTGTAACCTCACGCTCTATTTCTATTGCTTTTTCTACGGCTTCCTGAAAAGTTGCCGCCACCCCCATGCGCCTCTTAATTTCTCAATCCATACCGCGTACAAAAAATTTTAATTTATCGGCTTCTACATTTTGTATGAACCCCGCATCATCCCTTTTTTCTCTTTTTGCGGCCTCTTTTAATTCTATTGCGATACGCCTAACTCTGTTTGCAAATGTTATAATGTTTTCTTTTTCTCTTTGTCTGGCCGCGGCTAATTCCCCCATCAAGGAGTGATGTGTTTTATACGATCCGAAATTTGCCTCAAAATATTTAACTAGATCCGTCATATTAAAAAAAACTATTTCCTCCATTGACTTTGCTGCTTCACCCGTTAGTCGTCGTCTAATTAATTTTACCAAGTCGGCTTCGTTTGCTGCCGGAATCATGCTAATGGCTTCTCTTAAACCGAATAAAAAGGTACTAAGTGGAATATTGCTACCGTCAAATTTTGGTATGCAGTCTAGTGCATCTTTAATCGACAAATTTTTTAACGGAGTTAAAGTTGCATTTGGACGAAAAGAATTCATTGTTGTTGGCAGTGTTGTTCTAACATTCGTAGCTAAAGGCGTACTGTGCCTCCTTCCCCCTGCTACGTACGGAGTATAATTTGCCGAATTTAATAAGTTTGTATCAAAATTCACTTTATTTTGTGTATTATCCCCGGCTATTGTGTTTATTACCGTTTTATACTGCGTAACTTCACCGTCTTCAGTTAACTCTTGGTCGGATTTGACTAGAGCTGGAAGTTTTTCAGTAATCAAATGTTTATGCACGCTCGAGATTGCTTCCATAATTTCAACAACACTAATATTGTGATGCATAAATTCACGTAAAATGTCTATCATAATTTCGTCTTGACAAATTTTTTCAACTAATGCCCTATCCACGGTTTCTGCGAGAGACAACTGCAACTTCTTAACATCCCGAATTCTTTCCGGCCTTATTTCCGATGCCGATTGATATCTAGCCCTGAGCACTGCTACTAACTCGTTGAGCGTAGCCGTTATTAATGTAGGTTCCTCTACACTAAGGTATTTCCGCAAAATCTCAGTTGCTTCTGAATTCCTAGCGACCGCACCGTTTGAAGCTGCCATTTTAATAATTTATTTATATTTTTCTTTTGAACGTAAGAAACGAAGAGAAAAAGAAAATTTTTATAACTGTGTATATATGTATATATAAAAAAAAATTTTCACTACTTTCACTTTTATCCCGGAGGTGGGCCCCCAATTGTAATGTCCGTGTTACAATGTCGCGAAAACGATAAAGTTAACGCGATAAATGTTCCAGTTTCGGTTTACGCCTACACGTAATAACCACGGGAGTAGGAACGCGTGAAAATAGTTAATCGGACAGGTAAATTAAACAATGATAATTCGCGATACTAATTAAGCGGCAAGCGACAGCGTCAGCGAACAATTAGAGTGAAAGAGAAAGAGAAAGGATAGCGATCTTCAGAGTTACTTACTTTGGGGCGGTTGCGGTTGGCTCGTTCTCTCAGTTAGCCCTCGTCAGTCTCAGGACCCAAAGGCAGCGGGCGATTCAAATGGCAGAAGGACAGGATTGTGTAAATAAAGTAACACTCAAAAATGCAATTATGTGATGTTTATTAATTGCATAAAATTACGTTAAAACTGTTACACACTGATTGTAGTCGAGATATAATATCAACAATTATTCGCGAGACTACAATCAGAGAAGCTTGACAAATATTTTAAGTTAATTCTACACGAAAATATTCTAAGTCAATTATACTCGAAATTATTCTAAGTAAATTCTACTCGAAATTATTCTAAGTAAATTCTGCTCGAAAATATTCTAAGTTAATTCTGCTCGAAAATATTCTAAGTCAGAATACAAAATGTCGGAAATTATTCTAAGTCCAATTGTTACAATTAAATAGTCGTCGGTCAAGGGCTTCGCCCTTCGAAACAAAAAGAACAAAAGCTTCTGCCTCGAGTGGAGGCACGTCGCGGCATTTATACCCGCGCATGTATCTAGGGCAGATGCAAAGGTAAGGGAGTGTAGGGTATCTCATCTTTTGCATGGGGTGGCAAGGACGCGGGTGGGGAACTCGGGTTCGAATGTGGCGCTGCCAAGGACAAGGGTTGGATCGATAGGCGGTACGAATACGGGTAAGGTAGGATTCGTTACCATGCGAACTGTGGCTCACGTAGGTAACCCAGTTGCTACCATGTGGCGCCACTGACAGGAAAGAGGACTCATGGTAACATAAAGGAAAAAAGGTTGTAGGGTGGTAAGGATAGATGGTAGCATGGGTGTCCAAAGTAGTGGTCATTCGTGCTCGACGTGACAACAGTACATATCGAGCATTAGTACTGCCAAAATCAACGTGAAGTTTTACGAAAGTAAATTCGAATTGAAATCGCTCCAATATTGTATGTGTCTTTATCTTCCATGCGTCAAAACTCTGTATATTCAAGAGAACATATTCTAAAAATTCCTCATTAGTATAGTCTATTCGGTATGACAAAAATTATTTATTCATAAAAACGTTTTTATTAATAATAGATGTACTTCTTCAAAAATATATATGTTGAGCAGTTATTATTTTCTGCATATACACTTCGAAAAAAAAATTCTTTTTTTTTTCTTTTCTTTTTTTCTTCACTTCTTTTTTTGTCTTTTTCTTCTTTTGGTTTACAAGATATGCGTAAAAAGTTGTAATGATTCTATTCTATTTATATATGCAATGTTAAGTCAAGATACATTTTATAGATAAATATTTCGAGCTATAAGTGAACTATGAGTATGAAAGTAAAAAAATGTGGTCGATCATCTAAAAAAAGGGTAGACTAAGTATTAATTTAGGGAGGAAAAAAATCGACGCCGAAGTTGTTTCTGTTTCGACAAACTACAGACGAGCGAGAGAATTAGTTGATAGCAATAATTATTCTTTAGAAATTCTAAAAATAGCAGTTGGGCTGAAGGGAAAACGAATTTCTAGTAAGCAGATTTCTGATGATTCGTCGGATTCTGAGTCGATTGAATTAGATGATGACAGACATACAGAAGATAGCGCGTTAGCATTTTATTTAGAACACGGCTTTTCAAAAGCAACTTATTGCGCAGTAGTCTCCGATTCTCACGCACGCAAAAGTCGAATTTATCCACATTACGGGAAAATACTAGAAATCTTCTGATAGGTTGTGTGAAAGTGTCATTGAAAATAGTGATGAAAAATGTCTGCGAAATCTCAAATTGATTGCAACGCTCGGCTTTGACAGCTCTTCTGGACATGTAAATGCTCAACAAAAATGTTTTAATGACTGCAATGAGAATTGTAATCCGTTTCAATCTCTATTTGTAAGTAGCACGATTTTGATTAGCCTCAAATGCAGTTGTGGGAAATTTTCTTGGTTAAACAAAACTCCGCAAAGTATTAGATTTTGCAGACCGTTGAGAATATGTTTTGAATAGAAGGACGAATATGCAACACTTCGTGAATTTGACCGACTAAATAACGAAATTGATGCATTATAAGAGCATACTTTTCAATTATCTTCAAACAAATTAGTGAAAATCAAATATATATTTATAAGACTTTATTTGACGGTAAATGCATCAATGCAATAGTGGGTAATACAGCATCATGTAGATGTTCCTGTTTGTCTTCAAACATCTCATTCGTTTGGAAATTTAAAGAACAACTTTACTCATAACACTTCGGCTCTCAAATATGGTTTAGGAATTCTCCATTGCGAGACAAATACTTTGGGAAATCTAATCAAACTTTCATAGCGAAAGACATTACGTATTTGGGAAGTCAAAAAACATTTAAAAGGTAATCAATATTTTTATAAAAATCAATTTTTTTATATTACTATTTCGTTGACAAGTATGAAAATGAAAATTACTTACGAAGCGAAAGCTATTCTATCAACGTAATTATAAATTTTTTTTTTTTTTAGATGAATTTAATGCCAGGAAAATTGTAGTTCAAAAAAAAATATTCGACAACATTGGAGTCAGAGTAGATCAAATACTACAAGGCAAAGGTACAACCAATACAGGCAATATGGCTCGAAGGTGTTTGGAAGAACCAATAAAGTTTGCCGATGCTTTGGAAATTGACAAAAAATTGATGTGTGACCTTGCAATAATTATCGCAGCATTTAAGTGCAAGAAGCCTTTAAAACTTGATGTTTTAGAAAAATTCTGCTGGGAAACCTATTGTCATTATTACGAAAAATATCCTTGGGCTCAGATGTGGCCAAGTACACACAAGCTCTTAAAACATGGCTGTCAAATTGCTCGGCAATTACCCTTTCCAGTGGCATATTTTTCCGAAGATGCTATCGAGTCATGGCATAAATTCTATAGACGTAATATGACTGAACATGCTCATCAAGATAGCAGAAAAAATCGTCTTGAAGATGTGTTTAATCTTGTCATTTATTTGAGCGATCCCTTAATTTCCAATATTCGTCTTGAAGAGCGCATAAAGAAAAATGAAAATAAATCAGCTTACAATGAAGGTGTAGAAAGGTTTATCGTCTCTGAAAACATTTTATGATTATTATGAGCTTAATATCAATATGTAAGATCATTTAATATTTCATTAGTTTTATTTCTTTTGATTAACTAAAAATCACGTTTGTCTGATATTGTACTACGTACAGTGTGTATACGTATATCAATTTATTATTTTGAAAGAGCCATTTTGTACTGAAATACTTTTCAAGAATAATATTATATAATGTTAAGTATGTATCATTAACTCTATTAATACTTGAGTTATGTATTATTATTAATTTTTCGAAAGCTTTCAATGTATGACAGTATTTTTCTGTTTATTTGTATAAAAAAATAAACATAGTAATTTCAATAGAGAAAATAAATATTATCTATTAAATTGTACAAATGGTTTTTTTATTTAATGTAAAACTAAATTTTTTTAACACAAAATATTATTTATATATTTTATAATATATTATACATTATATTATATATTATTTTATTTTTTACACACAGTACCAAATCACATATAAAACCATTTTACAGATGTAAAATTTTAAAAACTTGACTTCTTTAATAAGATTCAGCGTACGATTTTATGATATATTTTCAAGTGCTATATTGCAGATATTATTTAGTTAACAAGAATTGAATAGAGAATTGAGAGCAGACAATATGAAGTTAGGTAAAAAAAATGGAGGAAAAAATCCATAAAACTCCTTTTTTCCAATTGTAGCTCCTTTTGTAATGTCAAACTCAATCAAAAAAACGGGAGTTTTATGGATCGCCTGTTTTGTCATCGTCAGAGATTATGTATCCGTGAATTAAAAGTCCTTTTATAACTTTTCGTCAAACGACCGAAACTCGCGAATTTCATTTCTCAGAAATTTTCGACATTTGGTACTTTTTTGAATGTCTAAAGGTCAAGATAGAGGTTCGCCAATAATTTTCTACAATTCTACACAGTATTACCTTCAAAATGACACCAAAAACATCTCCGTATCTCCTGTGGGTCCAAAAATATTTGATTTTGACAAAAAAAAAAAATGAAAAAAGCCCACTGTGCGTCGTGCGGCACCAAACCCTCCTACACGCGTTGTACTTGATCACTTAATAAAGCCTAACTATCTTATTACTTAACTCAACCAACTTATTTATTTATAGAACCTTATTCAACCGAACATAACCCTTGGTAGAGAGTTTGACACATGTTAAGGGAGAGGCAGGGTTAGAGAAGAGAAAGAGAGAGAGAGAGAGAGAGAGAGAGAGAGAGAGAGAGAGAGAGAGAGAGAGAGAGAGAGAGAGAGAGAGAGAGAGAGAGAGAGAGAGAGAGAGAGAGAGAGAGAGAGAGAGAGAGAGAGAGAGAGAGAGAGAGAGAGAGAGAGTGAGGGAAGTTGCGTAAAGTCATATGAAAATAATTCTTTTAATTCTTATAGATTCCAGGAAATACTTATATTTTTCTTATTTTATACTTTCGTAAAAAGTTTCCTGATTTCTACTTTAAATTAGTTTTAGATAAATCATAAATCAAATATATTTCTCTGAAAAAGATGTTGGTGCTTTCTTTTTAAAGGAAATATTTTTCATAGAACCTGTAGATCTTTCAAAATAATTATTATTAAAAAGATCATTTGTTTTCGTACAAAATTTCTGAAAAGATTTTTATATAGTTTGTAAAAGTTAAGGTAATTGTTAGTACGGACTTACATATATATGAAATAAGAAACAAAACTTATTCTTGCCTAAGTTTTTACTTTTGTGGAAAATATTTTTTAAAGAGATTTCACAACTCTGTAAGGGTAAAAGTACATTGAAAAATTTTTTCGAAGAAGCTAGTGAGTTAAGTCGATCTGACGGTGGCGAGGATTAGAAATAAAAAATTCAACGATTCCATTAGAAAAGGCAACGTTTCGTTGGCTTGGTCTGCCAACCTCTTCAGGCTACAATGTTTTATTAAACAGAAAAAAACAATTAATACAATGTAATTAATAGAAACTAAAAACACTCGCGTAATACAATAATTAATACCTTAAATTATAACGTGTGTTACGTAGTACACATGAAGTCGATGTTAACGCAAAACATGAGATTGGTCAGTATTTATAGTATACACAGTAAAGGGTTGGTGTCTGTGTTTACAAACAAAACGCGTGAAAAAAATACTACGGTTCGCAAAAGTTTTTAAAGGTTTGTCAAGATTTTGTAGTTTAATTTTTCAAGGGATTTTTTGAAAGATGTAGTGGTAGACCATTTTTGGAGATATTTTCTAGAGAAAATAACAACGAATTATTTACAGAAATGATACTGTTATTGAAATGTACGACTTTAATTTAATGAGTAATACTAAAGATACGAAAAATGATTTTTTACGAAAAGGAAAACATTTTCATAGCAACTTTACAAGCAAATATTTGAAAGATATAAAGAGACAATTTGAAAATGAGAATGAGATACTGCTGATAACAAAAATCCGTTTCGTCAAAAATAGAAAACCTTTTTATAGGGATCATAGAAAATACTTAAAAAATAGTTTTTTATAAGCGTTTATTAGTAGTAAGGGGATCGGTATAGCGAGACAGCCCCCCGCGGTGCGGTGTGTAGGGGCCATGTGGCACCCCGCTGTGCGGCGTGTATGGGTCTCCAAGTGTGACAAGGTCATTAACCCAAGTGTTTACAGTAGCACGTGCGGCCACAAGCTCATTAGTGTAAACAATGGGGGGGTGATTTATTACCCCATAAATAATGGCCCACTTATGGCACCCGCCATGACGTCATGCCGCTATAGATGCCCTACGTGTGTTGCCGTATATGCCTTGATTCGAGGTGGTGGGGGGCGAGCATTTTGGCTGTCCGCGCTACGCCATAAAGATCCGTAGGGTGCTAGGCCTCTCGCTGTATAGACCGTGTGCTGTGTGTATGGGCCTCAAGTGTGAACAGAATTATTACCCCATAAATAATGTCCTACTTATCGCTCGCGCCATGACGCTATGCCGCTATACCTGCCCGGCGCGTGCCGGCGTATATGCCTCAACTCGGGAATGGTGGGGGAGAAACCTTTGGCTATACGCGCTACGCCATAAAGACCTCTCGCTGTATAGACCGCGTGCTGTGTGTATGGGTCACAAGTGTGACAAGGTCATTAGCAGGTGTGAACACAAGATAATAATGATAAACAATGGGTCGGATTATTACCCATAAATAACGGCCCACTTACCGCCCCCGCCATGACGCCATGCCGCTATACCTACCAGGCGCGTGCCGCCGTATATGCCCCGACTCGTCGTGGTGGTGGTGGTGGTGCGAGAGACCTTTGGCTATAGGCTCTACGCCATAAAATCCCATAGAGTGCTGGAGCGGGCCCTCTCGCTGTATAGACCGTGTGTGTGTGTGTGTGTGTGTTTGTGTGTGTGTTTGTGTTTGCGTGTGTGTGTGTGTGTGTGTGTGTGTGTGTGTGTATGTGTGTGTGTGTGTGTGTGTGTGTGTGTGTGTGTGTGTGTGTGTGTGTGTGTGTGTGTGTGTGTGTGTGTGTTCGTAATAAGTTGGGGTGGGAATAGGGAGTTGGTGTAAAGGAGAGGTCTGCAAATAAAAAAGCTGTTGATGAAAAAAAAAAATTTTTATTTATTTAATCGTAGAAGAAAGTTAGTCTTACGTTAACATAACTACCGACATCACGAACGCACAATTTTTATTTTAACTTATACACGAATTACTATTTTGCAGTTGGTCTTACGGCAATATAAATATCGACATCACTAACGCACGATTTTTATTTTAACTTATAATACGAATTACTATTTTAGAAGCACACCATACGCATTCAGTCAATCGCAAACATTTTATTTCGGTTGCACTTTTTAATCATTGTTTTTAAGCGCGAAATATAAAATTTGTATTTCGACGCTTTTCGAAAATGAAATTTACGACATGCCGGGTTTCCAGACGCTCTGATGAAAGCGCATATGTTTTGCCGCGGAGAACCTCGGCGAAATTTTTCCCGAATGAAAATTTTTTATTACTCTTTCATGGTTTAAGCACAGCAGCCTCGCAGAAGTTTCTGGCTCTACGAGCGCGCGTACGGGTCGAGTAGTTATTTTTATATCGGGATTATTTTTCACCCAGCTACACATTTTTAACGGAAAAAAGTTACCTCTTGCGCTTTGGTGAGATTTTCCAGAGACGGCACGAGAACATAACGTAAATAGATGCTCAAAAACCCTGAGGGAAAGGTATTTTCTGATACCACGTGTATACTGTATTCAAAACACTCGACGCCGTTGACACCGCCAAAAAGTCGCGCTATAAAAGCGGTGAGGGCCACTTACGGTCCTACCAGTCTTTCTTTCGAACGAGAAGCGTCACCATGGAGAATTTTGTCGCTTGTAAAAGTTTACGGGAAGCCGTATTGCGTCTCGCAGCGCAATCACGCTATAGTAGAGGCGGCGCGTGGCGTGCACGACTGAGGACGTTGTCTTCTACGGAACTTGTCAATCATTTACGACGCTTGTTACGGCTGACTGGTTATCGGGCGATAGCAAGATTATTTCGTACGTTCAGGCATTCGCGAGATGTACAGCGTACCATCGGGAAATTTGTGGTCGAGTGCAACTTGGACAGATTGCCTGTCTTTAGAAAGCTCATGAGCGAGTACGAGGAACTAATGGGTACGTGAAAAAATTTTTAATATTTTTCCTAAAATTTTTTAAAAATTTAGTTCTCTAAAAACATTTTTTCCAGCCTTAGAAGATTTATTGCGCGACAGCGATTCTGATAGCGAAAATATCGAAGCTGATGACGAGGAGAGCAGCGACGCCACTCACTTTGAGTGGAATGCCGATGATACACCGTCTCAACCAGGGCCGTCGGGGGTGGCAAGCGGTTCGGCACGCACTGATGGATGACAAAATCCTGTAGCTCGCAGGCTATCGTTTGACACTGATAGCGTCGCGGCTGATGACGGTAGCTCGCAGCAGCAAATTTGGGTCGCCGACGTACACAACGCACCTCTTTCCGACGATAATCCGCCTACAGAAACGGTGTCTGACAGCGAAGAGGAGCGCACCATAAGCCCGAACCTTATTAATGCGGAGGACCATGAAAGGGCGAATCTAGAAATGGAGGCGGTAGAAAATGAGCGAGAGTATATACAGGAGGCGTTATCATCATACGTGGAGCCGGGGGAAGCCGTTCACCGGGCGTTTTTGAGCGATCCTCCTCAGGTGTCAGCAGATGTAGGCATCGCGAATACCGCTGA
Organism: Torymus aiolomorphi; assembly: GCA_036365515.1. Taxonomy (NCBI): domain Eukaryota; kingdom Metazoa; phylum Arthropoda; class Insecta; order Hymenoptera; family Torymidae; genus Torymus; species Torymus aiolomorphi. Next base: position 51,402,191 of record CM070873.1, read on the forward strand.
AAATCGCTACAACATCTTGAGCAATTTTTGCCTTGGAGATCCCGGAGCATACGATAATAACTTTAACCCGTGGGACGAAGTTCATCTGCGTATAAATGAGCGTAAGTTAAATTAATTTTTCTTTTTTGTAATGTAAAAAAAAAAGAGCATGTTATTGAAAAACATATTTTTCTTTTTTAGTCATAAGACATCGGGATAGTATATCGTACCACTATCCCTATGACATTCCCGATATACCTGGGGTTTACGAGCGGTTTTTGAATATACTCCATTCACCACGCGCACAGGTGTTGCGTTGGTTTCATGACCAGGCGGAAAATATATTTTCTCCGTTGTATATGGAAATAGATCTCGCGGATCTATTAGTACGTGTAAGCGAAAGTTTTCGCGGGCCACCGGAAGAATAGAAAATGACTAAAAAAGAGAAATGTTTAAATAATATTAAAATCTGACGACAATTCATTTTATTCATTTAAAGACCCGTCAATCCCCTCTTCAGGTAGGCGCTGGTGAAGGTCGTAGCAGAAGCAACAGCAGCCACAGCAGCAGTAGCAGCATCACGCGCGACGACGAGGCTGACGCAGGGCCCGAGCGGTTTGTTATAGCTGCCGAGGAAGAGCAGTACATGCGTAGGTTTGCTGTTCACGGCCCCACGGTCAGTTTTAATATACGTGACCCACCTGCCGGGGAAAACCCTGTATTATGGCTCGAGGAAAGCATTAGAGACATTTGCGAATACATTACATCTAACGTTCCACCTAGCACATTAATCGGCGTGAGTATTCGTAGTGATCGGTTTGCGCGGGGGCCCGGAGGGTTGTCGTTCAGGCCTATTGAAAATTTCAGTTACTTAGATTTATGGAATTTGATAAATTCTATAAGTCAAAGTAACGCAGTTTTGGGTATCGATGACACACTACCCTTACAAATATATTACGTTGAAATGCCTGTTGGCGCAGGGAGACCATGACCAAAACAAGCGCTAAGCATAGGTAGTCATCGTAAACGCTCGATCGTAACAATAAAAAACGAGGACAATTTATATTTACCGCGCGCGCTCGTAGTCGCGAGAGCACACTTAGCTCTTAAAACATCCGAATGCCTGGCGACGCGCGACGAGTGGCGCGTAATCCGTGACGGCCGGCGAAAATTACAGAAAGAGCGCGCAGAGAAACTCGTGCACGATGCAGGAGTTATTTTACCACTAGAGGGGTGTGGATTCCGCGAGTTGACGGCGTTTCAAGATTTTTTTGCTGCGGAGGGTATTGCTATGGTTATATTTGAAAAGTGTAACCTGGGTAGCGGCGAACCCCCGTTATTTGACGGCCGAAACAAGATTCAAGATTTAAATGCACCGCTTCACGGTGTTATTTATTTAATCTTTGAGGAGCAGTCTAGACACTCTAGACACTTTAACGTGATCACTAATTTATTTGCTGCGGCCGGGTCAAAATTTTTTTGCTCTTATTGTAACAAGGGTTTTCGCCGTATTGGGCAACACAAGTGTAAACGAACTTGTGAATCTTGCTTTGTTGCACCTCCATGTAGGAGTGAGGGTGTAGAAATGATAGAGTGCACAGAGTGTGGACGTAAATTTTTCGGACATGGTTGTTTCGTTAATCACAAGCGCGCGGATTCGTATAAAAAAAATAATCGCAAAGTGTGCGACGTCGTGCGGCTATGCGGAAATTATTTAAAAATAGTAAATACGCAGCACAGTCAACACGAGTGTGGTATTAGTTATTGCAAACAATGTTCGAAGCGGCAGCCGTTCAATCATGCATGTTTCATGCATCCAATTGGTGGTGGTGGTGACTTGAAAGCGGAAAAAAAATTTTTATACATTTTTTACGATTTTGAGACCCGTCAGGATACGCCGTATGGAGAAAACGCCCGAATTCACGTGCCGAATCTCTGTGTCGCGCATCAGGTTTGCACGGATTGCATAGACGTGGACGACCTTAAAATCATTTGTAGCAAATGCGGCGTGCGCGAGTTCATTTTCACAGACGATCCGGTAAAACAGCTCTTGAGCTTGTGCATTCGAGAAAGCACTGAATTTTCCGAAATTGCATGCATCGCGCACAATGCCAAGGCTTTTGATGCTCAATTCATTTTAAAAGAATTGGCCGAAAACTCTGAGCGCACAGCCCCCAGCGTCATTTTGAACGGTCAAAATATTACAATGTTGAAGTACGGCCGAATCAAGTTTATCGACACCATCAACTATTTTCAAATGAAATTGAGTGCTCTACCAGCTACCTTCGGTTTACCCGAAAGTAGTAAGAAGGGCTATTTTCCACATCTGTTTAACACCCTTGAGAACCAGCGGTACGTTGGGCCTCTACCAGCGCTAGAGTTTTATTGCCCTGACACTATGTCGCCAGCTGAGCGGGCCGTTTTTCTCGAGTGGCATGAAAATACAAGTCCTGGCTATATATTCGACTTTCAAAAAGAGATAGTCGAATATTCCCAGATGGACGTGGCAATACTGAGGCGCGCGTGTATACAATTTCGAAAAATTTTTCTCGAGGTAGGCGAAACGGACCCGTTCGTATCAGCGTGTACAATCGCGTCGGCGTGTTCGTACGTTTTTCGTAAAAATTTTTAGTTCCGAATACTATAGGAATAATTCCACCGAACGGTTATAGGCGCGCTGACAAACACTCGCAAAAATCAATAGAGTGGTTACTGTATTGCGAGCGCGAGATCGGTCGGGAAATCGTACATGCAGGGAGGACGCGTGAGTTCCGCTTGCCCGAGGGATTTTTAGTGGACGGTTACCTACCTGCTTTCCCTCCCGGAGAGAGGGAAGCAGCTAAGGGAATCGTTTTTGAATTTCAAGGTTGTTACGTGCACGGTTGCCCGCGATGTTTTACGAATAACCGATAATCGGTAAAAAATAAGTTTAATCAAACGTATGCACAGGCGAACGAAAGTGTACAGGTAAAAGTCGGACGAATGCGGAGTCTCGGCTACGAAGTGCGCGAGATGTGGGAGTGTGAATTCGATGGGATAAAAAGGCAACAGCCCGAGTTCGTACGGTATCTGGATACTCATCCGATAGTGAGTAGAATAACGCTCAATCGGTATGCGTTTTTCGGTGGGCGAACTGAAAATATAGTCACCTCTTGCACTGTAGAGCCGGGTGAAGAGATCAAATATACTGATATTTGCTCTCTTTACCCGTATATATGTAAGCGAGGCCGCTTTCCTATCGGTCACCCGCACATTTACATAGGCTCGGAATGCGCCGCGTTAACGAATGGCCAGAATAACAATCTCGCGCGCGTCGAAGGGCTCGTCAAATGCAAAATTTTGCCACCGCGAAATTTATTATTGCCCGTATTACCGGTAAAAATGCACGGGCGCCTTATTTTTGGTCTCTGTCGTTCCTGCTGTGAGGAAATGCGTCAGGACGACTGCAACCACGAACAAGTCACCGAGCGTGAGTTTAGCGGGACATGGGTAGTGCACGAGTTACAGAAAGCAATCGAATTGGGCTACAGCGTGACTGAGATATTTGTCATATGGCAATATAAGAGCACACAGTATGACCAGTGCAGCGGTGAGGGTGGTCTGTTTGCCGCGTACGTAAATACCTTCCTTCGGTTGAAACAACAAGCGAGCGGGTGGCCGTCTTGGTGTACAGATGATACTACCAAAGAGCGTTATATTGACGAGTACGAGCGCGAAGAAGGAATAAGGTTAGACCGGGAAAAGATTGAAAAAAATTCGGGTTTACGTTCGGTCGCAAAACTCTGCTTAAATTCATTTTGGGGAAAGTTTGGGCAACGCTCGAATTTAAAACAAACGGATGTGGTCAACACGCGCGAGGGGCTACTGAAACTGCCCACGACGCCTGAAAAGGAAGTTTTCGACGTGCTTCCGGTTAGCGAGGATCTTTTGTACGCAAATTGGCGCTATAAAGAGGACACTGTAGAGTCGTCGCCGAACACAAATGTGGTACTAGCAGCCTACACCACCGAGCAGGCGCGTCTCGAGATTTACTCGTATATAGAAAAGTTTTCGGCCAACCGCGTTCTCTACCTGGATACCGATTCGTGTATATTCAAGTGCAGCGAAAAAGACCCTTCAGAGTATAGGCCTCCTTTAGGCACTCTTCTCGGCAGCATGACGGACGAGCTCAAGGGCGACGGAGAGGGAGCTTATATTACCAGCTTTCTCTCCGGGGGTCCGAAATTTTATGCCTTTCGTGCGATCGTCCCATCGATCGGCATCACTCATGAGTGCTGTAAAGGGAATTTCTCTTAATAGCGCCAATACGAGCAAGATCAATTTCGGTAGTATCGAGCGCTTGATCGCAGAGTATTTCGATAACGACGAGAGCTCGCCTATCGTTTTGAAATACAATGCGATCAGACGCACTCGCACGCATGAGGTCATTACGCGCAGCGAAAAAAAATCCTGTTCCATAGTTATGAGAAAGCGAAGATATTTCCAACACGACGTTTCGCTTCCTTTCGGCTATAAGCGCAATTGAATAATTGTATACTTTAATTCGTTGAATGTTGTATCTTTTGTATATTTTTCATAATAATAATAATAAAAATGTATTGTAGATATTTAAACTTTTTTTATGTGTTAATTATTTTTCCCCCATATCCCCTCATCCCACGTACCTATTTATAGCGGAGATCAGCTAACCCCCGCGCGCGCGTGCCGCGGAGATCAACGGAACAATGCATTAAACACGCAGCGATGGTTGCTTATAGCCGCGAAAGTCACCTGATCAACACGGTAAATATACTTATCCGCGCGAGAGCCGGAGTATGCTAATGACTGCGGAAGTCACCACCGCGGAAGTCACCACCGCGGTGATATGGTGATCTCCGCGCGCGCGCGCCCCTGCACAGTGGGAAATTTTATTGAAAAAAGTTTCAAAATTCAGGCTACACTCGAAAAATAGTGGAATCGCTTAGTTCTTTATAACAATCGGTAGGTTTGATATTAATCTTCAATATTATATTTATCCTTTTTCGAAGTATTTCACTGTGTAATAGTTGCCAATGACCCAAGAACCGAAAAAAGTGAAAATTAGCTTTTTTCGCTATAAATATTCGTGCTGCGATAGAAAAATGGCTATTTTTTTAATTTGAATTAATGAGTGAAAAAATAGCTTGTATACTTTTCGTACATATGAGTATATAAGTTATGTAGTTATATTTATTATATTATAAATACAATATATATTTATATATTTATTTATATATATATATATATATATATATATATATATATATATATATATATATCACATAATATATAATATAATAAATTTATTGTCATATTTATATTTATTTAAAAATATCAATAAATAAAAATAATAATGAACAATTATTATGTAAGATTTCAAATTTGAATTTCTGTGTAGTGTAAAAAAAATTAACATATAGTCCACTGCATATTCAAATGTGTAAACTATCATTATTTGCCAGTATACTCCATGTATATTTCAGTACAAAAACTATATTTATTTTATAATAATCAATAAATAAAGATAAAAATATACGATTTCGAGTCCAATTAAGAAATTAATGTCTACCTAATATCTACACTAATACATGTTACTGTAGGTTTCAAAGATTTAGTAAATCTTTTTGTAACTAGAAAATCTTACATGAATCTTAATTTTAATACTAAAAAATGGTTTACTTTTAAAAATCATATTGAGCTAAATACATAAAATATTAACGCTTTTTAAATAATCACTATTTTGAAATGTATGCCCTTATGCTACGTCTTATATGTTTATATGTACAAGGCAGTATTCATTATATTTATTTACGCCGCATATTTGTACAAGCTGCAGCTGTAGGAGCTTATGAGTATTGTCGTCTAACAAAATTTTCTTACTTATATTTATCAGACTTATTGAAACTTTCGACGAGTAAACTAAAATAAGTCGGTAAAATATGTCGAATTTCACATTAAGAATAAAAAATTTAGAATTATTTAACATTCTTAAAAAATTTTCGCATCTTAAGATACATCTCAGAAAAGAAGCCTCACTAAATAATTTAGTTGAAATGTATAGTTTAAAAGACGTAAATTTTATAAAGGCTTTGAAGTGTCAGCTTAAAAACTGCTTTCATACTAACTATCAAAGGCGATATAACAATTTAACATCTGGTAAGAAAAATACATTTGAGGAAAAAAACAAAGATTGGTTGGATCATTATTTTGAGTTCAATTATACAGTGTAACGAGGTTCAGTTCCGGAGGTATTAATCCCTCTCAGGGGTTCGCTGGGTAATATACGGGTGTAATCTACGCCCGGGCAACTCACCGTTGTAGAATCACCTGTAGTCCGGCAGAAGCGCCTCGGCACAGGTTCCGAACATGCGAGCCCGGCTTCTATTGTAGAAAACCTAGGCCGCCTTCCCCTAGAACCGGCGCTGCGCTCTGCCGCTGCTGCCAACTCCTGCCCGCGAACTACCGGCTGCTCGCAAAGACCTAGCGTTACCAGCGCAGCCGGCTTTTCCCGCGTACAACGCCGCTCGGGCTAACCTCTCTAGCGGCTATTGAGATACTTACACCCTGCTACCTTGTCCCCTCCAGGAGACGATGTGCTCGGCTAACTGCAGCTGCTGAAATGGGTAGAGGGCGGTATTCGGGAAATCATGCATAGGTTAAGGCGCGCTCAATAAATACTCGTGACTCGACAAGTTAAGATAAAAACAAGGTTTTAATACGAAGAAGATGGTCGCGCAAGGGGCGCGAAACCCGAACAAACTGTATTACAACCCGCGACAGGCCGAGACTTCAACTACCGCATGCACGCTGGTGGTTACGGCGGAGCCGCTTATCCGCGGGTGACGGGGGGGGGGGGGATGCACCACGCGCCCGTCACCAAGAAGCATCGATGCAAGTATAAGCCCTACTTACTCGAGGCTGGCCAGCCATCGCACGCGGTGCTCTCGCCGTTCCTTTCTCTCTCTCTTCCTCGCGCTCCGCTGCCCTCGTGCCCTCTCTCTCTCGCTCCTCCACTCCTCGCAGTGGTGGCGGCGTGGTCACGTGGGTGGCGGCGGGCTCTCTCTCGCACTTCACACACGTTTCTTTTTCTTTCTCGCGTCGCGACCTCCGCGGACACTTGTTGCGCGTGATGGCGAACAACTCAACATGGCCGCGGCGTCCTTTTCGAGGCAGCACCGCGGCTTCTTCCCCGTTTGTCTCGGGAGCGCGCCGCGCGGCGCGCCACGGAGCACTCCAGGCAGGAGCGCGCTAGCTTCGCTCCCGCTTTACGTAGTTCACGATTCTCATTATCAGCGCCCGTTACACCCCCCACCCAGATTTGACGTCCCACGGACGTCTCATCGAGGAAGGATAGGAAAGGACGACGAAATGAAGTCTCTACTACGGGTTGGTTGGAATCAGACTTTATTGACTCAAATCACTTCTTGTCCTCTTTCTTTCTTCGGTCCCCCTAGGTCCCATCTGGCCTCGGCTGCTTCGGCGGCAGGGGTGGATGGTTGGCTCGGTCTGGGCACCGGCGCGCTTGTGAGACGCCGGGCCTCCCACAGACCGAGCAGAACCGGATCCTGGCCGCCGCGGCTGGGGGCGGCTTGCTCGAGCCCTCACCCTGACGCATGGCTCTGGCGAGACGCTCCTCTAGGCGTCGCGCCTGTTCCACACGGGCGCGCGCCCCTAGGAGCGCCTCCTCTTCCGCCAGGCGTTGGATCCGGGCCTGCTCGAGCTCGGCCTGGACGCGGGCCCTCACTCTCTCTCTCTCTCGCCCCTCTTTGGCTTGGCGGCTGGCTTCCTTCCGCGCGGTGGCCCAGGCGGCGGACTGCTCGAGCTCAGCTCTTTTGGTCTCGATTAGCCGTCGCCACCGGGCAACCGAGTCCTGGGGTGCTGGGCCGTCGAAGCCCTCGAAGAGAGCGAAGGCCTCCTCCCGAGCCTTGGTGGCCTCTTGTTGGAGGCGACGCGCGCGCTCCAAGACGCCCTCTACCTCTGCCCAGGTGGAGGGAGAACGAGGCGAGTCGCCTGCCTCCGTCTGCGTGCCCTGGTCGCAGGTGGACGGGGCCTTCCTTGGCCAGCCAAGGGGAATTGGCGCGTCGGGGCGCGAGCGCTGATCGTCCCGCGGCGAGGAGATGAGCACGCTCGGGCTGGCGCGGTCAGTCTCCGCGTACCCGCCGTCCCCCTCCTCGATCACGGGGCGCTCCCAGGCGAGGTCCTTTTCGCGCTCTCGCTCCTTGGCCAGCTGGTCCTCCTTCAGTAGGTGGAGAAGGGCCTCCACTGTGCCCTCCATCGCTTCTCCCAGGCCCATACGCATCAGGGCCGCCAGGGCCTGATTCAGGTCCTCCTCGGAGACCTCCAGAATCTGTAACAGAGAAGGGTGGTGAGGGTGAGGCAGGCGTTGGTAGCAGGGGGGTGGTCGTCGCCGGCACGCCGTGGTGTCCCACCGGCCGCGACGTTGGGGGGACCGGGAAGTCTAGGCGGCTTTTCGAGGACGCCCGCGTCCTCGCCGCGGCACAGTGTTCTATTTTGAAAAAAAATGGACAAAATGAAATATCTCGCGAACGGATATCGATAGCCGGATGAATCCAACTGCATTTTAAAGTTGAAGTAATGTACAATAAAGGAAAAATAGTCCAGTACTGATCATTTGGCCCTGTGACCTTGGAAATGAAAAATGAAAGTCGAATAAATAACGTATTTTTGGCTTTTTCATTGTAGACTTTCTGGCTATCAATTTTTTCGATCAAAAAAATATGTACTTCTGTAGTGTTTGATGCAAGGAATCCGAATTTGATGTCAGAATTGTCCTAACGCACACCAATTTGTTTTTAAATCTCAAAACTCCATAAAAAATACGAAAAATTCACCCTGAAAAAATGGAGCATTATTGAGTAATTTCGACTTCAAATTCGGATTCAGCGAATCAAAATACATGGGTACATAAATACAAGTACACAAATTTGTAGGCGCATATATGAATTATTAAAATTTAAGAGTTATTAAAAAATGGCATTTTTTACAATATTTTCATGCTCTTTAATAAAATTGTATTAAATACAAGCATTTGTGTACCCATGTATTATGATAAGCTGAATCTAAATCCGAAGTCGAAATTACTCAATAATATTCCATTTCTTCCAGGGTGAATTTTTCGTATTTTTTATGGAGTTTTCAGCTTTAAAAACAAATTGGTGTGCGATAGGACAATTCTGACATCAAATTCGGATTCCTTGCATCAAACACTACAGGAGTACATATTTTTTTGATCGAAAAAATTGATAGCCAGAAAGTCTACAATGAAAAAGCCGAAAATACGTTATTTATTCGACTTTTATTTTTCATTTCCAAGGTCACAGGGCCAAATGATCAGTACTGGACTGTTTTTCCTTTATTGTACATTACTTCAACTTGAAAATGCAGTTGGATTCATCCGGCTATCGATATCCGTTCGCGAGATATTTTATTTTGTCCATTTTTTTTCAAAATAGAACACTGTGCGCGGTTGGGATGGGACGGATGTCACTGCCGGGGTAGGCCCGAGTGGGTCAACTACCGCTGCTCGGGCTCCCGCGGGTCTTCCACGTCCCATTCGTGGAGGAGATGAGGCGGGCGGGGTTGTCGGGTTCTGCTTGAGTGGGCCAACTGCCTCTGCTCGAGCGCCCGGGAGCCTCCCGCGTCTCCTCGGTAGTCTTTCGTCCCTGAGGGCGACGCCGAGGGGCTCGCGCATTGGCGCAGCCTCCGCGTCGACCGTCTCCCCCGGCTCATCGGGTTCTGGCGACTCCGAGTGGTAGCTTCTCAGCTGTTCTGCAGCTACCACTTCCTCTACCTGGCCTCCGTCACCTACTAAGCGGTAGGTGTTCGGACCAAGGGCGTTAGTAATCCAATACGGACCATCGAACTTCGGCGCCAGCTTCGCTGCAACGCCTTTGGCGGCCGAGGATAGGGGGTGGCTGCGCTTCCACACTCTGTCGCCCGGTTTGAAAGTTGGCTCGCGCCGGCCGGCGTTATAGTAGCCGGCTCGGCGCTCTTGAGCCGCTCGCGCGCTCGAAGCGGGGTGCGCCTGTAGTCCTGGAAGGGTCTCCATTCGCTCCTTCCAGCGAGCCAAACTTTCCTCTTGAGCCGGAACTTCCGCCGCCACCTCTTGCATCCTCCGTTGCGTACCAGGGGGTTCTGGCTGTCTCCCATAAAGCATTAGAGCCGGGCTCATCCCGGTAGAACTTTGCTCAGCCGTATTTATGGCGAAGAGAAGTTCCGGAAGCTTCTCGTCCCACGCACTATGCCGCTCCTTAAGGTAGGAAGCGACCATCGTTTTTAGGGTACGGTTGGCTCGTTCCACGGGGTTAGCTTGAGGGTGATAGGGAGGAGTGTGAGTGTGGTGCACGCCACGCTCCAGCAGGAAGTCTTCCACGGCATGGTTCTTGAACTCTGTGCCGTTGTCTGACAGGAAGACTTCCGGGCAACCGAATCGGAGGAAGACCATCCGATTCAGTTCCGCTATCACCATCTTGGCGTTTGCCTTGCGTATGGGAGAGGCCTCTACCCATCTGGTGAACAGATCTTGGAACACCAGGATGTACTCGCAACCTTTGGAGCTTCGAGGCAACGGTCCGATAATGTCTCCAGCCACGACCTGCCAGGGTTTGTCTATTACCCGGCGTCCCATGAGGCCGGCTGGAGCCCTTTGCTCCACCTTGAAGCGCTGGCACGTCTCGCAGTTTCGCACGTACTCCTGCGTATCCGCATAGTACCGCGGCCAGTAATGGCGCAGCGCGACTCTGGCGAACGTCTTCTCTCTGCCGAGGTGTCCAGCGGTGGCGTCGTCGTGGCATTCTTGCAACACCTCGCGACGATGTTCTTCCGGTAGTACCAGTTTTCAGGCATCGTCCTCGTCGCCGAGGGTTGAGTCTACCTCTGAGTTCGGGCGGTACCGATAGAGACTGCCTGCTACGAGTTTGTAGGTGGTGTAGTCATTGGGTTGCTCCTTGACCTTGGCGCACCACTCCTGATACCACGTGTCCGCGGTGTCGGTGAACCACGACACCGCGGCCACTTCTAGCCCATCCTCATCCTCATATATACGAGAGAGGGCGTCTGCCACGTGGTTCAAGGCGCCTTTGCGGTGTTCGACGGTGAATTGGTGGCCTTGCAGCTCCAATGCCCAACGAGCCAACCGGCTCGTGGGGTTTTTCAGTTGGCAGAGCCACCGCAAGCTGCTGTGGTCTGTCACTACCTTAAACTCGTAGGACTCGATGTACGGACGAAACTTTTGTATCGCCCATACTACTGCGAGGCATTCTCGCTCGGTCACGCTGAGGTTGCGCTCCGCCGGTGTAAGCACGCGGCTCGCGAACTCGATCACCCGCTCCTGCTCTTCCCAATCTTGAAGGAGCACTGCCCCTAGGCCCACGTCGCTCGCAATCGTCTGCACGATGTATAACCCCTCGGGGTGAGGTCGGTGCAGAGCCGGCGCGGTCATCACCATCGCTCTCAGCAGCTCGAAAGCCTACTGCTGCTCCTCGAGCCACTCATACTTCTGGTTCTTCTTAGTCAGGTTTGTGAGCGGCTCAGCGATGGTGGCGTAGTTCGGTATGAATCTTCGATACCACAAGGTGGTGCCTAGGAACCTTCGCAGTGCCTTCAGGTTCGGGGGCGCTGGGTAATTCTTAATTGGTTCAATCTTGGCCGGGTTAGGCCTCGTGCCGTCCCGGTTAACCAAGAATCACAGGTAGGCTACTTCTGGCTTGCAGAAAACACACTTATCTGCGTTAAGCGTCAATCCAGCGGCTACTAGCCGTTCTAGCACCATTCGGAGGCACTCCTTATGCTTCTCGAATGTCTCGGCGACAATTATGATGTCGTCGAGATAGGCATAGACGTACGGCTCTAGCTCGGGTCCGAGCAGCTGGTCTATGAGTCGCTGAAAGGTGGCGGGCGCGTTCGTCAGCCCATACGGCATTCGCCGAAATTGGTATAGCCCCATCCCAGGGACTGTAAAGGCCGTTATGGGCCGCGCTTCCGCTGCCAGAGGTATCTGGTGATACGCACTCTTAAGGTCGAGCGTGGAGATGAACTTCGCCTTCCTTAGTTTCCGCAGAATATCCTGCACATTCGGCAGGGGATAGGCGTCCGGTTCTGTGACTGCGTTTACCTTGCGCAGGTCTTCACAGAACCGCCGTGTCCCATCACTCTTGCGGGTCATCACGATAGGGCTCGACCAACCGCTGCGGGAGGGCTCGATCACTCCTTTCTCGAGCATCTCCCGCACCTGCGGTGCATCTCTTCTTGCACTTTATCCGAGACTGGATAGTGCTTCTGTTTGATCGGCCGATCGTCCCGCAGAGTGATCCCATGCTCCACGCCTTTTACGTATCCTAAGCCTGGCGGAAGCTTGCTCAGGATGGAGTTAACCATTTCCTTCAGCTCCGCCAGCTGAAGGTCCGTAGCGTCCTCGAGCCCGATGGCGGACACTGCGCTGGGATCAGCGCCCGTTACAACAGAAAAAAGTGATTTAGAACCTGAGAATACTCCGAGTAAGTATTTTAAATTTCAATTTAAGTTGATCATTTTACTTTATCATGACTACACTTTTCTGTAACTAATTTACGTAAATTAGTTAGAGGTAAAAATAAGTGATAATATGTAAATTTTCTCAAACTTCATTTATTTTAAAAAATACAAAAATCAATTATTTATTTCAATTACTTTTACACTACGATTTTTATAAATATAAATAATTATTATTTAATTTAACGTATACGCGCATAATATTATACATTAAATAAAAAACTTCTGATATTTTTATGCATGATTTGTACTGTACATAATTATATGAGATGAGTGTTAATGTTGCAGAAATTAAATACAGCCAAAGGCAGTAGATTTTTTTTACAAAACTTAAAATTACTGAGGGGTAAAATTATAAATACAACATTCAAATTTTTTTCTGTCAATAAAGAATATAAAACAGTTTATTTCGATATAAATATTTTACATAGAATAACGAAAGTACGTGCACGATATTGGTACAATATTGGTACAGTACTATTTTGACAATATTGGTGTAAAATATAATATATATATAATTTTATAATTTTAATATGATATATAAATGATTTTTTATAATTTTTTATAATTTTTTTATTTATTATAACAAACTGTTGCTACCGGTATTTTTAGATCACAGTCGTCCAACACTTTCATATGAAAACTCAGCAAAAAAAACTAAAGAAATTAAGTTAATAAATTTAAGAAAATGAGTAGCGAAGAATGTTATGCAGTTGCTCAAAAAAAATGGAATTGGACGGAAATCTTAAAGGTTCTAAATTGATGGATATCATCACTGATCCAGAATCAGCTAACATATTGTTCACAGTAGCTAATAAAGAAACACCTAAGAAGATGACTCCAGAAGAAGCTGTGGGTTTAATAGCAGACGCACACCTAACAAAAGACAAATACCAAAAGATCAGAAGTTCTGCAAAAAAAGCCGGCCATGACATATATCCATTATACGAAGAGGTAAATTTGAAATTTGTGAATTTAATTATAAATTTGTATGAAAAAAAATTTATTTGTATCATATCATACGTGTGACAAGTTAGCTCGCACTCGCACGAGCGCGCGCATGCACACACACAAACATGCGCGCGCGCGTACTTTAATGTTTATGCGTAATTAAGTAGTAATTTAATGTATTATATTTAATTAATGGTTAATAAAAATATCATTAACACATGAACAGGTTCTTAAAGAAAAAAGAAAAACGTACCCTGATAATATAAGTATTACAGAAACTAAATGCGAAGTACGTCTTCAAGACTTATTAGATCACACTATTAAGAGACTTATGGAATTCTTAGATCTTCAATTTGAAAATCATGAAAAACTAAAACTTATTGTGAAATATGGTTTTGACGGTACAAACGCCAAGTGCTATAAGCAACCTGCTAATGACAGTAATGCTTTTACTGATAGTGTTTTCTGTGTGTCACTTTTACCACTGCAATTGATAGACAAAAATACAGGAGAGATTTACTGGGTCAATCCTCGTCCTTCTTCTACTCGTTTTTGTAGACCCATAAAAATTTTATTTCAAAAAGAAACTGACGAATTATGTCGTTTAAAAGAAGAGTACTTAAAACATCAAATTGATAACATACGACCTTTTGAAAATTGTGGCTGTACCATCGAAACAGAAATGATTCTGACTATGATTGACGGGAAGGTATTATATATTCAAGATTATTTTCAACAGATTTAATAAATTGATCAAGCTAATAACATTTTAAATAAAATTTATTCGTATGTAGGTTTGTAGTGCATTGAATGGTACATCAAGCCAGACATGTTTTGTGTGTGGTGCTACAATTTCTCAATTAAACAACATTGATATATGTTCAAACCGAACCATTAATCAAGGCTCATTAAAATACGGATTTTCGATATTACATGCAAATATTCGTTTTATGGAGTTAGTTTTGCATGTATCATATCGTATTGATTTCAAAAAATGGAGAGTGAGTTCTACAAAAACTGTAATTGTTGTTGATAAAAATATCTCCACTTAGTGTAAAATATTATATTTCGTTTTTAGATTTCACCTGAAAATAAACAAAATGCACAAGAAAAAAAAGCCTTCATACAAAGTGAGTTGCGTAAGGAACTGGGTATATTAGTAGATGCCTCAACGTCAAATTTTGGAAATACTAATGATGGCAATACTGCTAGGAAATTTTTTGCTAACACAGCAGCTGTGGCTCGAGTTACAGGTAGAAAATGCAACAGCTCGTTTCAAAATATCTTTTTTCATATTTATTATTTACTTGTTCATGAGTTACATTTTTTTTTTTTTTTAATTTCATTAGGTTTTGATAAAGAGCTGCTTGACAGATTTAAGGTAGTATTGGCTGTGATATCAAGTCATAAAGAAATAGATGCTGATGCTTTTCGGGTGTATTGCCGTGAAACAGCTCGAAAATACGTGGAAAAATACAACTGGTATTATATGCCTCCATCGATGCACGTCATCTTAGTGCATGGTCATGAATTCATGAAAGATCTTTTACTACCAATGGGCTTGTTATCAGAAGAAGCTCAAGAGCAAACCACAATAATCTCAAAAGATTTCGTGAAAGTTTTTCAAGAAAAACTTCAAGGTATTGTTTTAATATATAATATACATTTATATTTGTTAATAATTAAAACGCAAACGCAGATCTATATTTGTTGTAAATATATTTAGACGCACACGCACATGCACACGCACACACACGCGCGCATACACAGTCATTCTCAAAAATTACTTTAGAATATTTAATTATAATTTATTAATGAATTTTTACAGACTCGATACCAACAGAGATATTTTCAATCGCATGTTTCTATGCTCAGATCCGAAGATATCTTTAATAAGAAAGCTACCGGAAAAGAGGATCAACAAATTAACAGAAGAAATGAAAAAACTGTTAAAAAAAAGTTATGTAGACAGTAATCAGGAAATTACATCTTCAGATGAATCGAGTGCAACCGATTATGAAATTTCGGATTCTGAAGAAGAGTCATAAATTTTTTTATACTATATATAGAAAAAAAAATTTGAAATCTTACACATTAATTTTTCATTATTATTTGTATTTATTGATATTATTAAATAAATATAACTGTGATAATAAATGTATTACACATTTGTTAATGCATTATATTATACATTATGTGATATATATATTACATTTATAATATAATAAATATAACTATACATATAACTTATATACTCATATGTACGAAAAGTATACAAGCTATTTTTTCACTCATTAATTCAAATAAAAAAGTACCCATTTTTCGATCGCAGCGCGAATATTAATAGCAAAAAAAGCTAATTTTCACTTTTTAAGGTTCTTGGGTCATTGGCAGCTATTACACAGCGAAATACTTCGAAAAAGGATAAATATATTATTGAAGATTAATATCAAACCTACCGATTGTTATAAAGAACTAAGCGATTCCGCTATTTTTCGAGTGTAGTGTTAAGTCCGGAAATAAGTGGAAATAAGTAGTAATTGGTTTTATGTAAGTTTATTATATAAAATACAATAATTTATTACCAATACAATCTGCTGGCTTCTGGTAGATCGATGTGTTGTAATTTCAATTACAATTCTTTTTTATAACGCTTACTTTTATAAATTTACTATAAATAACTTATACGATCTGCTTACTAGACGAGTAAGGCTTACGATTACAATTTGAATAACTTATAAAATCTGCTTACTAGATGTGTAAGGCTTACGGTTTCAACTTCTCGATGTCGTAGAGGTACACGGAGTTCGCCAGGTTTCTTGTACGCTGTGACTGATTCGCGTGACACACATCACTTCTTTTATAATACAAAATAATTAGGTTAAAGATGAGCCCGGTGACAGTAAATCGAGATCATCTTATTTTGCAATGTAAACTTCGTCAGTCGTATACGATTCGGCGATGGCATTGAGAAATGCTGACCTTAAAGAGAATATCGTACGTTGTTTTTCGCAAGTGTGATGACCTACTACGTCACGGCGCCGCATGAGCAAAATGCTGTGTTTGTAAAAAATTGCATTCCCGCTTTTATGTGTCAGGAAATATCTGATACTAATTATGCTTTTTCTTTAAAATGAGAATACGTCTCCGGACGTAACAGTAGCCTGAATTTTGAAACTTTTTTCAATAAAATTTCCCACTGTGCGCCGCCGCCGCAGCCGCCGCCGCGGGGATCGTAAATATCGTAGCATAGCTATATGCGGTGATGTTTTCAACGTACTTCATCGTCAGCTGAGCGCGTGAGCGAGTTAAGGGTTTAAAAAAGGCTGCACGCGTGTAATTTTCTTTATTCGCGTCGTAAACATGGACACGCGATGGAAGCATCCTTTTACTTGCTGCGTGTGCGGCCCCACAGGCTGTGGTAAAACTTTATTCGTTAAAAGCTTTCTCGCCTACCTGCCAGAGGTCTGCGACGCACGTTTTGACCGTGTCTTATTTTATTACGCCGAATGGCAAGACGCGTACAGACGAGATTTTAAACCCAACGGGGCACCCATCGAGTTTCGAGAGGGCCTTCCACAGATGGCGGATTACTCGAGTGACAATAAGAAAAAAAAGTTACTCATTCTCGACGACCTCATGCGTGAATCGTCGAGCGATGTTATTTTAGATTTATTTACAAAGGGTAGTCATCACAAAAATATTAGCGTAATATTCGTTACGCAAAACGTATTTCACAAAGGTAAGGCACAGCGCGACATTAGTTTGAATACCAAGTATCTGCTATTGTTCAAAAATCCTCGCGACAGAGCACAAATACAGCACCACGCGAGACAAATTTTTCCGGAAGATTCGGCTTTTTTGCGTGAGGCCTATCTAGACGCCACGCGTGAACCTCACTCCTATCTTTTTATCGATCTCTCTCAAGCCTGCTTAGACGAGTTTAGATTTCGAGCAAACATATTTCCCAATGCCGGGACGCACGTTGCCTACGTGCCCAAGTACTTCAAATCGCGGTGAATGTGGCGTGCGTTAATCAGTCGGGAAAAAACTATGGCGCCGATAGGTCGTAAAGCGATAGCCTGCGGTAAACATTTCTCGAAAAGAAACCTTGCTCTCTTGAACGCTCTTTGTCATGGGGCCAAAAGACATCGTGTTGCTATAGCGCGCACAGCTGATAAACCTCTCGTCAGATGCATATGCGAGTGTGTGTTGAACGTTTTGCAGGGCGTCGTAAAACTAAGCGATTCCGAAAAGGTCCGATTGCGTAAACATAAGCAAACGCTGCGTAAACTGATCTCTACTGGTGATAGAGGCAGCGGTACTTGGAAATCGAAGAAACGTGTCATTATACAAAACGGCGGGTCGTTTTTACCACTCTTACGCGCATCGATCGTAGGAGCGCTTATCTCAAAACTATTTGACTCGAAACATGGAGCGAGCTCGTAAGATGATCCTTGTGCCGGAGCCGCCACCGGAGTCATCGCAATCTAAAGTCATGGAGGAGGAGGGGGCGAGGAATATGAATGAAAAAACTCTGCAAACACCAGGTGATCATTTTTCTCGTCTGGATGGTGAAATGTACGATGTTTTACGCTCAAAAGCAGCTAGAGACGATTACGAGAAGTGCGTAAAATATCTACAGATTTTACGTCGATATCTTTTCTTCCGTGATAACGAGCGTAGCGCTGAACGTAAGGAGCACCCTGAAATAGACGAGGTCGAAGAGGCGCTTGCACCACTGTCCGAGGACGACATACCCGTGGGGGTACCGAAAGTACACGCGCGCAAAGCGCGTCTCTTGCTTCGCCATTGGAAAGTCACTGTACCCGAGCGCCTCAAGTGGGATAACTCAGGCACTATTACTATAAATAGTCGTGTAATTGCTCGGTCCAATATAACAGAGTTAATCATCGACGCATTGAAAAAAAAGAACAGTAAGGAGGAGGAGGCGCCCGTTGGCCGCATTGAATTTGCAAAATTTCTCAAAACTTCCGAAACGCCGGGAAATTTAATTAATAATCCAGCAGTTTTAAAAATTGGGCAAATATTGACGGATCCTCAGCGCTCGGCCAAACGACGTCTATCCACACCAATACAGCACGAATCACCCCATCCGTCTATACAGACTCGCAGTAAAAAACAAGCGAAAAAAAGTGGCTCACGCTTGGTTTGTAAAATAAAAAAATGACGTACGAAAAACAATACTACGACCTTGAGCATGAAGCAGGCTACGCTGGGGCGCGCAATCTTGTGCGCTTGAACGCTAAAAAGGAAAAGAAAAGAATTTACTCGTGGCTGAGCAATCAAGATGCCTACACGCTTCATCACCCGATACGAAGGCGATTTCCACGATTACGCTACAACGTGACGAACATTGACGATGTTTGGGAGGCTGATTTGCTACAGCTCACGACGATAAAAGATTACAACGACGGCTACAACTACATTCTAGTGGTGATTGACGTACTCGGTAAGTACGCATGGGTGGAACCGATAAAAGATAAGACGCCTTCGCACGTATTATCGACCGAGCACATCCTCGACTGCCTATATGCGTGCAAACCGATCGAGGCAAAGAGTTTACCGGTTCAGCATTTCAGGCGCTCCTCTGCCGAAAAGAGATAACATTCAGAGTAGCTCGCAACCCCGACATTAAAGCAGCTGTGGTCGAAAGACTCAATAGAACGTTACGCGAGCGAATCTGGCGATACTTTTCTCATAGTAGCACAAAGAGATACATCGATATGGTGCAAAAGATTGTACACACTTACAATCGCACGCTACACAGTGGTACGCGCATGAGACCTATCGATGTCACATTGTACAACGCGCCGACAGCGATCGAAAATTTAGCCAAACGCGCGAGCTACAATTATCGAAGGCGATCACCGGCGCTGCCTAAATTCAAGGTGGGCAACCTCGTGCGCATCAGTCGTACCAAGAACACCTTTGAGAGAGGATACGAAAAAAATTTTAGCGAAGAAGTGTTCAAGATAATCAGCGTTCCGACGCGTCAAAATCTCTATACATACGTGCTCGAAGATTTGAACGAAGAAATTATTGATGGTTTCTTTTATCTGGAGGAGCTCGTGTTAGTCGGCCGTGAACGCCTCGCGCCCGATAAGCGTTTCAAAGTCGACCGCGTCATACGCACAGAAGGATGGGGTGCTAAAAAGAGAGCACTCGTTGAGTGGCTCGGTTACACTGATAAATTCAACTCGTGGGTAAAAGCAAGCGAGCTTGAAATCATCTGAAAAAAAAATGGAAACTAGCGATGATTTTTATATGGTACTACCTAGTAACAGCAGCATGACGTATTTTCCCGAAAATACAACATGTTGTTTTGCGACCCAGCTGCAGCGCGAGATAAAGTTACACGGCGAGTGGCTCGTGGGCCTCGTTGAAATTCACATACCCTGCAGTATCGTACATTTTCAAGATGACGAAGCAAGTTACACTTTTTACTCGGCTGAGGATAATGAGGGTCTCATCGATAAAAAACTGTGTCGTATACCCGTAGGTATTTACGATTCACTCGAACAACTAGTAGACGCTATAAACGCGTCGAATGACACATATAAGCATTAAATGCTCGAGCCACATAAAGATCGTAAGGGGTCTTACATCATAAGACGCAAGTGTGACTGCTCGCAAATACACATTACGGATTTCAATGAAAAAATCATGCGTGTATTCGGCTTCGACGAAGCAGGTCAAAAAGTTTCGTTAAAATGCATGAAGGTTACCGCGACATTGCAGCCAGCAGACCTGCCTCGCTTTCTCGAGCCTTGCCCGACCAGATGTATATCTATACCGATATATGTGAACCTTATACAGTAGTTGACATACAAGCTGCCCTACTGCGTATAGTTTCTATAGACAACTCCAGCTTTAAGTTCGGTTGCAGTACTGTACAGCGTTTTGCACCCGTTCACTATATACCTCTTCTCTATCACAATTTTCGTAGCATCGTTATCGATATAAGAGATCAACATGGGTAACGTATACCATTCGAGTACGGCACGTTGACGGTCACGCTACACTTTAAGCGCAAACGTTAAGATGAGTCATTACGGGCGCTACTACGACGAGCAGCTAGGCGGGGGTGGTGTGAGAAATGTTTTTACTGGTTCGACTTTTCAGAGAGGTCGCGGGGTAGGAGCCTGGTTAGGAGGCCTTTTTCGTCACATCCTACCATACATCACGAGCGGGGCCAAGGCTGTAGGTAAAGAGACACTACGCGCAGGTATAAAGCTTGTTGACGACGTTGCCAACAGAGGTGTCAATTTCAAGGAGGCTCTAAAATCACGGGCCAAAGAATCTGGACGCAACCTCAAAAGAAAAGCTGCTGACAAAATATCGGAAACAATGAAAGGCTCGGGATATAAAACAGGCGTGAATGGCAAGCGGGGGCGCCAGTCGAGAAAGAAACACACTCGGATGCGCACGGCAGGCGGTAAGAAAAAACCCGGCAAAAGAAAGCCCGCTGTGAGAACGAGAAAGAAGAAGAAGAAGAAGAAGAGGAAAGCCCTTCGCAACATAACCGATATTTTTGGTCCAAAGTAAAAAATGGCCTTCTTGCACTCGCACTCTAACGAGTGCATGACGAGCGAGCTCGACATTTTCACTCTTCCGGCGACACAAACGTCGATTGAGAGTAGTAGTTTTTTACACTATAAACCTGTGTCCTCGCTCAGCGAGGAAGGAGACGCGCCCATAGAATTCGTCATCCCGAGCGCAAGCGAACATTATATAGATCTCGCGCACACCATGCTCTATGTCAAAGCTAGAATACAGCCGAATGCCGAAACCCATGCTGAAAACTTAAAAGTTGCCCCAGTAAATAATTTACTGCATTCAATATTTAATCAAATCGACGTTTTTCTAAATCAAAAACTCGTTTCTCCACCCAATAATGCATATCCTTACAGAGCATACATAGAGTCACTGCTCAACTACTCGCCAATCGCAAAAGAATCACACTTAGTGGCCGGATTGTGGTACGATGATACGCCCGGTTTATTCGAAGCCCAGCCGCTCATTCAAGGGGAAATATCTAACAAGGGTGCTCTCCATCGTCAGCATTTCACACTCAATGGAAAAACCTTAGACATGATTGGGTATCTGCACTGCGACGTCTTTAATCAAGACAGAATGCTCATAAATGGTGTAGAAATGAGAGTACGACTAGTACGAAGCAAAGATGCCTTTTGCCTAATGGACGCCTGCGAAGATGGTAAATTTGGCCTGAAAATAAAGGAAGCCACGCTCATCGTTCGACGCGTGAAGATAAATCCGGGAATTTTAATTGCGCACGCCAACGCTCTCGCTAAAGCAACGGCCAAGTATCCCGTCACGAGAGTAGAAGTCAATACTTTTACGCTTCACGCAGGTGTACATGGCGATACCATCGATAATGCCATTCTTGGGCAATTGCCTAAAAGAATAATAATAGGATTTGTCGATAATAAGGCATTCAATGGCAATCGAACATTTAACCCGTTTAATTTTCAACACTTTTCAATAAATCACCTCTGCCTCTACGTCGATGGGTCTCAAATTCCGAGCAAACCGTTACAGCCGCGCTTTGCTGCTAACGATAGTATGTTTATAGATGCATTTCAAACCCTCTACTCGGGCACAGGTATACATTTCCTCAACGAGGGTCTTGGGATAAACCGTTTCAACTATTCACTGGGCTACTTTCTCACGACTTTCGATCTCACACCCGATTTATCGGTCCACTGCGCCTTGCATTGGAATCTCGTTCGCTCGGGTAGCTTACGCATAGAGGTGGGATTTGAATCGGCCCCAACAAGCACAATAAATTGCGTTGTTTATGCCGAGTAAGATAACTTTCTCGAAATAGACTCCACCCGCCAAATATTATCCGATTTTAGTGCCTAGTCGTTAAAAAGGTGGGGGGACGAGGACTCGAGAGAAAGCAGGCGGCGCCGCCTTACTTTTCTCTCAGCGCTCGCTACGCACACACGTATAATGGATTACGTCGTGGATATACAAGGATTTCGAGACACTGAAAGGAAGTTTTTACCAAAGGAGGTGGCGATCATTTGCCTACAGAAACCCATTGTCGACCACTGGATTGTACAAGCACCGTGCAATTTCATCGAGCTGCCCGAAGACGTAAAAAATACAAATTCCTACTGCGCTGTCGATATTCACGGTATTAACTGGTTCGAGGGCGAAGTATCACTCAGACAGCTATATCGTTATCTCTTCAATATCGCAAGAGCAGCAAGACGGATTTACGTTCGCGGCGAGGAGAAGGCCTGGTACCTGGAATCTTTACTCGGTCGAAATATATGTAATTTAGAAAAATATGACTCGCCGACGTTCGGAAAACTCAACAAAATGTTTTCTGACGTGCTGGTATGTTCTGCGCACGCGACTCAGAGGTTTAAAAATAAACAAGATTTTTGCGCGCTCTACGAGGCGCACCAAATAAAAAAGTGGATGCGCTCTATACTACCCGAAGAGTGGAAGCTGATCAACAAAGACCAAGTACAAAGTCAAATGTTCTACACTGCACTTCATCAGTATCAGCAGAAGCAGCGCAAAAAATTACTCCGTTTTCACCCGGGCAGCGAGCAGTCCACTGAGGAGGAGGAGGAGGAGCAGAACGACGACGGCCGCGACGAGACGGATGTAGCCCCAGAAATAGCAAGTGACAGCGACAGCAGCACATACTTCACATTTAGCGAAAACGCAAAATGAATACGAAACAAATCACGAGGGCCATTAGTGGCCTCAGAGCAAACTCGATAGGTGTATACGCCGCCGATCACATCCCCAGAAGCTTGAGTCTTCCAGCCGCTGTTGTAACCAATGTCGATACCTCAGATAAGCCTGGATCCCACTGGGTGGCATTCTACATAGACAATAATGCAAAAGGAACATATTTCGATAGCTATGGAGTCGCCCCTGTGTCACGATATCATATCGATCGACTTCAATGAAATTGCGCAAGCTTCAAGTGGAACGAGAAGAAACTGCAGAGTGTTAATTCTAAAGTTTGCGGCGAATATTGTATTATGTTTCTTTGCTATATGTGTAGCGGTCGCACTTTACGCGCGTTTTGTAACGTCTTTTCACATGATTCACATGTAAACGACGCACTGGCCGCAAAATTTTATGAAAATGTAAAAAGAAAAAATCACCGAAAAAGATTCCGTCGTGCGAACAATTTCCCCATCATTATTTCCAAGGGCGCTGGCTCGTTCGTTCAAACATGTAAAGCATTTATATAAAATGTGCGTGTGCGCGCGCGCGCGTGTGTGTGTGTGTATGTGTGTGTGTGCGTGACTTAATTTTTATTATAATATTTCTATTTAATCCTAAGTCACATTCAATTTTTTAGTTTGCAATATTTCTTTTTTATCCAGAAACACATTCAATTTTTAGTTTATATTTATACTTTATGTACATTGTAAGTTTTAGAATTGTAAAAGCTGATGTGTGCATGTATCCGTCTTTCTTAGTTTATAAGGTTTTGTATACTACGTTTGTCTTGGCCTTTTTTAGCTTGTAATTTTATATTATTCATATATTTGTAAGTTTAAAATGTATTTTTTTTTAATTTGATCGAACGATAAAAAAAGTTAAATAAACATCGTATTCATTTAACGACCTTGCCCGTTAAATTTAATTCCTTACCTTTTTTATCTTGAAACGAATATGTACTATTCCATGAAGAAACCGAAAAGCATATGCGTAACGGTTTTTTCAAGTGGTGAAAAACACAGGAGACGCTTTCTTCTTTGAGGCTTTGAAACATAAGTAGCTTGAGTCACCGAAAAGCACATGCGTAACGGTTTTTTCAAGCGGTGAAAAACACATTAGACGTTTCCTTTTTTCAAGTGGTGAAAAACACATGTGCCGTTTTCTTCTTCTTCTTCTTCTTCTTTGAGGCTCAAAACCCTTGACGGGGAAAATTTATGGTTCTGTTTTTCAAGGGCTCCGCGAGTTTCCCGACGCTTCTCCCCACTCTCCGATACATACGCGTAAACGTTCATGATTGGGCGTTCGGATTTTACGTAACAATCGACCTGCCAATCGTAACTCGAGGTAGAAATGAGGGGATTCGCGCTGGAGAGAGAATAAGTACGGGGCCTAGCCGCGCCACCCTCAGTCAGTCGCTCTACCTCGACAAAGTCGTGACATTTTTACCAACGTTAAGTCAGTATTTTTTAAAAATGTCTCAAACAAAGCTAGTGCCGAATTTACTGTACAATTCGACTTACGCTCTCAACTATTCGTACTCCAAGTTCGTTTACGTCGGCTTGGATTATGCTGCTGGCTATTTCCGACCTGTCATCAGGTTCGGCGGGCATACATCACCGCATAAATATATAACTCTGGATATCGACAGTTGGGAACAATTAAAAACCCATTTCAAGACCTTCGGAGAGTATCTATGGGCATCAGGCGATTTTGTAAAGCAAGGCAAATATGCAAAAATATATTTACCGCACCACGACGTCGAATTGACCACAGCCTACGGTCATAGAACCGTATCAATCACCGATAAGCCCGAAGTAACACCGCCATCGTTCACCCTTCAGTACGAACACGAGGCTCAACAGTTCGACTTTGAAGACGATAACGCCAATCAGGAGGCAGCCGCCTCCACTACCAGTGACGAACCTACTACAAAAAATAAGAAGTCTAAAAAACCACCGAAGATTATGATGCAGTATACAACTTTCAACGGATTGAAACAGTTCCAACAGTGTATAGACTATAAATTAAAAAAGTTAGAAGAAATGTCGGGTTTTGTGAACAAGGTTTTCGGTATAATGATCGATGTTATTAAAACGGAAGCAATTAGCAAAAACGACGTGGATTTACTAGACCATACATTCATCGGCGTTGTATTTAATGAACTAGAAGACAAAATGAAAGAACTCGCGCTAAATCAATTAATGTTTGCAAATTTTAGCGAGAGTTCTCTCCAAATAATGTTTTTGGAAGTATATGCCGAGTATTTAACAATTCTAGAAAAAAATGTTGTTAGTGCGTTAAAAGTTTAAAAATGTACATAAATAATTTTTTTTATTTTATATAATAAAATGTATTTTACCTTATCATACTTTTTTATTTAAGGACCCTTCCTTTATACCTACTCCTATTTACGCCCCCAACTTCTCATTGCGCTAGCACGCATATATTTATATATGCAGCATTATACATAAGTCATTCGTCGAAAGACCACCGAGAAGGCAACATCATGGGGCCCCCGTTCAGCAAGCACCAGGTCAAACCAGACGACAAAGAACCTCTCATCAACAAGGCAGACAAGAAAGACTCTTGGACAAACAAAAAAAATTCTCCACCACACCATTCCTTTTCCACAAATTCCTTCTCCTTCCCAAAAAAAGATTGTTATTCAAAATATAACGAATAATAAACGGTCCCTTTAAGGACAACATTTATGTTAATGAGAAAAAACTGTTCATAAAATAGGGGGTTTTACCCCGTTTAAATAAATAAATAAAAATTTATTTTTCCTCAACATGCTTTTTATATTTGTAGACCCCTCCTTTACACCAACTCCCTATTCCCTTCCCACAACTTCTCATTGCGAACACACTCATTGTGTGTGTGTGTGTGTGTGTGTGTGTGTGTGTGTGTGTGTGTGTGTGTGTGTGTGTGTGTGTGTGTGTGTGTGTGTGTGTGTGTGTGTGTGTGTGTGTGTGTGTGTGTGTGTGTGTGTGTGTGTGTGTGGGTGTGTGGGTGTGTGTGTGTGTGTTCGCAATGAGAAGTTCGGCATAAAGATGGCGTAGCACGTATAGCCAAATGTCTCGTCCCCCACCACCACCACGAGTCAGGGCATACACGGGGGGCATGCGCAGAGCAGATAGAACGGCATGACGTCATGGAGGGAGCGATAAGTGCGTCATTGTTTACCCTAATTAGCTTGTGTTCACACACGTGCTACTGTAAACACTTGGATTAATGAACTTGTCACACTTGAAACACATACACACAGCACGCGGTCTATACAGCGAGAGCTCTTTATGGCGTAGCGCGTACAGCCAAAGGTCTCTCCCCCCACCATCACGAGTCGGGGCATATACGACGGCACGCCCCGGGCAGGTATAGCGGCATAGCGTCATGGCGCGAGCGATAAGTGGGACATTATTTATGGGGTAATAATTCACTCCATTGTTTACCCTAATTAACTTGTGTTCACACTTGGGACCCATACACACCGCACACGGTCTATACTGCGAGAGGCCTCGCACCCTACGAGTCTTTATGGTGTAGCGCAGACAGCCAAAACGCTCGCCCCCCCCCCCCCACCACCTCAAGTCATGGCATATACGGCAACACACGTGGGCCATATATAGCGGCATGACGTCATGGCGGGCGCCATAAGTGCACCATTATTTATGGGGTAATAAATCACCCCCCATTGTTTACACTAATTAGCTTGTGGCCACACTTGCTACTGTAAACACTTGAGTTAATCACCTTGTCACACTTGGGGACCCATACACACCGCACAGCGGGGTGCCACATGGCCCCTACACACCGCACCGCGGGGGGTCGTCTCGCTATACCGGTCCCCTTACTACTTTTATTAATTGTTTAAAAAAATATTTAAGCTTTCAGTTACGTTCTTTGTTGAGAGTTGGATAGATGAGAGCGAAAGATTGTTTAAATAAAAACATTGAATTTTTATATTAGTATTTTCAACAGAGAATTTAAAGTTGTTAAGAGAAATAATAATATATCCTTTCTCTGTAGCTATTGCAAGGAATAAAACAAAAGTAAGAGTAAAACAAATTTAATTCAGAATTACAATTCAAATCTCTGGTATCACCTGATTCTCTTGCTTTTATAAAACTAGAAGCTCAGAGTTGAATAAGAAGTTGAGTTCTCATGTCAACTACCATTTACATAGCAGCAGGTAGTACAAAGTTTTTTACAAAATACTCTTTCACATTCATTTTCTCTGAAATCATCTGATCCTCTAGCCTTTACAAAATGTGACTCAACGTTTGCCAGGATGTTGAGCTCTCATCTTAACTACCCTTAGGTAACAGCACCTGATACTATATTTTTTCATAAAACACTCTTATGCATCCATTTGCTTTTGTTTTTTTGCTAAATTATTATTACATCCTTCTTATTCAGATACAATAACACTGACATTCAATGACTATAAATTATAACCAGTTTCTGACTTAGTATTAAATTGTAATACTTTTAGTAAGATTTTTCTGCTTCTATATCCGACCAACAGATTGATCGATCTTCCTTCATGACTAAAGCCACAGATCTTGCGCGAACTTCCACTGGTAGAGTTGATAGTTTACCTTTAGAAATCATAGAATCTGAGAAAATCTTACATCTCACTATTTCCGGGTTGTAATGATACTAGCTTATCTTTAGAAATCATAGGACCAGTAAAGCATCGATAATTAAAATACCATAAAGTAGAACAAGCTCTGCTAGAGGAATATCTGCAACAGTATTTCCTTTTGTCTTTACTACAGAAGGTTGGACTACCCAAAGATGGAGCTGCATATCTAGCAGCTGCACTAAAGAAGAAAAATTTGTTGTCAAAGGGAACCAAAGCTTACGTTTATCATGATAGAGAAAAGGAGTTTCGCAAATTTTTCAGGAAAGATGAGGAGCATTCATTAGTTTTTTGGTCGGATGTAAAAGGGTTGGTTGATGAATTAAAACCGAACACTTATATAAGAACGGAGTGTGGAGACTTTTCATTGACTCATCAAAACGAAGTCTCAAAGCTGTGCTGTTTCATAACGGGAACACATATGCACCTATTCCGATAGCTCACTCAACGAAACTCAAAGAGACTTACGAGAATTTGCAGACAGCTTTGGAGAAAATAAACTGCTGGGAGCGTCAATGGAAAGTTTGCGGTGATCTAAAAATTCTAGGCCAGCAATCAGATTTTACAAAAATCCCTGCTTTTTATGTCTCTGGGATAGCAGAGACAGAAAAAATCACTGCGAACAGAAGGAATAGCAAAAGATTACGGAGTTTCATCCAGTGACGATGAACATCATCCACAGCCCGTTCGTTGATCCTTCAAATATTCTTCTACCACATCTTGATATCAAGCTTGGTCTTATGAAGCAATTTGTCAAACCTCTAAATAAAGATAGTGATTGTTTCGAATATTTAGGAGAAAAGTTTCCAGCGATAAGTGATGCAAAATTGAAGGAAGGTATTTTCGGTGGCCCGCAAATTTGCACTCTCTTGCAAGACAAAAATTTCACAAACCACGTGAATGACACCGAAAAAGCGGCATGGCAAAGTTTCAAAAACGTCTCTTAGAAGTTCTTAGGAAATGAGAAGAGTGATGACTACGAGAATTTGGTTGAAGACTTGTTGACAAATTGTAAAGAGTTAGGCTTCTTGATGAATCTCAAATTGCACTTTCTGCGCTGAAATCTCAACTACTTTCCGGAAAACCTCGGAAACTTCAGCGAAGAACAAGGAGAACGATTCCATCAAGACATAAGTGAAATGGAGAAACGATACCAAGGAAGATGAGATGTTAACGTGATGGCAGATTTCTGTTGGACGCTAAAGAGAGAAATGAATCAGAATACAAAAAAGAGAAAAAGAAACCCGTTGCATAGGTTATTTGAAGAGAAAAGAGTTCGCTACAAGAGAAAAAAGTATAGGAGCGGAATTAATTCCAGATTTTGTGCTATTCATGATTTCCGATTTTTTGTTTCCCGAATTTTTAAAATTTTCTCGATTTTTCGACTTTTTTAGCAATTTTTCACGGTTTTGGTAATATCGGTAAGTAATAGAATTTAGAAAAATTCAGAAATGAGTTCAGCGAATCAAAACAGGTAAGAAATACCTTTAATCCACGTCTGAAAAATTTTTTCAGAATTTTCTCATTCTTGTTAAAGCGATTTTTCGCGATTTTTCACAATGTTTAGCTGTTTTTGGCAATTTACGCAAAATTTAAATGTGTAGGGCTTAAATAAACGGACATCAGATTCAGATTCAGCGTGAAAAAATACACAAAAAACATCCTTAATCGGTATCAAAAAATTTTTTCAGAATTTTCTCGTACTCACTAAAGTGATTTTTCGCCATTTTTCGCGATTAATCGCAATTTATAGCGTTTTTTTTCAATTTACTCAAAATCTCGAGATATAGGGCTTAAACGGACTCCAGATTCTGCTTCAGCGCGAAAAAATACATGTAGATAGGTGGGTCTGGTCAAAAGTACAGACCACTTTTTTTTTGTGTGCCGATACCATAAAGTAGAACGAGGCTCTGCTAGAGGAATATCTGCAACAGTATTTCTTTTTGTCTTTATTACAAGAGGTTGCGTGCTTTTACAGACTTGAACATAATCTTTTGGTGTCCTCGATGCATAATAATGATTGATTCACACTATCACATGTTCAACTCCTATCATAACAACTAACTTAAACCACAAACAATTAAAGTTATCTATGAAAATAAGATACAGTCTAAACAGTTTACTAATATGTTTGTGCGTTGTTTTCTCAAAATAATGAACCATCACTTAAGTTATTACTATTAAAATACTTGGTAATTCATACTTTGACGCATTGACATGCAATAAACTTCATCAATTTTTATTGTGTTTGTTTTTATGTTAATATGTTCTTTTAATTTGATATCGTTGTAATTCTTGTGTAGATATAAGTTTTTAAGCAACGTTTGGTTAGCTTGGTCCGCCAACCTCTTCAGGCTTATTTGTTTCGGGTGTCATATATAACCCATAGCGTCAATCATGTGAGACACGAAACAAATAAGCCTGAAGAGGTTGGCAGACCATGCCAACGAAACGGTGCTTAAATAAAAAGGGAAAATAAACTATGTTTTTCTTTTACCTCCCTCCGTCAGATCGATTTACTATATTTTAATAACAATTGGAGGGCAATATTTATGTTATACTCAAGAAAACTGTATTGCTTCATTCTAATAAGTGAATTAATTTTTTTAGGTCACATTATTGGAAGCATTTATGGACGAAATAAGATTCGTCGTTAATATACGGGCTGTTACAAAACCTGTTAAAGCAAGAAAAAGTAGTTCAAAGTCTACTTCTTTCCAAGCCGATGCATTAAATAGATTAGATATTATTCAAGATTCAAATGCTGATTCAATTCACATGTTGGGTGTGGAAAATGAAACTAGTACAAAAATGCTTGGTCAAGATAATTTAGAATAATAGTACTTCTACTAGTGAATCTATATAGTATGAATGAACTTCTTTATTAATTGTTTAAATCTTCTCCAAAAGAAATTATTTATGTAATAAATATATAGCAATAATGTTTTTTTGAATAATAATTAAAATCTGACGCCTTTAAATTTTTTTATTCTAAAATGATCTACAAAAAGTATTATTTTTAAAGTATACTATATTTGTGATATAATAAGCCGAAAATAAAGTATTCAAGCCCATTTTATCCAAAGATGTGGCCACTTTTAGGCACGTCCACTTCTTGGGAGAGCCTTATATTTTCACCAAAGTGAAAATAACAACTCACAAATCAATAATTTATTGTAAAAACTGTTTTCCACCTAAAATGAGTCCATTTAAAGTGTTCCCTATGATGTATGTATGTCTGTACGTACGTTCTAAACGCAAAAGAGGAAAAATTGGAAGTTAAAAGTGTAAAACGTTAGTATTACTCTTTATGAAGTAAAAAACGAATATTTTCTACTGTATAGTTACTTCTCCGTTTTACACTTTATGCAGATTAATTTCATGAATTTACTCTTTTCACAAAGATTAAAATATACTTTTTCTACTTTACAGTTGCACCGAGATTTGAAAAGATTAATTTCGTTTATTTACAGTTTTTTCAAAGATGAAAATATACATTTTCTACTTTATAAAGTGTAAAATATGTCTTGTAATTCTAAAAGATAAATTTCATCTATTTACACTTTTGAAAAAGATTAAATTATATTTTGTCTACTTTTTAAAGTGTTAATTCTACAATTCTAAAAGATTAATTGCTTGAATTTACACATTTGACAAAGATTAAAATGTACTTCTTCTACTTTGTTAAGTGTAAAAGGTTTGGACATTATTTCAAAAGAATAATTTAGTAAATATACACTTTTACCAAAAATTAAAATGTTTCTTTTTAACTTTCTAAAAAGTAAAGACCACATTTAATGTTTCAAAAGATTATTTTAATGAATTCCCTCTTTTATGGGTTCTAGCTAAAGTGTGAATTCATTATTTTACACTTTTTAACACAATTGCGTCACATGACTACCGTTAAAAAAGATCACCTTTTTAGTTTTCTCTTATATATGTATGAAAGTAAAACGGAATAATAACGTAAAATAACGAGAAAATGATATTACGATATAAAAAAATATTTGCAAAATTGCGTTAAATTTTCGCTTCTATTGTAAATACAAATAAGTTTCCGCCGTTTTTTTTATAAAAATTATCAATTTATTGTAAAAAAAATATACGTTACATTTTATTCAAAATATTGTCCGTCATTGGCTACTACTTTTTGCCATCTTTCTGGCAGCATTCGGATGCCACGTCGAAAAAACTCTTCATCTTTTGAGGCTACCCATGAATCGACCTAATTTTTGGCTTCTTCGTAAGAAGTGAAGTGTTGCTTGACCAGGGCGTGAGCCATTGACCGGAACAAGTGATAGTCCGAAGGAGCAATGACTGGTGAATACGGCGGGTGGGGCAAGACATCCCATTGTAAAGCTTCCAAAGTATCCTTGACGACTTTTGCAACATGTAGCCGAGCATTGTCGTGCTGAAAAATCACTTTGTCATGTCTTTTGGCATATTGGGGGCGTTTAAGCTTCAATTCTCTGCTCAATTGCAACAGTTGCTGTTGATAACGTTCTCCAGTGATAGTTTCGTTAGGCTGGAGTAGCTCGTAATTACTCCGAGCTGATCCCACCAAATGCACAAAATTAACTTTTTGCCATAAATATTTGGTTTGTCCATTGAAGTATGTACATGGCCGGGATTACCCCATGATTTTCTACGCTTTGAGTTGTCGTAGTAGATCCACTTTTCATCCTCCGTCACTATTTGATGCAAAAAACCCTTTCGACTTTGCCTTTGGAGCAATTGTTCGCACGTAAAAAGACGGCGCTCGACGTGTCTGGGTTTCAGTTCACGTGGAACCCAATTTCCTTGCTTTTGTACCATATCAATGGTCTTGAGACAGCGTGAAATCGCTTGTTGAGTCACTCTCAAGCTTTCTGCAAGCTGCTCTTCAGTTTGGCATGAGTCTTGGTCCAATAACGCCTCTAACTCAGCGTCTTCAAACTTGACTGGCCTTCCTTCGCGTTCTTTATCTTCCACGTCAAACTCACCGTTTTTAAAATTTTGGAACCACTCATGAAAACTTCTCTCATATAAAGAAGCATCACCGTAAACTTCTAGAAGCGACTGATACGCCTCGCAGCAGATTTCTTTAAATGAAATAAATAAATCAAAACTTCCCGCAGATGACGCTTATTCGGTACAAAACTCCACATTTTCGAACAAAAAAAATGTATACTGCCAATACAAAAATAGTATTTTAAGGTTATGTTGTTGCCAGGTGTCCAAACTTTCTATGTGACATTTTACATCTGACGATTTCAAAGTAATCTTATCGATGGAGCCATCTCTTGAAAACGGCGGAAACTTATTTCTATACCCAATATATTAAACCAACTTAAAAGCGACAAAACTTTTTGCTTCCTTCGAGAGGAAGTTTTGTAATAGAAATTTTAAGTTTCGTTAAATCGCTCTAGAAACACGAATAGAGGTGATAGAAGTTCGAATCACATGATTTTAGAAAATGTCTGTAGCGATGTGTGCGTGCGTGCGCGTGTGCGTGGGTGTGGTTGTGGGTGCGTGCATGTGCGTGGGTGTGGTTGTGGGTGCGTGCGTGCGTGCGTGCGTGCGCGTGCGTGTGTGTGTGCGCGCGCGCGTGCGTGTGTGTTTAGGTAAAAGAATTGTCTCATAATTTTTAGAGATATTTAAGATTAAAATTCTTTTACGTATTTTTCAAAATCGTAATTTCTCAATGACGACTTAACCCATTAAGTCCTGAATGGACAAATTTTCACTAAAGTTTTCAACGCTTATATTTTATGTGAAAATGAATTGTAAAAAGTATATGGATAAGCGCATTCGATGTAAAATTTGATGAACTTTCAGAATCTTTTATTAGATTTTTCAAAAAATTAAACTGTCGAACACTGTACATGATTTTTTCCAAAAAAACATGGTTTAAAAAAAAAAAAATTATTCATTTCGATTTTTCAAATGGAATGCATTTAAGATTTAATGATCAAAATACAGAAAACGTGGCCTCGAGACCTAAATTTGAAAATCTAACGATTTAGGTTTTGAAAAAAAATTTTAAAACACATAAAATGGCGGCTGAGACGCAGAAAAATCATAAAAATCTTCTGGAATTATTTATTCGAAAAAGATGGACTTTAGAGAAAAACTTTTCTGAAGAAAAAGTTCTTAGAATTGATCAGAGAACATGCTGGAATTTTTCCAGAAACTTTTGGCAAATTTCAGAATTTTTCAAAATTTTCAAATTTTGAAAAATTTAAAAATGCTTCTTATGTTTCTGAAAAAATTCCAGCGTGTTCTTTAATCAATTCTAAGAACGTTTTCTTCAGTAAAGTTTTTCTCTAAAGTCCATCTTTTTCGAGTAAATAATTTCAGAAGATTTTTATGATTTTTCTGCGTTTCAGCCGCCATTTTGTGTTTTAAAATTTTTTTTCAAAACCTAAATCGTTAAATTTTCAAGTTTAGGTCTCGAGGCCACGTTTTCTGCATTTTCATCATTAAATCTTTAATGCATTCCATTTGAAAAATCGAAATGAAAAATTTTTTTTTTTTTTGAAAACCATCTTTTTTTGGAAAAAATCATGTACAGTGTTCGACAGTTTAATTTTTTGAAAAACCTAATGAAAGATTCTAAAAGTTCATCAAAATTTTACATCGAATACGCTTATTCATATACTTTTTACAATTCATTTTCACATAAAATATAAGCGTTGAAAACTTTAGTGAAAATTCGTCCATTCAGGACTTAATGGGTTAATGTGTCCGTTTAAAATTTATAGACTATTTTATATGCAATATAGGCAACACCTATGTAAAATCTCATCCAAATTATATGGTTAGTTTTTGAGATATTTGATAGTTAAAATTTTTGCATTTCTGGAAATGACTTTGTATGTCGCACAATAACAAGAGTAAAATTTAATTACTTTGAAATTTGATGGAGATCTAGATTTGATGGAGGTGTAGAGTTTATATATTATTTATTACATAAATTGTTAGTGTAAAAGAATTAGTTTATATATTTCAGAGATATTTGAGGTTAAAACTGTTAAAGCTGTTATAGCCATATTTTAAATCCTAATTTTTCGAAAACAGTTTTATGTATATGTTACTAGAAAATGAAGATGACGCGTGATACGTGCGCGTGTTGTTTACATGCTTTTGTTTTTTATTGAGGTTAATTTACAGCGAGCTCTGTAGAAAGATGAAATTAGTCAGATATGCTGGCCAATTATTTTGAGTTTGAACTAATGTTTCGAATAATCGCGATTTGAAGTGAATATAGTAAAAATTACCCTCTCTCAATTTTGAGATAAAAATTTTAAAGTTGAAACGGTTATGGTTCATGGGCATATAATTTTATATACACTCATTTTGCCTTTAGAAATTTATATAAATGTTTTTATTAGCTGCTACTGATATCTGTGTTTACATAATATTTTATTGGCTTTTGTTTTGTATGAAGATGGTGTAATACTCTTACTTTTGTTACGTCCCGATTCGTGTATAGATTTTAAAGGTATGATTTTACACGATCGCGCACTTTTAACGAAAGTTCTACTTAGCTAAGCAAGGTAGTTGAGCTGCGTGGCTGGCTTGCGGTCGAGGTGGCGGCCCTTAGGGTAGGCCCCGATGATGGCGTTACGCGCGGGCTGGCTGTGCGAGGATCGTCTCGACGGAGACGTGCGTCCTTTGTCTCGCGGGCTGCTGTCACCACTCCCTGTGATCGGCGGGCAGGAAGACCCTCGTTTGCTCGGCTGGCTGCCTCTCTGGTCCAGCGTCGGCCCGTGGTGGAGATTCCTTCGGTCGCGGCGCGGACGAAATATATTTCTTTACTTTGAAGTATTTTCTTTTGACTCTTTATGCTTTTAGGAAGACTGCGATACGTTTTTGTAGGTATTCCGTGGATAAATAATAAGACAAAGGCGATTGATTTTATGTTAAAATGTGGAGACGCTCCACGTATATTGAGAAAAATATAAAAGTATAAAAGTATAAACGATCTTGATGGATAAAAATTACAGAGTGAATATATATCGAGAGCTCGTCTCACGAGTGGACTGCCCTAGTTGGATGGTGGAGGTTGACTGACTGCTGGCTGCTCCGCCCTGCTCTGCCTGCTGAAGGGGGAGCGAGTGGTGGGAGCTCTCCGGCTGCAGTGCGGCGTCCTTCCTATTGGTCGAGCGGTGGGCGTGGTTTACACTGGTTGGTTCTCCCGCTCTAGGCTTGGCTTGGGGACGCCGTTGCTTGATGATGCCATTCAGCTTGGCGTGGGTTGGTGACGCCATCATGTCGGCTTGCTTTGAGATTCGGCTTACTCCCGATATTTTTATCTGCCTAAGCATTCTCATTCGATAATCAGTTGGGACACATCGTAATCACACTGATTACTTGGAAAGAGCATGCTTTCACAATGACGCTTATATCTAGAGTTCTGGCATTCGATGCTTTTGATTTATCTTAATGGGCATTCTTTCGCGGAAAGGATGCCTTGGAGCATGTAATGCTTACAGAAGGTGTTTAGCTTATGTTGGCGGTGCTTGAAGAGCGGACGTGCCTTTGTACTGTATATCTGATGGTTAATTGCTCTATTTTACTTATGCGGCAGTTCGCTTGAGGAGCGGACGTGCCCGTTCTTATCTGAATGGTGCCTCGATGTGGCGAGAAAAGAATGTGTTTATAAGATTGCGAGTGCAATGCTTTGCACGAGGATTCTAAGAAATGGCTATCGGCACACAGATAATAATTCGGCAGTGCGTCTGAAGGGCGGACGTGCCTAATGTATTGCGATTATTTTTTTGTCGGCGGATCGACTTTACATACGGCGAGAAAAGAAGGTGTGTACATAAGATAAAAGTGTTGCTCTGCCCGTGCGTTCTTGGAAGTCGTGGCAGATAATCCACTTTATTATAAGTTAATGAATTACGCATTCTTCTCCTTAAGATAATTAAATGTTAGTTAACTAAGATTGATTAATAATATGACGTGTGCATATGCGTATAGATATAAGAGCATATGTGCACGTGTACAATGAGTGTAGATATATATATAGGTGAGTGAGAGAGTGCGCTCTCGAGACTGTGTTAATGCATATGGTAAGCTGTAGGCGGGCAAGTTACCGACGGGTGGTAAGTAATCGGCTCGAGGTAAGTAGAGAGGATTACGAGTGGAGGTAAATGCTTGAAAGGGTTGAGAGGCTGGCAACTGGTAATGTGCCAGTTTGAGGTAAAAGGGTTGTAGAGCCGGTGGCTGGTAAGGTGCCGGCTCGAGGTAAAAGAATTAATTAGATCTTCTGCTCTTTATCCTGAAATGCAAAAGATCGGAGTGCATACTCGCGTTCAGACGTTACACCCCCCTGGTTAAGATTGAAGTCGGGAGCTGAACGATTTCGACTTGAATCAGCTGAGTAATTGAACGCGGATCTACTTTCCGTTAATTCAGGATAAATACGCTGGGGTGGTAGGTTGGAAGTCCTTGGCGGGATGTGTGGAGGTGCGGTAGCAGGTGGGTTCTGTGGAAGTGGAGGAGGTGATGATGAGAATCCAGGTGATGGTTTGCATTCGGCTACGGGTTCTTTTTCGTGGTTCTCCTCGACTTCTATATCCGCGGGTATGTTTTCTGATTTCCGCGAGCGTTTTGGTAGAGGCCCCTGACTTAAATGCACGAGTATATTTGCTATTGTTCCCCAAAAGGCTCCTAAGAGTTTAATGCTTGTTCCGTAAATTGAGTAAAGCGTATATCCGTGTATTATCGTATTTATTACGTATTTGCATGAGTTGAAAATAAATATTATTGCCATAATGGCTGCGCTTGCCGAACCGAAAGTGATAAAATAATACCATATTTTGGTGGCGGCTCTTTCAGTGAATTTGTTAAGGCTATCCTCACTCAAAAACCCGAGTAGATCTAGGCTAGGATCGGCTACCGCGTGTCCTGTTGCTCCGCGCGCTATTTGATTGAGCACCGCTGGCTTATCCGCGGGGAACATCATAGCATTCCGGTAGCCTTCTAGATCGGCTTCTGAATATATACCGCTCTCGACTAACTCGCCTGGCTCCTGGTATTGCCATGTAGGTTTGTTTAATGGCTGTAGTATTTGAGGAGCATCGGTTTTTGACGGATGTGGGTTTAATTGATACCATTTGTTATCTATCTCGAACACTGTTGGAAGTATTCGGCTGCAATCGCGTTCCGTACCGTGAGTCGTGAGCACGCGTGACTTTGTTGTCAGAAAGTACGATCGATTGTTGTATGAGACGGGCAACTCCACGAAACAAGAGTTGTTCGTGTTTCTCAGTTTTACGTTAACGACCGAGCATTTAACTAGGTGTGCTACGTCGCCGGCGAACACAGCCATATAGCCCGGTTCTTTCATGATAGTAAATGCAAATTCATCGGGATTGACCGATGATTGAGACAGAGAATTTTTAATTACTTGTTGCTCCAAAATACAGCGATGCGTTATGATGTCTTTGTATAGCGATGTTATCTCATTTTTGAAGTGATTCGCGATATACATTATTTTCGTGTTGAAGTATGCTGTGAGCATAACGTCTTTCGCGCCTACTTTGTAATTTTTCGTAGGGAA
This sequence comes from Torymus aiolomorphi, assembly GCA_036365515.1. Taxonomy (NCBI): domain Eukaryota; kingdom Metazoa; phylum Arthropoda; class Insecta; order Hymenoptera; family Torymidae; genus Torymus; species Torymus aiolomorphi. The sequence continues at coordinate 51,440,629 of CM070873.1, forward strand.
TGGGTTGTTAGCCGTGGTCTCATAAATAAAAATCTGTTTTTGTTCGGTCGTTTTTAAAGTTATCCCACATAGCGTTTTACTACCGTGATCCGCAAAAGCAAATTTCTTTCCGTCGGTAGCATTCGAAAAATAAACTGTCGCGGTATCGAGTTCTTCGTCTCGAGTTTTAACTGCATGTCCCTCGTAAATAATTGCGTATGTATCTAGTTCGCACATGCCGCGTGAGGTTTTATCCCAAAATATAAACGCTTCCGTTGTGTCGCGACAAGTTTCCTTCTCGTAATCGCAATTTACTCCGGAAGGAAGTAAGAGAATGTTTGCGGGTAATTTCAAAGTGGCTTCACCTTTCGTGTAATAAATTTCGAGTTCGGCGGTTACTATCATATTTTCCTTATCCCGATAGATTCCTCCTTTGCAGTAAGAATTGTGTTCTATGATCCCGATTATTTTAATTGTTCTAAAATTTGTCTGTTCCGAGACAAGATCTTCGATTATTGTATCACCGATTTTTATTCGATTCGTGATTATTAGAGAGTCACACATCTCTCGCGTTAGTTGGAGGTACCGTGTCTCGTCTGGGATAGGAGAAAGGGATACATGAGAATGCATACCGCAATAACGAGCCCTGCGGGTCGATTTTATTTTACATTCTTTTATAGGGACTTCCGAGTGCTCTAATTTTTGGATGATTTGAATAAAAGTGTCTTCGCGTTTTACCCTAATCGTCTCGAAATCGCACTCACCCACTCTTCTCAGCGAGATGGTCGTGACGTTTGGTGCGTTTGATGAGCTGCAGTCATATCCGGTTAGCGAGTGGACCGATGATAAGAGTGCTGCGAAGATCAGCAGAAGATTCCGAAGATCTCTGGTTGTTGGGCGTGTCGTCCTCATTGTGGTTTCCTGAAAAGGCGTGTTCTTAATCAATACTCGCCTCTTGCATATCGAGACATGTTGGTCGCAATTTATTCGTGTGTACGACACGAGTTTTATTTTTATAAGTTATTTCTACGTTACAATTGTCGTCGAAGATTTTTATGATCGTGTGAGGACCGGTATACTCTGAATCGAATGGTCCCTTTTTGGGTTCTTTCAAAAGAAGAACCTTGTCTCCGACTTCGAACTTACAAGGGTTGTTTCGTTTGTCGTAATATTCCTTAGATTTGGCTTTGGCCCTTTCTAAATTTTCATGTGCCAAAAATTGCGTTTTATTAATTCGCTGTTTTAATTCTAATAAATATTCGAAGTAAGATTCGTTGCTCTCGGGCGGCAATGGTCTATCTATAGGGGTGCGGGCTATGTTTCCGAACACGCATTCGTATGGAGTTAATCGAGTGCCCTCGTGTACGCTTGTATTATACGCAAAAGTCGCGCAATTTAACCATTCATCCCATAATTGCTCATTCTTAACATGGCATTTAAAGTATTCCTTCAAGACATGATGCATTCTCTCGATTGATCCGTTACTCTGGGGGCGGTAAGCAGTAGTTGTACATTTCGTGGTTCTACATAATTTTGCTATGTTTTTCATTAAGCTGGAAGTGAAGTTTGCACCCTGATCAGTTAACAGAATTCGCGGCGATCCGTATACGCAAACGAATTCATTCAAAAATGCTGTCGCGATCTGAATCGAGTCTGTCTTTTTTAGAGGTACTGCAATGACGTATTTTGTTAGTAGGCACTGCATTGTCAATATATGGGAATTCTTATTTTTCGTTAAAGGCAAAGGACCAACAATATCCATAGAGATTTTCTCAAAAGCCTGGCCCGGAGTATCCGTGAGGATCATTGGTTGATGTATTTTTCTCCTTACCAATTTACTGCGTTGACAAACTTCACAGCGGCCTATGTGTAGTTGGATGTCCTTCTTTAACATAGGCCAGTAGTACTCTTGGCGAATACGGTGATAGGTTTTGTTCACACCTTTGTGACCGTTTACTGGATGTGAGTGGTTTTGGGAAATGATCCTTTTTCTTTCCTCCTCGTTTTCAGGAGTTTTCACTAATCCTTTACACAATAATATTTTTGTCCTTACGTGAGAAAGCACACCTTTTAATCGATGTGTGAACACGCGAACCGAGAAATCATCAATCGAATGTGTAATTGAGGCTCGTATTGTTTTAGGATTCTTTTCGTTGAGGACTTTGGCTAAATTTTCAAACGCGAAAATAAGTAAGTCCTCGTCAACACGCGAGTGTCTATCAGTTTTGAGCGTAACTGCGATGTAAAGTTTTCGTGAGACTAAGGAGGTCTTGACAGAACCGGGGTTCGGGCTACACTGAAGAGGTAGGCCGTCGCGCTCGGCTATTTCAACTGCGCCGGAGCACAGTGGTTGGTTGTCGCCTGTCACGAAATAAAGCACATTATCTTTATGTGTAAAAAGGCTGTCTCTTATTTCGATAACATTCTCGCCGGGTTCGCGCACATTGTGGTCATATGGCACGCTCGGGGTGTCAATTATATCAGAGGCGAGAGTTGGTGGGTTGTTATTATAACTGTGAAGCGACGAAATGTCGTTATCGCTTTGTTCGTCATCGTCGTCGGCGTGACTTTCATCCGTATCGTTATTTATATTAACGTTCGGGGAATGCTTATCCTGTTTACCGGTAGATGGAATTTCTTCGTTCGGGATTTCGGCGATAATGGGACCGCTACGCGCCTGTGGCGTATAAGTTTCATCTGAACTAGTAGACGTTATGAAAATACGGTCATTCTCGATGTTTGACGGATTCCTTGACAATGCATCCGCCACGAAATTCGTCTTTCCCTCTTTATAGACGACGTCGTAATCAAATTCGCTCAGTTTGAAATAAAATCGTTTGAGACGGGATGTCGGATCTTTAACGTTATGTACCCAAACGAGGGGTTTATGGTCGGTATAGAAGGTAAATTTCCTTCCGTAGAGACAGTATCTAAACTGAAACGCGGCTGCTACCATTGCCAAGAGTTCTTTCTCAATGGTCGAGTAATTAATTTCAGCATTTTTTAGATGTCTCGAAAAATATGCCACGGGTAAATCGTGACTCTTTGTTTCCATTAAATAAATTTGACTAAGTACCGCGCCTATTGCGTAAAATGAAGCGTCACACGTTACAAGGAAAGGTTTAGAGAAGTCGGGATATTTTAGCAAAGGTGCATTGGTAAGGCTTTTTATTAGATAATCGAGTGCTCCCTGTTGTGGTTCTTTCCAATAAAATACAGTTTCTTTCCTCAACAGCGTAGATAGTGCCTTTGTTTCCTTCGCGTAAAAAGGTATAAATTTCCTGTAATAATTTGCTAAACCTAAGAGTTGTCTGATATTTTTCTGGTTTTTGGGAACCGGAAAATTCGTTAGTGCGACTACTTTACGCGGGTCTGGCAGGACTCCTGTTGGCGTGATTACATGGCCTAAATATGCTACCTCTTTCTTATAGAATTCACACTTATCCGGTTGCAGGCGCATGCCGGCGTTTCGGAGTCTTTCCGCAACTTTATTGAATTTGGCGTCATGTTCCTCAATGGTTTTTGCAAATATGATACAATCATCTACATAAATGAAAACCTCCCGCGCTTGTAATCCGCGGAACAGGGAGTCCATCTGACGCTGAAATGTCGCTGGTGAATTCTTTAAACCGAAAGGCATTCGAGTGAAGTGATAGTGACCGTAAGGAGTTGAGAAAGCAGTTTTCGGCTTGTCCTCGTTTCGCATGGGGATCTGATGGAAACCTGACGCGAGATCGAGGATGCTAAAGTATTCTGCTCCTCCTAATTGGTCTATAATTTCGTTAATGTTAGGAATCGGGTACGCGTCACTAATTTTTTTTTGTTTAACTCGCGATAATCGATTACCGGTCGCCATCTTTTATTTCCTAAGCTATCTGGTTTTTTCGGAACAATCCAAAGCGGACTGTTATATGGCGAATCAGAAGGTTCGATAATGCCTTCTCGAAGCATTTTCCCTACTTGTCTTTCTATTTCGTCTTTTAGCATCGGTGGGTACCTGTACTGTTTAACATTTACAGGCTATCGGTGGTTACAATCCTATGTTCCGCCATATGCGTCGCATTTAACTTTTCACTCGGCAATTGAAATATATCCGCGTGTCGATCACACAAAGACTCTATTCTAGGGCGCATGTCTTCATCGCATTTGTCAATGTTTATTAGTTTTTTCACTAATTCGCTTCGCTCCTGTAAGTTCGAACTCGGGACTTCCTCTAGATTAAAAATGTTATAGGAGTCTAGCTCTGCTTCATCGTAAGCAAAGATGGTTTCCCTATCGAAATCGAGTCCTTCATCGAGACAGGCCAATATTGAATAAATATCGCGCTCGGTCGCGTCGTCGTGTTCCGAGGTACAATATTCATCCGTGAATTGATCCGTTGGGATGTTTTGATCGTAAAAATCCGTTTTCTCGAATGAGTTAAAAAATGAACCAATATATGCTTCGTAATCGTCGGGGCACGATGGTCCCGAGTCCATTATTTGATTTTTCATTTTTCGCGTGTCGCCCGTGCTGTTAGTTTCATTATTTATCACACTTTCGGCGCTGACGCTACTTGTTTGAATGGCACCGCTCGCGCTACTGTACTCATTAATCACGCTTCCGATGCTGCTATTATACTCGCGGTCTTGTTTATTTTTGATGGCCTCGCTCGCGCTGCTATAATCGTTAAGAATCACGTCGTTGATGCTGCTAGTGGGCTCATTGTCCCTTTTATTAAAAATGGCATCAACTTCGCTACTGCGATTAGGAAAAATCACGCTCGCGGGGCTGCTAATTGACTCGCTATCATATTTATTTTTAATGGCATCGGTCGCGCTACTGTAGTTATCAAAAATCACGTTCGCGATGCTGCTAGTAGACTTTATGTCATGTTTGTTGCAAATCGCGTGCTCGACATTGCATAAGGCTCTCGCGTGATCGCGGTTGTCTCGCACGTTGTTTATTACCAGGCTCTGGTCGGAGCTGATTGTTTCCGGTATGTTTTCTATAACTACCGTTCTTTCGTAGATGACGCTTGGAGAGCTGTCTTTACTACTTAATGTTATCGCGCGAGCATCTTCCTTCTGGCAGGAATCACTCGCGTTGTTTAGGACTACGTCTAGTCCGATCACGCTATTCGCGCTGCTAATATTTGAATCGAAGTTTTTGTTAGTCACCTTCGCGAGTTCGTCTTTTAAATATGCGTTTATCGCGATCATTTTTGATAATTCTCGACTAACCTCGTCCGCGTTAGCTTTTCGTTTTTTCGATACATGACTTGTGGGTAAGGAGTTGTTTTCTGTCTCCTTGATAGTGTTATCTTTTTCCTCCGTTTCATTCGCGCTGCTATGTATCACGGAGTCGGTCACGTTTTTCGGCCGATTCTCGCTGCTAATTAATGAAAATGGCGGAAATGAAACTTTCGATTTTACACTTTCTATACTATTTTTTGAACAGTTTCCCCTTTTTCGACGTAATTCGCCACTACCGGGGTGAGTTTCGGAACTCTTATTTGAATGTCGTAATCATTCTCGTTTTTTAACGGGACAAAGATTTTTATGTCGTCCGCCGGAATGACATCTTTTCCTCCGATGTAGACGTTGGGATATATTTCCCTTTTTCATTATATTTGACGCGGTGATGTTCGGGGACAATCATGTCCATCCATATTGTTTCGCGGGCCGGGCATTGCACTGTTTGTTCCTCACCGATAGGGATTTGCGCGTCTTTCAAGATTAATTGGTCTCTTTTGAAATCGAGGATCATGTTGCTGCTACGGCAGAATTGCGCTCCTATAAGCAGGTCAGTTTTAATAGGGAATGTGTCCTGTACAACTACGAATTTTGCCTCCGCTTTCAAATCGTCCAAATATAAATAGGTGGTCCCTAGTGATGCTACTCGGCTGTCGGTAATCCCTACTAAATTTGGGCAGTAATTAAAGTTTATGGTTGTGTCGGGTTGTAAAGCCGAAATTTTTACCACATTGGGCTGCGCGCCCGTATCTATCATCACCTCGGCGTGGTTTCCTCGCAAATTACGGGACCTAAGGCTAATGACGGGGATGGCCCCTAGCACGTTTATTGCTGTAATGCAAATTCTGTATTCTCGGGGACTCTAGGGTTTCCCCGATTTCCAGATTGTTTACTGGACGGGCCGCTTTCTCTTTCCTGGCGCCGTCCTTCGCCGGGAGAGCTTGCTCGTTTCCCGTTGTTTTTACAGCTTCCTCTTTATTTTTGAGAAAAAACACGTGTCTATGGCATGTCCTTTTCTTTTACAATACGCGCATGTTTTCGATGGGTCGCGTTGGGGTCTATCTTCCCTATTCTGACCTGGCTGCGCGGAGTCTCCCTTTTTAATATTCTCTGTATTATTAATATTTTTTGTCCTGTCGTCGCGTTTATCATTGCCTCGCCTGAATTCTTTCCTATCCTCACGTTTCGTTACTTCGTTGCCGTGGTTTCGCGGGTCTCGATTAAGGAAATCCCCGTACATATTGTCCTTGCCGTATTTTTCCGAGTCGATATTGATAAGTTTTTTCCGCTTGAATGGCTTCGTTAAATGCGGCATTTAACGTCTCGATGCGCTGATTTACATAAAGGCGGTAAAATGGCGGTAATGCCAAGAAAAAATTCTGTTATAACCTCCTTTTCTATCTTTTTCGCTGCGACGGAACCAATTCATCAATGTCCTCATCGAGGCACGTGCAATCAATAATTGCCGTGTATATTTCGGAAACGCGATCAATAAATTTTAGTACCGATTCGTTCTCTCCTTTCGCGAGAGTAGCAAGTTTTCCACGGTAGTAATTTCCGGAGTGTCTATTAGAAAATGTTTTTTTTTAGATTCGAGAGGAAATCGTCGATTGTATCGAATTCGTCGTATTCTATAGCCACCGCGACATGGTCTTCTAATTTAAACTTCAATAGTCTTGTTATTTCTGATTGCGTGCGTATGGGGAACTGACTTTTGATTCTATTAACGGCGCGCACGAATTTGTACAGGTTTGTTCCGTCAAACCTGGGTATCACGGCAAGACTTTCTTTTATTATGGCATTCGATGGCATCATTGGTGCGTGCGTTGCGCGGGATTCTACGGAGGACACGGGACTCGCGGATCTTTCGCGAGAAGTTCTACGCGGGGTTTCGTTCGGCTGCGGGCGCTGTTGATTATTCGCATTTATCACGTTTGCTAGATTTCGCGTTCTTGCTTCTTTTTCGGCGTTCGCCCGTGCGATTGCTTCATTTGCTAATCTTCTTTCCCGAATTTCTGTAGATAATCTCTCCTCTAGTTGCATACGATGCGCTCGCTCCTCGTTTAATAGTCTTTCCGCGTCTTCCGCGCGCGCGTGCATCTGGTCATCGATAGCGTCATTGTCTTCGCGTTCGCGTAATTGCCTAAGTCTCGTTTCTAATTCTACTTCGCGCGCGTTCAGTCGTCGTTCTTTTAGTTCTAATTCCCTGAGACGCATCTCTGTTTCAGGATCTTGACTATGTGCCATTTTTAAGTTCTGTTTGAAGTTTTTCGATTTCTGCGGCGACTAAGCTTTTAATTTTTAATATACTTTGGTATTCTGGTCTATCCCGGATTCCGTACCAATGTTTTAGTTTTAATACCGTTTTTCGCAAGTCTATCGTTTTCCTACTTTTGTCATGTAAATTCCAGTTATTACTTCCAATTTCTAATTGAAATATTTCACGAGAGTTTTTCTTTTTCGCACTGATTTATAAAATTATGTTCCCTAAGAAAATTGCCCTGCGCTGGGTAAAAATCACCACCGCTGTCACCAGTTGTTACGTCCCGATTCGTGTATAGATTTTAAAGGTATGATTTTACACGATCGCGCACTTTTAACGAAAGTTCTACTTAGCTAAGCAAGGTAGTTGAGCTGCGTGGCTGGCTTGCGGTCGAGGTGGCGGCCCTTAGGGTAGGCCCCGATGATGGCGTTACGCGCGGGCTGGTTGTGCGAGGATCGTCTCGACGGAGACGTGCGTCCTTTGTCTCGCGGGCTGCTGTCACCACTCCCTGTGATCGGCGGGCAGGAAGACCCTCGTTTGCTCGGCTGGCTGCCTCTCTGGTCCAGCGTCGGCCCGTGGTGGAGATTCCTTCGGTCGCGGCGCGGACGAAATATATTTCTTTACTTTGAAGTATTTTCTTTTGACTCTTTATGCTTTTAGGAAGACTGCGATACGTTTTTGTAGGTATTCCGTGGATAAATAATAAGACAAAGGCGATTGATTTTATGTTAAAATGTGGAGACGCTCCACGTATATTGAGAAAAATATAAAAGTATAAAAGTATAAACGATCTTGATGGATAAAAATTACAGAGTGAATATATATCGAGAGCTCGTCTCACGAGTGGACTGCCCTAGTTGGATGGTGGAGGTTGACTGACTGCTGGCTGCTCCGCCCTGCTCTGCCTGCTGAAGGGGAGCGAGTGGTGGGAGCTCTCCGGCTGCAGTGGGGCGTCCTTCCTATTGGTCGAGCGGTGGGCGTGGTTTACACTGGTTGGTTCTCCCGCTCTAGGCTTGGCTTGGGGACGCCGTTGCTTGATGATGCCATTCAGCTTGGCGTGGGTTGGTGACGCCATCATGTCGGCTTGCTTTGAGATTCGGCTTACTCCCGATATTTTTATCTGCCTAAGCATTCTCATTCGATAATCAGTTGGGACACATCGTAATCACACTGATTACTTGGAAAGAGCATGCTTTCACAATGACGCTTATATCTAGAGTTCTGGCATTCGATGCTTTTGATTTATCTTAATGGGCATTCTTTCGCGGAAAGGATGCCTTGGAGCATGTAATGCTTACAGAAGGTGTTTAGCTTATGTTGGCGGTGCTTGAAGAGCGGACGTGCCTTTGTACTGTATATCTGATGGTTAATTGCTCTATTTTACTTATGCGGCAGTTCGCTTGAGGAGCGGACGTGCCCGTTCTTATCTGAATGGTGCCTCGATGTGGCGAGAAAAGAATGTGTTTATAAGATTGCGAGTGCAATGCTTTGCACGAGGATTCTAAGAAATGGCTATCGGCACACAGATAATAATTCGGCAGTGCGTCTGAAGGGCGGACGTGCCTAATGTATTGCGATTATTTTTTGTCGGCGGATCGACTTTACATACGGCGAGAAAAGAAGGTGTGTACATAAGATAAAACGTGTTGCTCTGCCCGTGCGTTCTTGGAAGTCGTGGCAGATAATCCACTTTATTATAAGTTAATGAATTACGCATTCTTCTCCTTAAGATAATTAAATGTTAGTTAACTAAGATTGATTAATAATATGACGTGTGCATATGCGTATAGATATAAGAGCATATGTGCACGTGTACAATGAGTGTAGATATATATATAGGTGAGTGAGAGAGTGCGCTCTCGAGACTGTGTTAATGCATATGGTAAGCTGTAGGCGGGCAAGTTACCGACGGGTGGTAAGTAATCGGCTCGAGGTAAGTAGAGAGGATTACGAGTGGAGGTAAATGCTTGAAAGGGTTGAGAGGCTGGCAACTGGTAATGTGCCAGTTTGAGGTAAAAGGGTTGTAGAGCCGGTGGCTGGTAAGGTGCCGGCTCGAGGTAAAAGAATTAATTAGATCTTCTGCTCTTTATCCTGAAATGAAAAAGATCGGAGTGCATACTCGCGTTCAGACGTTACACTTTATCATTAATCCTGTTTTATCGGCTGAACACGTCAAAATCATTAATATTAAAAATAATTATTTGAGTCTTAAACAAATTGAATAAAATAAGTGTGGAATAACAAAAATTTAAATATAAGAAAAAATATGGAATTTACAAACATTAATAAATTATTAAATCGTTGAAAAAGTAAATTGGAATCGTCCAATGAGATGCAGGATTTTAAAATTGATTATGCACGTTCGGAAAGAATCAACTTCTGTCGGGTGTACACTAATTTTTAAGAAAATTTAAAGAAAATCAATTTCCTGGTGAACTACCTTAAATTATATTTGAGTTTGAACTACTTTTTCGAATAATCGCGATTTAAGAAGTGAATATAGTAAGAACAACTCTCACTCAATTTTGAGATAAATATTTTAAAGTTTAAACGTTTATGGTTCACGGGCATGTAATTATACATATACACATTATATATATACACTCATATTGCCTTCACAACGTTATGTAAATGTTTTTATTAACTGCTACTGATGTTTGTGTTTACATAATATTTTATTTGCTTATTTTTATTAAGATGGTGTAAGAAATGATATTGGGTGTATGACTTAATTTTTACAGATTTTTCAGCAAATTTATTTCATATAAAAAAATAGAGAACAACGAACTTAATCTTGGAAATATTGTCCATCGTTTGCTATGACCTTTCGCCATCTCTCAGGTAACAAACGAATGCCGGCGCGAAAGAAACTTGCAGGCTTCGAGGCGATAAAGTTATTGACCAATTTACGCACATCGTCCAGCGTTTGAACTGTTTATCAACTAAGGCGTGCTGCAATTACCGGAACAAATGTTAGTTGGATGAGACCAAGTCTGGTGAATATGCCGCGTGCGGAAGAACTTCCCATCGCAAGTTCAAGAGAGTCTTCTGAGTCGTGCGAGCAACGTGAGGTCGAGCGTTGTTATGCAGCAGTATGACTTGCCCGCTTTCTTGTCCAGTAAATGGCCTTTTCTGATCAAGTTCTTCGCTGAGTTTGTTCAATTGTCGGCTATAGCGTTCCGCAGTCACCGTCTGACCAGTTTCCAGGAGTTTGTAATAAAGCACACCCTTCATATCCCACCAGATACACAGGAGAACCTTCTTTAAGAGGATGTTCTGTTTCGGCGTCGATGTACTGGGTTGCCCGGGATCTACCCACGACTTTTTACGTTTGGGATTCTCGTAAAAAATATACTTTTCATCACCGGTCACAATTTTCCACAAGAAGTCCTTTTTTTGTTGCCGGGCAAGTAGTGAAAGACACGTGTTCATACGTTGACCTAGGTTATGTTCGGTCAACACATGTGGGACCTACCTTCCAAGTTTTTGAATTTTTCCCATTTGGTGCAAACGCTTGGAAATAGCTGTTTGGGTGACTCCTAGCTGAGCTGCAAGCTCTTGTTGCGTTTGCGTTGAGTATTAGTCTTCATCCAGTAGAGCTTGCAATTCCGCATCTTCAAACCTTCGAGGCTGTCCAGAGCGCAGCTGGTCACTGAGATCGAAATCACCACTTCTAAAACGTTTGTATCAATAATTACACGTTTCATAAGACACAACGTCGGCACCGAGAACGCTACAAATTGATTCCTGTGCATTAGAAGCATTTTTGCCTTGTTGGAATTCGTATAGAATGCAGTAAACTCTGCTATTCTGAGAGGTTATGTAACTCACGTAGGCTTGTCGTTCGGTGTTCTGAAACCTCGCATCCGATTCTTTCAAAACCACAAAAGACCACGAAAATATTTCTATTTTAAATCTAATTTTAAGCTCGAAGTAAAAATCTGTAAAAATTAAGTCATACACCTAATAAAATCAACAATCAACGATATTTTATTGAAAATAAAAGAAGAGGATGACGAAAATTATAACGGACCATTAAAAAAATCAAAATAATTTCAATTTTTATAAAATGTACACAATTATTTATAATAAAGAATAACAATTATTGAATAATAATATATTTAAAATGTAAAAAATGGAGTTATTATATATGATTTTGAAAAGTTGAGGGTAGATAGCAATTTTTTTATTTTATATTGTAAAATATTTATTTTTTGTTAAATAAAAAATAAGTGTCAAATAACAAGTAATTACAATAATAAGAATAAAATATTCATTTTTTTAAATATTAATGAATTATTAAATCATTGAGAAAAAAACTATAATGAATAAACGTACTCTATATTTAAAATATATACTATACATATAGGAACGATATATTAATTTTATACACACAAAACTACATTATTTTCAACAAGATTGTGATACTTAACTTATATTAAATACTGATTTTAATATAAAAATGATTTTATGCTTTGCTTCTGGATGGATGATAATAAAAGCGATATTTTTTGTTTGAGTTTTTCAAATTTTTTAGGTTATTTTGAGATAACGTAATGTTAATATAATGTGATAAACTTTTTTATAGATCATAAATTTACATATGCCTTTACCGGTTGGGCTTTTTGGATCACCTAACGTTATTATAAATTATCTAACAACATAGTTTAAAAAAAAAATCTTATCGGAATCTAAATTTTGTACTAAGCTACAATAAATAATTTATGATGATCAGCAATAGTATTATCGTTGTATAAAAGAGGTACTACTAGCAATACCGAATATATAAGTAGGTAGTTGTACACTTTAACTATCACCATCATGTCTCAGCTCTGGGAATGTTTCATTCAGAGATAGTACTCTTGTAACGTGGTAATCCGATGGAGCGGGTGAATCTACTATTTACGCGTTTCCTGCAGGTCGGAACGCTGTCCGTCCGATTTCCGCGTTAACAAATTACGGGGGTTCGCTCGAGGAACTCGCGCGTGGACGTTCGCCGAGCTGCTCAGCGTTGGGCGTGCGTCCGCTGTTGCTCGATTCTTACATGGATGGCAGCTGCTGAATTGGTAGGAGGCCCAGAGGTCCATAAAGTGGCAAGGAACACATGCAAACGGTAGGGATTCCAGGAACTTGCGCATGCACAAATGATAAGGCAAGCGCATCGGGTAAAAAGTATTTATTGCTCGCCTCTTAACTATACATTGGTCCGCAGGACCTTTAGAACGTTCGCCGCATCGCGTGTGCCGCGGTGACAAGCACGCGTGATGATCGCAGCCGACGTGTGCGAGTCAGCAGTCCGCTGGAGACGAGGCGTGTCGGCGAAGCGCTCGAAATTGCGCTACAAATCGATCGCGGTTCTAAGATCGCGCACTGACAGAGAGAACGGTCGCCCCGTCGATGAGCCGGTCTTGAGAGCCGACCGATCCACCTTCAGTCAGCGCAACGATAACGTACACTTACGTTGGCGAGTGACGCCGCTGGGTCGCGTCGCGTCGTACGCTGGCTGGTCGGGCTGAAGTTCGTCCGCTCCGTTCGCTCTCGTTTGGAGTTCCGCTCGACGTCCGTTGAGCTCGGCCGCGGTGTTTCGGGCTGTTGTCGACGGGTAGCGGCGTCGGCGATGGCGATGCCCGAAGTTGAAGCTCGGACACGGTGGAGACTACGGCGGTGAAGGCCAGGGCGCGCGCCTCAGCGAGGTCCTTCGAGTCCGTGGCCATTTTTAACGTGGCCCGGGTCTCGTGGCGTCCCCCGGTCCCTACCCCGCTGTCCTTCGCTCATTGCGCTTCGTGTTGAGGTGTGACCAACAATCTACTGATTAGCCCGAAGGCTCTATCACGACACCTCTACCGAGCTCTTCCCTCTCCTCTCGGTAGCGTCGTCTTTTCTCTCTCTCGCTCATGTTGTCTCTCTTTCTCTCTCTCTTACCTGTACTCACGATTTCCCTATTCTGACACGTGCCGCTCGTGCGCGGCTCCTGCCGCCTTGTCTCTCGCTTCGGCTGCTCGCGCTGATTATCCGTGTGCGTGAGTGCGTATGTATGTATTTGTACGTTTGTGTGTGGTCGCGTATGTGCGGGGACATTTCCCCGTTACAGAGCCCCCCCCCTCAACATCCGAACGTGTGAGGGTGGCGCGAGTGCACATGCGCTCCGGTAGGGCGTACCTGGTTATTTTGAGCATGTCTATCGGAATGTTTTTTTTTTTTTTTAATGGATAAAGTCGTATGCTTTAATTGACCTTTTTGTATATATATATATACCTGTGTGTAAAATTTTTCGTTTTACCCAGGTACTTGCGACCTTTCTCTCTCTCTTTTATTTCGGAGTGTTTTCACTTTGGTGGGGTTGTACAATAGGGGATTTTTGTTTGTCTATTAACACATGTTATGCTTTATTCATTTTATACATTTGGTTTTATTACCGCTAGATTAACATTTCACAAAATGGCATTCCGCATTTACTTACTACAATCTTTCGTTATTTTGATATGCACTCTATTTATTAATTGTGTATTTATTATTGTGTTTCACTTATCGCTCGATTAACGCTTTTAACTTAAAACTTACAAATTACGCGGCCCTTTCGCGGTTTAGTTTTTCTTTTTTTTTGGTTTTTTTTTTATTGGTACTTTTCTCTTCGTTGTTTTCGTTTCTTCGTTCTTACTGTGCCCAGTTTTGGAGCTACTCCCATATCCGGCGTTGTTTTCCATATCGGAGTTCTCCGATACGAGCCATTAACATCTTGTCTGTTGTCCGATGCTTCTGGTCTCTGCGTCTCGACTTATGTGTTTCCTTGGCTCTGCTAGTCTTGTGCTGTCTGGTTGAGCGCTGTTTTCGGCAGTTGCTCCATGTCGTTCGATGAGGTGGGGAGGGCTGCTGGGTCGTCGCTCGCTTTCGATGTAGTTTTCTTCGATCGCCATGGCTTTCTTTTTGTTGGTTTTTCCTTGGTAGCGGTTTTGTCAGCTTCTTGTTTTTCGGAAGTCTTTTCGCTGCACCTCTTAAAGTCACTGGCGTGGAACTTGCTTTTGATTAATTTACCGTTCTTTTTCAGCGTGTACATATCCTTTCCTACTTGTCGCACTATTACAAATGGGCCGTTGTAACGCATATTTAGTTTCGCGCTTATATCTTTATCTGCGTTTGATAATTCCCTATCTATTTTCCATATTAAGTCGCCTTCTTTGAACTCTTCTTCGCGTTTTCCCTTATTGTAATTTTTTTCATATTTCTCTTTTGCTTTATCTATTTTTGTTAGCGTATCATTGTATACGTGTTTTATTTTTCGCATTCTTTCCGCCCAATTATGCGTGTTTTCTGCGCTTGCGTTTAAATTTAAATTTCGCGGTTTAGCGTGTTCATTTTCTTTTCTTTTGCGCGTTGTCATCCGCGTTTGGTATTTATTTTCATTTTCACTATTTTCGTTTTCCGATTCGGTTTGTACCGTTAATTTTTCTGTTATTACATTTTTGATTTCGTTTTTCTTTTCCACTTCGCGCTTCCAGCATTTCGGTTGTCTCAACTCTCTCCCATATACTAAGAATGCTGGTGTTTTACCCGTTGTGCTGTGCGTATCGGTATTGTGGGCGAATTGGAATTGCGCGATATGTTTATCCCATTCCTTATGCGATTCTTCGATGTACGCTGTTATTTTTGTTTTTAAATCGCGGTTTACGCGCTCTACCGGATTGCTTTGAGTGTGGTACGCTGGAGTTAATTCGTGTGTGATCGCGCTTTCTTTTAAAAAACTTTGTAATGTTTCGCTTATGAATTCTTTCGCGTTGTCAGGCACGAACACTTTCGGTGTACCGAAGTTTATACATAAATTTTCTAGGTGTTTTGTGATCAATTGTGCTTTTCGATTTTTAAGCGGCATGCATATGATGTATTTAGAAAATAAGTCTTCAAAAACAATTACGTATTTGAATCCTGTCTTGCTCGTTGGGAATGGACCTATTAGATCCGCGGATATAGCTTTCCACGGCACGTCTATTTCTCGCGTTCCCATTACTCTTATTTTTCCGCGTTGGTCCGATTTGCACCTTTGGCATATTTCGCATTTATTTACGTGTTCTGCGATATTTTTATACATTCTGGGCCAATAGTAAATTTGTGCCGCGCGCTTATATGACTTTTCTATACCGGCGTGTCCCGCGGTTGGCTCGTTATGTATTTCATTTATTATTTGTGTGCGGTTTTCGCGCGGTACAACTAATTTCCGCGCATCTAGATCGTCCATAATTGTGTTTATGTCTTCGTCCGTGCGCAGTCTATATAGTTTGAGTGATTTCTACTGCGGTAATCGCTGGTATTTCTACTTCGTCCTCGTACATTCTAGATAACGCGTCTGGGACAACGTTATGTGCGCCTTTCCTGTGTATTACATTAAAGTCATAAGCCATTAAATCCTGAGCCCATCTACCTAACCTAACTACGGGGTTCTTTTTCTTAAATAACCATTGCAACGCGCTGTGGTCTGTGATTACAGTGAATGTGCTACCTTCTACATACGGCCTAAATTTTTCGATTGCCCATTTTATTTCGAGGCACTCTTTTTCGGTGGTACTAAATACGAGCTCGTTTTTATGTAATGCCCTGCTCGCGAACGCGATTATCCTCTCTTGCTCGTTATAACGCAATAACTTGCGTTATCACCGCGCCGAGTCCGGTGTCGCATGCGTCTGTCTGAATACAGAATTCCGCGTTGGGATCGGGCCTGTGTAGTAATGGCGCGTTTGCAATCAAATCTTTTATTACCTCGAACGCGTTGTCTTGCGCGGTTCCCCACGCAAATTTTTCGTCTTTCTTTGTTAATTTATTTAACGGATCCGCTATTTTTGCATAATCTTTAATGAATCTCCTGTACCAGGAGGACATTCCCAAAAATCTGCGCAGCTGTCGCAGTGTTTTTGGTTTCGGGTACTTAGTGATTGCTACCGTTTTTCCCGGATCAACCATTAGCCCGTGTTCATTTACTTTAAACCCCAAAAATTTTACTTCGTTGCAACAAAATTTACTTTTATCGCGATTTATTGTTAGCCCCGAATTTTTGATTCTAAGGATTAAATTCCTGAGCAATTGCATATGCTCCTCAAAAGTTTCGGTTGCTAGTACAATATCGTCTAAGTAATTGTATGCATATGGCTCTAATTCTCCGATTATTTCCTCTAATAATCTTTGAAAAGTCGCGCCAGCGCCGCTTAATCCTATCGGTAACCGTGTGAACTGCCAGTGGCCGCGTCCTGGTATTGTAAACGCGGTGATTGGTCGCAATTCGGGTTTTAATTTTATTTGATGATACGCGCTTTTTAAGTCTATTATTGATATGAATTTTTCGCGTTTTAGTTTGTTTAAAATGACGTTCACATAAGGTGTTGGATATGCGTCTTTTTCCGATATCGCGTTTACCGCTTTTAAGTCGATGCACATTCTGTGTTCCGTTTGGCTTTTTAATCATTACTGCTGGGCTATTCCACGGGCTACATGATTTTTCAACTATATCTGCCTCTCTTAATTTTTCTAATTCCGCGTGCATTATTTGTTCTAATTTTTCCGATACTGGGTAGTATCTTTGTTTTACCGGTTTAGCGCTGTATAGTAAGTTAATTTCGTGTTCTATTAAATCCGTTGTCGGTAAATATCTGCACGTTGTAATTTCTCTCGGTAATAATCCCTCTACTAATTTGTTTATTTCCCCTTGTTTCTCGTCTGTTATTTAGCTGAGGCCACAACTAGCTATATCAACTTTGTTGCCTGCCTCTATGGACCAAAGATCAAACGCGATTTCCTTCTCATCCGTGAGGTCTGCGAGTGTATATGTATGTGTCGCGATGTGCATCTATTTTCATACCGAATAATCGTATGATATCTAGGCCAAGAATGCAATCTGTCGGAATGCTCGGTATCACGATTATTCGAACGTGTTTTCGTATATTCGCGATTTAGAGGGGGACGATAATCTCACCTGTTACCGCTACGTTTTCGCCGTTGGCAACAACGGCGTGTGTTGTCGCAGATGGCGTGACTTTCGTCTTTAATTCCTTCACGATTTCTGCTCCTTTTTTGCCTCGTATCGTACGCGCGGCGCCTCGATCGACCAGAGCTGTGAGCTCTATGTGTTCGATCTTCAGCTTCAGCCAATATCTAGGGTAACTCGTCGGGTTAGACGCGTCAGATAACACGAGTCTACGTTTCGCTTTTTTTGTTTTATTCTGCATCGTATGTTCGCTTTTTGTGTTTAACTCGCTAATATTTGAGACCTGTGGGGGATTTGACGGTGTGACGGTCCCGTTTACACCGTCGGCGGGGAGTTTCCCGGATTGCTGTTGTTGATCGCTCTGTTTGTTGTGTTTTGTTGTTGCGCGGGTTGATTTTCGTGAGGTTGTTTGGATTATCGTAATTTGTGTTTGGATTCGCGTTGTGTCCGTGATAATTCGGTTTGTAGTTCCGTCCCCTATATCCGTCTCTAGGATAGTTGTTTCCATTTTGCGCATTATTTGGTATATTTTGGGGCGGAGTGTTTGCGAAAGGTACGGTGTTTTGCGCGTTGTATTGCGTGTTTTGGGGCGGATTTTGGCTGAGAAGATTTGTGTATGACGCGGTGTATTGCGCGTTGTACTGTGGATTATCGGGAGGCACATATGCGTGTTGCGCGGTGTGTGGCGCGTCGTAGTTCGTCGTGTTTCCGTTTGTAGGGACGATATTGTTGTTGTAATATGCTGGTGGAATACAGTTGGGGGCGTTTTTGTCGGGTGAGTTGTGAAATTATCCGCCTTGGTTGCCTGCTTGTTGCGGATGTGTTATATTGTCCACTTGCATTATTATTCGCGCCTCTGTAATTGTTGCGTCCCCTATCGTTTCCTCCTCGATTGTCCCCTCTATAGTTACTGTTGTAGTTGTTCCCTCGATAGTTACTGTTTGTTTGTTGTGTGTGTGTCGGAGGTTGCTGTATGTATTGCGGTGCGCTGTTTAATTGTGCTGCGATTTGACTGTTTATTGTCCCCTTAATCAACTCTTTTAGTTTTCCCATTTCGCGCACTATAATTTTAGTTAATTCGTCCATCGTGGGTACCTCTACTGACGCGGTTTCTTTTTTCTTTTGCTCTGACCGATTAGATGCATTTTGTTTGTCGGCATCAAATGCGCGTCCCAGTTCTACCGCTTGCTTTGTGAATATCTCTATGGTTGTGACTAAATATGGGCGCATTAATGGTAAATATTCCGGTCTCATGTTTATGTACGTTTGTCGCACCTGTTTTTCCTCGGCGAGTGCGCTTGGCGTTTTATTATAAAGTGCTTGTAAGTCTGTGATGTATTCGAAAACAGGTTCATTATCGCGTTATTTTCGGTCTTTTATTTGTTGTTCTAGTCTTTCCGCATAAAATTCGTCTCTGTATCTGTCCCTTAGCGCGTTTTCTACTTCGGACCACGATTACCATTTGTTTTCATTCGTTCTGTAATAATTTAGTGCGGGTAATTGTAATAGCATCGGAACTGCGCGCATTAATTCAGCATCAGTTACCGCGGCTATTTTTCGGTGTTCCTTTACTCTCAATAGAAATTCTTCTATGTTTTTATTTGCTCTCCCGCTGAACGTTAATTTCCACGCGGATATTATTTTCGATATGTCGCGTTCCTTGTAGTTTCTGTGTTGTGGCATGTGTAATTGATCTTGTTGTCGTTCGTTGTTGTTTGTCGAGGTGTTTGTATTGTTATCCTTAGCTGTCAGTCGTGGTTGTTGTATTAGCCCTGTAGTTTGACTAGTTAATACCTCGTCTATCATCTCCTGCTCTTCGTTTTGTGAGGGTATTGTTGCGTAATAATGCACAACTACTTCCGGGATTTGCACTTTTTTCCCGCCCCCTATGTCGACTTCTATCATTTTTATTGGTCTCGCGGTGTATTTGCTGGTTGGACGCGGTTAATGTTGATATATTTTTTTTAATTCTATTTCGCCGCATTGTTATATACGCGTCATTTGGGTTATATTTTGAATTCTGATATATTTCGGTTTGTGCTATTGTTTCGTACTGTGCTATCCAATTGCTTAAGGCTGTTTCGCGCTCTGCTATTATTAATTCGGCCGTAGGTTCGTCCGTATCTGCATTGATTTGTGCGCTGCGTGCATAATCTTTTTCTGTACTTTTGTTATTTATCAGTCGTCTTAATCGGGCTAATTTTTCCGTTTTCGATCCGTATTTATCTAGTAATAATTTATCTAACGTTAATTCTAGTTCTTCCTCGTTTAGCGCATTCATAAATTCGTCGATTCGAATGTATACTAATTTGTCTATACCTGAAGCCATTTTCTTCTACGCGTTTATCTATTTGCTTTTATACGCGGTGTTTGATAAATCAAAAGAAGTAAGGTAAACCTTAGTTCTTTTGCGGTGTTGTCTATAATTTTACTGCTTTTGTTTGTTCCAGTTAATTCTTAAATTGGCAATTGTTTTATTTATTTACTTAATTATTAAATAACTTAATTTTTAAATTTATTTACGCTTGCGATTTAGTACGTAATTGGGATTATTTCTAAATATTTTCTGGACTTTGATAAGGCCTCTAAAAAAATATCAGTTATGCTTTCGTATTATCCCTCCTGTTTCAAGTACTTTTCTACTACTCAGCTTTATACTTTTTTTCTTTAATTTCCCCTTCGATCTAACATGGAAAATATTACAATGTAAAATTTTGATAAAAGTTTTATTCTAAGTATAATTCTTGATTGGGAATATTTCGCACCTTTCTCTCTATTGTGTCTAATCCTCTGTTACAGGTGCATTGTAGCTAGTGTAAATTGTCTACTTTTATTACTATATTCTATTTCTTTGTCTAACGCTATCAATCGTGGTTTTATTTCCCTTAAAACTACGCTCGCTCGCTTGCCTTATTTTGGTTTTTTTTTCTTTGGGGGGGGGGTGATTTTATTTTAAATATTTAATTTACAGCTATTAGTTGTCCGATTAGTTGGGCGCCATTGTAACGTGGTAATCCGACGGTGTGGGTGAATCTACTATTTACGCGTTTCCCCCAGGTCGGAACGCTGTCTGTCCGATTTCCGCATTAACAAATTGCGGGGATTCGCTCGAGGAACTCGCGCGTGGACGTTCGCCGGGCTGCTCAGCGTTGGGCGTGCGTCCGCTGCTGCTAGATTCTTACCTGGATGGCAGCTGCTGAATTGGTAGGAGGTCCATGAAGTGGCAAGGAACACATGCAAGCGGTAGGGATAACAGGGACTTGCGCATGCACAAAAGATAAGGCAAGCGCAACGGATAAAAAGTATTTATTGCTCGCCTCTTAAATATACATTGGTCCGCAAGACCTTTAGAACATTCGCCGCATCGCGTGTGCCGCGGTGACGAGCGCGCGTGATGATCGCAGCCAATGTATGCGAGTCAGCGTTCCGCTGGAGACGAGCTGCGTCGGCCAAGTGCTCGAAATTGCGCTACAAATCGATCGCGATTCTAAGATCGCGCCCTGAGAGAGAGAGAGAGAACGGTCGCCCCGTCGATGAGCCGGTCTTGAGAGCCGACCGATCCACCTTTAGTCAGTGCAACGATAACGTGCACTTACGTTGGCGAGTGACGCCGCTGGGTCGCGTCGCGTCGTACGCTGGCTGGTCGGGCTGAAGTTCGTCCGCTCGGTCCGCTCTCGTTTGGAGTTCCGCTCGACGTCCGTTGAGCTCGGCCGCGGTGTTTCGGGCTGTTGTCGACGGGTAGCTGCGTCTGCGATGGCGATGCCCGAAGTTGAAGCTCGGACGCTGTGGAGACTGCGGCGGTGAAGTCCATGGCGCGCGCCTCAGCGCGGTTCTTCGAGTCCGTGGCCGTTAGTAGATGAGCTATAGCGGTTCGAGCTTACGTAGCGGTTCGAGTTCAGTGAGGAAAATAAAAAAATAATTTTATTCTTACGTTTAAATATTTGTTCGCCCTGAAAAGGGCGGATTAATGAAAAAAACTAAAAAAGTTGACGCGCAACCTTAGTCGCCTGAGGCCTGTAAAATCCTATACATAAAATTTCCGATGAATCAGGTGATTCAATACAAATAACCTCAGGCGACCGCTGCTGCTGTTGTCCTTGTTGCTGCGGTTGTTCTTGTTGCTGCTGTTGCTTCGGTTCTTGTTGGCGGTTCTGCTGTTGTGGACGCGGCTGTTGGCGCTGGGACTGCGCTCCTCGAGGCTCCTCAATATACTGCGCAGCCTCCACGTAATACACCAACACATAGTCCGGAGAATCCGGACTACATGCTGATATACGACGTGGGGCTTCTAGCGGTGATCGAGGAGGCTCCCGCTCAGCCATTTCCTCTAGTGCAGCCGCAGCAACTGTGGAAAGCACGTCAATGCTCGATGAACTCATCTTGACGAGTGTACCGAACTCGCGAAAGCGCTCCAGTTTTATACACGAAGCGCAGACCTGCGCGCCGCTGCGCGAGAGCCGCCACCACCGTCGCCGCACCGCCGCCGCCGCTGCCGCTCGAGCAAACGCTGTGATTAGTGCGGAGCAGCTCTTGGCCGCCGCCGCACGGCAATGGCGCTGAGAAGATGCGGCCGCGCGCCGATTGATGCGGAATAGATCTACGCCGCGGCAGCCGTCGCCACCGCTCATTGACTCGCGGCGGAGCAGCTTCGACGATCCCTATAAATGAGACGCGTGCGGCTGCAACAACAATTTTCTCACGCGAGTGCCCGAGTGCGGGTCGATGCGCGGTCCCTCGCGCTCGCTAGTTTTCAAATCGCAGTTAGGTGTTTTAACCGGCTGCATATTTGGACGTGAGAATCGCGACTCGTTTAGACCTCTCGCCGCGTGCATTTTTTTTCTCACTTTGTTCGGGATTCAACGCGACCAGCCGAGAGCATTCCCCTACTCCGGTCACCTATACATGTGTGAGAGAGCCGTGCCAGTCAGCGCTCTCCACGCGTCTCTCTTACCGCCCCTCCATTCGACCAAGACACGCCAACGGCACTTCGCAGCGCCGGCCGGCTCAGTTCACGCGCGACGGCCAAAAGAGACAGCAAGGAGCGACGGCAGTTGAGACTGCACAACGGCAGACTCAATAAATTCACCATCTTATCTCTACACGAAAGCCTTTTCATTGTTCGAACCTCTACAGCCCACCATCGTTCATACATCACAAAACATTAGGTCCTTCGAGCCGGATTGTGGGAGCATCGCCATGGCCACAGCGAGGAGAACCTTTTTTACTATGCCCTACGTCTACTCTCGGGTGGCGTAGGACTAGTCTCTTCACTTTCTTCTCTTCCAGGTACGCATCAAAGTGTTCGTGCTCGTGAGTGCCGATTAAAGTTAGCTTGCTCGCTTGCTAACTTCGCGCGTACGTTGCTGTCTCTCTCTTTCGTTTAACGCCGTCGCGCACTCGGAAGCCACCTTCTAAGGCTTTCGAAGGAAAATAGCACATCAACTACTATTCTCCTCATTTCTGCAAACGCCTCGGAGTGCGTCGCTAAGGACTCCAAGGCGTCGCCAAGAGCGTGCGCTGTAAAGCCAACTCTAGAATTATCGCCTTCGTACGATGATCGGCGGTTCTAGAATCATCGCTTTTACGATGATCAGCCATCTTGTTGTAGCCAAGAGCAACAAGTGGCATTTCTGTTAAGAAGCGTGCGTCGCTGACCAGGTTCAATCCGCCAAGAGTGATTGGCAGCCATATTGTCGTACTTAAAGCAACAAGTGGTAACTTTCTCATCAGAGCCACGGTTAAACCAGCTCTAGAATCATCGCCATCGTACGATGATCATCCAATCCTTGCCGGCCAGTGCAACGAGTCGAAGCGGGGTTCACGCCCCTCAATTCACGGACCACCTGCGTGGAGCGTACACGCTACGGGGTCCACGCCAGTCAAAACAAGCAGTACCCGCGTGCCGCGTACACGCTACGGGGCTCACACCAGTCTAGACACGGAGTACCAGCGTGTAGCTTGCGCTACGGGGTCTACACCAGCCCATCCAAGGACTACCACAGGAAGCGAACGGATATATCGATCGTCCTAATACTTGGACCTAAGTATCGTTCCAATTTATTTGATCTAGTCTTTTCTAATAGTATCTATAATTTAGAACCTTGGCCTATTTTGATTGAACTTGATGTCATTTCACTTGAACTTGATGAACTTGACCTTATAAAGTTTGAACTTGGACTTACCTAGTCTGAACTTGATATTTATTAGTCTGAACTTGAGGTTATTTCACTTGAACTTGGTGAACTTGACCTTATTTAGTTTGAACTTGGAATATTTTTACGTGAACTTGCGAATTACATCACTGCCGAGTTTGAGCTTGGGTGCAATTACTTATAATTGCGATTTACTTATGTGACTTGACCTTGCAGTTGTATTGCTGCCTGCCGATACTTCATTTTGACTGCGACATCTTCGACTGCTGGTCAAAACCTGGATGCTTTCCTGATTCAGTTGCTGACTATTCTGCAGGGAGTCGCTGAATTCATAGCCAGCAGTTACTTCTCTTCGAGCAGCCAACGTGGTGAATCAGCATCTGATTCGCCGTGGGAGCTTCCGCAGCCACAGTCAACGACACACCTTTCTACGCATAGTAACATAAGTATTGTAATTTAGCTTAAGTCTTAGCTGTAAGAAATTGCCTTTACTCTAATACTACCATCGGGGAAATAGTAGAGTAACTTACTAGTTCACTCAGATTAAATAGTCAAATTCGTTACTAGTCCAATTAACTTGATCTCAAAATGGAGGGACTACATACTATACAGTTGTTACTCCAAGCTAGAATTAATAGTTCTTTTCAAAACTTCAAATCTAAAGGTAAAGATCAAATAAATAAGGGTAATGCCAAGGCTCGTTTAACCGGTCTTGAGGAGAATTACAATGCCTTTAAAATAAATCACGAGAAGATCTTAAACCTCAAATCTGTCGATTTGCAACATGATTACTTCAAAACTAATATATTTGACTTAGTTGAAGACACTTTCTATGATCGAAAGGGTGAGTTTCTAAATTACTTGGAAAGTTTAGAAGAACGGAGCTCTGCGCCAGGATCCTCTAAGCAAACTGAAGCTCTGGCTCCACCCAAGTCCCCACTTCATGCTAATACTTCGTTTCAATCTTAGCCAAAAATAGATTTACCTAAATTTTCAGGAAAATTCCCTGATTCGGAGAATTTTAGAGATGTCTTTCGTTCGGTCATACATCGTCGCGAAGACTTAACGCCTGTCTTGAAATTGCATTATCTTCGCACTCACCTCAATGGTGAGCACTTGAGAAAATTAAATCTCTTTCCATTTCTGGTGATAATTATGAACAAGCCTGGACAGCTTTAATCGAATATTACGAAAATCAACGTCGTATTGTTGGTTCTCACATTTCAGAAATCTTCTCAGTCAAACCCATGAAGACAGACTCTTTTTCGGAAATTAAACGTATTTACAGGGAACTTTACAACCCTGTAGCTAGTCTAATATCCCTTAATAGAGCGGATTCTTTAGCTAGAGATCTGATGGTATATTTCTCGCTTAAGCAGCTTGATTTGAATACTCGTAAAGAATGGGAAAGACATCTTGGTGATAGTGTTGATCCACCCACATTGGAATAACTTCAAGCCTTTCTTCGAAGTCAAACCCTCACTCTAGAGGCCATAGAAGCTGGCACTAGAACGTCTTCAACAAATAATTCAAAAGCTTAATCAACAAGTTCAAAACCTCGTAAATCAGAGCATGACAATGCTCAGTCGGTTTATTCGCATCAAACCTCATCTTCGAACCCAACAAAAAAGAAATGTTCGATTTGTAATCAACATCATTTTACAAATAGATGTGAACGATTTCTCAATAAAACGATTCCTGAGCGAAAGGAATTGATAAAATCTTCTAATCTTTGTTACAATTGTTTAGGAAAGCACAACGTTAAAAATTGTACTTCCACGTATCGATGCTTTCTTTGCAAAGCTAAGCATCACACTTTGGTGCACACTGACAGCAATCAAGTAGTCAGTTCATCGCAGACTGATCAGATTGATTCTGTGCCCAGCTAGCTCCCCTAGCCCAAACTGTGGCAATCTTGTCATTTCAAAAGACATTCAATCTGCTTCTCACGCAGCCTCCCTTAATAGTGGAGTAAGTACTAAATGTACAGGAGTACTTCGGCTACTGCTAGGGTTAACGCCCTTGGTCCTAACGGAACCAAAATTCAAGTTCGTGCGCTCATCGATCCTGGATCTCAAATCTCACTTGTCACACAAGCTTTGTGTAACTTGCTTTCCCTAAATTGTAGAACCAGTCATACGCACATTGAACGTATTGGAGAAAAGACAGCTGCCGTGTCTTCAAAGGTAGCTTGCCTTACTATACAACCCCATTTTGATTCAACTTATTCTCTAGAAGTTGATACTATAATCTTACCAAGATTATCTTCGTATAAGGCTCCCGTCGTAGGTAGTAATACTAATTTCGAATACTTGAGAGGGCTGCAGCTAGCAGATCCCATGTATTTTGAACCATCACGCATCGATATTATTCTCGGTGCAAGAGCTTATGCGCAGATCATTGAAAATCAAATTGTTAAGGGCCAAAGTCTTCAGCCGATAGCACTTAGTTCCAAACTTGGATGGCTTTTGACAGGTAATCTCTCTTCGTCAACTTCAGAAATAGGGTTAGAATCAATATCTCTTCATTATTCGGACAGCTGCGAGCATGAAGCCAAACTTTTGGAGCTCGTACAAGATTTTTGGAGGGCGGAGGAGATAGTCAATGACAAAAAATCTTATTCGCCTGACGAACAAGCATGCGAGGATTTTTATCGAAAAACAACTCGTCAAGATGAAACAAGGCAATATATGTATAGTAAGTCTACCCTGGAAAAGTCGAGACCAGTTGAGTTCTGCTCATCTCGAGAGCTCTCACACTGCCGCATTACGCGCACTCAATCGTCTCGAAGCAAAGTTCGCTAAAGACGAAAAACTGAGATTAGCTTATACTGAATTCATAAAGGAATACATTGACTTAGGTCACATGTCTCTCTCTTCGAATTTTGATTCATTTACGAGCAAATCTCAAGCCTTCTTACCACATCATGGTGTGTGGAAGGAAACCAGTACAACTACCCAATTACGTACTGTGTTTAATGGTTCGAGTAAAACCAAAACAGGTGTCTCGGTCAACGATCTTCTACGCGTTGGACCCAATCTTCTTCAGCATCCCGTCGCTTTGATCTGTGCCTGCGTCGGGTTCGGTGACTGCATTCACCTTCCGCAGGTCGTTGAGGAACCGTCGTGTGCCGTCGCTCTTCGGCGTCATCACGACGGGGCTCGACCAACCACTCTTGGAGGGCTCGATGATGCCTTGGTTCAGCATCTCGCAAACCTGGCGATGCATCTCCTCCTGCACCTTATCCGACACGGATAATGGCGCTACTGGATTGGTCGAGCGTTTTCTACGTGAATCTCATGCTCCACGCCTCTGACGCCACCTAGTCCTGGCGGGAGCTTGCCTAGGACCTCGTCCTCCATGACCTTCAGCTCCTCTCGCTGAAGGTCCGTAGCGTCCTCGAGCCCAATTGCCGCTACCGAGCTAGGATCGGGGGTCAAGCTGGCTACTTCTAGCTCGACATAGGCTCCCGTCTCCTTACAGAATAGCCTATCCGTATCCGGGTCTAGTACGGCCCTGAACGCTCGTACAAAATTGACCCCTAAGTAGCAGTCGGCATCTAAATTCGGCATTATGGCGACTCGGATATCGCGAGTGAGGCCAGCCACCGTGATGGGCAGTGTCACATGGCCTAGCAAGGGCCTGCGGCTTCCATCAGCTAACCTTACCCCTCTCTTCTCGGACGCTACAAAATCCCGTTCCAGCGCGGTGGCTAGTTGGAGCCCGACAGAGCCCATCACCGTCGTGGATGCTCCCGGATCCAATAGCGCGCGGAGGTTAAACTCGCCGACCTCAATTCGCAGCCACCACCTTGTTTCTGCGTCGGTCGGTTGCTTCACCGAGGCCTCTCCGCGGTTCGTAACTGGCGAAGGTGCCACTGACTCTTTCGCGGCTGGGCGGCTATCGCACGCTGCCCAAACATCTTCGGGGAGGGGGGCGGTAGTGATCCCCTCTACGCGCTCCCTTTCCCGTTTCCCGCGCAATTGGGGCAGTAGCGCGCTATATAGCCGACAAGGCCGCATGAGTAGCAACTCAGTGGCGGCCTTGGCCCTTTTTAAGGGTTATCCTCGGGGCTTGCGGAGGGCGCGGAGCCGTTTGGTGGGCTCGTCGCCTTCGCCTCCTGCCTCTGTTCTGGGGGCCTCCTTGCCCCGCCACGCCCAGGTGGCTGGTTACCGCGCCCTCTGCGCGGTCCAGGGGGCGTATTTCGTCCGGAGCGCTCTCCTCCGGAGCCTCGCCGGTCGGAAAGACGTTCAGCACTCGCCGAAGCATTTCCTCCAAACCCTCCAGCTTGGTGTCCTTCTCGGCCACCGCAGCAGCCACTTTGCCTTCCTTGGCATCGCCTTTAGGCTTTCATGGCGCGTCGGTGTTTGCCGGCGGTTTATACGCCATTTCAGGCAGTAGCGCCGCTGTTGGCGGTGGGGGAGGTCGAAACGTCTTCGAGTTCTCCAAAGTTTGCTCCGCGTCCACTGCCAACTCCAGTAGCTCCTCTACTGTGCTGGGGTCTGACCTGCGGACCATCGCCTGCAGCTGTGGCCGTAGGTTTCGGTGCAGCTGGTCCAGCTCTTGCTCCGAGCTGGGAGGCGGCGATATTTTCCTCACTATCGCGATGAGGCACGTGATATAGTCTCTCACGGCCTCGTCCGCCCCTTGAGTTCGGTTGTTCGCCTCTGCTATCAACCGCTGCTGGTACCTCTTCGTTGTCCCGTACCAGCGTTTTGCTGCAGTTACGAAATCTTGCCACGTGGCCCATTTCTCCTTCTCGTTACGGTACCACGTGGCTGCCGTGTCAGTGAACCGCTCTGACAGCGACGACAACACCTCTTCTTCGGAGAGGTTCGCCAGGACTCGACAGTCCTCAAGCCTCGCTAAGAATACGTCGATACTCTGGCTCTTCGCACCAGAGAATCGAATTTGCCATTTCCTCACGATTTGGCCTATATCTCGCGAGTGGAACATACTCGACCTCGAGAAGTTCCCTGTCGCGCCTTGCGCGCCATATGTCGGCCAGCTCGAGCCTCTCACCGAACCTCGGCGGTCACCCCCACCCAGGCTGCGTTTACTCCTTGTAAACCAGCCTGACCATCACGCCGAGCTGGCGGTAGTATCGATGGCGAACTGATCCACGCATCGTTGCCGTTGACGGTGTACGTGTCGTCGAATTGCACGTTGTGACCTTGCCGGGGTTCTGCAATATGTGTGCTGGAAGGGGCGTGTCGCTGTTGGTTCAAAACTATATCCTCCAGTGACCTGAGTTTCGCTATTAGTTCCGCTGATAGCGAGCCGACTTCCCGAGGAATGTAAAACTCGGAGCCGTCCTTTGCCAGGAGGCGAAGCATCTCTTCTGGCTGCGCTTGCTATTTATCGCTGTTGTCGTCGTTTTCGTCGCTCTGATGTTGTAGGGGTTGTTGCGTGCGTTGCTCCTTGCGTTGTTACATGTCTTCAGTGTTCCTATTACTGGCTGTGGCGTTTGGGTGTGGTGAGTGCTGGGTATTGGACACGGCCTCCGCCGTCGTCCTACGCAGTATCTCTAATATCTGCACGCTTTTGAGTACTATGTCCAGGGGGTGTAGATCCCAACTGGACGTTTCGACGAAGGAGCCGTCGTCTTCTGCCAGGATTTTCCGCAAGAGGTTCTCTCTTAGCTCCATCCGCCGGGGAATTACATCTCCCGGCCCTTCCGGCTCCTCGAACTCTTGAGGCGCATAATTACCCAGCACCCACTGGCTTAGCCTGTGCATCCTATGCCTGTATGTGTGCAAGGGGATTCCTCTTCAATCCCGTGACTTTAAAATGCTTTCGCACGGCCAGTGGTATCCTTCACAAGGTACCTACTGGATTACCACTGGCTCAGGAGATAACGATCTTCCCAACTGGTGGTTTAGTTTTCGAACGCTAGGCCGGAGTAAACTCGCTTTTACCCGCCCGCTTGGAGGTTATGTCGCTTATTGCGTAATGCGCGAGCGATTCCGCGATCAGAAATAAAATTTTAACTTTCCGACCGTTTGCGCATGCGCAACACCGAAACTACTGAATGCGCCCACCTCCCCGTGAGATGGGCAATCGAAATCGCGATAGTGATTTTTCACTTTTTATTTTCGGTTTTGCGCATACGCGGACCCCAAAATTATTATGCGCACGCTCTAAACTAATTCCCGCGTAAGCCTTTACGCGGGTTAACCCTTTAAATAAGAAAAAAACGTCGAAATCCTCCAATTCACCAATCGGGTGTGAAATCCGGTACTTTACTCCCCGACGTGCACGTGTGTTGACGCGCAAAGAGATAAAACGCTAAACCTATTTTAATCCCTAATATAATGAATAATTAATAAATAAATAGTTGCTAACTAATCTCTTTGCTGTCCTCACTATGTACTTCAACAAATGCTCGACCTTTACAAGCAATGTTCCTCACTAAGTACATGCAGGCCGGATTATTTCCTCCAAGCCGGGTTATGAACCACCAGTTGGTTACCCTTGCACACACTATACAGTTTTATAATAATTAATTATCACCGCGATAATTAATTATCCGCAACGCGCGTCTCGACCTGTTTCGAAAATTAGCTAATTACTATAAAATTCGCCGTTCCCTAATCTAATATGCTGCAACACGTTAATGGGCGCCAGTTGTAACGGGGTGAATTTAAAAGAGGGTATTAATCCCTCTCTGGGATGCGCGAGGTAGTATACGGGCGTCTACTACGCCCGGAGCAGGGCGCCGTTGTGGACGGACCCGCAGGCCGGCCGGAGCGCGTTGGCGCAGGCTCCGAACAAGCGCGCCCGGCTTTTACTGTAGAAAGCTTAGGCCGGTTTCTACTAGAACCGGCGCTCCGCTCTGCCGCTGCTGCCAACCTCGGCGCGCGAATCACCGGCGGCTAGCTGTGTGCTAGCCTTGCCTACACTCGCCGGTGTTCCCGTACAACGCCGCTCAGATTAACCTACAATTTCCCCGTCGACGTTGCTCCTCTAGGAGGTGATGCCTCCGACTAGCTGCAGCTGCTGAAAAGGTAGAGGGCGGTATTCTGGGAGATACGGAACGGTTACTCGCAAAATCAAGGACTCGACACTAACGGAGTAAAAATAAAATAAAGTAGGGTTTATTGACCGAAAGGATCGCGCTAAGGGGCGCGAAGCCCGAACATCAGCTACAAAATCTCACGCGCAGGCCGAGACTTACGCGGAGCCGGCCGGTCGCACGGCCGGCGTCACCGCGCCGCGAGACGCCACAAAATGGCCGCCGCACGCTCGTACACGAGGCCGCTCGCCTCTACGCAAGCGTCGTCGAGTAGCCGCGAAACACTCACTCGCGAAGCCGCTCGCACGCAAAACCTACGCGGCAAGTATAAAGGAAGCGCAACACTTACTTTTGAGCTGGCCAGCTCGCGCACGGAGATCCTCTCTCCCTCTCTCTCGCTCTCGCCTCCTCGCTTCGAGGCGCCGGGCCTCGTGGTCGCTCGAGCCTAGGCTGTCGCTGTCTCTCCCTCTAGTTCTCTCTCTTTCGCTCTCTTCTCCTGGCTGGCGGAGTGGCCGGGCTAGCGGAGGCAGCCGGCGTTGCGTTGCTAGCTGACTGATAGCGGAGAGAAGGCGCGGGGGCACGGGGCACTCCAGATTGGCGCGGCACTGGCGGGGCACGTGCACACCTGTTGCGCGGCAGGATCAGACTGACTAAACAATGGCCGCGGCGTCGCTTCAGCGGCGCGTCGGCGTCTTCTTCTTCTTCTTCTCACTCCGCCTCTCGCGCGTCCCACTTGGCGCGCGGCGAGTCGCTATACGTGCAAGCGCGCGAGATTCAAATCTCGCTGCGCTGTATACGCGACCACCTTTACTTCTATTCATGCGCCCGTTACAAGATACAGGGGAGGGTACTGCACTAAAATAATCGATTTAGTACTATTAAATTCCGCTTACAAAATTTAGTTACTTGTAATTCTCCAAAAATCGATAGGAAACGTCGATTGGCGCGACTTAGGCGTTACATTTTGGGTGATTATCTTATTTTGCGAAAATGTACAGACTAAATCAATGAAAAGGGCAATTCATCAGTATCTCATTACAACTCATCAATTGAAGGCAACTAATTTTATTATATTAATTTATTACAAGCATTATTGGGTACAGTACTAATCGAGAATAGAAACCTTGCACTTATAGTTTAATTTTATGAAATAATTTTGTGATGCTCGAATGATATCACTTTATTTACCGTACTTAACCTATCAGATAGATACATGGCATAGTACTGCTCTAAAATATTTGATTTAGTACTAGTAAATACCGCTGACAAAATTTAGTTACTTGTAATTCTCCAAAAGTCGATAGGAAACGTCCATTGGCGCGACTTAGGAGTTACATTTTGGGCGGTTATCTTATTTTGCGTATTTTTCCACACTAAATCAATGAAAATGGCCATTCTTCATATGATTTAAACAACTCATCGATTTTGGGCAAAGAGTTTTATTATATTAATTTATAACAAGACCTATTGCGTACAGCATTAATCGAGTATTGCAACTGTGCATTTATCGATTAATTTTATGAAATAATTTCGTAATGCTCCGATGATATCACTTTATCTACCCAACTAAACCGACAAGATAGATACAGCGCATAGTATTGGACTAAAATAATAGATTTAGTACTAGTAAATACCGTTTTAAAAATTTAGTTACTAGCAATTCTCCTAAAATCAAGAAGAACAATCGATTGGCGCGACTTAGGAGTTACATTTTGGGTGATTATCTTATTTTGCGAAATTATACACACTAAATCAATGAAAAAGGCAATTCATCAGTATCTCATTACAACTCATCAATTGAAGGCACAGAGTTTTATTATATTAATTTATTATAAGACTTATTACGTACAGCATTAGTCGAGGATTGCAACTGTCCATTTATCGATTAATTTTATGAAATAATTTCGTAATGCTCCGATGATATCACTTGATCTACCAAACTAAACCGATGAAATATATATAGGGCATAGTACTGCACTAAATTAATCGATTTAGTACTATTAAATACCGGTTCAAAAATTTAGTTACTAGCAATTCTCCAAAAATCGATAAGAACAATCGATTGGCGCAACTTAGGAATTACATTTTGGGTGATTATCTTATTTTGCGAAATTGTACACACTAAATCAATGAAAAAGGCCATTCTCCAGTATCTCATGACAACTCATCAATTGAGTGCAACTAATTTTATTCTATTAATTTATTACAAGCATTATTGGGTACAGTACTAATCGAGAATAGAAACCTTGCATTTATCGTTTAATTTTACGAAATAATTTTGTGATGCTCCGATGATATCACTTTATCTACGAAACTTAACCGATGAGATAGATACAGGGCATAGTACCCCTACTGAAAAATTTCAGCTGATTTTCAGGTGAAAATCAGCTGAAAATCTGCTGAAAATCAGCTGAAAATCATGCCAAATCGTCACCTGATTATCAGCTGATTTTCAGTTGATTTTCACCTGAAAATCATGTAGAATAAATTGTTACGAATTAGGGATGAAATAAATTAAAAATTAAAAATTTAAGAGATTTTGGGAATCTTTATACTCGGGATTAACAGAGGATTGTGTAAAATTATAATAATATTATATTAATATTCTTTATTAATAAATTTATTAATTACAGTATAAATTTTTTTATCGTCAGAACTACAAAGTTATGTATATATTTTTCTTTTACATGGTTCTCCTTGCATATTTTTTTTAGCGCCTTGCGCTCGTCTCGTATAACTGCTGTAAGAGTCTCGGTTGATTGTTTCATTAATACGTCCTTTTCCGTTTCCGTTAAATTTTTGTACCTCCTGTGTTCTCCTATGTAGTCATTATACAAACCTAGTGGACAACAAAATTTATTATATTACCCTATGTTAAAAATGCAGATGTCTGTGTGTGTGGGTGGGGCGGGGTGTACGTGTGCGTGCGTGCCCGCAGCCACACATGCCCTACTGAAAAATACGTGAGATCTCATGCCAAAATCTCATCTGAAATTCTGGTCCGCGAGCTGCTAAAATTCCTTCAATGATAAAGAATCAATTTCTGGGAATTAGGAGTCGCCTATTAGGTTACGCCACCCCCCGGATAAGTTCGAAAATCTATATTTTGAAGCGATTTAGCCATTTTTTACATTTTTAGAAATTTTATACATGAGATCTCACGTGATATTTCACGTGAGAAATTTGAAACATGAGATTCCATGAGTATTCCGTGTTAATGTCTGTGCATGTGCAACACCTACTTCTGTGTCTGTGTGTGCATGCATATGTGTGTGTCTAATACTTACTTAAGTACAAATTCACTTTTCGTGGAGAAAATAATTTTATTGGGTTTTCATCTGGAACATTAGTTTTAGTTTTTCCGATATCTAAGGTACCATGGACTAACTCTGTGGGAGTCCAGATAAATTCTGCTACATCTCTTAAAAAACTGGTGTGTTTTTTTACCTTTGCCATACGCCAACTCGATTCTCCTACTGTTTTACCCAAACCAAGATACACCTTAAAAGTTATGACAGAATAGAATTTATTATATTATGAATAAATAATACAATTTTCATCAAAAACTTTAATAATACCTTACCACCACTTTCTGCTTCTATTATAGCATATCTTTCATGTGCTTCTTGAATGGGCGACATCATATCATATTTTTTTCTCTTTATACATTATATACAATTTTGGCTTGTATATGTAGAGGAGTTTGCACTGCGTTATATTTGCCTCTGTAAAATTTATTTTTCATTATTACTGATATTTTTCTTAAGAGGGCTAGACACCTTTTAAATGTCGGAAAATCGATTTTTTAATTATTTCAATAGAAACATGCTTGAAGAACATGTTCCAATTTGTTTCAAAGCATTATCTATTTTTTTTTGTAAAAATATAGATAAAATAATGATAAAGCTTTTAATTTTTTTTTATTCAAATTATATTTCTCCCATTCTATATACATATTTATATAATCATATTGATTTCTACTAATTTTCTTTCATTCCCCTATGCTTAAGACATTCAAAATTCTCACTCTATAAATGTAAATAAACTTTAAAAAATTTATAAATAATATTTTGACACTTAATATTAAGATAAGAAATAAATGATATAATATGGGATGTCTGACCCTCCTAAAAAAGTAATGACCAGAAATTAAAGTAAAAATAAAACTTACCATTCTCATGGATACTATCTTCTAATTCCTGATTTTGCTCTACTCGTAGATTTTCTGATGGCAACTCAGGGCTTCGCCATGACCTGTCGTCTATCGGCTCAGAGTATCGTCGAGGGGAGCTCTCGAGTGGTTCATGTGGATAGTCATAATGTGCTGAGTTATTACCTCGAAGCAATCGACGAGAGCTTTCTTGTGGCTGTATTAAGCTCTGAGGGCTTGATATTTCAAAGGAGCTTCTATCTGGTGATTGTTGCTCTGATTCGTTTAGTGCATCATCATCTTCATCCTCTATCGGTGATATAACACGACGCCTTTTCTGCATAATTGGGAATCTTTCCTGAAACGTTGTCCGATTTCATTCTACTGAAGGTGATGGTAGACTTGAGCTCATTAGTATACCCGAGTTCGAAACTATTGTTAAAGGTTCTGTTTGTGAACATCCTTTTGGGAAGGTTTTTCTTGCCTTTCGAACTTTTGTTGAATCTGAAATATATGGGATATTGATTGGCAAAATGTTTGCATTTTTTCTGTAGAATGTGCCAGTATTTATTTTATAACCCTTTCTGAAAGTCTTTGATTGGCTGCTTCTCAGTATACCTTCATCGAGGGATATTGAGGCTGTGGCCTAATATTTTTTATTCGACAAATTTTTTTTGTATTATTCCTCGAAAACCCTTCAAAATGCTTTTTTGATCAATACTGGCCGAGCAAATGGAAAAAAGTTACAATTTTTTGAAATATCAAGAAAAATCCATAATTTCAATTTTTGATAACATGATTAATGAAACTGAATATTATTCATACATCTTATGGCATGGATCGTACCACTGAATTTTGTTAGAGCATCAAAATAAATGTCTATTTTCAATAATACTAGGCTTATACAATAAGCGATACCTAATTATGGATTAATTATAAATTAAGCTATAGAGGTTAATTACTATAAAGCTGTCAAAATGAAATCAGATTGATTTTAACCAAAAATTGCAAAAAAATTGATTTTAAAATTTTGAGCTGCTGACTTCATCTGAAATATCCCATATATATATATTATTGTTAGTAAGTTTAAGATGGCTTTCATTGACAATGTGTTTATGTATTTTATTTAGCACATGCTTTCCTCTTTTACTTTCTCCTAGAAAAAGATTTGCGATAGTAAAAAGAAAATTTACAAGAAAACATGCCAGAGAAGCTTTACGTAAGATATTTGGAATCGAAATATATTATTTTAGAGAATGCCATAACTAACCAATAATTAATTGTGTGCAATAATTAAAGAAATTTGATGCTAAATAGGTTAGAAGCTTAATAAAACTATTGCAATGAAGGAATAAAATACTCGTAATGAAAGAAGTAAAATTCTTCACAATAATGAAATAGAATAATATAGATATTTCATTATCTATATTTTTGAATATATCCATACTATATCTGTTAAAGTTCCATCTGCAAGTACTTCAAAATGATCCAAGTTGTTGAAAAAAATACTGTCAAATCGTAAATTACATGATCTTCTTACTTGGTCTTCAGTCGAATTTGATAATTTGCTTTCATTTTCATCTTGTAATCCATCATCATTTTGTATCGATGATATAACAAAGCACCCTTTCTGTGGTGGTGAGAATCCTCCTCGAAATATCTGATTCTGTCCGACTGAAGATGTGGCAATACTTGCATTCTTTGTCATACCCGAGTTTGAAGCTGATGTTGAACATTCAGTTTGTGATGAACCTTTTGGGAAAGATTTCCTTGTCGTTGGCTCTCTTCTTGTTAAATCTAAAATATGTACGTATTATATATATATATATATCTATATATATATATATATATATATATATATATATATATATATATATATATATATATATATATATATATATATATATATATATTATTAACTTTGACTAACCTTTGTTATTGTTGGTCAATTCTTTACTATAGTATTCTAAATTAACTCTAACTTCTTTGGTTACACCTTGGAATGACTGTAAGTCGTTGGTACAGTTTTCGTCTACATCTCTTTCTTCTTCGAGCACTAGTTCCTTTACATTTTTTTCCATAAGAGTTCGTTTAAACGTTGAAAGTACATTTTCTGAACTTCGATTTTGTGCAAGGGATTTGCAAAATTGTATCTTCGGCTGGAAAACAATAGTTGAATTGTTAAACCATGACCTAAGATTTTAAACAAAAATATATTATTATAATTTTAATAAAATAACTTACAGTATTGTAAGATTGTTTTTCAAGGTCCTGTTCCGATTCGCTATCACTTGTTGTAAGCTTTTTATGGAAAATAAATTGTTTTGGTTTTACATTTGCTTTCAGCCGTACATCTTCTTCAGAGCCTGCAATTATATCAAGGAACGCGGGAGCGTTCCGAAGGCAAGTATAGAAGAGCCTTAGGACGACCGCGTGAATATATACTTTGAAATGGATGTACGAGAAATTCAATGCGATTATATACCTATTGCGTTAGTTTCAACTATATAACATATCCCTCTTAATCGAAAGCCATTTCATTGCTCTACTCAAATCGAAAGGTTTCATTTAAAAAGATTGTCTCATTCAAAAGATTTAAAGATCTGAATATTTTTATGTACGATTTCCTTTCCGATTTTTTCTCCACATTCAAAATATACATTTTTGTCCGACCGGTACATAGGATAGCATTTTTGTCCGACCGACTAGAAGAGAGAGAGGGAGGAAAGAGAGAAGAGCGACGGAGAGAGAGAGAGAGAGAGAGAATCCGTATATGGTATATATATATATATATATCTGGTCAATCAACCTAACCTTGTTACTTTATGTATACATACATAATAACTTTCAATATTTACGCATTAGTTCCGTATACAATCATCATCATTTATACAAGTCATTTATACAAGTTATATTGAAAAGACTTTTTACATCGTTGAAATTCGATTTAAATTGACTTGGTGTATATTATAATATATATATATATATATATATATATATATATATATATATATATATATATATATATATATATATATATATATATATATATATATATATATATATATATATATATATATATATATATTCAGATATATTTTCAGATAAGTAGCAAACTTTTATTATAAAATAAAAAAATAATGTTCTTAATATAAGTATTGTTACTTTGTGAAATCTTTTTTTTGTTACAGATTATATCAGAAAGAACAAGGATAATTGACAAGTAGATTATGATTATGATTAAATAGTTTGCAACATATATAGAAGAGTTCAAAATTATTATTATTATGCATTATACATTAAGGCCACTAAAAGATTATTTTCAAGTCTGTCAAAGAATGCAACCACCTGTAATAGAAAAAAAAAGAAATACTGTTGCAGATAATATTTCTCTAGCAGAGCCTCGTTCTACTTTATGGTGTTTTAATTATGGATGCTTTACTGGCCCTACGATTTCTAAAGGTAAACTAGCATTATTAAAACCCGGAAATAGTGATATATAAGATCAAAATGTTTCAGAAGAGTTCTCAGTAAATATTGTGAAAATGTCTACAGATAAAAGTGCTCAGTTAATCTAATTTTATAATTTTCTCACGGTGGGAGACGTCAAAATGTTTCAGAGGAGATCTCAGTAATTTTTCTACACAAGATTCAGATAATTATTTCAAAAAGTATACAAGAATGTTACGGAAGCTTTTATTATCAGAAATTCTTAGTTCATAAACTGATACAAGATGTGTGGCAATCATGAGTTTCTACTATAAAAGAATGTCGAGAAAGCTTTCTTTTCCCAATGATTCTTAGTTCATAAACTTTTGTTTTTAATTTTGCAAGATGTATCTGATTGCTTATTAATTCAAGTGGTTTCTAGTTAAAATTTAAACGAATCTAAGTGTCGAATATAATGTAATTATATAGTGATTGGCTTATGGCAATGGGTACCTATA
This sequence comes from Torymus aiolomorphi, assembly GCA_036365515.1. NCBI lineage: Eukaryota > Metazoa > Arthropoda > Insecta > Hymenoptera > Torymidae > Torymus > Torymus aiolomorphi. The sequence goes on from CM070873.1 coordinate 51,479,336, forward strand.
AATAAAATAAAGTATCGGTATGATGTGTTAAATGAAGTGTTGATAACAAATTTCTAACCTCTACTTAAAATCAGAATTTAAAATATTGTTCAGAGCCTTGGTTAAAAAAAAACATTTTTTGTCTATACTTCCCCGGTCAAAAATATCCAGTTGGGAAATCCAACTGGATTTTCCAAGAGGGAAATCCAGCTGGGGAAGAGTGGATTCCAGCTGGATTTTGGTGGATTTCCCGTCGGATTCCCAGTTGATGATACCAAATATTCCCAGTGTGGCTAGTTACAATGTATTTATTTTATAACTCTCTCCCGCTCCCCTCTCTTTCTCTCCCTCAACATATGTCAAACTCTGTACCAAGAACTTTAATGAGAGCCTAAATATTTTTTTTTAAACAATCAGTAAAACAAATAGTGGCTAAGGCAAATGTATGAGTTTTCTCTGTATAATTAATCAACATCTGTCACACTTTGAACCAAGAACTTTAATGAAAACCTAAAAACTAAAAGATTATGTCAAATGAGAAAAGCGAAAAGGATGTGTTATATTGTGAAAATTTCAAAAAATAAAAGTGCTCAGTTATTCTCGTGTATGATTTTCTCAGGGTGGAAGACGTCAAAAGTTTGATCTATACAAGAATATCAAGAAAGTTTTTAGTGATTCTCAGTTCATAAACTGATTGTATAATATACAAACAATGAAGAAAGAAGATGTAAAAAAAAGTGTAAAATAAACAATGGAAAATTTTTTAGTATACAGATTACAGATAGAAAGAAATATCGGCTATGTATGAAATGACTTGTTTTTGTAACATAAAAGCCATGAGGTTTTTCAGTGAAATATATTTGTCGACGTTTATGGAAGTAAAAGTATATGCTGAACAATTAATACGTTAATTAAACACAAGAAAGTACTGAAATCAATTATATTGTAGTCAAGTACCCATAACTTAACTTGACTGACATAATACAACTTTTCGTACCTACTCAAAAATATTCAGCTAGCGGGCATGAAGTACTATTTAACACCCAAGAGGCGTAATAGCTCTCATACTCCTACAAAACTTTATAGAACCTACGCACTTTACGTCCGTGTGGGCAAAAATTATTTAAATTATATATAATTCCCCGCCCTCTCTCACGCTCTCTCCCCCTCCCCTTTCTTCCTCTCTCTCAACATCCGTCAAACTCTGTACCAAAAACTTTAATCACAGCTTAAATATTTTTGTTTAATACAATCAACATGTTTAAAAAAAAAAATAATTCCTTAAGTACGTTACGTACGTTAATTAAACACAAGAAAGTACTGAAATCAATTATATTGTAGTCAAGTACCCATAACTTAACTTGACTGACATAATACAACTTTTCGTACCTACTCAAAAATATTCAGCTAGCGGGCATGAAGTACTATTTAACACCCAAGAGGCGTAATAGCTCTCATACTCCTACAAAACTTTATAGAACCTACGCACTTTACGTCCGTGTGGGCAAAAATTATTTAAATTATATATAACTATCTTTTACTTCGTCGAGTAAATGTATACTGAACAAATTATATGTATGTAGATTCAAATTCTTCATTGCAAATCAAACAAACGAAAGTTGTGAAATCAATTACCGATAGTCAAGTAATGCAAACAACTCTCCGAAACAACTGTATGACTGATCTCAGAAATATATTATTCTAATTTGTTCATTCTTCTATACAAATTAAACACAAGAAAGTACTGAAATCAATTTATTGTAGTCAAGTATACCCATAAGTTAACTTGACTGAGATAATAGAACTTTTAGTACCTTGCGTGTAAAATTACATTTCACGCCCACGTTGTAACTTCAAAAATATTCACCCAGCAGGCATAAAGTACTACTTAACGCCTAATAAGCGGAATAGCTCACATATTCCTACAACACTTTATAGAACCTACGCACTTTACTCCCGGGTAGACGAAAATTATTAATTAATTACTATTATGCCTTCTTTTTACTTCTAAAATTAATAAGAATTTTATCAGATATTTACGAAATCAATGCCTATATAAAAAAATTACATAGTTACCAACACATCCCCATTTTTCATTATTTTTTCTCAATTTTGAAATTTCTATAATATTACGCATCTTGGGAGGACACGAGAAGTCTGGAGCTGCTCTAGCAGGGGTGGTCGTCCAATCTTCCATACATACTTGGCGGGCCCGACGGTTTGCAGTTTACCGGTAAGCTTTGTAAATGTAGAATACTAGATTTTTGCATATACCTATAAGTCCACCATAAATACCGTTTAAATATAATATCCCTACATGTACTGTGTGCATAATCATGATTTACTTTTATTACCTAAAATATTTTTCCTTGTGTTCGTCTTTTTTTATATGGGAATGAAATAAAAAGATACATATAAATTCATAGTCTATTCAAAATAGCTTTAAATTTTACTAACTATTTTATGAGCCACCTATTTTTATCCTTTTCCCGCGTGTAAATATCATATGAGATCTTATATGAGTATTTCGGACATCAGATCAGATAAGACATCATGTTATGAGTATTTCGGACATGACATCAGATAAGACTCATATATGTTATGTCATCTGCAATTTTATATATTATGGGACCTCATATGTGATCTCATATGGGATCTGATGTCCGATATTCTCATATGAGATCTCATATGAAATTTTCATCTGTGTTTGGACTTTTCTATTTAAAAAGAGTAATATATTCACGGATCAGTATTTAATATCTAGAAGCAATTGATTTATACATTTTATCTGATCTTTAAACGTATGAATATTCATATGAAAATGACAATGTCTACACCTTAAACTGCAAACCGTCGGGCCCGCCAAGTATGTATGGAAGATTGGACGACCACCCCTGCTAGAGCAGCTCTAGACTTCTCGTGTCCTCCCAAGATGCGTAATATTATAGAAATTTCAAAATTGAGAAAAAATAATGAAAAATGGGGATGTGTTGGTAACTATGTAATTTTTTTATATAGGCATTGATTTCGTAAATATCTGATAAAATTCTTATTAATTTTAGAAGTAAAAAGAAGGCATAATAGTAATTAATTAATAATTTTCGTCTACCCGGGAGTAAAGTGCGTAGGTTCTATAAAGTGTTGTAGGAATATGTGAGCTATTCCGCTTATTAGGCGTTAAGTAGTACTTTATGCCTGCTGGGTGAATATTTTTGAAGTTACAACGTGGGCGTGAAATGTAATTTTACACGCAAGGTACTAAAAGTTCTATTATCTCAGTCAAGTTAACTTATGGGTATACTTGACTACAATAAATTGATTTCAGTACTTTCTTGTGTTTAATTTGTATAGAAGAATGAACAAATTAGAATAATATATTTCTGAGATCAGTCATACAGTTGTTTCGGAGAGTTGTTTGCATTACTTGACTATCGGTAATTGATTTCACAACTTTCGTTTGTTTGATTTGCAATGAAGAATTTGAATCTACATACATATAATTTGTTCAGTATACATTTACTCGACGAAGTAAAAAATAGTTATATATAATTTAAATAATTTTTGCCCACACGGACGTAAAGTGCGTAGGTTCTATAAAGTTTTGTAGGAGTATGAGAGCTATTACGCCTCTTGGGTGTTAAATAGTACTTCATGCCCGCTAGCTGAATATTTTTGAGTAGGTACGAAAAGTTGTATTATGTCAGTCAAGTTAAGTTATGGGTACTTGACTACAATATAATTGATTTCAGTACTTTCTTGTGTTTAATTAACGTACGTAACGTACTTAAGGAATTATTTTTTTTTTTAAACATGTTGATTGTATTAAACAAAAATATTTAAGCTGTGATTAAAGTTTTTGGTACAGAGTTTGACGGATGTTAAGAGAGAGAGAGGAAGAAAGGGGAGGGGGGAGAGAGCGTGAGAGAGGGCGGGGGAATTATATATAATTTAAATAATTTTTGCCCACACGGACGTAAAGTGCGTAGGTTCTATAAAGTTTTGTAGGAGTATGAGAGCTATTACGCCTCTTGGGTGTTAAATAGTACTTCATGCCCGCTAGCTGAATATTTTTGAGTAGGTACGAAAAGTTGTATTATGTCAGTCAAGTTAAGTTATGGGTACTTGACTACAATATAATTGATTTCAGTACTTTCTTGTGTTTAATTAACGTATTAATTGTTCAGCATATACTTTTACTTCCATAAACGTCGACAAATATATTTCACTGAAAAACCTCATGGCTTTTATGTTACAAAAACAAGTCATTTCATACATAGCCGATATTTCTTTCTATCTGTAATCTGTATACTAAAAAATTTTCCATTGTTTATTTTACACTTTTTTTTTACATCTTCTTTCTTCATTGTTTGTATATTATACAATCAGTTTATGAACTGAGAATCACTAAAAACTTTCTTGATATTCTTGTATAGATCAAACTTTTGACGTCTTCCACCCTGAGAAAATCATACACGAGAATAACTGAGCACTTTTATTTTTTGAAATTTTCACAATATAACACATCCTTTTCGCTTTTCTCATTTGACATAATCTTTTAGTTTTTAGGTTTTCATTAAAGTTCTTGGTTCAAAGTGTGACAGATGTTGATTAATTATACAGAGAAAACTCATACATTTGCCTTAGCCACTATTTGTTTTACTGATTGTTTAAAAAAAAATATTTAGGCTCTCATTAAAGTTCTTGGTACAGAGTTTGACATATGTTGAGGGAGAGAAAGAGAGGGGAGCGGGAGAGAGTTATAAAATAAATACATTGTAACTAGCCACACTACTGCAACACAATCCGCTAGCAAATTAAAATATTGGTTGCAGATAAAAAAGTAGCCATTACAGTAATTTATATATAACACAATACTATTAATTTTAATTCATGAAAGTATCGTATACAAATTAAAAAAGAGATTTGAATTATATTAAAGCGCAAATTAAATTAATATATAAATATATTAAATTATAATATATTAAAGCGCATCTGCTATTTGTATGTCAGATTTATGTAAACAAAGTATGTACATATATAACAGAATATAATTTCGACGTACGAATAGCAAGAGCCATATTAAAAAGCAATAATGTTAATTAATAATAATTAATTGTTAATATTAATTAACAATATATTTACATTGTAAGTAATTATGACTTACCGCCTAAACATATGATATATCCTGGATATTTATTTATTGCGTCCCATAAAATAAAATATTTATGATTTCTATCATAATCATTTACATCAACAGGTGTTATATGATTATGATCACTCTTTTCATAAAATATTGAAGTAACTGGCATGTAATAGTATTTCGTTTATCATCTGGATACTGAATAGATGCATACATCCTGATCTTGTTTTTATACAATATTTAGTCCTGCTGAAGATGATGGTATACTTATGTTCTTTGGTATACCCGAGTTTGAAGCTAATGTTGAAGGTTTGAGTTTGTGAACACACAAAATTTTAACAACCAACAAACCAGCAAACTATGTATTAATTATATAAATTACTCTGAACGAGATTAGAGTATCATGTGTAACTTGTTAAATTTTGAAGATCACATTACCTTGATTTACTCAACAAGGTACAAGCAATTTCTCTATCCATGAGACTTTATGTATGTAGCATACATTTTCTAAAAGGAACTAAATGCACATCAAATGATCACATGTGTTATGCATGTACACTTTATGCGGATGTGTAGAGCAGGCGATAAAAGAACGTGGACACCAGTAGCTCCAACGAAGCGTTTTATAACAGAAAATAACGACAAGTATTCTGTGCGAGTTCTCAGAGACGATATATCACGAGGTATGTTCTTCTTATCGTGGCAGAAATGTACAAAGAAGCTTTGAGCCGGAACAGTGTTTATCATGGATTAGTCTTGCTGATAACGGCGTCGTGCAGGCAAGATCCGAAATGGATAGATCGAGAACGAGTCGTATACAAGGGTGCACTTATAGCTCCGTGCTACTTACGTCTTTTTCCTTCTGTATTTTTCGTGTAGTGGACTGTGGAGGGCTTCCGTATGGTTTCCGCGTCCCATAGGCTGCATCTGCATAGGCTCTTTAAGGCTGTGTCTACAATAGGATGTAAACGCTAGCGTAAACGCGCGCTTTAGTAATTTCTAGTGGAAATCAAGTAAAAAGCTAGTAATATAGGTTCAAAATTACTAGATATTACTTGATTTCCACTAAAATTACTAAAACTTGCGCATTTACGCTAGTGTTTACATCGTATTGTAGACGCAGCCTTAACTCGCGTTCGGCTTGCGTTGGTGCACTGACGAGAGGATCAAGTCCGGTCAAGTCAAGTTACGATATGCACACACGCGCAATGTACAAACGCGTGTTGAACGCGTCTATGAAGACCCAGCCTCTATAGTGTAGACACTGCCTTTACGCAAATGCTTTAAACAGTAGGCATCTACAAAATTAACACAGACTTCGATGGGGACATGTACAAAAAAAGCAGACTTCGTCTATACTAATTTCATAATTTGAAAACTAGGAAATTAAAACAATAATAAAATAAAATGAGTAAATATAACACGTACCGAGAAAAAGGTGACAAAGCTATAAGCAAAAGAACAGCTTATAGGTATAGACATGCGATATCTCAAACACAGGTTAGTTATATCAAATATTGTTTTAAATTTTACAATTGATTATAAACTAACTTTAAATAACTTGTAATAGATATACAACAACTCAACAATTCCATTAGAAGAAGAAGAAGAACTCCATGTAATACATAACGAAAGAGATGTAATTGAGCCTAATGTAGAAAACATAGATATGGAAATAGATGCTGAACAGGTTAATTGTTTTTCTTCATATTTGTACTCGCATAATATATTCAATTTTCAATATGGCATATGTAACGTTTTCAATAATATTCATATATCTAAAATTTTTGAAACATGATTCTCATGAAAAGCTACAAATGATGGGCAAAGTTTGTCTTTATGCGAGTTCTACGTCAAAGTGCAATTAATCTGTATGAAAATATTTTAAATATTACGATGTTGAAGAATTCATGCATTTAATTTTCTCAATTGAAGACACTTATAATATGAATTCAAACATTAAAAAATTTAATTTAATTTAACATTAAATATTTAAATATAGAGTCAGATTAAAAACGAATTTTTATTTTTTAATTTTATTTTCAATATATACTTCCTAAAAGTTCATAAGTAACCAAATTTTCCATAAGTTGTCGTCATTTATATTAAAATTTAAAAGGTAAAGAAGAAAAATAAATATTATAAGTGTCTTCAATTGAGAAAGTTAAATGCATGAATTCTTCAATATCGTAATATTTAAAATATTTTCATACAGATTAATTGCAGTTTGTCTTTGCAACTCGCAGAAATACGAACTTTGCATATTTGTAGCTTTTAGTATGAAAATCACGTTCCAAAAATTTTAGATCATTATTCATATTGTTGAAAAATCTACATATGTCACATTGAAACTATTTTCATTTGTTGAATGCGTACTAATAACTGGCGGAGTGCTAGAAATTCAGATGAAAGTTTTAATCCGAAAATGAAAAAATATTTTTCACAATAGTACTATGTATGTCTAAATAATATTACAATCTCGATATATTTAAAGGAAAATTTAGATTATTTACATGCTTTGTTCCTTTGAGAAACCATTTCAAGCATTTCTATTTGCTCAATTATTGTAGAAACATGTGAAATGTACTGTAATATTAACAAAAATTTTGTCATTTATTTAAATACACACTTCGAGAAGTTTTATAAAAACAATTGTACCAAGCGTATTGGAAAAAATTACCTTCTTCAAAATTATTGCATTATTCACAGTTCTTAAATAATTGAGCAAATACAAATGCTACAAATGGTTTCTCCAAAGGAGAAAACAAGTTTTATACGCTACGAGGTTCATTCTCAATATTAAATAATCTTGATCTTTTTTTTAATATGCTCAGCTTTAACATTATTTTGGCTAACATAATATTTATATTGAATCCTTGATTCGAATCCCTGGTACTCTGCCAGTTATTAGTATACGTTTATTGTAATTATACCTTTGTTCAATGACATATTGATGTATAATATAAGATATCAAATGAAGATACACTGTTAGAAAACTTCCATATATACAGATATATTAAGTTTATATTTTGCGTTTCCAAATGTACATATTATATTTTTTTTTGGTTGGTAAAGGCGCTTATGGTAGAGTGTGAATCATAATTTTGTATCTTGAGTCTAATGGCCAATTGTCTACCAGGAAATTTTTTTTTTTTTCCTGGTAGACAATTGGCCATTAGACTCAAGATACAAAATTATGTACACATTATATATCTATATATATGGAAGTTTTCTGACAGTGTAGTTTTTTAATGTTCATAAACTGTTTATACAAAATTTAGTACGATGCATGACATGAAGTATATAAATAATTCTCAATTATAGACTGCATTTAGATACTTTATTTTATCATTTCTATAATTTTTTTTAGAAAAAAGTATTTTTTTTATTAGCTTAGATAAAAATGATTTTGTTTTTAATTTAAAATATTTTATTTAGAGAACCGTAGAAAAATAATTGAAGAAAAAATATGAGAGAAAATATAAGAGGAAACTTTATGTAATGGTGAAAAAAAGTTTTGAGTTTAGAGAATGTCTGTTATATGTGTCGCTGTAGCTCTTAAACTTTTAACGCTGAAGCTTTTAAAATTTTAAATAAATTCTTTGGGACGCCGCTTCCTCAAACTTAATTTACTGATTCCTTTAATTAATATTTAATGCCAAAATTTAAAATTATTGCACCAATTTATGATATAATTCTAATCTTACATTCATTTCTGAAGATTAAAAATTATTATTTAAATTATGTATAAAATATGAATAAAATAATAGGTATGATTTGATTTTTAAATGATTTATGAATGATGAATAAAATAATTATCATATTAACTTCAAAATCTTGTATATATTGTATTGTCAGTTGGTACTAAAAAATTATGTTTTTACGTAAAATCGCTACAATGGTTGTTTTTGCATTCTTATTCATAAATTCTTATTATCTATTATTTTACGTAATGTGAGATGGTTGTCTTAATATTTTATTAATAAATGAATTGAAAAAATAGATAAATCGCCACGTTATAGAATATATGAAGTAAGTAATTGCAAAAGTTGCGTAATTCAAATATAAAAAAAAATATTACTATTAAATAAAATTAAGAATTTCAATCTTATCATTAATCAAATTTTAAGTTCTAAATTAGACAAATGTATTAAATAAAGCTACTAATATTATTTTTACGACCTTCGATTATCAAAAAATAAAAAATTAAAACAATTTTACTCCAGCTATTTTACAACAAAGAAAATCATTTTTAGAAATACCAAAATTTTAAATATCAAATATTTCAAAATTATGATTTGGATGAAATTTGGCACATTTATTACCTATATCGCCTACAAAATAGTTTATAAATTTCGAACTAATTAATACATGAAGCTGTCATTTAGAAATGCCGATTTTTAAGAAAACGCAAAAAACATTTTAACCATAAATATCTCTAAAAATGTTGAACAAATCCTTTTACCTAAATAACTTTCACAATATATATATATATATAAACTCTACATCTCCCCAAATATCAACGTGACTAAACCTATTTTACTATAGTTATCATGCAACGAAGATAATGACTTTGTCAAATACCAAAATATAACAAAATTTGAAATATCAAATATCTCAAAAAATGATCATATGATCTTCATGAAAATTCATACATATATTGTCTATATCATACACAAAATTGTCTATAAATTTGGAGCTGATTCATCGAGCCGTTCTCGAAAAATTATGATTTTACAAAATGTTAAAAAGATTTTAATCTCAAATATCTCGGAAATTTATAGACGAATCCTTTTGCCGAAAGAACTCAACCGAGATGTAGTCAAAATGTACCACTACAAGAAATTTCAAAGCGATTAAGCCACTTTTACTTCAGTTATCGATAGAAAACTCATTTTTTTCGGTTTTCAATTTTTTCTCAAAAACTATTCGACAGAATGTATTCAAATTTTTACAGATTATAGCTATTATTTCTGCATATTCTGCATTATCATGATTTTTTTCAAAAAAATTGACCGTTTACTTTGAGAGATATCAGCTTTAAAAAAAAACACGTTTTCGTTAAAAACAAAAGAACCACGATACTTAGCTAGAGAATTTCTTTTTTTTTTGTTTTTAGAAAATATAGGTATTTTAATGCTCTTTCGAATACTTCGCATCCGATCCAAATATCTCAATGTTATCATTAAAAAAAAAATAAAAATTATTTTTTCCAAAAGTGAAAAATCGATATAAAAAAAAATTTATTCAAAAAACCACATAATATTATTATTTTCCAAAAATCTTAAAAAAAAAGAAAAATTTTAAGCCTTGTTTGAAAACGATTGGATAAAAATTCAAAAAGTTACACCGTTACACACACACACACGCACGCATACACACACAGACACATACATTCGGACATTTTTAAAAATAGTATATTTTGACTCCAAATTACTTAAAACATCTTTCTAATATGTTATCTTAAAAACTTTTTTTTCAGCGTAACAAAGCTTCCTCTATGAGGAAGCAAAAGTCGATTTTTAGTTGTTTTCAAGCATGCTCTAGCCTTAACCTATTTCAAAAGATTATTTAATTTTCAAAATAACATAAATTAACAGTATTTAACGTTTTCAAAAATTTATAGATATTTTTTGCAGTTGAAAACTTTGGAAAAATTTTAATATTCTCGATTTATTAAAATCAAAATTTACAATTCTCAACAAATTGTCTTTTTATTTAAAATTTAAAGTTTTAAAATTTATTTATTAATTAAAATATGTATTTCAGTTAACTGAAACTTCAATGGATTTTGAAAATGATTTTCATGAGTATCTTCATCAGCTATTGCTACAAGAAAAAATACTTTTATCTTCTCGATCTTTTCAGAATCCCAAAAGTTTAGAAGAAATTATTCATAGTCCAGATTTTTTTAAAGTAGTATCAACTTCTGTTAATGTTAGCAAGGCAGAGTTAATGTTAATGATTTTAAAGTACTGTATTGAGAATAATGCATCTGTTACTGGGATGAGAAATTTATTCAAATTAATTAATACTGTTTTCGAAGATGCAGTAATGCCGGATTCACAGTATTTTATAGATAAAATATTAAATCCTACTAATAATGTAGAATTCCATGCTACATGTCCTAATTGTTTGGCATACATAGGTAAATTTGGAGAAGTTGAAAATGTAACAGAATGTAGTATATGTACAGTCAAACTTGATTTAAGTAATCCAAATAGTAATACAAGTTTTTTCGTTCTAATTGACCCTTCATCTCAAATTAAGGACATTATAACTATGTATCAAGATCATTATGAAAATGTGGTTAAGAAAATAAGAGTGCATGTAGTTAATTATTTAGAGGATGTCTATGACGGTAAAGAATATCGAAAATTCGTAGGTTCTTTGTCAGAACAAGAGAAATCAAATTATATTAGTGCAATTTTTAATACGGATGGAGGATGTAAGTTCAAGTGTTCTCGTTTTTCTATTTGGCCTTTGTATCTTATGCTGAATGAATTGCCGAAAGAAGAAAGATTATCTAAATTAATCACATGTGGATTATGGTTTAATAAACAGAAGCCGAATATGAGTATTTTTTACAGCCTTCCGTTGACATGATAAATAGATTAACAAAAAACGGTATTCCATGTGTTATAAAAGAAGAAGATAGGATCTTACAACTATACATAGTTAATTGCTGTGTTGACACTGTGGCTCGTGCACCTATACAGGGAGTGAAGCAATTTAATGGGAGATGCGCTTGTAACTGGTGCCTCCATCCTGGTGTATGGATCGAAGATGCTATGAAATATCCTTTATTGGTAACACCTGTCGAATCAAGAGATCATGATAGCACTGTTAATAAAATGATGATTGCGACTCCCCAAAATCCAATAGATGGTATTAAATATCCGTCTCCTCTTATAAATTTAGCGTCTTTCAATATCATTTCAGGGTTTGTCCCTGACTACATGCACTGCTTTTTGGAAGGAGTTGCAAAGCAGCTTACCCAATATCACGTCGCATCAATGAATAATGATGATATTACAGAAATAGATTTAATAATGAATAAAATCACCGCTCCACACCAAATTTCGAAACTTAGTCGACCAATAAGTTGTAGAAGCGAGTGGAAAGCACGTGAATGGGAAAACTATGTTTTGTATTACAGCCCTGTGGTTTTACAAGAACATATAAGTAGAGATCATTACTATCACTGGCTTCTTTTTGTAGAAAGTCTTTACAGTCTCCTTCAAGACAGAATTCACGTTACCGAATTGAATAAAGCTAATAAAATGCTGCACGAGTTCGTAGCAAAGACAGAAAAATACTTTGGAGAGAAAGCTATGACATATAATGTTCACCAATCATTACATATATGCGAAAGTGTATTAAATTGGGGTCCATTATGGTGCCATTCAACCTTCTCATTTGAAACCGGAAATCACGAATTATTAAAAGCTATTAGATGTGCAAGAAGTGTTTCGTCTCAAATAATTAGGTTCATTAACCTTAACCATATTGAAAAAGTTTTGCAGGAACTCGCATATCCACGTATAAGTGCGGTAGTGAAGAGGTACTGCAGTGATATTCTTAACGCAAAAGTTCAGAATTATTGTAAAATATCTAACCGGTCTTATTTTGGTAAAGGCGACAGCGTAGACGATTCCATCCGGATTTACATGAATCTATCGGAAGATGCAAGGACGTATTTAAAAATGGTGAAAGATGGTTGTTTATATGAGACGTACCTTAAAAGAAATGAAAGGTCAAACAATTCATTTATGTTATTAAACGATAACAGATTTGCACGTATTGACCAATTTATTGTAGATGAAACGAACATGAAAGAACTTACAGTCTGTAATATAACAAAGACACGAAATAGTTTTACTCAGCGTTATCCGATGTTAAATATAATAGAAGAAATTGAAGAAAACTCTACCATTGTAGTTACCAGCCAGATTCAGATGATTTGTATTTTTATGGAGATTTCCGACATCATGTATATTGTACCTCTACCAAATTTACTACATTACTAGCACATTAATATTTTGTAATTAATTTATAATAAAATTTTTATAATATTTTTATAATAAGTTTTTTTTATACATTAATTATGTAAATTTCCCACTGCTGATATTACAACAGCTTTCAATATTTAAATGTTAATTTTATTTACAGCATAACTTGGTATAAAGTATTGTGTTTATTTTTTGCCATGAAATCAGGGATTAAACACAACTAACTTTCCACTAGGAATACGAAAAAGATGAATATTGCACTCGGAAGCGATGAGGGCTATTGGCGAAGTGATTTCCCTCGCTTCCCTCGGGCAGCAAGTTCCCCGCGGGAGACAATAGCCTACTTTACTCGCTAGGTGCATAGTATAATATTCTTTACCTGAAGAAAATAATAATAATAATAATATACATAGAATTAATCTATTAATAAAGTAATACCATTTCAATAAAAATTAAATTAACATGATTTTCAGCTGATTTTCACCTGAAAATCAGCTGAACTTTTTCAGTAGGGACTGCACTAAAATATTCGATTTAGTACTAGTAAATACCGCTTAAAAAATTTATTTACTTGTAATTCTCCAAATATCGATAGGAAACGTCGATTGGCGCGACTTAAGAGTTACATTTTGCGTAATTTTCCACACTAAATGAATGAAAACGGCCATTCTCCATATGCTCTAAACAACTCATCGATTAAGTGCAAAGAGTTTTATTATATTAATTTATTACAAGACCTATTGCGTACAGTATTAATCGAGAATTGCAACCGTACATTTATCTATTAATTTTATGAAATAAGTTCGTAATGCTCCGATGATATCACTTTATCTGCCGAACATATATTTCACTAAGTCGAGGAAGGTTTTTATCATCATGACTTTCTTACAGCGGCGTATTTAGATTTTTTTGAGCGTGATAAACAGAAGAATTTTTTTACGACTAAAACGCTACAATATGGTGAAAACTGAATACTGTATGAAGCCTTACACAAATAATTCGAATTAAAGGCAAAATGCCAGAAATAGTATACATTTCCCTACGTTGGGGAAATTTGTCTCTTCTCGACATTCTTACCGCAACTTAAGGTGATGTGAAACCCTAATTTCAATATTTTTTAAAATCAACATTGAAAAGTTTATTTGGAAAAAGACAGTTGTCAAACGCCCCGTACACGTAAACACTATATGCAGAAATTTTTTTGAGTGATTCTATTACCATTTTAGTTAGCTATGGTCGTTCGAAAAATAGGTCAATTGAAGATTCCTACTTACCGACAGTACGGTTTTTATTTAATTAATTTAATTCTCATCATTTTTTTGGAAAAACACGTTTATCAAGCGCTCCGTATATGTAAATACTGTACTCAGATTTTTTTTTGGATGATTCTATTGGTATTTTCGTGAGATATTCTCGTTTGAGAAATAACGTCGGTACTCACATCCCCTTAAGAACATTGTACGTATCATCATGAATATCAGAATTTTCACACGTTAAATGGGATGCTCAGATAAGACCGGAATACTGTGTGAAGTCTTTCACAAATAATTCGTATCAAAGGCGAAATGGCTGAAAACGTACAAATTTCACTACATCGAGTAAATTATTGGCGAAAAACTCCATACAGTGTTCCGTTTTTGTCAGAACGCAGCTTTTTGAAGGTGAAAGAATTCATTAATTTATCGCAATACAGAAAATATCTTTACACTGCTGTAAGAAAGTCAGAAAGTTAAAAGTCGACCTCGACTTCAAATATATGTTTGTTGTCAAACGTTTGCACCCATTTCGACTTTTATTCGAATTATTTGTGAAAGGGTTCATACAGTATTCCATTTTTATCAGAGCGTAGTATTTTACTTGTTCATAAATTATTATATTATTATTATATTTATCGCGATACTGAAAATTTCTTTACGCTAATGTAAGAAAGTCTAGAAGTTAAAGAACTTCCCCAATGACTCTGTGCTTTGTATACTCTGCAAAAAGAGCGTTGTCTAAAATCTAGCATAGGCCCGTTACACGCAGAAAGGAACAAGGAACATATACAGCAAATACCATGGGTTACTATATCGATATAGTAGCCCATGTTATTACTGTATCTGTTCCCTGTTTTTGTTTTTCGTGTAACGGCCCATACTCTTGATCCATGGCGGAATTTCAATATATTAATTTTCTGCCATGGGTCCCGAGTATGCTAGATTTAGGACAACGATTTTTTAACGAAGCACACAAAGCGCAGAGCCTAAAACCGCAGCCCAGTATGTAGATAGTTTCTTATACATTCTGCCTCCTGAAAAATACCACTTTATTAAAAAAAAATTTTTAGGGGAGTTCTGAAATGTACTGTTTCTCCTCAAATGTCACAAACATGTTGGCGAATACATCATCTGCAGTTAAATAGATTAATAGATGTTCGATGACATTTCTTTTTTGACTCGGTACACTGTATACGGTACACGGCACACGGTATACAATGTAGACTCTCCTTAACCCTTTGAGGGGAACATTTTTTCCTTAAAAACACGATTTTTTTTTCAATTGATTGTTTATACCTACCAAAACAAAAACAAGTTGTGGTAATTTTTTGTAATTGTTGTGTAACTTAGTTATTTAAGAGTCTAAAAAACGCCTTTGTCCAGGTTCAAACTGTGAAACATTAGAGAAATGAAGAAAAAATGAATGTTAAATAGGTGGAAAGTATACTTCCCACCGCCCCTCAAAGGGTTAAGGAGGTTCATCTGGTACGTAGTGATTCAAGTGTAAGTCGAGCGAAGCGCTCCTTTGACTAGCGCTGTTTAACGGCGTGATATCAGGTGTAGTCTGTAATAACCTAACCATAAATGATGTTTTTTTAGGAAACATTTATTGACTCCTTATCTTATAAGCGTTGAATCGACTTGAAATTGTAACGTAAGTTTTTGTAAGATTTTCTTTTATTATATACCATTTACTTTTTTAAAAACTATCTGTAAAATCATTATCAATTTCTCATTAGAATGCTATTCCCCATAAGACCGTATGTTAAACTGTCAAATATTTTTTTATTGATATTTCGTCGCCAAAGTCATGAAATGACTTGAAATTTCGCATGAGGTATCTTTCCATTTTTTTGAGAAAAATCACGATAATGCACAATATAAGTAGCTATAATCTGTAAAAATTTGAATCCATTTCTTTGGTTAGTTTTTGAGAAAAAAATTGAAAAATGAAAAAAACGTTTTCTCTATGCCCGACGTTTACGGAAGTAAAATTGACTTAATCGCTTCAAAATTCCTTGTAGAGGTAGATTTTGTATAGTTCTCGGTCGAGTTCCTTGGGAAAAATATTTGGTCTAAAAATTTCAGAGATATTTGAGGTTAAAATTTTTTTAACCTTTTTTTCAAATCGTAATTTCTCGAGAACGGCTCTATGTATCTGGATCGGATGGGTAGCATTTAAAAGATAATTAAAATACCTATATTTAAAAAAAAATATTTTATTCCTATCTTGTAGCGGTTCGTTTGTTATTAACAAAAACAAAAACCTGCTTTTTTTAAAAAAAGGTTATAACTTCCTAATCCTATCACTTATCTTAAAAAATAGTAGATTAGTTATGATATCAATTTATTCGTGATTTGATTGGTGGGAGTAATGGGTTGCTAGGTTAAAAAAAAAGTAGTGCAGTTTTGATAAAATTACAGCGTGCTAAGCGCGCTTAGAGATTACTACAGTGATGTGATGATGTGTTATATATATATTATTTTTAACCTAGGACATTTTTGCCCGTTGATATTCTTCATTTGGGTGTACATAGTTTGTAAAAATGAATATATCTCTTGTAAGAAACATATATCTTAAATTTAAATTATGATCATTGTTAAAGTATAATTTTCAGAAATGTAATAATTTTGTTAAGAAAAATTTCTATTTTAGCATAAGACTTAATTTGAAAACATTAGAAAAAGTGTAATCAAATTTTAAGAAATTTTGAGTAAAAGTTAAAATATTACGAATAGCATAATTTTTTCAATTTAGTTTTGAACACTTTATTGGCTTCACCTGTAGTACATTTCCCTATTTGTATTACCGTGAATCCACATTACGTGCCCTGTGCGCTGTGAGTTGTGCCATGCGAGCAACCGAAAAAAAATTGTTGTTCGACATCTATTAAAGTCAGCGTCAGAGGCTAAAGTGGAACAGACCTATACTTGACGAACGATCAGCGTTGAATTTTTGATTAATAAATGGAAAATAAATGGAAAATTCTCAAAGACAAATAAATTTTTTTAACTTTGAAAATTTTTTAATCAAAGCTATAACAAAATTTTCTGCTTTTTTTTTATTTTTAATAAAAACACAAGTTTTTTTAAATAGCTTTTTTTATCAAAAGAAATAAAGGTAATCTCTTGAAAATTTAACTAAATAATAATATATTGTAATAAATAATTGTAATAATTGGTTAAAATTTCAAATTGATCAAGGAGCGCGGGAGCGCTCCGAAGGCAAGTTATAGAAGAAGCCTAAAGGAGCGACCCGTGCTACATATACATTGAAATGGGTGTACGAAAAATTCAATGCGCTTTTACGTATATTGCGTTAGTTTTTACTATAACATATCACTCTTAATCGAAAGCCATTTCATTGCTCTACTCAAATCAAAAGGTTTTATTTAAAAAGATTATCTCGTTCCAAAGATATAGAGAGCTGAATTTTTTTGTGTGCTGTTTCCTTTCCGAACTTTTCTCCATGGTTTTAAGATATCCGGTTTCTAGCTCTTAGGACACTTCCGGTTGTCGCCTATCTTACGTTTGTATATCTATATATATATACACACACACACATACCTGTATCTGATCGACCTAACCTTACATATAACATGTCAGTATTTTTTTTATATACAAAAATACAAATGTTATCATACGTGAGTTAGTTAATAATAACATATTTCAAAGATCTCAAGAAGTCAACTAATGATGAGAAGATTATCTACACATGTGTATATCAATCAACGGGGAAAACAACTTTTATTAGATACGTACTTATTTTCAATGGCTATAAATATATTAATTGGCTAATATCATTTTTAAAATAAAAAATTGATACTTTGTGTGATTTTTTATTTTACAGATATTATTTTATATATACAAGATTTTTTTGGATTGTTGGAGATACTTTATATATTAATAATATAGCAGCTGATCTAAGATCTAACAAATGATGAGGAGAAAAATATAAACTTATAAGGTAATATAGGTATAATATAAAACAGCGTAATAGTAATGACAATAAAAAATCTGTTTATTACAACTATAAAATTATATTATTATTTTATTTTGTTATAGGTTAGGTGTTACAATTTTAGAGTTATTCAATCAATGTATTGAAAATTAATTCTATTAACAACATAATTAGCTACTTGTCAGTTGCTGGTAAGATTTTATTTTATTATGTTTAGAAAATTAACTCACATGAGAACGAATATTAAAACATGTTACTTATTTAGGTTGTGAATGTAGTTTTTCTGAAATATTTTTTGTAGCTCACTTTTATGGATTTTTCTCTCATCACGCTAATTTAGATTTCATGCTAATACTGTTTGTACATATGTTGGCAGTAAAAAAACATACTTTTTTATATTATAAAAAACTGCGTGAAGAAATGGAAATCTACAAGCGTCATCTCTACAAGACAATAATGTAGAAATATCCTGATTGATTCTCCAATGTGTATAAAAGATCCAATAGATTCTCAAAATGTAATCAGCTGATAGGGAGCAAAAACCAAGATATTCACAACAGTATTGCACTCAAAATACAAAAAAGGTATTATGTTTTGAAGTTAGTTCTTCAGAATAGAAAAAGAAAATTCTGATTTTAATACATTATCTAGTTGAAAATCATATTAGAGCTGGTGAAGTTTTTTGAAGACTTATGGAATAATGTGTGCTTTTCTCGAGGGATTGGAAACTCACTGATAAGAAACTCAAAAAAAGAACGTAGTGATCTATCCGGTACGAGTGTATTATTGTATTATCAAAAAGTGACATCTAATCAGTGTTTTGTGTTAAATAAAATAAAGTAATGGTATGATGTGTTACATGATGAAATCAAATCAGTGTTTATAATTAACAATTTGAATAAGTAGTGCAAATAAACAGTGTTATAACCAACAAATAAATAGTGATCTTCCCAATACAAATGTGTTATTGTATGTCAAAAAGTGACATCTAATCAATGTTTTGTGTTAAATAAAATAAAGTAATAATTTAACTAACAATGATGGATTTTTAAGTCAAGTGGTTTCTAGTGAAAACTTCAAAAATTTATGATACTTATCTGAAATATTTGTCCGAGCCTTGGTTTAAAAACAATTTGTCTACTTCAAGAAATTTAGTCGATATCAGTGCTGTGCTGTAGTATATATTTACTCAAGCACCAATTAAAAGATATTATGACAAACGAAAATTGAATTACTGAAAAAGCGAAAATGATGTGTTATTGTGAAAATTTCAACGAATAAAAGTGCTCAGCTAATCTAATTTATGATTTGTTCATGGTGAGAGATGTCAAAATGATTCAAAGATGTCACCAGTAAATATTTTTCTACACAAGATTCAGATAATAATTTCAAAAAGTTATATCTATACAAGAATAGAGAGTATCAGAACGTAAGGATTATTGACACGCAGATCATGATCAAATAGTCTGTAACATAGAAGAGTTCATTAAAATACATAAATTGTATAATACATTATTACACAAGTCTGTCAAATTAAAACATGGAAATAGTGAGATGCAAGATCAGAAAAACTTCTGATGAACACATGTCTGTCAAATTAAAACATAGAAATATTGAGATGCAAGATCAGAAGTATTCGTATCTTTGAAATGACAAAATGCAGGTTTAGTGTAATAGCAGTGTAAATATCAAATTTGAAATAATAATTTTTGTGGAACTTTCTCAAAACATTGTAGTTCTTGGTTTTTATTAATATTTTGAGTTACGTTAATTCATTCAGACTCAGGCTTCACTCCGTTCTTTGCTTAAAATGCAAATAAAAACAAAAAAACACACTAAAAATTGATGAAGTTCATTATACAGGTCAATACGTCAAAGAATAGATTACCAAGTATTTTACTAGTGACATTAATTGATGGTTCATTATTTTGAGAAAACTTAATTTAAAAATTAGTTCTTCGAAATAAAATAAGAAAATTGTGATTTTAATAGAAGATCATCTATCTAGTTGATTAGAGCTGATGGAGTTTTTTGAAGATTTATGGAAAAAGCTCAGATCTGCCCGATACAAATACATTATTGTATTGTTGATAAAAATGACATCTAATCAGTGTTCATAAATATAATGTAATTCCAGTGAAATGTCAGTGCGAGTTTCCAGTTATAATAAAATGTTTTGTGTAATAAAAATACTTTTTACAAATATGTGTATGAACATTTTTGTACACCTAAAAATAGAAAACTTGTTAAAAAATGAAGTATTCAATAACAGAATCATTTCTGTAAATTATTCATTATTATATTTTCTCTACAAAATATCTCCAAAAATGGTCCATCACTACATCTTTTAAAAAATCTATTAAGAAATTATTTTACAAAACTTCTACAATCCTTTACAAACTTTTGCAAGCAACGAGAAATTCTTTTCCAAAACCTTTACAACACTTAACAAAAACTTTTACAAACGATAAGAATTTTTTCGGAAACCATAAGAATTATTTTCCGAAACCTATACAATATCCTAAAAAATTATTTAAGTTTTATTATATGAAAAGGAATTCTACGAATAAATAATAAATTTTTGCTTTCTAAAGTCGAAATAAATTTCTTTCACGCGGATACTGAAAGTCAAACCCAAAAGAGTTGTGAAATCAATTAAAGTGTAATTTTATATACTTAACAAACAATATTTATAATGTACTTTTACTCTTAGAAAGTTAAAAAAATTTTTTACAAAAGTAAAAACTTATAGGCAAGAATAAGTTTGGTTACTATTCTACATAGTTTTATACTTAACAAACATTATTTACTAAACTCTCCCACCCTCTCTTTCTCCCCCTCTCTCTCTCTCTCCCTCTGTACCAAAAACTTTAATGAGAGCTTAAATATTTTTTCAAAGCAATCAACACGTTCTTTAAGAAACTAATTTTTTAAATATATTCTAACAACACAATTTGTCTAGAGTCCTTTTATTTATTATGATCTCATCTATTCAATAAGCACTCTCTACAAATGGTAATAATTTTTTTCATGACTGTACAAATAATAATATTGTTAATAAAACTTTCTACGAAAGTATAAAATAAGGCAAGTATAGAAGTTTTTTCTGTATAATCTAAATAATATTTATGATTTTTTAAAAGAAGTCAAATAAATACTATAGTAAAAAAGTCTTATACTTCTTTGAGTCAATGTATGCTCAGCAAATTATATGTAAGGACATTCAAATTGTTCACTGCAAATCAAACAAACGAAAGTTGTGAAATCAATTATCGATAGTCAAGTAATGCAAACCATTCTCCGAAAAACTGTATGACTATGTTCTCAGAAATGTATTCAAATTTCTTCATTCCTTTATACAAAATCAATTAATTATAGTCAAGTACCGGCCATAAGAACTTTTCGTACCTCGCGTGTAAAATTACATTTTACGCCCACGTTATAACTTCAAAATTGTTCAGCCAGCGGGCATAAAGTACTACATAACGCCCAAGAGGCCCAATAGCTCACACACTCCTACAAAACTTTATAGTACCTACGTACTTTACGCCCGTGTGAGCGAAAATTATTTTAATTATATAACTATAATGCCTTCTTTTTATTTCTAAAATTCATAAGAATTTTTTCAGGTATTTACGAAAAGTCAAAGCCTATATAAGAAAATTACATAGCTACCAACACATCACTATTTTTCATTATTCCTCCTCAATTTTGAACTTTCTATAATATTACGCATCTTGGAAGGACAAGAGAAGTCTAGAGCTACTCTAGCAGGGGTGGTCCTCCGATCTCCCGTACATACTTCGCGGGCCCGACGGTTTGCAGTTCAAGGTGTAAGGCATGGTCATTTTCATATAAATATTCAGATGTTTAAAGATCAGATAAAATGTATAAATGGGTTGCTTCTACATATTAACTACTGATCTATAAATCTATCACTCTGTTTTTAAATAGAAAGTACACACCCGCGTGAAAATGTCATATTAGATCTTATATGAGATCTCATAATACGTAAAATTGCATATGACATCACATATAAGATCTCATACGAGATATGCGCTGTCTGAAATTCTCATATGAGATCTTATATAATATTTACACGGGGGAAAAGGATATAACATATGTTGCTTATAAAACGGTTAGTAAAATGTAAAGAACTTTTGAGCAGGCTATAAATTTATATGATGAATTTTTTATTTTATTCTCGTTTAAAAAGGACGGACACAAGGAAAAATATGTTTAGTAATGAAATATAAATTATGATTTTGCACCTGTACTGATATATTGTACTTAATGGCATCAATTAAAAATTAGAGCCAATGTAATTATTTATGGTGGATTTATAGGTATAAATATTCTTAATGAATTTATGCAAAAAGTTAGTATTCTACATTTCAGTAACTGCAAACCGTCGGGCCCGCCAAGTATGTACGGGAGATCGGAGGACCACCCCTGCTAGAGTAGCTCTAGACTTCTCTTGTCCTTCCAAGATGCGAAATATTATAGAAAGTTCAAAATTGAAGAGGAATAATGAAAAATAGTGATGTGTTGGTAGCTATGTAATTTTTTTATATAGGCTTTGACTTTTCGTAAATGCCTGAAAAAATTCTTATGAACTTTAGAAATAAACAGAAGGCATTATAGTTATATAACTAAAATAATTTTCGCTCACACGGGCGTAAAGTACGTAGGTACTATAAAGTTTTGTAGGAGTATGTGAGCTATTGGGCCTCTTGGGCGTTATGTAGTACTTTATGCCCGCTGGCTGAACAATTTTGAAGTTACAATGTGGGCGTAAAATGTAATTTTACACGCGAGGTACGAAAAGTTCTTATGGCCGGTACTTGACTATAATTAATTGATTTTGTATAAAGGAATGAAGAAATTTGAATACATTTCTGAGAACATAGTCATACAGTTTTTCGGAGAATGGTTTGCATTACTTGACTATCGATAATTGATTTCACAACTTTCGTTTGTTAGATTTGCAGTGAACAATTTGAATGTCCTTATATATAATTTGTTGAGCATACATTGACTCAAAGAAGTATAAGACTTTTTTACTATAGTATTTATTTGACTTCTTTTAAAAAATCATAAATATTATTTAGATTATACAGAAAAAACTTCTATACTTGCCTTATTTTATACTTTCGTAGAAAGTTTTATTAACAATATTATTATTTGTACAGTCATGAAAAAAATTATTACCATTTGTAGAGAGTGCTTATTGAATAGATGAGATCAGAATAAATATAAGGACTATAGACAAATTGTGTTGTTAGAATATATTTAAAAAATTAGTTTCTTAATGAACGTGTTGATTGCTTCGAAAAAATATTTAAGCTCTCATTAAAGTTTTTGGTACAGAGGGAGAGAGAGAGGGGGGAGAAAGATCAAATATTCTCTGAGATATCAGTATTAAAAAACATTAAAAAAAAAATTTTAATCTCGAATATCTGGTCGTGATGATAATTTTTTTATTTTTTTTGTGGGCAATGAATTTGTTTTTTTGTAAAATATAAAATTGTATAATAATAATTGCTTTTTAATGATAAAAAATAGAAAGAGTCAAAATAGAAAGTCACAAACCATTTAACATAGTCTCACCGTACAAAATAAAGTATTAAATTTTAAATATTGGAATTAAATATAAATTAAAGGAATCAGTAAATTAAGTTTGAGGAAGCTATGTGCCCAATGAATTGGCAGCGGTTTTTTTTTTTGTATTCCTCATACAGTATTCCATTTTGATGCACACGCATCATATTACTAATAAAATAATTTCAAATATTATTATCACAGCTTTTTTTTTGACAGTGCGTAAGATAGATTTGGAAATTATGGATTTCACCAAAGTTCGTGAAATATCTTTGTTTCCTGGCTTTCCCTCTGATATTTTTATATCTTCGTTGCGATATGATGACTAATGCGCCTCGAAAATGATAATAGAACAGTGCATGATGAGATTTAGGTACAAATGCTGTATTCAAACGAGGTAAATGAAAATTCGTGACGTATATTTCAAATCATATTAACTCATTTAAAGCAAGGCAATGCCAGCGAATTGTTCCACATACACTCTCCTAATCGATGATTTTATATATAAGATAAGTGTTAAAAAATTTTAATTTGTTGCATTTAATGGCTAATTAATTGTCCACAACTCATTAAAAAATTTAACGTGCCTTATCTGGCATTTTTCTAGTACGGCTTGTGCGTTACGTTATTTAATGATTTTGATTTCAAATTTTTTGTTGTAGTTCTCATACAGTATTCTATTTCAATGTCCACGCATCATATTACTAATAAAAAAATTTCAATTATTATCATAGCTTTTTTTTGACAGTGCGTAAGATAGATTTGGAAATTATGGATTTCATCAATATTCGTGAAATATCTGTGTATCCTCGTTTTCTCTCTACTATTTCTATATCTTCGTCGCGATAAGATGACTAATGCGCCTTGAAAAGGGTAATAGTACAGTGTATGACGAAATTTATATGTAAAAACGTTCTGTTCAAACAGGGTGAATGAAAATTCATGACGTATATTTCAAATCATATTAACTCATTTGAAACAAGGCAATGGCAGCGACTTTTTCCACATACACCCTCCTAATGGATGATTTTATGAATAAGATAATTTTTAAAAAATTTAAATTTCTTGAATTTAATGGCTAATTAATTGTAGACAACAGATTAAAATATTTAAAATGCCTTATCTGGGATTTTTCTAGTACGGTTAAATATTTTAATTTCAAGGTTTTGTTGTAGTCCTCGTACAGTATTCCATTTTAGTAGTATACATTCTACTATGGAGAGACGGTGAGTCATCGTGCCCTGCCCGGGCTATCTTATCTTTGTTTACATAAACAATAATTAAGATATCTTAATAGCCTGTTGTTATGGTTTGTTTACATAAACAAGCAATAAAGAAGCAATTAAGATATCATAATAGCTGTAAATATAAGCAGAGAGGTCCCGTACGGGAATCGGTGACACATTTTCGTCTCTCTCCATAGTAGAATGGTGTTCTCGGGAGGCAGTGATGCTGCCCCTCTTATTATTGGTGTTCAACAATATAGTAATTAATGTGTCTTTATTGATTGTTTATATAAACAAGCAATTAAGATATCTTAATTACATGAACAAACATAAAAATGTTTTTACAAAACAATTAATAAAACACCGATTAAGATATTTAAATTAATGTTGCTAAACAATAGATAAGAGATTTTTCCGTATTGGGATCGATAACGTCGCGAGCCTACGCCATAGTAGAATGTATACTGATTTATAAATTTAATTAATCAATATTCTTATTGTTTAAACATAATAAACAATAAAAACATCAATTAAGATAAATGAAATATGTGTGCGTGCGTGTATTTGTCCCGTATCGGGATCGATGACGTCACGAGCCTACGCCATAGTAGAAAGTATACTGATTAATAATTTTAATTAATCAATATTCTTATTGTCTAAACATAATAAACAATAAAAACATCAATTAAGATAAATGAAATATGTGTGCGTGCGTGTGTGTCTGTGTGTGTGTGTGTGTGTGTGTGTGCGCGCGCGCGCAGAGTGGAAGACTGGAATGGCAATTAAAGATAGGAGAATAAAAAAAATTACATCATTTTTTTGTTTTTTATGTTAAAAAATTGACTTAAACAATTACAAAAGAATTACAAAAAATTATTTTATATAAAAACATTATAGTTCTACATATTATATTAATTTCATTTTTACGTTAAAACACAAACTTAAAAAAATTACAAAAAATTATTTTTGCAGTTTTATACATTAAGTATACAACATACCGTATTAATCTATAACACATATTTCTTCTTCGTCATTTACTGCATATAACCCGTGGTACTCAAAGTCACCTGCTTGTATATTTGTGTCCACCTCGGGTTCTTGCTGCTGCTGCTGCTGCTGCTGCTGCTGGTGCTGCGGGAACTGGTGAATCGCGTTGAAGCATGTGTGCTTCCGATTTCGAACGCATACACGACACAGCCACATATTACACCCTTCACACTTTCTCCACGCACAATTTTTCTGTTTTTTAACTAATACTTTATCGCATACTAAGCATTTCGCTAGTATGTTAAACTGATTATAGTTTGATGGAGCATGACTACTGTGTCTTGAAAAGTCCGCAATCTCTTTACGTATGCTTTCCAGTAGTAGAACTTCGCTCTTGATTGTATTTTGGATCACTGTTATTTCGCGTTTTTTATTCAAGATAGAAAAATATATTTCCTGTTCTTTTTTCTTTAAATTATCTATCCAGTCTGTTACTGCAGACGCTTTCTTGATCCATGTCATCTTGACTGTGGCTCTTTGACGAATGCTGACTTGACTAGAGTGTACCCTCCGCTGTTTAACCTTTGGTAAAAAATATAGCGCGATAGCGAGCGGAGACGGTGTCAGATGCACGATTTGGGATCCAGCGCGATGCCTGGCCACAGCCTTATCGTTTTTGCCATTATAAAAAGCCCGCATCAATAAGGTGTGTAAGAGAATACACCAAAAGCGCACCGCCTAAATGAATCTGCTCACGTTATATCAGTTTTCGTCTTATAATTTAAACACGTGCGCAGGATGTTTTTTCGCGATAGTACGTTAGGGTATTAGTTACGTACATATATATCTTTATGTGTATATCTGGATCTTTGATAAAAATTTATCGCTCTGTCCAATATGAAAACCCTGCCTCGTGTGCTTCTCATGTTTTATTATTTCTTCGAAACATAACGGTTTCCTGTTCTTACGCTGTGTACTTTGAGCGAGGGATGACAATTGTGAGTGGATCATTTTGATTATATTTTGTCTGGAGCTAATCTAATATCCGTAAGCATTATCAAATCTGACCCTGCGTACACATCACCAAAATAAAATTGAATTCGAAGAAATGATATTTATATCTCGAGCTTCGATCAAAATTTGTCGGTGTATGGGATATGAATCCCTGCCTCGTGTGCTTCTCATGTTTTCATTATTTCGCCGAAACGTAACGGTTTTCTGTTCTTACGCTGTGTCCTCTAAGCGAGAGATAAGAAGGGTGAGATGCGTGGATCATTTGAATTATATTTTTTTGTCTGGAGCTAATATCCGTAAGCATTATAAAACCCTGCATTGCGTACGCATCAGGTCAGTGTGCCAATGCGGATCATGGCGAGAAGTAACGCTTTTTTGCCAGAGATGCAGATCGACGAACATAGCGATTTGCGTGAGATTATTTTCCGCATCGCTTCTACTTTACGTTTTTACAGTCAACCTGTATGGCGTAGGTGTAGAGATTCGTGGCGACGGCGTTTGCGTACAGTGCACTATTCGCTTTTACGTCGCGAACTGCGATTTTTACTCGCCCATAGCGGTTTTCGTAGGATCGCCGTTTATTACGAACGATTTTTTCGCAATAATCGATCGGGGTTGATGATAGCGGGTGAATTTGTCAGAGAAATACGCATGGAAAATGCAAATGTTCTCGATGACATGATGTCGGCGTTTAGCGAACAAATTGATAAGTAAAAGATTTTATACTCATTTTTTATGACGAAAAAATATTTGTTATATGTTTTAAAATTCTCAAGCCTTAGAAAATCTTCTCGCCGATACAGCGACGCGTCAACAATTTTTATGAACTATAGCGGGCGTGAAAATCCCGTAGCACGTCAACTAGAGTACGAGAGCGAGAATGAGGCTGTAACGAGCCCAAGCGAACCCGATATCTCAAGTAGCGAAGGAGAAGAAGAAGGAGAACATCAACAACAACAACAACAACAACAACAACAACAACAACTTATACAACAACCTATACAACAACCTATACAACAACAACAACAACAAATAATCCATGTAGCAAACGAAGGAGATGATAGGCGTTCGAATATTTTAGAATCCGACAACGAGAGCGAAAGCATGATTAGAATAGACTCGTCGGATGAAGAAGATAATGACACAGTTTTAACGCGCGGATAAACTTGGCGCTCAACCACTATCGGGAACCACGGGTCGCAGTGGAGAGAGCCATAATGAGCAAGGACCCGCAGCCGTCGACTAGTGGAAACAGCGGCCAACCTTGCGCAGGGATGCTTCATAATTTTTATTCAACTAGAGCACCCCCGTCGGAGCGGAGTTTTCATAATATCGAGGATAGCCATCGTCTCGTTTGGAACAGTTTCGACGAAACTAGTCCTCTAGATCGACGAGTCAACGAATGTAAGAATTTTTTTAATTTGAATATTTATTTTTTTTCATGTAAAAGGCTGTTTTTACAACTTTTTATTTTTTCAAAAAAGTTATTCGGAGAAGAAACAATAGCGGCGACGGATTGGCCACTCCGGGTTTCGACATACCATTTCTATTGATTTACGCGAGGAGAATTTTGCATGTTCGGCGTGCGCAAGAATTGCGATGGTTTCACGACCAGGCCGAACATGAAGATTCTCCATTATATACGTCGAACGAACTACAAGATTTGTTGGAGCGCGTGCGCGATAGTTTCAACGGAAAACCTGAAGATTAACTTTTTGGTATTATAATTGTGAAAACAAAAAACATTTATTTTTTATTAATCGTTTTTTAATAAACATTACAGCGGACGACTCGTTGTCTACAAGCTCAGTATGGCCATCGCTCCCACCATCGCCTACAGTAGACGCAAATTCATGCATAAGAGAGAGCGGAGAATCTCTGCAAGTGGGATACGGCCACAACGATGATGGCATGGCCGACGATTACGACGGAGGCGACGAAGAGGAGGAGAACAGAGCCAATGGTGATGCTGCAGAGGAGGAGGAGGAGGAGGAGGAGGAGGAGGAGGAGGAGGAGGAGGAGGAGAAGGAGGAGGAGGAGGAGGAGGATGAGGAGGCGAATAATCTCGACATAAGACCGCCCGGAGTAAGATTTATTGTGGCAGACGAAACCGAAAACCATGTACAGCGATTTAGAGTGGTTGGGCGCTGTATTAAACTGCGTATCAAAGACCCGCCTACCGATTGCGATAATCCCCTTGTTTGGATGGAGGCAGCAATGCGCGACATTCACGCGCATATTATTTCGTTGATACCGAATG
The DNA here is from genome assembly GCA_036365515.1 of Torymus aiolomorphi. NCBI lineage: Eukaryota > Metazoa > Arthropoda > Insecta > Hymenoptera > Torymidae > Torymus > Torymus aiolomorphi. The sequence goes on from CM070873.1 coordinate 51,508,772, forward strand.
AAGAAAGGTTTTTGATCGGTGTGGTCGTTAGGAGCGAATACTTTGCGAATGGCGCAGGTGGATTATCTTTTCGACCGATTGAAAATTTTCATTACGCTGATCTTTGGGATTTGATTGCAAATCTGACACAAAGTAATGAAAATTTCCAAATCGACGAAAGTTTTGTGTTACACATTACATTTGTAAGTATACCCAAAGGGATGGGCGCGCGTAGAGCAAGAAAATTAACGACCAATTCGGTGACACAAAGATCAATAGTGTCTATTGTAAATGTCGATAATTTATGCCTACCGCGTTCGTTAGTTGTAGGTGAAACTTATATCAAATTGCGGGCAAACGATACGGATGAAGCTCGAAAGGAATGGGGTGTCGTGCGCGACGGTCGACGTAAACTACAACGCGAACGCGCCGAAAAATTAATGCAGGATGCTAATGTTCGTATACCACCCACGGGAGCAGGTTTCTTCGAAATTGAGCAATTTCAAAATTATTATTTACACACTGGTATAGCTATAGTAGTATACGATAAGAAAACTTTTGGCAGCGGTGAGCCCCCATTTTTTTATGGGCGTGCTGTTGTAGAAAGGCAGACAGGATGTGAAACACAGCGTATAATTAATCTTTGTTATAATTCTAACGCGAAACATTATGATACAATACTGAATTTAATCGGTGTTGCGCGAACTAAATTCTTTTGCACTTTTTGTAACAAACGTTTTAATTTCATAGACCAACACAAATGTTTAAAAACATGTTCCAAGTGCTTTGTCTCTCCCGCGTGTAAAACAGATAATGTCGATTTAATTAAATGCTCGCAATGTAATAGAAATTTTTTTGGAATTTCTTCCAAAAGAAATTTTGATGTGCTACGATAATCATTTAAAAGATGGCTCTTATAAAAAAAAGAACAAAAAATTGTGCGATGTAGTTAAACTTTGCAATAGATGCAATAAAGCTACAAATAGTTTTCGTCCGAAACACACGTGCGGAATGATTTGGTGTAAATATTGTAAAAGAAAACATTTTATCAACGAATTCTGTTACATGCAACCGATAAGTAATGAGATTAATCACGAAAAAAACATTTTGTTTGTTTTTTATGATTTTGAGACGCGACAGGATGAGCCTTATCTTAATCACGAGACTTCAAATCTGCACATTCCAAATTTATGTGTCGCACAGCAAGCGTGCTCGGATTCCATCGATGATGACGATGTTTCGCGTTGGTGTAATACTTGCGGCGTTCGCGAACATATTTTTCGAGAGAATCCTGTCACTCAGTTGATCGAATTGTGTATTAGAAATAAGACAAAATTTGCGCAAATCATATGCATTACGCACAATGCACGAGCATTCGATGCGCAATTCATATTAAAAGAATTGGCAGAGCGTACATCTGAAGTTTTGCCGAGTATTATTTTAAGTGGACAGAATATTATTACTATGCAATACGGGCGAACGAAATTCATAGATAGTCTAAACTATTTCCAAATGAAGTTGAGCGCTCTTCCCGCTGCTTTTGGCTTGCCGGAAAACAGTAAAAAGGGTTATTTTCCCCACTTATTCAATACTCTACAAAATCAAGAATACGCAGGCCCTTTAGCCGATGCGAATTTCTACGCGCCGAATTCTATGAGTATCGATGAGAGGAAAGATTTTTTTAAATGGTACGAAGAGAACAAACGAGACTATGTATTCAATTTTAAAACAGAAATCGTCGAGTATTGTCGCATGGATGTACAAATTTTACGCCGCGCGTGTATAGCTTTTCGAAAAATTTTTCTTGATATTGGGGGCACTGACCCCTTCTTTTCCGCAACTACTATTGCCTCAGCTTGCTCTTATTTGTATCGAAAAAAATTTCTCAAGCCAAACACCATCGGAATTTTACCGCCTACTAGCCAGTAGCCTGTAGCCACAGGCGCGCTGATAACCACTCTCAAAAAGCTGTTGAGTGGCTATTGGAGTGCGAGCGCGAAATCGGGCGAGAGATTATTCACGCAGGTCGGGCCCGCGAGTATAGATTACCCGAAGGATTCTCGGTAGATGGATATTTGCCACCGTCAGAGCTTCCGAGCTCGTCGACGTCAAGCGACAGTGCCGCGGCCACAGATAAAGGTATAGTATTCGAGTATCAAGGGTGCTACACACATGGATGTCCGCGATGTTTTCAAAACAAACGCGATAAATTAACCGCCTACAATAGAACTCACAACGAGGCATACGAGAGCACTCGACCAAAAATAGATAAAATAAAGTCACTGGGCTACGAGGTTCGCGAAATTTGGGAGTGCACATTTGACCGGCGTAAAATTGAAAATCCTCGGATCGCAAATTATGTGAATAATCATCAGTTAATAAGCAAAATTGTTTTAAATCCGCGAGACGCGTTTTTCGGGGGTCGCACGGAAAATATAGCTGTACATTATAAAATAAGAGAAGGAGAAACAATAAGATATACGGGTATTTGCTCTTTATATCCGTATATCTGTAAACGAGGCCGGTTTCCGCTCGGACACCCAGATATATTTGTTGGCAGTCAGTGCGACGCGTTGACGAAAGGAAATAACAACGATTTATCACGAGTAGAAGGTTTGATCAAATGTAAAATATTGCCTCCTCGTAATTTGTTTCTTCGTCTCTTACCAATAAAAATGCATGGACGATTACTCTTTGCTCTTTGTCGCTCTTGTTGCGAGGAGATGCGACAAGAAGATTGTACTCACGAATATACTCACGAGCGCGAATTCACGGGGATGTGGGTAGCCGACGAACTACGAAAAGCCATCGAGTTGGGTTACCAAATAACGGAAATATTCATAATATGGCGATATAAAGTAACGCAATACGATCAACAGAGTGGCACAGGAGGATTGTTTGCAGACTACGTGAACGCGTTTTTTAAAATAAAACAACAAGCTAGCGGATGGCCATCGTGGTGCGAGAGCGAAGTAGATAAGGAACGTTATTTGTTAGAGTACGAGCGAGACGTGGGTATACGAATGGAGAGAGAAAAAATCGGAAAAAATTCTGGCTTGCGCGCAGTGGCAAAATTCTGTCTTAATTCTTTTTGGGGAAAGTTTGGGCAGCGTAGCAACTTGAAACAGACCGAAATTGTAAAAACACGCGAGGCCCTCCTTAAACTTTTAGTTGCGCTGGAAAAAGAAGTATTTAGCGTGTTGCCGGTAAACGACGAACTTTTATATGTAAACTGGGAAAATATCGCCGATGCTGTGGCACAGGGGTCCAATACGGATGTAGTAATCGCAGCATACACTACGGCGCAAGCTCGACTCAAATTGTACGATTATTTTGAGAAACTAGATCGACGTGTTTTATACTTTGATACCGACTCTTGCATATTCGTTTGTAATGAACGCGCGAAGGACGAGGAATACAGAACCCACCTTGGGACGCTATTAGGTGATATGACGGATGAACTGAAGAGTTACGGACCAAATGTACATATTAAAACATTCTTATCGGGCGGTCCTAAATTTTACGCCTATAAAGCAATCGATTCATCGACAGGACAGATATTTGAATGTTGTAAAATCAAAGGGATAAGGTTAAATTATGCTAATTCTTTAAAAATAAATTTCGATAGTATCAAACAATTGATCGATACCTTTATGAATGGCGACGATGCGGGTAATATTAAATTATATTTTAAAGCCATAAGGCGCACACCCAAGCACGATGTTATCACGCGAAACGAATACAAGACATGTTGTATAGTGTTAAAAAAACGGCGCTACCATTCAATAAAAGAATTATCATTGCCTTTTGGCTATAAGCGTTAAAACATTTTATTAATAAAAAATAAGACTTATTTGTAAATATTGTTCTTGTTCATTGTAGTTATTTTTATCTCCCTCTTCCTCTCTCTCTCTCTCTCTCTCTCTCGCGCGCGCGCGCGCGCGCGCTCTCTTGTCCATACGCGAGGCCTCGCGCGCTGTAGCAGCTGATATGCGCGCGCGCGTGCAAAGTATTCGCTTCTTAAAGCGGCGAATATCAGCTTATACCGCGCGGAGTACAAGCTTGTACATGCGCCCCGGTGCGCCGTGCATATCAGCTGATGAGCACCGCGCCACGCCGCGCCGCGCCGCTGCCGCCGCCGCCGCCGCCCGGGGATCGTTGGTTTTTTTCACGCTGAAAAAAAAAATGTGTTATCGCTATAAAAGCACGAACAAATTCGGTTTTGTTGTCATTTATGAAAATGGATACGCGTTGGAAACATCCATTGACGTGTTGTGTGTGCGGACCTACCGGGTGTTGCAAAACTCAGTTCATCAAAAAGTTTCTTATTAATTTACCGAAAATCTGTAACGTATGCTTTGATCGCATATTCTTTTATTACGCCGAGTGGCAAGAAGCCTACCGCACGGAGTTGAGACCCGGGTGTGACGCACCGAGTATCGAATTTAGAGAGGGTCTGCCTCAAGCGAGTGATTATTCTTGCGACCGCGATAAAAAAAAGTTATTAATTCTGGATGATTTAATGCGAGAATCTTCGTGCGATGTTATACTAGATCTATTTACGAAAGGTAGTCATCATAAAAATATCAGCGTTATATTCATAACGCAAAATATTTTTCACAAAGGAAAATCGCAACGCGATATAAGCCTGAACACAAAATATCTCGTACTCTGCGTAAATTTCTGCAAGAGGCCTACCTCGACGCCACGCGAACCCCACACACGTATCATTTTCTCGATTTATCACAAGACTGTCTCGACGAATTTCGATTCCGCTCCTGCATATTTCCCGACGACAAAACGCATTACGCTTATGTACCGAAATATTCAAAGTTTCGATAGTCTAATTATATTGAAAGAAGGAGAGGGGGAGTGAAGAAAAAAAGAAATAGATACGTCAAATGCGCGAGCCTTCAACCCAGTCGAGAGATAACAATGGCAGCAGCAACACGGATGAATTCTAGACGCTGTTCGCTTTGTACTAAACATTTTTCCAAAAAACATTTGGAGGTTTTGGGAGCTCTCTCACACTGTGACGACAAACAGCGTTCGGCCATACTTCGCACGGCTGATAAATCGCTCGTCAAGTGCATATGCGAGTGCGCATTAAACGTTTTACACGGCGTAGTGAAATTAAGAGATTCGGAGAAGAAACAGCTGAATAAGCACAAGATCGTATTGCGCAGATTAATAAATCGAAAGTCATCAAGTTGGAAAACTAAAAAACGCGCAGTACAGAGCGGAGGATCTTTTTTGCCAGCTCTTCTAGCGCCCATCGTAGGTGCGCTCATATCTAAACTATTTGGAGGAGGAGGAGGAGGAGGAGGAGGAGGAGGAGGAGGAGGAGGAGGAGGAAAGCAGCAGTAAATAGGAGAAGCAGTATGGAATGTGCTCGTAAAATGGTAATCGTGCCCGAAGATGCAATCGAACGCGCGCAGTCTACACCCGCTGAATCAACAAAAATAATTGCCCCGAGCGAATTCTCCGGCGAAAATTCTATGCAAACTCCCGGTGACAATTTGTCCAGATTAGACGCCGAAATGTTCGATATTCTTCACTCGAAAAAAGGAGTGAAGGACGTTCACGAAAAATGTCTAAATTACTTACAAGTTTTGCGACGTTATCTCTTTTTCCGTGAAAGCGAGCGCAGCAGCAGCAGCAGCGATGCAGTACGAGAAATCGACGAAATTGACGAGACACTAGCACCCCTCACCGAAGAAGCCATTATCGATGGTGTACCCAAGGCGTATCAGCGCAAGGTGCGTCTCTTGTTGTGTCATTGGAAAACAGTAGCACCCGAACGTCTTAAGTGGAACAATGCCGGTAGAGTGAGTATAGATCGCCGCACGGTAGAGCGTTCAAATATTATAGAATTACTGAACGATGTTGTTAGAAGAAGAAGGGGAAAAAATGACGACGAGGAAGCACCAGTTGGACGCATGGAGTTTTCTAAATTTGTTAAAACTTCCGATACTCCGACGAATTTAATAGGCAACAGCGAAGTTTTAAAAATTGGCAGAGTACTCACAGCGCCTTTGAATACGGCCAAACGACGACTGAATAAGGAAGATATATATATATATATATATATATATATATATATATAAAATGTTATCTGCAATTTTATATATTATAGGATGATCTCATATGAAATCGCATATGAGATCTGATGTCCGATATTCATATATATGAGATCTCATATAACATTTTCACGAGGGTTTGCAATTTCTATTTAAAAACAGAGTGATACATTCATGGATCAGTATTTAATATGTAAATGCAACCCATTTATACATTTTATCTGATCTTTATATATGAAAATGACCATATGTCTACACCTTGAACTGCAAACCGTCGGGCCCGCCAAGTATGTGTGGGAGATTGGAGAACCACCCCTGCTAAAGCAACTCTAGACTTCTCTTGTCCTCCCAAGATGAGTAATATTATAGAACTATAGAAAGTTCAACATTTTGACTTTTCGTAAATATCTGAAAAAATTCCTATGAATTTTAGAAATGAAAAGAAAGCATAATAGTCATAAAACAATTTTCACCTACACGGGCGTAAAGTGGGTATAGGTTCTATAAGGTTTTGTATAGGAGTATGTGAGCTATTGCGCCTCTTAGGCGTTAAGTAATACTTTATGCCCACTAGCTGAATATTTTTTAAGTTACAACGTAGGCATAAAATGTAATTTTACACGCAAGGTACGAAAAGTTCTATTATGTCAGTGAAGCTATCTTATGGGTACTTGACTACAATAAATTGATTTCAGTACTTTCTTGTGTTTAATTTATATAGAAGGATGAACAATTTTGAATACATTTCTCAAAACGGTCATACAGTTGTTTCCGATCTCTCGGAATTGTTAGCATTACTTGACTAACGATAATTGATTTCACAACTTTCGTTTGTTTGATTTGCAGTAAACAATTTGAATGCTTACATATAATTTGTTCAGCAAACAATGACTCAAAGAAGTGAAAGACTGTTTGACTGGTATTTATTTGATTTCTTTTAAAAAATCATAAATATTATTATTTTATAGATTTATACAGAAAAAACGTCTATACTTGCCTTATTTTATACTTTCGTAGAAAGTTTTGTATCATTTCAGTACTTTCTTGTGTTTAATTTGTATAGAAAGATAAACAAATTTCAATACATTTCTGAGAACAGTCATACAGTAGTTTCCGAGAGTTATTTGCATTACTTGACTATAACATGTACTAGAGATAGTAGGTGTGCGTTCTATAGAAATTGCATAGATGCACTGAAGAATAAAACCATGGAACAACGAGCTATAATGTTGTTAGGAGCTGCATCTACATAGGTTCCATGATTTGCCGTTGTGGCGGTCTAGTGTTCAAGTCGTCCAATTGTAACTACATGTATATTACGTAAGAGAACGTATACTTTACTTATACACCGTTCTTTGGCTTTTAGAGCGTAGGGAGAATAAAAAATAATTATATAATTATATATAACGATATATATACTATTATATAACTATTAATACCTTAATAGTAACTTTCTTTTTTATCAATCAAGCTAAAAATTATCGTTTACAATTAATCGCCGGCAATTTTTTTGTAAGTCTGCTGGGAGCTTTTGAAGTCATTTCCGGGATAAAATGTTTATTAAATTAATAAACTCTCCAGATAGAATTTTTCAAACGTATGTTGCACGTATTTTTCACCGTTTCGCTCCGTGCGCAGCCCTTGAACGAAAGCTTCCGGATGGATTTTAATATTGGCAATTTTTTTATAAGTCTTTGGAGAGTTCTTGAAGTAATTATCGCGATAAGATTTATATTAAATTCATAAACTCTCCAGATAGAATTTTTCAAACGTATGATTCACGAGTTTATCACCGTTTCGCCCCATGCTCCGCCCTGAACAAAAACTTCCGGATTGATTTTGATATTGGCAATTTTTTTATAAGTCTTTGGGAAGCTCGTGAAGTAATTTTCGCAATAAAATTTATATTAAATTCATAAACTCTAGATATAGAATATTTTAAACTTATGTTTCGCGTGTTGTTAACCATTTCGCCCCATTGCCGTACCCCACCAACCCCTCCTGAACGAAAACTTCCGAAATGTTTTTGATTTTGGCAATTTTTCTGTAAGTCTATCGGGAGCTCTTGACGTAATGTCTGTAATAGAATTTTTATTAAATTGATAAATTCTTGAAATAGAATTTTTCAAACGTATTTTTCACGTGTTTTTCAGCGTTTAACCCCAATCGCCCCCTCTCCCCGCCTCTCGAACGCGGCCTTCCAGATGGATTTTGATATTGGCAATGTTTTTATAAGTCTTTGGGGATCTCTTGAAGTAATTTCCGCGATAAGATTTATGTTGAATTCATAAACTCTCGAGATAGAATTTTTCAAACATACGTTTCTCGTGTTTTTCAACGTTTCGCCCCATGCCCCGCACTGAACGAAATCTTCCGGGTGGATTTTTATATTGTCAATTTTTCTGTAATTCTGTCGGGAGCTTTTGAACTAATATCCGGGATAAAATGTTTATTAAATTCATAACCTCCCGAGATAGAATTTTTCAAACGTATGTTTCACCTGTAATTCCCTGTTCGCACCATGCGCAGCCCCTCAACGAAAACTTCCGGATGGATTTTGATATTGGCAATTTTTTTATACGTCTTTCGGGACACCTTGAATGTATTTCCGGGATAAAGGTTCTATTAAATTCATAAACTCTCGAGATAGAATATTTCAAACGTTTATTTCACGCGTTTTTCATCGGTTTGCCCCATGCGCTGCCTCTGAACGAAAACTTCCGAATGGATTTTGATATTGGCAATTTTTATGTAAGTCTATCGGGACCTCTTGAAGTAATTTCTGTAATAGAATTTTTATTAAAATCATAAATTCTTGAGGTCGAATTGTTCAAACGTATTTTTCACGTGTTTTTCACCGTTTTACCCCATTTGCACCCCCTCCCCCCCTCGAACGAAACCGTCCGGATGGATCATGATATTGGCAATTTTTTTATAAGTCTTTGGGGAGCTCTTGAAGTAATTTCCGCCATAAGATTCATGTTAAATTCATAAACTCTCGAGATAGAATTTTTCAAATGTATGTTTCACGTGTTTTTCATCGTTTCGCCCCAGGCGCCGCACCTGAAAGAAAACTTTCCGATGGATTTTGATATTGGACATTTTTTTGTAAGTCTGTCGGGTGATTTTGAAGTAATTTCCGGGATAAAATGTTTATTAAATTTATAAACTCTCGAGATAGAATTTTTCAAACGTATGTTTCAGGTATTTTTCAACGTTCCACCCCATTCGTCCCCTCCCTTCGCCGTCATCCCTCCGAACGAAAGGTTACGGATGGATTTTGATATTGGCAATTTTTTTATAAGTCTTTGGGGAGCTCTTGAAGTAAATTCAACGATAATATTTAAATTAAATTCATACACTCTCGAGATAGAATTTTTCAAACGTATGGTTCACGTCTTTTCCACCGTTTAGACCCATGCGCCGCCCCTGAACGAAAACTTCCGGATGGATTTTGGTATTGGCAATTTTTTTGTTAGTCTGTCGGGAGTTATTGAATTAATTTCAGGGATAAAAGGTTTATTAATTTCATAAACTCTCGAGATAGAATTTTTCAAACGTATGTTTCACGTGTTTTCTCCTGTTTCGCCTCATGCCCCGCCATCGAAAGAAACCTTCCGGACGGATTTTGATATTGGCAATATTTGTGTCAGTCTGTCGGGAGCTCTTGAAGTAATTTCGACTATAAGGGTTTTATTAAATTCATAAACTCTCGTGTTAGGATTTTTCCAACGTATGTTTCACGTGTTTTTCACTGTTTCGTCCCATTTGCAGCCCCTCAACGAAAACTTCCGGATGGATTTTGATATTGGCAATTTTTTTATAAGTCTATCGGGAGCTATTGAAGTAATTTCCGCAATAGAATTTTTATTAAATTCATAAATTCTTGAGATAGAATTTTTCAAACGTATGTTTCACGTGTTATTCACAGTTTCGCCCCGTGCACCGTCCCTGAACGAAAACTTCACGATTGCTGTTGATATTGGCAATTTTTTTTTAAGCCTTTGGGAAGTTCGTGAAGTAATTTTCTCAATAAAATTTATATTGAACTCGTAAACTCTCGATATAGAATTTTTCAAACGTATGTTTCACGTGTTTTTGACCGTTTGGCCTCATTCGCCCCCCTCCCCGCCCCATCCAACGAAACCTTTCGGATGAATTTTGATATTGGCTATTTTTTTATAAGACTGCTGGGAGCTTTTGAAGTAATTTCCGGGATAAAATGTTTATTAAATTCATAAACTCTCGAGACATAATTTTTCAAACATATGTTTCACGCGTTCTTCACTGTTTCGCCCCATGCGCAGCCTCTCAACGAAAGCTTCCGGATGGATTTTGATATTGGCAATTTATTTATAAGTCTTTGGGGTGCTCTTGAAGTAATTGCCACGATAACATTTTTATTAAATTCATAAACTCTCGAGACATAATTTTTCAAACATATGTTTCACGCGTTTTTCACCGTTTCACCCCATTCGCCCCCCCCTCCGCGCCCTTGAATGAAACCTTGCCGATCGATTTTGATATTGGCAATTTTTTTGTAAGTCTGCTGGGAGCTTTTGAAGTCATTTCCGGGATAAAATGTTTATTAAATTAATAAACTCTCCAGATAGAATTTTTCAAACGTATGTTTCACGTGTTTTTCACAGTTTCGCCCCATGCACCGCCCCTGAACAAAAACTTCTGGATGGATTTTGATATTGGCAATTTTCTTATAAGCTTTTGGGAAGCTCGTGAAGTAATTTTCGCAATAACATTTATATTAAATTCATAAACTCTCGAGATAGAATTTTTCGAACGTTTATTTCACGTGTTTTTCATCGTTTCGCCCCATGCGCCGCCCCTGAACGGAAACTTCCGGATGGATTTTGATATTGGCACTTTTTTTGTACGTCTGTCGGGTGCTTTTGAAGTAATTTCCGGGATAAAATGTTTATTAAATTCATAAACTCTCGAGATAGAATTTTTCAAACGTATGTTTCACGTGTTTTTCACTGTTTCGCACCATGCGCAGCCGGCAATATGCGCATATTGGCAATTTTTTTATAAGATTTTCGAGAGCTTTTGAAGTAATTACCGCGATCAGATTGATATTAAATTCATAAACTCTTGAGATAGAATTTTTCAAATGTATGTTTCACGTCTTTTTCACTGTTTCGCACCATGCACCGCCCCTGAACGAAAATTTCCGGATGGATTTTAACATTGGAAATTTTTTTATAGGTCTTTGGGGAGATCTTGAAGAAATTTCCGGGATAAAATGTTTATTAAATTCATAAACTCTCGAGATAGAATTTTTCAAACGTATTTTTCACGTGTTTTTCACCGTTTCACCCCATTCGCCCCCCCCCCCCCCCACACCTCATCCACTCGAACGAAAACTTCCGGATGGAGTTTGATATTGGCAATTTTTTTATATGTCTTTGTTGAGTCCTTGATGTAATTTCCGCGATAAGATTTATGTTAAATTCATAAACTCTCGAGATACAATTTTTCAAACGTATGTTTCACGTGTTTTTCACCGTTTCGCCCCATGCCCCGCACTGAACGAAATCTTCCGGATGGATTTTGATATTGGCAATTTTTATGTAAGTCTATCTCAAAAATGGTGGAATTAGATTTTTTTGCGATTTTTTCGAGCAAAAGCGGTTTTCCGCGGTGCTTTGGGGGTTGCCAATTTTTTTGTATCGATCTTGTATGTACAAAATTGTATTCCGATAATAACATTATCGGGGATCTCAAAAACGGCGGAATTAGAATTCGTTTCTTTTTTTCGACTACAAAATGGGGTGTTAAGGGGTGAGTTTCTGTGGGTTTTTATTTTTTTGCACTTTTACTTATTGGTCACATCACTTTTGTCGCTGTAAAATCGATTCCATGCGTAAATTATAATTATTTGGAAGCTTCGATTTTCGTGAGTCGCAAGGTTGCAAACTTCAACCACATGAAAATGTCGAGGATATCCTCAGATTCTTGAACTTACATTTCGTACTTTAAAAGATGTAACATTTCGTGATAATTATCATAATTGTTTCTATGAATGAAATGCGTCGTTCGCATCAAAACGGTATACTGTATGAAAAGTTCCTGCTGAAATTTGCGGGAAGAAAAATCTAAATAAAGCTTATCTTTTACAGCACATGAAAAATAATATATTCAACAAATATTAAGATAAAATTCAAATTCTGGAACTTATCTGAAGCATAGTTAAAAATGTTATGTTTATAATAATTTATCAGATTCTTAGATAAACAAAAAAGTGCATGGGCCTCAATATTGTATACTGTATGAGGACAATTCCGAAAAATTTGAAGAAAAAATCGAAATATGCCTATTTCACGTACTGGGAAAATAATCAGCTGATGCTTCATGGTTTTGTACAATTAGTTGCCAAAATTTATTTGCCATTGTATTAAACAGTCTTAAATCATTTCTCATTTCCTTTATGACTATAATTATTCAATAAAAGAGTGTATATTAGAAATATTATTGGAAAATCGAGAAAAGACACATATTTTGCCAATGTCGAGCATGTCCCAACATTCTTGAACTTGAACTTCGTACATTAGAAAATGTAACATTTCATGATAATAATTATAAATATTTCTATGAATAAAATGCGACGTTGGCATCAAAACGGTATACTGTACAAAAATTTTCTGCTGAAATTTGAGAAAAGAAAAATCTAATTAAAGCTTATCATTTACCGCACATGAAAAATAACATATTTAAAAAATATTCAGATAAAACCCAAATTCTTGGACGTAATTGACGCACAGTTAAAAAGTTATGTTTCATAGTAATTTATCAGATTCTTAGATAAAGAAAAAATTGCATGGGCATCAAAATGGAATACTGTATGAGGACAACTCCGAAAAATTTGACGTAAAATATTCGTAATAAAGCTGTTTTTCACGTACTGGAAAAGAAAGCAGTTGATTACTCATGATTTTGTAAATTATTACGAATATTTTATTTGCCATTGTATTAAACAGTCTTAAATTATTTATCATTTCTTTATTACTATAATCATTAATTAGAAGTGTGTATATTAGAAATATTATGGGAAAATGCAGAAAACATAAATATTTCGCAAATGTCGAGGATGTCCTCAAATTCTTGAACTTAATTTCGCCCTTTAAAAATGTAACATTTCGTGATAGTTATTATAGTTGTTCCTATGAATAAAATGCAGTGTTGGCATCAAAATGGAATACTGTATGAGGACAACTCCGAAAAATTTGACGTAAAAAAATTCGTAATAAAGCTCTTTTTCACGTACTGGAAAAATAAGCAGTTGACGCCTCATGATTTTGTAAGTAATTATGAATATTTTATTTGTCATTGCATCAACCAATCTTAAATCATATATCATTAACCTTGTAAATACAATTATTGAAATCTAAAAAAAGTTTATGTTTTACCGCTTTGAGACGAACCTGCGATTGCGCAGAACCACAATATACAACGTTTAACGAAAAAATACGTCGCATCTTTGGTTTTGAGGATACTACTCTCAGACGAGCGGGCACATTTATCACCTCTAAAGCAGGGAAAGGTAAAAATGTGGGTACCAGACCTGCATGTCTGGCGCGTGCTATCCCCGATCAACTGTACGTCTACGCAGATATTTCTGAATCTTATGCCGTCGTCGTACTCAAACCGCACTGCTTCGAATAGTTTCCTTGGAAAATTCATGATATAAATTTGGCACCAACCTTGTAAGGCATTTTGTATCTGTACATTACATTTTGCTCTTACAACATACTTTTCACAACATTGTCATCGATATAAGAGACCAACACGGCCGACACATACCATTTGAGTATGGAACGTTGAACGTTTCGCTTCATTTTAAGCCTAATCGGTAAAATTACCCTCCTGCAAAATGAGCCACTATATCACGTACTACAATCAACAGACCGGCAGTGATATCGGCGTGAGAAATGTTTACGCTGGCTCAACCTATCAACGTGACTCTGGAATTGAAGTTTCATCGGCGCGATATTAAAAAAATTATCCCATATCTGAGTAGTGGTGCTAAAGCTGTGGGTAAAGAAGCCGTTCGCGCAGGTCTGAACATACTCGATGACATAGCCAATGACGGTGTGAGTTTCAAAGATTCGGTCAACACTCGTCTTCGAGAATCTGGAAAAAATTTAAAAAGGAAAGGCGAAAAGAAGGTCTCGGAAATGATGAAAGGGCACGGATATAAATCAACGACAGTTAGACGGAAGCTGCAGTCGACGAGCAGTCTTGTGAGTGCACACAACGCATCGCGAAGGAAAAGAGTCAAGCGATTAAAAAAATCCAAAACTGGTAAGAAGACTAAGGCCACAAGTAGAAAGAACAAGAAAACCGTTAGAAGTGTCACAGATATTTTTGGGCCTGCGTAAATACGGCATACTTATACGCGTGCAGTGAAGAAGGAATGAAGAGCGAGCTAGATCTCTTTAGCCTCCCTCTCACTCCGACATCTATAGAAAACAGTGCTTTTCTCCACTACAAGGCCGTGTTATCTCTCAGCAAAGACAGCTATTCACCGCTCGAATTTCTGGTGCCCAGTTCTACCGAACACTACATTGATCTCGTGCACACCATGCTACACATCACCGTGCAGATTTTACCGGCTGACACGGAGCAAGAAAATGTGAAAGTTGGACCTGTCAATAATTTTATTCACTCTTTGTTTGAATAAGTGGATATATTTTTCAATCAAACAGTGGTTTCACCGCCAAACAACGCTTACCCATATAGAACCCATATAGAGCATACGTAGAAACTTTACTGAACTACGCCCCACCAGCTTTGCAGTCTCATTTAACGGCTGCTTCGTGGTACGCTGATTCAGCAGTTAACATGGATGCGAATTCGACCGTTGCACGCGGCGCACACACGGCTAACATTGTTCAATCAGCCCAAATTTCTCCTCAAGGGTGTAGAAATGAGAGTGAGACTAGTGCGCAGTAAGGACGCCTTCTGTCTCATGGATTCATCGAAAAATGGAAAATTTTCCGTAAACATAAAGGAAGCGACGTTTATCGTACGTCGAGCTAAAATTAGTCCAGCTGTATTGCTCGCTCATGCCAATGCTCTAGCTAAGAGCACGGCAAAATATCCCATTACCAGGGTAGAAGTAAAGGCTTTCGCTATGTACAGTGGTGTCATGGGAGAAACGGTCGATAACGTTATTCTAGGACAATTACCGAAATGAATCATCGTGGGTTTTGTGAAAAACAAAGCATTTAACGGCAATCGCCAACTGAACCCCTTTAATTTTCAACACTTTAACGTAAATTTTTTACCACTCTATGTGGACGGTGTACAAATACCGAGTAAACCATTTCAACCACGCTTCACCTGTGATAATAAATTGTACATTGATTCTTTCCACACTCTCTTCAGCGGCACCGGTATACACTATCTCAATGAGGGAATCAACGATTGTCGCGTTTCTTACCCATTAGGCTATTGCCTGTTTACATTCGATTTAACGCCTGACTTATTCGCACATTTTTCCTCTCACCGGAACCTCGTGCGCTAGGGATCTCTACGAATCGAAGTTCGTTTCGAGGAGGCAATAACCGAAACGGTCAACTGCATTATTTACGTTAAAATCGACAACGTACTGTAACTAGATTCCAACCGTTAAATCATCACAGACTTTAACGCATAAGAGGCGGAAGTATTCAGTAATGCGGGGAGAAGCGTATATAACTCGATGAATCCCATCGCTGGCAGTCTAGTCGGCTTTTCGCTTCGTGACGGACACATCGACATTTCTCATCATGGATTACGTAATAGAAATCAAGGGATTGAGAGACAAGGATAATAAATTTTTACCCAAGGAGGTTGTCATTGTCTCTTTGTAAGGGCACATCTCGGGACATTGGATACATACGATGAGTTGCCTAAGGAGGCTAGAACGACCAATGATTATCTTTCATCGAAAATACTTGGAATACACTGGTTCGAGGGCGATATCGGCTTACGCAAACTACAGCACCATTTTTACAACATTGCCAGAAACGCTTCTAAAATCTACGTAAGAGGTAGCGATACGAGTTGATTCGTTGAATCCATGATGACGTGCAGTATGCAGAGAAGATTGAAAAGTGAACAAGTATGTATCGCTCATGGTTGTATGGATAATCCGTATAAAAAGTCATACTGCGCTCTCAAACGCGCACGTGTACTCAGAGGGTGGCTTTACTCATTACTATGCGAAGAGATGCGTACAAAATTACCGGAAAGAAGCAGCGAACTATTTTTTGACGCAATAGAAAATCTCATCTGAAGTAGAAGAAGCCGCATAAGATTCGGAATCAGTGCTGTGCCTAGTTTCATTTATGGATGGCACTCCCCTAGATTTCCAGAGGGCGCATGTGGCACTCAACTAGATTCTAGTTTTTCTAGTAGTGTGCCAGAATAAGATTAGGGAATTCCATAGCGCATGCGCGCAACAGCTGAGCGAGCCCGAGACAATTTGAAAAGTTTGCATTTTTGATAAAAATAGTTTTGAATAATTTTATATGGCATTACGAAATATTATTTCACTTTTAAAGAAACGAATCGAAATCACTTTTACCATAATTGTTTTTATTTATAAACTTGCAAATAATTTCCAACTTTGTACGTAACTTACAAAAACATATACTTTAGAGGACGAGACTTTTATCAGGAAACTTTAAGAATGCATTAATAACAATTATTTAGATAAAACCGCTACTAATTTTGATGTAAAAAGAAAAATAATTGATTTATAAGAATTATTTTTCGCAAAGCTCGAATAACGTGAATCGTCGATATGTAGCTAGCCTGTTTTACCATGGCGCAGCGCCATTAAGGTAACATGGTCAGCGTTAGATGGCGCGGTCGCCGGAGATACTAATGCTTCCAGAGCTTTTCTGATTTGACCAAGCTCTAAACTTTGAGAAATGAAGCCTACAAGCATGTTCTAATATATTATTACATAATTAGTTTATTTTAAGTCTTTACAGTAAGCTATAATCATTATTTGTCTCCATATTTGTGGACCATCTCCTTCGCTAACAATATACAGTATATAACATTTAGATTATTATCTACTTTACTCTGGTTTTCCATATTTTAAAGTTACAATAGAAAAATATAACTTCTTCCAGTTAAGATTAGTTCTCCTTTTATAGGAACGTATAATCAAATTTATTAGTTTTCAAATGAATCATTTAAGTTCATCCATAAAAAAGGTTTGCGAATCATATACATTTCATAAAATTATTTCATGGGATCGTATGATCCAATTTATTAATTTGGAGATTTAACATTTATAAGATCATTTATAAAAAAAAATATGTAAATCATATGCATTGCATAACATTATTTAAAAATTATCTATTATTATTAGCTACAATATACTAATAATTCATTTGGACCCTGCAGTGTTAGCTAATGACACTTTTTTTCTGAACGCTGATGAACAAGATTGTATTAATTCTTGTATGTGTAATATTCCTTTTGCTTGCAATACTATACAATATTATCTGTGTTTCCTATGTAATAAATCAGACTTTTGAAATGCAAACCAAAATATAATAAAACAAAGTAATGTGAGCGACAAATGTTTCCTCCTGCAGTTTATAATATATTTCAAGAGCCCAAAATAATTATAACATAAAATTAGGTAAGTCATTTTTACAGAGAAAAAGAGTTCTTAGACCAGTACTCTATACGCAATGATAAAAATCCTATTTGGTATTATGACTCATATTATAATGAAATATCAGATTTTAAACAAAGTAGGTTCATTTTCAAGGCAAAATATTATCAGGAGATCCGAGTGTACTCTTTGAGTCCTGAAATCGCTTGCAGTTAAGGAGAGCACCTCCTCTTACCTTAGAAGCATAACATCCAAAGACCTAGAATCTAACGCTCAAGACTTTTCTTGTAGTAGAATCAGATAGTCACAGATAACATTATATAGTATTGCATGCGAAAGGAATATTACACATACAAGAATTAATACAATCTTGTTCGACAGAGTTCAGAAAAAAAGTATTATTAGTTAACACTGCAGGGTTCAAATGAACTATTAGTATATAAGGCTAATAATAATAATAGATAATTTTTAAATAATTTTATGCGATCCACATGATTCGCATATTTTTTTTTATAAATGATCTTCTAAATGTTAAATCGCCAAATTGATAAATTGGAAACATTTTTTATGAATGAACTTAAATGATTCATTTAAAAACTGATAAATTTGATTACACGTTCATATAAAAGGAGAACTAATCTTAACTGGAAGAAGTTATATTTTTCTATTGTAACTTTCAAATATGAAAAACAATGTCTCTGAGTAAAGTAGATAATAATCTAAATGTTATATACTATATATTGTTAGCGAAGGAGATGATCCATATATATAGAAACAAATAATGATTATAGCTTACTGTAAAGACTTAAAATACACTTAAAAATTTTGCCATTAAACAAATAAATTTTTCAGGCTATCCGATTCTACCACAAAAAGCTCTTGAGCGTTAGATCCTAGGTCTTTACATATCATCCTTCTATGGTAAGAAGAGGGGCTCCCCTTGACTGCAAACAATTTCAGGACTCAAAGGGTACGCTTGAATCTCCTGATAATGTTTTGAATGTATTTTAAACAATAAATAAGTTTTATCCGCTTCATGTCTGATTTTCTGTATTAAATAATTTGAATCCTCAGAAAAACACTTATATTATTAGGAAACTATTGATTCAACTTTAGAATGAATTGTTGATCTGCGTGTCTGAAATGCTGATGTCAGTCGAGTATAATAATATCTATTCAGTTAATTCATAGTCAATAAGATTTAAACACATTATTAAGTATATCGTATAAATAATTTCACAAGTGAAATTAGTTTTTTAATGCACATTTACTATAAAAAGAAAATTTTGTTGCAATATAAATGATATGAAGTCTTTAAATGATACTCAATTAGAGAATGTAATCATGATTTATCAATTCTATGGTTTTTATCAATTTTCAAAGTGCTATACAATTTTTTCCTTTGCTCGGTCGAAAATCTTTCTTTTTTGTAAATTAAAGTTCTTGATCGAAAGAATTGCTAAAAAAACTTGCTCGAGTAATTCAGTACTGGCGTAGCCCTTCCCTTTGAATGATGAAGGTACATCAAAAACCAACGAATAAGAGACTTTCAAAGAGGGTAAGTAGTCATAAAATAAATACTCGCACATTTTACAGATAAAAAACAAACTTTATTCTTTTTGAGTTTGATTTTGAGTAAAAAAATGATAAAAGTTGGATTTTATCAAAAAATTTCAAAAAATAGCAATTTTGAATATTGCATACTAATAACATAATATTTGCGATATTGGGATTTTTATGACATCATCGGTAGCTGAATTATCTTAATCGCATTGAATTTTAAATAATGAAATTTTAAATCATTGTAAATTTTAAAATCATTTTAAAACATGTACAATGAGTAAACATATTAAATTTAAACTATGTACTATACATATGGGAACGATAAATTAATTTGGAGGGAGCTACGTTCCAATGAATTGGCAGCGGATTTTATTTATGCGAATATCGATTTAAAATTTTAGAAATATGTTTTCTTTTTCATAAAAAACTAAAAGTAAACAAAATTTGAGCGATTTTAAAATTTAGAGTTGTTTACTTCACTTTAAATCTGTCATATTTATTCATCTACACCTGTTTGGGCACTCGCAAAGTAAGTTAACACTTTGCACCGCGCTCAGTGCGTAAATTAAGTGAGTGCTTTACTCAGAGCGAGTTAAGACTGAATGCCTAAGCACGTATAGAAAAAAACTGAGTTTAAATACTTAGTTTAAAAATAGTTATTTCGATACAAGTGCGAAAAAGGGATTTTATCTTCGTGTGGACGTTTGCGCCTGAACAACGTGAGGATCAAAAGGTCAGCCGAGGATAAAATCACTTTTTCATTCGTATATTGAACATTATTTTTTGATACGACATGTGGGAAACTTAATTTAGATTCTTTATCCAAGTATGCGCGAAATCAAGCTTTGCGCACGGTGTGTGAAAAAATCTATATATACTTAACGAATATTTAAATGATTTAAACATATGTGCATGATGTATTATACATCATAATATATATTTGATATCTTTACAAAACTACTTTTTATAATTTGACTCCCGTACAACTATAGTATAGAGTTCGATACTCTTTAATAACTCATGCGAGAAAGTGATTTTATCCTTGTGCGGACGTTTGCCCCTCAGCGAAGCGAGGGTGAAAATGCCATACGAGGTTAAAATCACCTTCGACTCGAACGCATATTGAACAACATTTTTCGACACGACGTGCACAAAGGTTAATTTTTTAATAAGTCATGTACAATATCGAGTTTTGCGCACGAAGTATCAAAAGATAACATATACTGGAATTTTCAAACCTCTCGATAGTTTTCATTTATACGCGCGCTAAAAACGCGAATATTGCGCGTGCGCAGAGACTGTGCAAGAGGCGCGAATATTTTTGTTGTATAGGCTATATTAGTGAAACTACACATTTATCCTTATCATACAATATAAGTAATGTTATTAATTTGTTACAATTAATTTATAAAGTATCTGGCCTACATGAATGTTACTAAAATATTACTATTACGATTTACAGAAATGTGCCTATAAAAGGAATGACATTTTGATATTGTATTGGTTTGAATAAAAAAACCAAAATATAGAAACCTCATGTCTCTAGGTTTCCTTTTGTCCAAGATTGTAGTGCCACCCTTTTTTTACCCCCACGCGCACTGTCTTTATCCCCACTACTGGCGCTCGCTACAGTTATCAATAACAGTTGCATCTTGTTCGTATACTCGCACGCACGCTATAAAGAAATAAACAACTATAGAAAAAGACACTTTGTGAAAACTTTATGAATTTTCGTTGTAGTTACGTGTACATAGTAGTGGTTATAGTTATAGTGTAAATAGTTGTTTATAGTGTATATATATATAGTTATAGGAAAAAACACTTGTGTGCTGATTGACTTAACCCGCACGTTTTCCGCGCGTTTGCGCGTTTTTGGAAAACACTTTCTTAGTGGTTATATTAGTCATAGTGTAAATAATTTTTTATAGTGTATATAATATATATATATATATAGTTATACGATAAAAACACTTATTGTGCGCTGATTGATATAACCCGCATGTTTTCCGCGCGGTGGCGCATTTTTGGAAAACCCTTTCTTTGTGACACGAAAAGCGCACGTAAGTATATTCATAGTTTACTAAAATGTTTTTTGACTATATTCTATAAGCTAGTGATACTATAAAATTTCATGTGGCGAGTATTCGCAGGTAGAGATTATAACTGTTTTACCAGCGTAAAAAACGGCCATTTGCATGTAATACTAATGCCTGTTTAGTAGGTGTAAAGTACTTGATTTTTGTTGTTCACCCCCGCTTAAGAAGCATCAACAGTTGATTTTTACGCCATAAGTTAAGGTGATGCGATACCCACGCTATTACTCAAAATTGGGTTCCCGTTTTTCTCATTTAATGTTTAATTTTAAGAGAAAAACTCTTTGATACGTTGTAGTTCTTTATTAAACTTAAAACGTGTCAGAGAGTTTTTTCAAAAAGTTTAAAATTGAAGGAGGAAAACCC
This sequence comes from Torymus aiolomorphi, assembly GCA_036365515.1. Classification (NCBI taxonomy): domain Eukaryota; kingdom Metazoa; phylum Arthropoda; class Insecta; order Hymenoptera; family Torymidae; genus Torymus; species Torymus aiolomorphi. The sequence goes on from CM070873.1 coordinate 51,530,491, forward strand.
AGAATTGAGTAATAGTGTGGGTAATTCGCGCGTGTACGCGCGTGTACAAACGCGTGTTCAACTCGTCTATGTATAGACCCGGCCATTTCGATGTTAGGCGAGAATAGTACATTACGCAAAAAGGGCGCAGAGTAAGTGATTCTCGTTCGAGCCGAGTTTGTCATGAAAATATTGCCGGGTGGGAAGAAATAGTGCATTTCGGCACTGGTGCGGAAGGTGATGATTTACTTCGTGTGACGTTTTTCGCACGAGCGAAGTGAGTTCGAAAAGTCACACGAAGTAAATAATCACCTTCCGCACTCGTTTCGAACGGTATTTTATACCACGAGAGCCGAAAAATCATACCAAAGTTGTGATTTTGAGGTGAAAATGGTATAAAAGGTCTTATCAGCTCGACGCGGTTGAAGGTTCTATCTCGGCGAATCGCGCGAACTGTTCACGCGCTTCGCCGAGATGGAACTTCTTTACGCGCTCAGCTAAGATAGGATCTATTATCGCGAGACAATATCTACAACTAAGCGGAAGAAGGACGTATCTCGGTGCGCGGATGAAGAACGACGTATCTCGGTGCGAATATGAAGAACGACGTATCTCGGCGCGCGGATGAAGAACGACATATTTCGCTGTATACTGGTCGTCTACTGGCCGTAAGAGGGCTGAGATACGTCGTTCTTCATCCACGCGCCGAGATACGTCGTTCTTCATCCTCGCGCCGAGATACGTCGTTCTTCATGCTCGCGCTGAGATACGTTCTCTTCCGCTTAGCCTTCGATATCTTCTTCTTACCACCCGACTATAAAGCGATGGAGTGGCAATATGCACCTTGTTATGTAAACTATATTACGTAAAAATTGACTGTTGATACATATGAAGGGGGCACAAATTAGTCGATTTCTCGTCCGCTATAGATACACAACACACACACACACACACACACACACACACACACATACACACACACACACACAAAAGCGCACACACACACACACACACATATATATATATATATAAAAGTCGATTTCTGCGCCCTAGGTTCGCAGTATACACTTGACGTTCTCGAGCGAGAATCAAGCACTTTGTGTCCGTTAAACAGGCATCATAAGTCGATTTTTGTGCCCTGGATTCAAAATAGTTTTTTGCCAAGCGAGCCTAAAGTACCACTTTTGCTCCCGGCGCCCGATCGCAAAGGCTGTATTTTCAGTCCCGCCAGGTAAAAAAAATCGCATACGCACCACGGGAGCAAGTAAAGAATTATATGCGATCTGGGCCATTCTTTACTTTTTTCCCTAGGTGCGTAATATACTATTTCTGAATATGGGCGAAAAAAGTCGACTGATTGAGCTTATTAAGCATTCATAATATTTTGATTTCTTGTACTAGTATGCAAAATGGTAGTATTCACAATTTTGTATAAAGTGTTTATTGTCTTTCTTATAAAAAATTTGATTTCGTATGAAAAAATCGGAAAAGTACGATTTTACTTCTCGCGTTTTGATGATCGCACGCTCGACATGTCGATTATGCATAACCGGACCGTGTGTCAAGCTATCATGCAAGGATATATAAAGTATATCAATCAGGTTGCAAATACCATTTTTACATTCAATTTGGATAATAATATATATTATGTATTATGCGTGAATGGCGTAAAATATTACTTAAAAAATAAACGCTAATTGACCGAAGTGAGGAGAGAGTCGTGTTCCAATCATTTGAATACAAACATAATTTTCGCATGAGTTTCGTAATGAGTTATTTCGCACTTTTTCGCTATGTAAAAACTAAATTTAAAAAATGGCGTCATGTTTTTGCACTGTAAAACTTAAAAAAAACTTATATTTCGTGTGAGAATATTCGTAGGCGTGTCTTTTTTTAATTCCCCGCGATACTTCTCTCTTTTTTTTATCACATGAAATTTTGCAGTAAAGAGTTTTCATTAGGAAAATATGCCGTAACAGAAACAATGGGAGTCATTTTTAAGTATTTAAAAAAAAAAATTTTTCAGAGATAGAGTTTATTAAATTAATAGTGTTTTAGACCTATAATAAAAACTTAAAAGAAGCTTAGAATATTCGGCATTTATTAATATTGATTGAATGTAAGAGAGTAATAGTCAGAAAGAATGTTGGGCAGTCTATTTTGGTTTACCATAAATTTTCGTCGTCATCATATTTTTTATCTAGGTTAACGACATGAATTCCGCAGCACGGAATATTTTTCTACTTATGACGTACTAAAATTTTTACAAATAATGAAATTACATTATTAATGTTTTTTACAGAATAGGATGAAAAATGAGCAGAAAATATAGGAAAGAATGGGAAGAAGACCCTTTGTTTTCTCAGTGGTTGTCCATTTGCCCTACGAGTAACGCGAAAGCGTATTGCAAAATATGTAGGGTAGATTTTGTGCCCAAGAAACATTTATTAAAAAGACATGGAGAATGTCAATCACATATCAAAAATATGGATGGTTTAGCCAATCAAAAAGAGAATATTGAAAATAAAGTTCTCTTGAAGAGACGTCATCAAGATAACATAGAAAATGGAATAATAAGTAATGTCAATTACGAAAATGAGTATTCTGATACTTTACGTCCTTCCAAACAGATTCGTATAGATGATAATGACATAAGTATAAATGCCGAACTTTATAACCACGAAGTACACGAAACGAAACATGACGAAAATTCACGAAAAGTTTTATACAAATATAATCCAGAATGGGAGACGTTATTTAATTGGCTCAAACCAGTACCAAACAGTAGTCAAATGATTAAATGCATACCTTGTGACACATACTTAACTGCAAGTATTAGTACTTTGAAAGCTCACATGGGTACGAAAAAGCATTCTATTAATTCAGGATTAGATGATGTTTTAGATCATTTTGATTTCCAGAAAGCTATAACTGAAATTAAAATAAGTGCCTTGATTGTTGATCGAAATTTATCATTTCTACTTGTAGATCACTTAATACCAGCTCTAAAGACAATAGCGTTTGACTCTGTGATTTTAGGAAACATTATTTTAAATCGAAGAAATGCTACGTCGATTATTACAAATGTTATAGCACCATCGCACACGGAACGATTAGGTAATATTTTAAGAAGACAAAAATTTTCAATTTTGATAGATGAAAGCACAGACATTTCAACACATCAATTCATCTGTATTGTTGTAAGATATATAAATGAAGAAATGAAAAACGTTCGTGATAGCTTATGGGATATCGTAAGTGTATTCGATGGCGATGAAAATCGTAAAGCAGATGCTGAAATGATTTTTAATACAGTAATCGGAAGCTTTAAAAAAGCCAACGTACCGCTTAATAATGCAATTGCTTTCTGCTCCGATACATGCAATTTGATGATGGGAGTACGTAATTCCGTATCTGAAAAATTGATCAAATATATTCCAGGGATAAAAATCATCAAATGCAGCTGCCATATACAACATTTATGTGCAACAGATGCATTAAAACCATTACCAAATATTTACGAGCAGATACCACATCTATTTTACAATTATTTAGCCTACAGTTCAAGCCGGTGCAATAGATGGGAAACGTGTCAACTCAAATGTTGTAAAAATGAAATACCTTTAAAAATTTTAAGACCCGTCGTAACTAGATGGCTGTCTTATTTTACATGTATGCAAAGAATTTATGGCAAGTGGAGCATAGCAGAATTATATTTCACGGCTGAGTGCATGGAATCGGTCTCCAAAAATGACGTTTTATCTCCAGAAAGAGTTTTATTGAATTATTTCCAAACACCTATAAATAAGGTGTATCACGGATTTCTGGTTTTTATGTATTTTAATTTATACAAAGTCAACATGCTTTTGCAATCAGAACGACCACTGGTGCCTGATACAAACGATAATGTCAGAGAATTATATATTCAATTTTTAAAAATGTACATGTATGATAGTCACGTTGATAACACTGAATTACATTTAATCAATCCAAATGATGAGCAATATTGGAAGTTAGATCATGAAATTACCCTGAATCCATCAGTTGAAAAAGATCTCTATTGAGATCTTATTAGATTGAGAATATTGATGACAAACGTCGATTTTTTTCCGACAGCAAACAATTTTTGATTGAAATTTGTAATACGTTAAAAGGTAGATGTAATTTTAATGATGAGTTGTCAGTACACATAAAGTGTCTACATCCAAAAAACGCTTTGTCTGCTGACTTTCATGATGAATACAAAACCTTAACTGAACTGATGTTGGAATTGCCAAAACTAATAAACTTTCACGAAAGCTCTATCAAACGTAAAATTAATGAAGAGTGGAAAGAATTATTGGCGTATAATTTATCCGATCAAATTATAAATGAACCATTTCCTGATATTTTCTGGAGCAAAATAAAACAGTGTGTGTGTGAAGACGGACATCCGTTATTTCAAAATGTGAGTACATTCGCTCTAAACGTTCTTATCTTACCCAATTCTAATGCGACCTCGGAACGGGTTATGAGCAGTTACAATATGGAAATGGATTGCTATAGAGCATCACTAAAAGTACAAACAACTCGAGCAATACTTAAAAGCTTGCAATATATTAAGGATAGTGGAGGACTTTTATTCTTTGAACCTGATTATAATATGTTTTTAAGAATGATTCGCAATTTAAACGATAAAGTTAATCATAAAAAAGAGATTGAAGACTGCGATAGTTACAAAGGACTTCCAATTACGAAAGACTTAATCATGAAGTGCAAAGAGAAAAAGGAGCTTAATGTAAAAATAACAAAAAAATTAAAATCAAATGAGCCGTTTCCTCATTTGTTTGAAATATTAGATGATTCCTTTAGCTATGATATGCAGTTAACTAGTAATGAAGAAGTGGATAAAGGAAAAGAAGATGTGATTGGCTATGCCACACCAGGAAACTCACCATACGAAAGTAATTTGATCAATACTGATAAATATTATATAAATCAATATCACATGCAGTTAAGTGAAAGTGAAGACCTTGATGTAGGAGAACATGTGATTGGCTATGCCACACTGGAAAATGGATTATTGTACGATAGTCATTATTATTTTACATCCTTATATGATAAAAACGAGCTAGGAAAGAATACGACGGAAAAGATTTACGTCGTTTCTAAGTACAGCAGAATGAAGAGAGAGATTTATGTATTTCAAAATTTTGAATTATTTTCTTCACAATTCCACAGCCTAAAGCCAGGAAAGTATATAGATGGAGAAGTCATTAATGCATGCGCGACAATTTATCAAAAAGAATGGAAAAATGCAGTGTTCATTTCTACCAGAGAGTCTTATACATTATTTGGCGATGACTGGAGGTGGATTCCAAGCGATAATTGGCTTTTATTTCAAATGAATTTTCCTTCTTCAGGCAAAATGTTTTTTCATATTTACAAGCGAGTCATTGGCGTTTATTTATAATAGACATTGACAAAAAAATAATGTCGATTATTGATCCGTTGGTAAGTAATTCCAGTATTTTAAGTAGGGAATGGCAAAGAATAAAAAGCCATATGTCAAGATTTGTTGAACTGTGCAGAAAAAAAATGATCAGAAATGTATTAACCGAGCAAAAAGGGTGGCGTTTTGCGTCGATTCAAAATAATAATCGACCTACACAAAACGATGGTTTTAACTGTGGAATTTTTGTGATTTATTACATGGAAGTTTTAGGGAAAGAAGGATCATTTGATCAAAATTTTAACCCTAATATGCACAGACAGCATTTATCCGAGCTGCTTATTAGGCAATCAGATTGCATGAGAAATATTTGTCAATTTTGTTTTAGAAAAAGAGATATTGATATAGTTAGTTGCGTAATTTGTAAACGATTCACACACTATTACAAACTGGTTTTACCGCCTATTACACGCTGGTGAATGCCTATTACAAACTGGTTTTACCGCTGATGTATGTTATTTATGTCAAGAATATATGAAAAAGGAAAAATTCTTAAATATGCTTTAGAACACTTCAATAATTTTTAGTTAGAATAGGACAAAAAATCATTGTTCAGTATTAGTAGATTTTAATTAAAAGTATATAGGATAGTAACATTTTAAAATAAATAATTTTTATAATATGTGAATAAAATTTTTTATTTTTGTTATTTTATTATGTTATTGCTACACTAGGAAAACAACACATATATCATAAAATCCCAAAATTTATTAGTATTGTACATATGATGAGATTAAAATATCTACCCATACACTATCTCATAGACACTATGTAGTAATTGTACATACTTTTTTTAAGTAAAATTAAATTGTTAGACTCTTTACTCTACAAAAAGAACATAATATTAAAATTTATAAACACTTTCATCAATATCAAAGTATAAATCACACTATCACATAAATAAATTGATAAAACTGTTTAAAAATTTTCATAGTATATATTACATTTTAATTCTAAAGAAAAGTTTCCACATATTTGAAAACATCACCATATTTATTTTTTTATACTAATAATTATTTAAATACATTGTACCTGACATAATGTTCAGATATTTTAGATTTTCTGAGTGTGATGTAAGAAAGGACATAATAACTTTATCAATATAGTATATAAAACAAAATTTAAAGTAAGCGAATCAACTTGTGAATATTTAATTATTTAAATTTCATATTTATATCTAATTTACAATTATTCATTCCACTAAAATCTTGTACAATCTGCTATTTTAAAGTCTGGTATTTTACAGATTTTACAAACACTTTACGTTTATTTATAAATAATTTAAAAGATGAGGGCACATTCTTTGCAAAAATTTGGATGCAACAATCTAAGAAGCTGACTATGTATGAGCCTACATGGCATAACTATTAAAATATACATTTTCATTTTTAAATGATATAATAAAGTTTTGCTATATTTGATTACATAAATACAAAAATTAGAATTTGTATCAGTTTTGAACTATATTTTCATGTGTAGATTATAAATGCACAAATAGCATAATTTTATTTCTTAATAATTATTTTTAGTCAGATTGTACACAAATTTGTATCATCAAATTAATTTATAATTTTGAACCCGTACTGTCCAAACATTTCAGTATGTAGTAATTAATTTTTGTTTCTTCAACCCCCCCGCCCTCTCTCTCTCTCTCTCTCTCTCTCTCTCTCTCTCTCTCTCTCTCTCTCTCTCTCTCTCTCTCTCTCTCTCTCTCCCCCTCTCTCTCAATATCCGTCAAACTCTGTATCAAAAACTTTAATGAGAGCTTAAATATTTTTTTAATACAATTAACACGTTTAAAAAAAAATTCTTTTTTAAGTACGTTTTAACAACACAATTTTTGTCTAGTCTTTTTATTTCTTCCAATCTCATCTATTCAATAAGCACTCTCTGCAAATGATAATAATTTTTTTCATGACTGTACAAATCATAATATTGTTAATATAAAACTTTCTACGAAAGTATAAAATAAGGCAAGTATAGACGTTTTTTCTGTATAATATCTATTAAATAATAATATTTATGATTTTGTAAAAGAAATCAAAAAAATACCAGTGAAAAAAGTCTTTTACTTCTTTGAGTCATTGTATAACGAACAAATTATATGTAAGTAAGTACATTCAAATTGTTCACTGCAAATCAGACAAATGAAAGTTGTGAAATCAATTATCGATAGTCAAGTAATGCAAACCACTCTCGGAAACTACTGTATGACTGTTCTCAGAAATGTATTCAAATTTGTTAATCTTTCTGTACAAATTAAACACAAGAAAGTACTGAAATCAATTTATTGTAGTCAAGTACCCATAAGTTAACTTGACTGACATAATACAACTTTTCGTACCTACTCATCAAACATATTCAGCCAGCGAGCATAAATTACTACTTAACGCCCAAGGGGCGTAATAGCTCATATATACAGCTCTTACAAAACTTTATAGAACCTACGCACTTTACGTCCATGTGGGAAAAATTATTTGAATTGTATAATATTATATATAAGTACATTCAAATTATTCATTGTAAATCAAACAAACGAAAGTTGTGAAATCAATTACCGATAGTCAAGTAATGCAAACAACTCTGCGAAACAATTGTATAACTGTTCTCAGAAATGTATTCAAATTTGTTCATTCTTCTATACAAATTAAACACAAGGAAGTTCTGGAATCAGTTTATTGTAGTCAAGTACCCATAGGTTAACTTGACTGACATAATACCACTTTTAGTACCTACTCATCAAACATATTCAGCCAGCGAGGATAAAGTACTACTTAACGCTTAACAGGCGCAATAGCTCACATACTCCTACAAAACTTTATAGAACCTACGCACTTTACGCCCATATGGGCGAAAATTATTTTAATCATATAACTACTATGCCTTCTTTTTATTTCTAAAATTCATAAGAATTCAGATATTTACGAAAAGTCAAAGCCTATATAAAAAAATTACATAGTTACCACCATATCACCATTTTTCATTATTCTTTCTCAATTTTGAAATTTCTATAATATTACGCATCTTGGGAGGGCAATAGAAGTCTATAGAGCTGCTCTAGCAGGGGTGGTCTTCCAATCTCCTATTTAAACGGTATCAATTCAAAATTAGAGCCAATGTAATTATTTATAGTGGACTTATAAGTATAAACATTGTTAATGAATTTATGCAATAATATAGTATTCTACATTTACAAAGCCCACCGGTAAACTGCAAACCGTCGGGCCCGCCAAGTATGTATGGGAGATTGGAAGACCACCCCTGCTAGATTAGCTCTATAGACTTCTATTGCCCTCCCAAGATGCGTAATATTATAGAAATTTCAAAATTGAGAAAGAATAATGAAAAATGGTGATATGGTGGTAACTATGTAATTTTTTTATATAGGCTTTGACTTTTCGTAAATATCTGAATTCTTATGAATTTTAGAAATAAAAAGAAGGCATAGTAGTTATATGATTAAAATAATTTTCGCCCATATGGGCGTAAAGTGCGTAGGTTCTATAAAGTTTTGTAGGAGTATGTGAGCTATTGCGCCTGTTAAGCGTTAAGTAGTACTTTATCCTCGCTGGCTGAATATGTTTGATGAGTAGGTACTAAAAGTGGTATTATGTCAGTCAAGTTAACCTATGGGTACTTGACTATAATAAATTGATTTCAGTACTTTCTTGTGTTTAATTTGTACAGAAAGATTAACAAATTTGAATACATTTCTGAGAACAGTCATACAGTAGTTTCCGAGAGTGGTTTGCATTACTTGACTATCGATAATTGATTTCACAACTTTCATTTGTCTGATTTGCAGTGAACAATTTGAATGTACTTACTTACATATAATTTGTTCATTATACAATGACTCAAAGAAGTAAAAGACTTTTTCACTGGTATTTTTTTGATTTCTTTTACAAAATCATAAATATTATTATTTAATAGATATTATACAGAAAAAACGTCTATACTTGCCTTATTTTATACTTTCGTAGAAAGTTTTATATTAACAATATTATTATTTGTACAGTCATGAAAAAAATTATTATCATTTGCAGAGAGTGCTTATTGAATAGATGAGATTGGAAGAAATAAAAAGACTAGACAAAAATTGTGTTGTTAAAACGTACTTAAAAAAGAATTTTTTTTAAACGTGTTAATTGTATTAAAAAATATTTAAGCTCTCATTAAAGTTTTTGATACAGAGTTTGACGGATATTGAGAGAGAGGGTGAGAGAGAGAGAGAGAGAGAGAGAGAGAGAGAGAGAGAGAGCGGGGGGGTTGAACAAACAAAAATTAATTACTACATACTGAAATGTTTGGACAGTACGGGTTCAAAATTATAAATTAATTTGATGATACAAATTTGTGTACAATCTGACTAAAAATAATTATTAAGAAATAAAATTATGCTATTTGTGCATTTATAATCTACACATGAAAATATAGTTCAAAACTGATACAAATTCTAATTTTTGTATTTATGTAATCAAATATAGCAAAACTTTATTATATCATTTAAAAATGAAAATGTATATTTTAATAGTTATGCCATGTAGGCTCATACATAGTAAGCTTCTTAGATTGTTGCATCCAAATTTTTGCAAAGAATGTGCCCTCATCTTTTAAATTATTTATAAATAAACGTAAAGTGTTTGTAAAATCTGTAAAATACCAGACTTTAAAATAGCAGATTGTACAAGATTTTAGTGGAATGAATAATTGTAAATTAGATATAAATATGAAATTTAAATAATTAAATATTCACAAGTTGATTCGCTTACTTTAAATTTTGTTTTATATACTATATTGATAAAGTTATTATGTCCTTTCTTACATCACACTCAGAAAATCTAAAATATCTGAACATTATGTCAGGTACAATGTATTTAAATAATTATTAGTATAAAAAAATAAATATGGTGATGTTTTCAAATATGTGGAAACTTTTCTTTAGAATTAAAATGTAATATATACTATGAAAATTTTTAAACAGTTTTATCAATTTACTTATGTGATAGTGTGATTTATACTTTGATATTGATGAAAGTGTTTATAAATTTTAATATTATGTTCTTTTTGTAGAGTAAAGAGTCTAACAATTTAATTTTACTTAAAAAAAGTATGTACAATTACTACATAGTGTCTATGAGATAGTGTATGGGTAGATATTTTAATCTCATCATATGTACAATACTAATAAATTTTGGGATTTTATGATTTGGATCATAAAGAAAATAGAACCACATTCTACAAATAAAAAGAACATTTTTTCCCAATCAATATTTTAAATATACAAAAAATTTCAGGATTGAGTAAAAAAAATGAGAATAGTTGAATTTTCAGAAAAAATTGCAAAGAATAACAACTTCTCATGTCCAATAAGTTTTGTAGTTATTTAAATACTGGTGTAAAAATCTAAGAACATTTTTTTTCACCAAAAACATTTAACACTGTTAACATTATATTATATATGTACTATTACATGTATATACTGAAATGTAATGGATCCCTGATCCATATAATTTAAAATAAATAAATAAATAAATTCGCAAAGTAGAGACGTTAGAAGCGAGAAAGGGCTTACCGAATCTATGCTTTGTAGGTGACTTCGTTGTCTTGTTGTCTAAAATGAGTCACCACCACCAACCGATGGACGCGACAACCACCAGGACACCGTACTACAACCGCAGCTGTCATCGCTGGGGACGCCGCGGACGAGACGATTGTACTTATCGCAAATTCGCAAGCACGCAGGAGGCACGGCAGCGCCTACAGCTGATTGAATTGTTTGTAGAAAGGCCTACCGAAGCTGCCGGGCGCGTATCTTGTTCGGCGTTCCCAGCGATGACAGCGGCGGTTGTAGTACGGTGTCCTGGTGGTTGTTATTCTTGTCGCATCCATCGGTTGGTGGTGGTAACTCATTTTAGACAACAAGACAACGAAGTCACCTGCAAAACATAGATTCGGTAAGCCCTTCCTCGCTTCTAACCTCTCTACTTTGCGAATTTATTTATTTATTTATTTATTTATTTTAAATTATATGGTTCTGAGATCAATTACATTTCAGTATATACAGGTAATAGTACATATATAATATAATGTTAACAGTGTTAAATGTTTTTGGTGAAAAAAAGTTCTTTGATTTTTACACCAGTATTTAAATAATTACAAAACTTATTGGACATGAAAAGTTGTTATTCTTTGCAATTTTTTCTGAAAATTCAACTATTCTCATTTTTTTTACTCAATCCTGAAATTTTTTGTATACTTAAAATATTGATTGGGAAAAAATTTTCTTTTTATTTGTAGAATGTGGTTCTATTTTCTCTATGATCCAATTGGAAAGTCCCAGATTCGCTACTTATTAGTATACCTTCATCTGAAAAAAAGAAAATAATAAGTACAGCAGAATATTTTTCATTCGACAAAATTTTTACTGAATCTTTATTAAAGACCCTTTCAAATAAGCCCTGATCGATGTTCGCAAACCCACTTGAAAAGAATTGTATATTTTTTACATGTCAGTAGAAAGCAATAATTTATATTTTCGACAACCCGATGGATTTGAGATCTTAATATTATTCATATATCGGCTGTCATAGTCTGTAAAGGGGTAATCCGATACAGGTAAATCCTTAACCTCCACGTCCACGTACGTGACAGCTGGAAACGTCTTCTGTCGCGTCAATGCTTCCAACAGCAACGCTACAACAGAAACGTCTGACGGAGGCTCTGGGTCACGGGTTACACCCTTCCCGTGTGGGGCGCGGAGCCTAAAAAGGGAACCTCCGAGCTTCATTAAGCGAGAAGGGAAAAAGAGTCAAGAATAGTGGTACCTGACTCTGCTACAGCCACTCATCACAAAGAAAGAAACACACAACACCTCTAACACGCAGTACACTGACAGACGAACACGCACGACACTTGCAAAGCAGAACCTTTGGACGACGGACTACGAGCTTCGCTGTGCTGGCTTGCGGTCCCGCAACCCCGGCCCGCAGAGGGTACACCGGATAAAACCAGTCCGGCCGCCATCGGATAGTGGCCGGAGCGCTCCTGGGCCGCCGGTAGTGAGGGGCCCGAACCCTGCATTAACCAGCAGGGAGGCTGCCCTGCATAACGGTGTATAATCCCTCTCCCGTATCAGTGCCGGGTGGTTCCCGGGTGGGACGCTGCTGCGGGGTGTGGGGGGCTCCGACGAGGCCGCTGCGGCCTACCGGGGTGGCGGAACTTCTCGGGAGTACGCCGGCGGATGTCCCTGATCCTAGGCCGAAGGTACTCTGACCAACACAACACAACCCACACGAAGTTAGTTTTCAGGAGAGTATAAAAAAACAAAATGCAAGACAAAAGTACAGAAAACGCAGTTAGAGCGCAAACTGCATCGGGTGTCCCGCCCAACACCGAGTACCTGACACCAGGCAACACTCAGGAGATCAGACATAGAACAGCCAGCACGTCAAGCTTTTATAGCGTCATCAGCGACGCTAGCACCTCTGGCACGTCGCCTGACGACGTCACAGGGCCCTCCAACTTGGAGCACGAGGTAGACAAAACCGTAATCATGCTGGCTGAGATTAAAATAATGGAGAGAGCAACGGAGAAGCAGAAGAACATCTCCAAAGATGTTAAAGAGGGGTTGAAGACGCTCAGGGCTCTGCTGGCGGTACTCCAAACCGCACGCGAAGAAGCCAAGAGGACGGCCCGTACAATCAGGCTTCCCAAACGGCGTAGAGGTGCAGGGGACAGTCCAGAATCACAGCCTGAGACCCAAAAAACCAAGAAGAAGAAGACTGCCAGCAACATCCAATGCCCCCAAATCCAGGTATCAGACGACAGAGGGGACCTGGTTGAAACCCAAGTAGGCACAGGTGAAAATCCCCAAGAAGGCTGGAAAACTATGGAGAACAAAAAGAAGAAAAAGGAGAAAAAAGCAATGGAGGGCCCCAGACCGCCACTACGTTCAAACTGCAAGGCCTCTAAACAACGGGGCGGCGTAGTGCTAATCGTGTCCAAAGACGGCAAGACCTTTGCGGACGTGGTGCAGACGCTACGTACGGTTGACACCTCTGATAACAACCTCCAAATCAGAGGAGTCACAAAGACGAAGGGCGGCGCCGCACTAGTACGCACCAAAGGAGATGGAAGCACTCACGGAAACCTGAGTGGATGTCTCCTGGAGATGCTAGGCGAACAGGGGACAATCAAGGACATGATCCGAAAAGTGACCCTGGAGATACTGGACCTGGATTGCCTTACAGATACTGACGAAGTACGAATCGCACTAGACGGAGTACTGAACCCGGGCGCGGATAGATGGGTCTCGGTCCTCGGGCCAAACAGCCGAGGACAGAAGATGGCTATCTGCGAGCTCGGAGACCGAGACACGACACGGCTACTCGAGATGGGACGTATAAAGATAGGGTTTGTCAGCTGCCGAGTGAGGACCCAACTGATGGTGCCGAGATGCTACAAGTGTCTCGGCTACGGCCATTGCCGTACAAACTGTAAAGGACCGGACAGACGCGACTGCTGTTGGAAGTGTGGAAAAAATGGACACAGGGCTGGGGCCTGCACGGGTGCTCCCCTCTGTTTCTTGTGCCCATCACAGGAAGGCGGAGGGGCAGCGCACGTTCCGGGCACGGCGCTCTGCACCGGATTCAAAACAGCGCTGACGGAAGCAAGAGCGAGACAGAGGACCGTTCGCACTTAACAAGACGGCGACAGTGCTCCAAGGCAACTTGAACGGCAGTAGCCTGGCTCATGCCTTACTGGCCCAGCTTGCCGAGGAGATGAACGCGGACGTTATAATGATAAGCGAGCCGTACAGAGACAGAGACAGCCCGACTTGGTTCGTTAATACCTCCCGTTCTGCGGCGCTGTGGTTCCGGGAGCGGGCCAGGTCGCGTATCACAAGCCAAGGGAGGGGCGAGGACTACGTGTGGGCTCGGGTGTCTGATGTGACGTATGTCAGCGTGTATCTTACTCCGAACTGTAGCGCCGCGGAGTTCGAACGAAAGGTGGCGGCCCTCGAGGACGCGCTTAGGGGCATCCCCGGCCCCGTTATCTTCGCGGGGGACGTTAACGCCAGAGCCATTGAGTGGGGCATGACGACGACGAACAAACGTGGACGGCTGCTGTTGGAATTGGCCGCAAGGCTAGACCTAACAGTAGCAAACGTGGGACAGGCGACGACATACAGGAGACCCGGCTATGGCGCATCCATCCCAGACGTGACCTTTGTGACGACTGGACTTCTCCGAAATGTCGAGGGGTGGCGGGTGTTCGAGGGCTACACGGCCATCGACCACCAGTACATCATCTTCGGAGTGACCGACAAAGCACAGAACAGAACAGGGACCGCCCAAACTCCCGCGGGATGGAACATGAAAAAACTAGACGTTGACAAACTGACGGCACAGCTGGACAGTGAACCGGACCCGACAACGGCGATCCCTCGCGGCATCGGTGGTAGGGAAAAGGCTGAAAAGCTAACAGAGGAAACGTCGGGGCTCTTGAGACGGCTCTGTGACGCCTCTATGCCAAGAAAACGGACGAGACGTGACAAAGAACCGGTGTACTGGTGGACCGAAGATATCGCGCGCCTCCGACGCGAATGCCTACGGCTCCGACGGAGGGCCCAGCGCGCCCGCGACAGAGCGCACGCGATGGCCCACTCGGAGGAGTACCGGGTAGCGCGCAAAGAACTGAGGCGCGCTATCGATGACAGTAAAAAGGAAAGTTGGACCAAACTGATTAACGAGGTGGACTCAGACCCTTGGGGAGCGGGTTACAAGATCGTCACCCGCAACCTGGGAGGCAACAATCCACCGGTAGTCAGGGACGAAGAAACGATGGACAAAATCATTGACGGACTCTTCCCTACACACTTTGAACAAGGGTGGGGGGGCGACGATACTGGCGGCGACGAGGTGCATGAGTTCACCCGGGGTGAGCTCAGCTTGGCTGTTGCGCAGCTCCCGGCGGGGAAAGCACCAGGTCCGGACGGTATCCCAGCGGAAATCCTCGGGATTGTTGCAAAACGACGCCCGGGGATACTCCTGAACCTATATAATACATGCCTGGCGGAGGGCGTGTTCAGCAAAGATTGGAAGACGGCGCGACTGATCCTCATTGACAAAGGAAAGGGTGGGGACCCGGACTCGCCGTCATCCTACAGACCGCTGAGCTTGCTGAATACACTTGGCAAGCTCTTCGAAATGCTCCTGAGACCGCGAATCCAACAGGCGGTTCGGGACGCTGGCGGCCTGAACGACAGACAGTAGGGGTTCAGACAAGGACGGTCGACGATAGGAGCGATCCAAAAAGTGATCGACTCCTTTGACAGAGCACAGACTAGACCCCGCAAGAACAGGCCAATAGTGCTCATGGCAACACTCGACGTACGAAACGCTTTCAATTCGGTGAGGTGGACGGACATCGTGCGGGCATTCTCCGACGCTTTCCCGCTGCCCCCATACCTTCTCCGAATCCTCAAGGACTATCTACGAGACCGTTACATTACGTTCGGGACGCAGACTGGGGTTAAGAAAAGAAAAATGACGGCGGGAGTAGCGCAGGGCTCGATCCTTGGCCCCGATATTTGGAACGTAGGTTACGATGAGGTGTTGGATCTTCCGATGCCGCCAGGGGTCTATCTGGTCGGCTACGCAGACGATCTGGTCATCGTCATCACGACCAAGGATACAAAACTGGCTCAGATGAGGCTGACCCAAGCCATGAGACGGGTGGACGAATGGATGCAAAGTCGGGGACTACAGCTGGCCATGTAAAAGACGGAGTTACTATACCTAACTAGGAAACGGATAGACACGACGATACCCATGACGGTGGGGACGTCCGTTGTGCATCCTGGACGGTCCGCCAAATACCTGGGGGTGACCCTGGATAGGAGGATGACCTTCTGGCCGCACATACGTGGCGTCGCTGAGAGAGCGGCGTTAAAGACCGCCGCCCTCGCCCGCCTCATGGCAAATACGAAGGGACCGAGACCGAGCGTACGACGACTGCTTATGACAGTGACCAACTCGATGCTCCTTTATGGGGCCGAGATATGGGCGGACGCGACGCGAATAGAGAAGTACCGCAAAAAGATCGCGGCGGTACAAAGACTGGGAGCGCTGCGAATCGCGTGCGCGTACCGCACCGTCGCAGAGGTGGCGGTACTAGTGATCGCAGGGGTTGTCCCAGTAGACCTTCTCGCTCTCGAGCGGAAGAGGATCTACAAGTACAGCGAAGAAAGGGGAAGAGCGAGGGCCTCCATAGATGCACGGACGACGACGCTGACATCCTGGCAAACACGATGGACAGACAGCGACAAAGCCAAGTGGACGAGACGCCTCATAACGGACGTGCGACTCTGGCATAAGAGAGGAGCTGGGGAGGTGAATTTTTACCTGACCCAGTTCCTATCCGGACACGGATACTTCCGCCAGTATCTGCATCGCATGGGGAAGGTAACGACCCCGTCCTGCAGGTACTGCGGACATAATAGAGACGACGCGGAGCACACATTTTTCGTGTGCCCCCGCTGGATAGCCGCGAGACACAGACTACAGACGAAGACAGGTGACATCACACCGGAGAACGTCGTGACACTGATGCTGTCAAGCAAACAAAACTGGGACGACATAGCACGCTACGTGACTCACGTACTACAAGGCAAAAAGACTGACGGTTGCCTTGAAAACTGATACAGAAGACGAAAAATAGACAGACCAGACAAGATATATAAGATTGCCGTAGGGCATAGAAACGCCGACCGGTCCGAAGTAATGTGTATAACAGTTCCGGACCGGATTCCGGTGAACGCCGCGGGAAAGGTTTTGGGTGTTTAGGGGGTAGAAATCCCTCACACCGCGGAGCCCGGCGCTTCGTGATGGTCTTAGTGGGCCCCCCTCCATGCTGTAAGCAAGGACGGGGGCCTCGGAAGATTCACCTAGTACCTCGGAAAAACAAAAAAAAAAAAAAAAAATTCATATATCTCATATCATGGATCTTGTCGCTGAATTTTTTCAAAGCATGAAATAGTATATTACACGAGCTGGGGGCTGGCCAATTTTACTCCCGTGGTGCGTATACTATTTTTCCTCACATCGAGGCCGAAAATGCCATATTTCCGTTTCCGAGTCGGGCGGGAATGAGGCACTTTCGGCCCGGTGTGAGGAAAAATATATTAAATATTTATTTTCAACAATATTTTTAACTGGCTTATAAGTCATAATATTTATATTTACTTTCCTAAGTTTTCAATGGGAGACGCTTACACTGTTAATACACTCTATTTGTAATCTTCATATCTATTCGAAACTGAATTTTATAAGTAATTTATATTATTGTGTGCCAAAGCTAAAAGTAAATGACTATAAAAAAGTTGCAATAAAGTAGTTGAAAGACAATTTAGCAATTGCAAATTCAAATGCACAGACGTATACTTCAATACCAATAATTTTCAAATAAAATATGGTTTTCTTATTAAGCCTTTGCTTCATGAAATTTCATAAATTATTCAGTGTAAGTTGAAAATTAAATAATTGTATTATAGCTGTTAATGAGTTATAAGTTTGTAGATTACATAGTTTATGAAATTCATGAAGAGAAGGCTTAATAAGAACATTATATTTTATTTGAAAATTATTGAGTAAGAAGTATTTGTATGCGCATTGGAATATACAATTGTTAATTGTCTTTCAATTATTGTGAATGCAACTTTTTTATAGTAATTTACTTTTAGCTTTGGTACATATAATTAATAATAGATTACTTATAAAATTCAGTTTCGAATAGATATGAAGTTTACAAATAGAGTGTATTAACAGTGTTAGTTAGCGTCTGCGATTGAAAATTTAGGAAAGTATAAGCCTGTTGAAAATATTGTTGAAAGTAGATGTCTAATATATTTTTCATGCTTTGAGAAAATTCACCGACAAGATCCATGACATAATGAGATATATGAATAACATTAAGATCTCAAATCCAGCAGGTTGTCAAAAATACAAATTATTGGTTTCTATTAATATTTAAAAAATACACAATTCTTTTCAAGAGTGCTTGCCAATATCGTTCCAGGGCTCATTTTAAATGGTTTTTAATAAAGGATCAGAACAAATTTTGTTGAATAAAAAAATATTAGTTAACTCACAAAGCATAAGCGATTCTAAAATTTTGAGCTGCTGACTTTATGTAAAATATCTTCTCTGTTTTTTGGATAGAAACATCATCGCCAAGTTGTGGCTTCCTCGCGCTGTCGCCGACGTCGTCGCAACTGTTCATGGTAGCTGCGAAAATCGAGTATACGTGAGCGCGCTCGGCTCCGGCCTCGTGTGAATTTGCTATCACGGGTCGGTGTCGAGTAGCGCGAGCACGAGGCTCGTTAAACATCATTTCTCCTTTCTCTACATTAATAACAATATCATTTATAATAATCTTATTCCTATATACAGGTATGTTATGGGTCTTTATTGTTCATTTACAGTTGTAGCCTTAATTTATAATAACAATATACTTTTATCAAAGTAGTTTAAGAAGTAATATTGATTATTATTCGAATATAATGTTTTTAATAAAAAAAAAATTGTAAACTAGTTTTATATCAGTCATATGGGACCCGCAAGGAAAACCCATAGGACCCATTTATCGTATATAAATTGCCCATCTATACCTAATAATCCAAATTCTCATCTTTTCATTAGGGCAGAATATATTTATATGTAATAACAATAAAGTGTTCTATATCTTCAATTAAATTAATTATCTAAATAAATGTAATGTACTTTCAAATAATTATATTATATTGCAAATGTTTCATTTAACTATTATTTGTCATTTATAAGCAGTGGTAAACTGCTAAATAATAAATTAAGTTATAAATTCAGCTGAGCATATTCCCAAATTTTGGAAAAATTCATGTGGTTAATCATATGATTAATTATGTGATTAATCACATGATTTTCCCTGCGATAATATCATGTGATTAATCATATGATTGATCACAGGATTAACCACATGATTAATCACATGATCGATCACATGATCGATCACATGATTTATCATATGATCGATCATATGATAAATCATGTGATTAATCACTTAATTAATCATATGATTAATCACATGATTTTTTCCAATAGGGAATACAGAATGCGTGTACCTGATACAGAAATTGCAAAATTGTTCAATCAGATATTTAACTGTACCGATTATTTATGTATCTTTGTACCATAAGCGTTTCAATTGGATACGTACACATACAAAAAAAAATATAATTTATTTTTACAAACTTTGTAATTATCGAGGTAGGAGACCCCATAAGTCCGGCAATGGATAATTGCCCAATTTCTATGGTTATCAAAGCACTATTAAAAAGTTACCTATCTACTCTTCCTAGATTAATATTTGACTGACAATTAGTCTTTTTAAACTAGTCACAGTCTACCTTAACTTGACGAACTTTTATTTAGTTGTAGCTTTAGATATATCTTTAATCGACTGTGATATTATATTACTAATTTAAGCATGAAATGCTTATGTAATACTGAGATTACTGTAATTTCTGAGACTGAGCCTTACATTATGAGATTGTACATGCGAAATTAAATCTATTGTGACTATAGATGACATCTATTACTATATATATGCTATTGTTTTTTGAATTTTTAAAAAATAAATTGATATAATATTTTAATTTGTCTTTTTGATGTTAAAAAATATTATCATTTGTTTTATTTAGCATTATCTTTCCTATGTAATATTTTTCTAATGATCGTTTTCAGCTAGTCTATTGACCAAGCCACAATCTACCTCACCTTTATTATGTTATATAACTTTACAAATTTTCTACCAATATTTTTCGTTTATTCTCTTCTCTACCTGTATAAACACTCATCTAATCCATAACGCATCCGACCATGGTTGTGGCCTCTGGAGCTATCCATACTAATAATTATGTTCGATAATTGTATTTGCTTTTTCATGTGTTACGTATGAGAGGACAGACTGAATAAGTCGCGTAAAAAATATGGGACGAGCGGAATTCGAACGCACGATCTCGAGGTTTGTAGTCCCGCGCTCTACCACTGAGCTAACGTCGCGATGCTTGCTCGAGAGCATCGCGAGTGTCTAGTCCTTATCGTGAAGCGGATGCGTCAGGGCTCGGATGACGGTCGAGCTGAGCCCGTGACACATGAAATCACTTTTATTATAAAATAGCTCTAAATAATTGGGCCAAATACGAAATTTAGCCACACACACACACACACACACACACACACACACACACACACACACACACACACACACACACACACACACACACACACACACACACACGCACGCACACACACACACGCACACACACACACGCACACACACACACACACACACACACACACACACACACACACACACACACACACACACACACACACACACACACACACACACACACACACACACACACAGTACGCGGATTAAGGGGATGTGCAACCCTAATTTCAATATTTTTTTAAATCAACATTCAAACATTTATTTGGAAAAAGACGGCTGTCAAGCGCTCCGTACACGCAAACACTATATGCAGAATTTTTCTACATAATTCTATTGATATTTGAGTGAGTTATGCTCGTTTGAAAAATAAACGTTTATTTGGAAAAAGATGAACGTCAAGCGCTCCGTACACGTAAACACTATATTCAGTTTTTTTTTGGGTGATTCTATTAGTATTTTCATGAGATATCCATGTTTAAAAAGTAGCTTAATGCAGATTCCTACTTACCGACAGTACGGTTTTTATTTAATTTAATAAATTCTCATCATTTTTTTGGAAAAACACGAACGTCAAGCGCTCCGTATATGTTAATACTATACTCAGATTTTTTTTTGGACGATTCTATTGGTATTTTCATGAGATATCCATGTTTGAAAATTATGTTGGTATTTCACATCACCTTAAGGTATACGCCAAGTACGGCATGGCGTATAGACGGCACTCCAAGGAGTGATCAAGGGGCGACAAGATTCCAAAAAAATGAGGTATTTTATTGTTTTTGGTAATGTTAAAAAGAAATTGAAAGCGATGAATAAAACACTATAGTGAAACTTTAAGCTATTTACCGACACGGATATGCATGACCAAGGGCGGAGTTTAACATTTTTCCTGGCAATAATGATCAGCCAGCCCTGCCACTATGGGGGGGGGGGCAACTGGAACAAACTGCCCTAGGCCCCACGGTAGGTAAGGGCCCCCAAGGAGCCCGAAGCATATTATTTTAAAAATAATTTTTTAAACCCAAGTAGGCGGGGGATATGAGGTCTACGCATATTAGGGAATTACGTAGACGTGCAACAATAAGCAACACAATTATTTTAACAATTTTTAAACCCAAGTAGACGGGGGATATGAGGTCCACGCATATAACGGAGTCATGTAAACATGAAAAAATAAGCAAAATGATTATTTAAATAATTTTTAAACCCCAGTAGCCGGGGGATGTGAGGTCCACGTATATTAGGGAATTACGTAGACGTGCAACAATAAGCAAGACAATTATTTAAATAATTTTATTACCATCTCTACTATAATGGCCATTTTATAGCCTGAAAAGCGGGGCAAAAGTGACATCTGATTCCTTCTATAAAGTACTTTATTCCTGCATATGCGAGAATAAAGTAACATAGTCTGATTTTTTACATTTATGGTGAATTGGGTTAAAACTAACAAAATTATATAACATAAATATACGAAATAACTTTTCAAATCTATGAAATGGCCACAGTGGAGATGGGAATAAAGTACTATATGTAATACGGGACTAAAGTCGATCATTCCCTTAGGTGATCACTGCCCTCGCTTCGCTACGCTCGCTCGGGCAGTGATCTCACCCGCGAGAACAATCTGCGACTTTAGCCCTTTATTACATAATGTACTATTTAAACCCAAGTAGCCGGGGGACGCGAGTTCCACGCATATAACGAAGTTATGTAGACGTGCGACATAAGCAAGACTTTTATTTCAAAAATTCTTAACCTCTATAACTTGACTCCCTTATATGCGTGGACCTCGCATCCCCCGGCTACTTGGGTTTAAAAATTATTCAAATAATTGTTTTGCTTATTTTTTCATGTCTACATGACTCCCTTATATGCGTAGACCTCGCGTTCTCCGGCTACTTGAGTTTAAAAATTATTTAAATAATACTCTTGCTTATTAATGCATGTCTACGTGACCCTCTTATATGCGTGGTCCCCGCGTCCCCAGACTACTTGGCTTAAAAATTATTTAAATAATCATTTTGCTTATTATTTCATGTCTTCATGACTTCCTTATATGCGTGGACCTCGCATCCCTTGGCTAGTAGGGTTTACAAATTATTTAAATAATCGTTTTACTTATTGTTTCATGTCTTCATGACTTCTTCATATTCGTGGACCTCGCGTCCTCTGGCTACTTGGATTTAAAAATTATTCAAATAATCGTCTTGCTTACGTCGCACGTCTACGTAACTCCGTTATATGATTGGAACTCGCGTCCCCCGGCTACCTGGGTTTAAAAATTATTTCAATAATAGTATTGCTTATTGTTTCACGTCTACATAATTTCCGAATATGCGTGGACCTCATATCCCCCGCCTACTTGGGTTTAAAAATTATTTAAATAATCATTTTGCTTATTATTTCATATCTTCATGACTTCCTTATATGCGTGGACCTCGCATCCCTTGGCTAGTAGGGTTTACAAATTATTTAAATAATCGTTTTACTTATTGTTTCATGTCTTCATGACTTCTTCATATTCGTGGACCTCGCGTCCTCTGGCTACTTGGATTTAAAAATTATTCAAATAATCGTCTTGCTTACGTCGCACGTCTACGTAACTCCGTTATATGATTGGAACTCGCGTCCCCCGGCTACTGGGTTTAAAAATTATTTCAATAATAGTATTGCTTATTGTTTCACGTCTACATAATTTCCGAATATGCGTGGACCTCATATCCCCCGCCTACTTGGGTTTAAAAATTATTTAAATAATCATTTTGCTTATTATTTCATATCTTCATGACTTCCTTATATGCGTGGACCTCGCATCCCTTGGCTAGTAGGGTTTACAAATTATTTAAATAATCGTTTTACTTATTGTTTCATGTCTTCATGACTTCTTCATATTCGTGGACCTCGCGTCCTCTGGCTACTTGGATTTAAAAATTATTCAAATAATCGTCTTGCTTACGTCGCACGTCTACGTAACTCCGTTATATGATTGGAACTCGCGTCCCCCGGCTACTTGGGTTTAAAAATTATTTCAATAATAGTATTGCTTATTGTTTCACGTCTACATAATTTCCTAATATGCGTGGACCTCCTACCCCCCGGCTACAGTTGATTATTACGGCTGTCTAGTACGGGTTTCTCACAAACTTTTAGTGGTTAATTTTTTAGTTTATAAGATTCGACGAGAGAAAACTCGACCACAGACTAACAAGGAGAGTGTTGTAAGTACTCTCCTTATAAGTATACCTATAACTTTTAAGTTAATTTGTAAGTAAATACACATATATTATTTTATCAATGATTTCATAACTTTCGATACAGACCTATTCATTTGCCGAACAAAAAGCAAGAAAAAAATTATTTAAAATTTATTATTTGTAAATGTAAAAATAACAATTTAATTATAATTTAGTAATTAAATGTATGTTCAATTTATTTCAATGAAATTTTTAGTTTTGTGTAAAATCACTGCCCTTAAAGGGGCGATAATCCGCCTCTGCACATACACACACATACACACACACACATGAATGGAAACTGGTTCAAAATAGTATATTACACAAGAGAGGTAAAGAGCACGTATAAATGGCAACATGATGCCAACATAATATCGCAAGATAATAATGGCAAACATGCGCTCTGGGGTGTCCCTCTTCATCCCCGTATTGCGTATACTATTCCTCATTCGCATTTCGGAGCAGGGAGCGGAAGTGGTACTTTCGGCTAGGGTTTAGTGAAAAGACATTATCTCGCGCGATGATGTTTTTCGTTTCGATTTTTCGCTTCGATTTTTAGAGAAAGGTTGGTTTAATTTTTCCCTCAAAATCATTATTCACTGTAGTTAATAATGAATATAAATTCACTTATCTATTTTGATTAATCAAGAAAAATTGTTATTATTTATATTACTTCAAATAATTGTAACTTTTATCATTTACTTTTAGTAATATTCTAGCCTATGTCACTTGCTAAAGATAGATTATTTCTGTTTCACAATTGTTATATTAAAAATAGTACATTACGATACACGGAGAAAAATGTTCTATTAAAAATTACTATGTTTTATTGTAACCGGGGACAGACTTGAATTCTTAAAAAATGACTATGTTTTCTAGCAAAAATTGCTATGTTTCTAGTAATTTTTACTACATTTATAGCAATTTTTGCTATAAAACATAGTAATTTTTTTAAGAATTCAAGTCTGTCCCCCGGTTACAATAAAACATAGTAATTTTTAATAGAACATTTTTCTCCGTGTACGTGTGACCTAAGTAGCACTTTTATGCACGGTGTAAAATTGGGGCCCGAGCATAGCGAGGGTCCTAACCACGACTAGCAGAGTGCTACTTAGGTCACAAGTATCGTATAGAATTTTATATCACTGCCTGCCCTAAGCCCGCTGTCACGCCTATCCGTGTCCTAAGTGCGGGCTTAGGTCACACAGTGCTATAAAATCATTACTATATTCAAGCAAGATTCACGTTGATCAAGGATATACTCATGCATGCTAAGTTTTTATTTTATACAGATAGTCTCCCCATGCTACTTTAATGCTTTTAAATTTCTATTTTATTAATATACTATCCTATCTACTAGCGTACAGACACTCTTCAGTCCTGATCCCGCATCCTCCGGTAATTTAGATTTTGGGCGTTTTTTTATTAAAATATTCTCAGCCTTCTCGTCTGTGCGGCATTTCTCCTGCCTCAATCGTGCAACTCCCGGATACTTTAGTTTCAGAGCCTTATTTTTATCATCCGCTAGCCCGCGTGCCTGCAGTTACTCATCTGCGTGAATCTCCTACACCCCGGCTACTTTAGTTTTGAGGCCTCATTTTTATTGAGATATATGGGAAAATCCCCCAAACTTTTAATATTCGATATTGAAGAAATAAAATAAATTTTGTTTAAAGCACACTCATAAGACACAGCCTACCCTATTCAGAATGTTTCGAAATGGTAAAAAAAATAGCGTTACTTGTTTTTCCGAAAAAGCACTTTAAATAATTAAAAAAATAAAAATTGACAATAAATTGAATTTACGAATAGTATGAATAGGGAATTTGGAAGGAATGTGATGATATTGGACATTTTACAAAACAGAAAACTTAATACAGCATTCCTTTGCAATAAGACCGCTATGTGTCCTTAATTGTCTCTTATAAATCGTTAGAGTAAGAGAGACAGATAGCGACTTTATTGCGAATGAATACTGTATAAGATTTTACACCCTTCTTACGGTATTTACGTACTCGCTCATTATTACATATCATTTATTCGTTATAGATGTAATAGTAATAGTTGTATAATATTTTAAATTGAATTAGATAAAAATTAGTTGCAATTGATTCAATATTATATTGCACTATGATTCAAAAGTTTATGTATCGCGCATTTTTTGAGAGTACATCAAGGAGCGCAGGAGCACCCCGAAGCCAAGTATAGAATAAACCTGAGGTCGACCGCGCTATTCTTACATTGAAACGGGTGCTGGAGATTTTGAAATATTCACTGCGTTTTTAAATCGCATTTATATTATTCCAATTAAGTATAAACAAGATCTATTTTTGGTAACTATGTATAAACAAAAGTTTCATGCAAATAGATCCTCTCATATTAGAGTTATCAAGCAATGAAAAATTTTATGTCCCGTTTACGATTTCATATTTTCTCCATGTTTCATCAGACTTCCGGTTTCTTCCAACTTCCGCCTTTGGATATATATATATCAATGGATAGCTGCTTTGATATACATGTAGAAAAAATTTCGTGATATACGTGAGAGAGAGAGAGAGAGAGAGAGAGAGAGAGAGAGAGAGAGAGAGAGAGAGAGAGAGAGAGAGAGAGAGAGAGCAATCATAACAGCCACAGCTGGTGGTTATACTTGTACCTTAGTATATATAACCTCTACATCTATATGTATTATTATACTTACATACATATATAATTAATAACGTGACGTTAGAACTAATGTTATTATATGTTAAGTTTAGGTAAAAATCAAGATGCGGAGGTTGTATTAACGTATGTGAAGTTATTGATACGGAGTTACTGAAGATTTCAGTTATGGAATAATATGCATTAGATAAGTATTATAATATTTTTTTTTAAAATAAAGCTGTAAAAAAACTAGATACTTTGTGTGAACTTCTTTTTCCAGGTTAAGTTTGACGTTTATACTTTGGCTTCAGGAGTAGTTCATAGGAAATTGAAAAAAGAAACATGTTTATGGAACTAGAAGATAAAAAAATATGTTTATGGAAGTGTGATAGAAAGAATTATAAGGGCTTACAGAATACCATGCCTTTCCAATTAAAAAAACAAGTCGCAATGGTTACTTGTAAAGAATTTGCAGCTAGGACGTACTCTAACCACAAGCTTTTGCTAATGGCTTTTGCAACTTGGTATAGTAGTGATTTTAACGTAAAAAACTTTAGGATGAAATAATTTGATATTTATGAAATTTTTGTAAATGTAGGTAGAAGTCTTGATTTATGAAGTCATTTCAAGAACTTGATCATGAACAAGTAAAAGTTTATGCAAAATCAGCATTAAAATGCTGAGAAATGCCAAGACAATGAGTTATTGTGAAATTTCAATAAATAATAAACAGATAATTTATTATTAGATTATGCAAGCATATATATGACTTGCTTCAGATAATTATGTGAGTGAAAATGAAACAACAAATAAATACAAATTGAAACTGTATAAGGATTTATATACTGTAGTACAACAAAACTATTACAAGAATATTTTTTACAAAAGATAATGTTTCTGCTTAGAATCGCATTTTCTCAAGGTCAGAAGGAATATAAGTAAAAACTTGCATGAACAAAGAGCGGATATGATTCAGATAATATGAAAGAATGTCGAGAAAACTTTGAATGGCATAGTTTGAAGGATTAAGATTTCTGAGGTGACTCGTTTTTGACTATGATACCTCCAAATGAAATAATGTCTGTGAACTTTTCTGTGAGTAGAGTATTATGTGTACATTATCTTATTGGCCAAAAGTGTGATTTTTCAGATGGGACTTAATCCATAACAACATACATATAAGTATTAAGAACTTTTCAAATTTGACAAGATACAAGAGTAAGTGAGTGGGAATGAGTATTTTGTGAAGAATATATAAGCTGCTCTTATGGAAATTGTAGTCAACTTTGAGCTTCAAGTTTTGTAATAGTTAGAGGATCATCAGATAATACATAGATTTAAATTTAAATTCTGAAGATTGAACTACTATGTCGTAAAAGCTGCATTTGCAGCTGATCTTATTTACACAGATAACTTTAATTATTCTGGTTCAAAGTTAGGTTGTTGTGATACTAAAACCCAGCAATAGCAAGATGTAAGATTTTCGCAGATTATTAGAAGTGCATCAAGCTCTAGTATTTTATACTCTCAGACTCAGATGTCACTCCTTGAAGAAGATATTAACATAAATAAAAACAAATACAAAAATATATTGATAAAGTTCATTGCATATCAATGCGTTAAAGAATGTATTGCCAAGTGTTTGTTAATAGTGACATTAATTCATGGTTCAGTAATTTGAGAAAACAACGCGCAAACATATTAGTAAACTGTTTAGACTATCTTATTTTTATAGACAACTTTAATTGATGTGGTCAAAAGTTAGGTTGTTGCGATAAGTGTTGAATGTATTATTATTATTATTTTTTATTTTACAATAGAAGAAGTGGGTAAATAAGTGAATTTGAAAAGTGCATTTAAAAATATGTTTACTATGTTGGTGATCTATGGATCCAAGGTCTTATGTGATGATCCTTGGAACACGAGTTTCTTATGTGGGTGTGAAAAAACTTTTTGAAATAAACAATAAAAATTAGTACAGAGAAATGAACATTTAGCATTTGTGAAGTAACTTATTTTTTGTAATATAAAAATATGGTGCTTCCCAGTGAAATACATTTGTGGGTTCTTATGTCAGTGAAATGTACGTTATTTTGTGTATTTTGATAAAAGTTTTGTAAAGTGGGAAGCATAAATAAAATAACAAATAACGTAGTGATCTGCCCGATACAAATATATTATTGTATTGTTGAAACTTTTGTTTTTAATTTAAGATGCAAGTGAAAATTTCAACAAATCCAAGTATACATAATAATATAATTAATGATTGGCTTATGGTGAGGAGCGTCACATGTTTCAGAGGAGCCATTTGTTCTGTAAATATTACAGTACATAAAGCCTTAATATAAATTACTGTAATGGCTAGTTTTTGAATCTGCAACCAATATTTTAATTTGCTAGCGGATTGTGATGCAGTAGTGTGATTAGATCTAGTACTCTTGCAAGACTTTGATTGCTATCTCTTAAACTGTTGTAGATATTTGGACCAATCAAAAGTTTTTAAAATATCGAAATTGTAGCTGGCATGGAAACTAAACTTTTTAGTCAATTTTGAGTTTCAAGTTTTGTAAAAGCTAGAGGATCAAGTGATATATCAGAAATTTAAATTTAAATTTTGAAAACTGGGCTGTCGTAAAAGCAGCATTGTCAGCTGGCGTATACCCAAATAAAATTGTGTGTAGACAGGAAACGCGCCCAGCTCAGAACCCAGTACGTATTGAGGAGGTACGGAGTATTATTTGACATGCCTTTTCAATTATCAAAAAAACAAGCAGCATTGGTTACTCGTAATGCAAACTTGATAAAATTAAAGAACAAAATTTGTATTTGATACTGTTATGAAAATGGTAGGTGACATAAGAACTCAACTTCTTGGCCAACTTTGAGCTTCAAGTTTTCTAAATGCTCGAGGGCCGGGGCATATTTTCCTTATATCTCTAAATAAATAAATTTATAATATAATGTAAATATAATTGAGTCTATTCTCACTTTTACATAAAACACATAGTGCTGATTCAAATAAACTTTTAAAGAAAGCAAAATATGTGCTGGCATGTAGAAGGATGTACATACATTAGAACCTTTGTTTTTGTCAGAAAGTTATGCAGTAAATTTATGAGTCATGTGAAGTGTTGGTGCTATAAGCTTTTTATGAAGCATGCCCTACTAAAAAAACTCACGTGAGATCTCAGATGAGACTCACATGAGATCTCACGTGAGATCTCACGCCAAAATCTCATCTGAAATTCTGGTCCGCGAGGTGCTAAAATCCCTTTAGTAATAAAAAATCAGTATCTGGGAATTAGGAGTCGCCTTTTAGGTTACGCCCCCCCCTCCCCCCCCCCCCAGATAAGTTCAAAAATCTATGTTTTGAAGCGATTTAGACATTTTTGTCATTTTTAGAAATTTTACACATGAGATCTCACGTGAGAAATTTGAAACATGAGATTCCACGTGAGATCTCACGTGAGATCTCATGTGTAAAATTTCTAAAAATGTAAAAAATGGCTAAAACACTTCAAAATCTAGATTTTTGAACTTATCTGGGAGGTAGCGTAACCTAATAGGCGACTCCCAATTCCCAGAAACTGATTTTCTATCATTGAAGGAATTTTAGCAGCTCGCGGTCCAGAATTTCAGATGAGATCTCACGTGAGTTTTTTCAGTAGGGTGGGGCCATAGCGATACTGGTTTGGTAACATACATTCTGGAGTTTGGATTGCGTACATAACATTTATCTCTGTATAAGTGTATATACATGAAGAAAAATTTCGTAGGAAAAATTACTATTGTCTATAGTACCCATCATGGGACAGACTAAAATTTTCATGAAAATTATTATAATTTATAGTAAAAATTGCTATAATTTTGTAACTTTTACTACACAAATATCAATTTTTACCATAAATTATAGTAATTTTCATGAAATTTTGAATCTGTCCCACGGTTTACTATATAAAAAATGGTAATTTTTCCAACACAATTTTTTTTCGTGTAATAATCTAATATATGATGAGAGATAATTCATAAAGGCTCTTTTTAAACATTTTGTCAACATATTGTAGTTCATAATTCCAATCTATCTTTTTCTCTATTTTTTATTGTAAGTACAATTTTATACAATATATAAATGTTAACGTATCATCTATTTTGTATTTAAAGTAAAATAACTGTTTGTATATGTAAAAAAATCTGCTAATGTTATAAAAATAATTGCGAAGCTACAAAAATAATTAATGATATTATCATATAGCAGTCTTATAGTAGAACTAATTTAAGGCTTTAATAATCAATTTCTAGTACCAAAAATGAAAATACTTATAATATGCTCTGAAAAAAATTATAAAAATATGAACTAAAAGCTTCGTTTTAAGATCTAATTTGTTCAAAAAAATATCAATCCCTTTAGTATTTATGTAATTTGTCTTCTTAATAATAATCTTTGAAAGTATAAAATAAGGTATGTATATAAGTTTGTCCTGCAAATTGAAAACATAAAAAGAATGATATTTTCATATGACTTTACAATAATTAATAGTATTGTTAAATTATCATCATACCTAAAATGTTACTAATGTAATCATTTTATCGACCTCCTTGAAGAAACATTCAAATTTAAAACTTTTGTGAATAACAATATAATCATTTACTAATGATATTAAAAATATACTATACTATAATAAACCCTCATAATGTTATCACACTATGTAATTATTATTTTCTCTTAAAAAGTTGTGAAATATATCTAAAAAACATTTTACAAAAGTTTAAACTAAGACAAGTATTACTCTCTCTCTCTCTCTCTCTCTCTCTCTCTCTCTCTCTCTCTCTCTCTCTCTCTCTCTCTCTCTCTCTCTCTCTCTCTCTCTCTCTCTCTCTCTCTCTCTCTCTCTCTCTCTCTCTCTCTCTCTCTCTCTCTCTCTCTCTCTCTCTCTCTCTCTCTCTCTCTCCCTCTCTCTCTCTCTCTCTCTCTCTCTCTCTCTCTCTCTCTGTCTTTCTGTCTCTCTATCTCTCACTCACTCCCTCCCTCCGTAGCAACCCTATCTCCCCCTCTCTCTCAACATCCGTCAACCTGAGTACCAAAAACTTTAATGAGAGCTTAAATATTTGTTTTAAAACAATCAACACATTTTTTAAAAGCTAATTTTTTAAGTACGTTCTATAACAACATAATTTGTCTAGTCCTTCTAATTCTTCTACTCCCTTCTTTTCAATAAGCATTATTTACAAATGGTAATAATTTTTTTCATGACTGTACAAATAATAATATTACTAATATAAAACTTTCTACGAAAGTATAAAATAAGGCAAGTATAGACGTTTTTTCTGGATAATCTATAAAAAACAACACAATTTGTCTAGTCCTTTTATTTCTTCGAATCTCATCTATTCAATAAGCACTCTTTACAAATCTTACTAATTTTTTTCATGACTGTACAAATAATCTATAAAATAATAATATTTATGATTTTGTAAAAGAAATCAAATAAATACGAACGAAAAAGTCTTTTAATTCTTTGAGTCATTGTATGCTGAACAAATTATATGTAAGTAAGTATATTCAAATTGTTCACTGCAAATCAAACAAACGGAAGTTGTGAAATCAATTATCGATAGTCAAGTAATGCAAACAACTCTCGGAAACAACTGTATGACTGTTCTCAGGAATGTATTAAAATTTGTTCATACTTCTATACAAATTAAACACCAGAAAGTACTGAAATCAATTTATTGTAGTCAAGTACCCATACGTTAACTTGACTGAATAATACAATTTTTCGTATCTACTATTAAAAATAATCAGTCAGCGGGCATAAAATACTACTTAACGCCCAAGAGGTCCAATAGCTCACATACTCACAAAACTTTATAGAACCTACGCACTTTATACCCGTGTGGACGAAAATTATTTTAATTATATAACTATAACGCCTTCTCTTTGTTTCTAAAATTCATAAGAATTTTTTCAGATATTTACGAAAAGTCAAAGCCTATATAAAAAATTAAATAGTTACCAATACATCACTATTTCTCATTATTCTTTCTCAATTTTGAACTTTCTATAATATTACGCACCATGGGAGGAAAAGAGAAGTCTAGAGCTGCTCTAGTAGGAGTGGTCCTGCGCACGCGCAATATCCGCGTTTTCGGATCGTTTGAAGAATCGGGAGGTTTGAAAATTCCAGTATATGTTATCTTTTGATACTTCGTGCGCAAAACTCGATATTGTACATGATTTATTAAAAAATTAACCTTTGTGCACGTCGTGTCGAAAAATATTGTTCAATATGCGTTCAAGTCGAAGGTGATTTTAACCTCGTATGGCCTTTTCACCCACGCTTCACCGGGGGGCACACGTCAGCACAAGGATAAAATCACTTTCTCGCATGAGTTAAAGAGTATCGAACTCTATACTATAGTTGTACGAGAGCAAAATTATAAAAAGTAGTTTTGTAACGATATCAAATATATATTATGATGTATAATACATCATGCACATATGTTTAAATCATTTAAATATTCGTTAAGTAAATATAGATATTTTCACACTCCGTGCGCGAAGCTTGATTTCGCGCATACTTGGATAAAGAATCTAAATTAAGTTTCCCACACGTCGTATCAAAAAATAATGTTCGATATACGAATGAAAAAGTGATTTTATCCTCGGCTGACCTTTTGATCCTCACGTTGTTCAGGCGCAAACGTCCACACGAAGATAAAATCCCTTTTTCACACTTGTATCGAAATAACTATTTCTAAACTAAGTGTTTAAACTCACTTTTTTTCTATACGTGCTTAGGCATTCAGTCTTAACTCGCTCTGAGTAAAGCACTCACTTAATTTACGCACTGAGCGCGGTGCAAAGTGTTAACTTACTTTGCGAGTGCCCTAACAGGTGTAGATGAATAAATATGACAGATTTAAAGTGAAGTAAACAACTCTAAATTTTAAAATCGCTCAAATTTTGTTTACTTTTAGTTTTTTATGAAAAAGAAAACATATTTCTAAAATTTTAAATCGATATTCGCATAAATAAAATCCGCTGCAAATTCATTGGCACGTAGTTTCCTCCAAATTAATTTATCGTTTCCATATGTATAGTACATAGTTTAAATTTAATATGTTTACTCATTGTACATGTTTTAAAATGATTTTAAAATTTACAATGATTTAAAATTTCAGTATTTAAAATTCAATGCGATTAAGATAATTCAGCTACCGATGATGTCATAAAAATCCCAATATCGCAAATATTATGTTATTTACTAATATATTCAAAATTGCTATTTTTTGAAATTTTTTGATAAAATCCAACTTTTATCATTTTTTTACTCAAAATCAAACTCAAAAAGAATAAAGTTTGTTTTTTATCTGTAAAATGTGCGAGTATTTATTTTATGACTACTTACCCTCTTTGAAAGTCTCTTATTCGTTGGTTTTTGATGTACCTTCATCATTCAAAGGGAAGGACTACGCCAGTACTGAATTACTCGAGCAAGTTTTTTTAGCAATTCTTTCGATCAAGAACTTTAATTTACAAAAAAAAAAAGATTTTCGACCGAGCAAAGGAAAAAATTGTATAGCACTTTGAAAATTGAAAAAAAACATACAATTGATAAATCATGATTACATTCCTAATTGAGTATCATTTAAAGACTTCATATCATTTATATTGCAACAAAATTTTCTTTTTATAGTAAATGTGCATTAAAAAACTAATTTCACTTGTGAAATTATTTATACGATATACTTAATAATGTGTTTAAATCTTATTGACTATGAATTAACTGAATAGATATTATTATACTCGACTGACATCAGCATTTCAGACACGCAGATCAACAATTCATTCTAAAGTTGAATCAATAGTTTCCTAATAATATAAGTGTTTTTCTGAGGATTCAAATTATTTAATACAGAAAATCAGACATGAAGCGGATAAAACTTATTTATTGTTTAAAATACATTCAAAACATTATCAGGAGATTCAAGCGTACCCTTTGAGTCCTGAAATTGTTTGCAGTCAAGGGGAGCCCCTCTTCTTACCATAGAAGAATGATATCTAAAGACCTAGGATCTAACGCTCAAGAGTTTTTTGTGGTAGAATCGGATAGCCTAAAAAATTTATTTGTTTAATGGCAAAATTTTTAAGTATATTTTAAGTCTTTACAGTAAGCTATAATCATTATTTGTTTCTATATATATGGATCATCTCCTTCGCTAACAATATATAGTATATAACATTTAGATTATTATCTACTTTACTCAGAGACATTGTTTTTCATATTTGAAAGTTACAATAGAAAAATATAACTTCTTCCAGTTAAGATTAGTTCTCCTTTTATAGGAACGTGTAATCAAATTTATCAGTTTTTAAATGAATCATTTAAGTTCATTCATAAAAAATGTTTCCAATTTATCAATTTGGAGATTTAACATTTAGAAGATCATTTATAAAAAAAAATATGCGAATCATGTGGATCGCATAAAATTATTTAAAAATTATCTATTATTATTAGCCTTATATACTAATAGTTCATTTGAACCCTGCAGTATTAACTATTAATACTTTTTTTCTGAACACTGTCGAACAAGATTGTATTAATTCTTGTATGTGTAATATTCCTTTCGCTTGCAATACTATACAATGTTATCTGTGACTATCTGATTCTACTACAAGAAAAGTCTTAAGCGTTCGATTCTAGGTCTTTGGATGTTATGCTTCTAAGGTAAGAGGAGGTGCTTTCCTTAACTGCAAGCGATTTCAGGACTCAAAGAGTACACTCGGATCTCCTGATAATATTTTGCCTTGAAAATGAACCTACTTTGTTTAAAATCTGATATTTCATTATAATATGAGTCATAATACCAAATAGGATTTTTATCATTGCGTATAGAGTACTGGTCTAAGAACTCTTTTTCTCTGTAAAAATAACTGACCTTATTTTATGTTATAATTATTTTGGCCTCTTGAAATATATTATAAACTGCAGGAGGAAACATTTGTCGCTCACATTACTTTGTTTTATTATATTTTGGTTTGCATTTAAAAAGTCTTATTTATTACATAGGCAACACAGATAATATTGTATAGTATTGCAAGCAAAAGGAATATTACACATACAAGAATTAATACAATCTTGTTCATCAGCGTTCAGAAAAAAAGTGTCATTAGCTAACACTGCAGGGTCCAAATGAATTATTAGTATATTGTAGCTAATAATAATAGATAATTTTTAAATAATGTTATGCAATGCATATGATTTGCATATTTTTTTTATAAATGATCTTATAAATGTTAAATCTCCAAATTAATAAATTGGATCATACGATCCCATGAAATAATTTTATGCAATGTATATGATTCGCAAACCTTTTTTATGGATGAACTTAAATGATTCATTTGAAAACTAATAAATTTGATTATACGTTCCTATAAAAGGAGAACTAATCTTAACTGGAAGAAGTTATATTTTTCTATTGTAACTTTAAAATATGGAAAACCAGTGTAAAGTAGATAATAATCTATATCTTATATACTATATATTGTTAGCGAAGGAGATGGTCCACAAATATAGAGACAAATAATGATTATAGCTTACTGTAAAGACTTAAAATAAACTAATTATGTAATAATATATTAGGACATGCGTGTAGGCTTCATTTCTCAAAGTTTAGAGCTTGGTCAAATCAGAAAAGCTCTGGAAGCATTAGTATCTCCGACGACCGCGCCATCTAACGCTGACCATG
Source organism: Torymus aiolomorphi (assembly GCA_036365515.1). Lineage (NCBI taxonomy): Eukaryota > Metazoa > Arthropoda > Insecta > Hymenoptera > Torymidae > Torymus > Torymus aiolomorphi. The sequence continues at coordinate 51,566,866 of CM070873.1, forward strand.
TTACCTTAATGGCGCTGCGCCATGGTAAAACAGGCTAGCTACATATCGACGATTCACGTTATTCGAGCTTTGCGAAAAATAATTCTTATAAATCAATTATTATTCTTTTTACATCAAAATTCGTAGCGGTTTTATCTAAATAATTGTTATTAATGCATTCTTAAAGTTTCCTGATAAAAGTCTCGTCCTCTAAAGTATATGTTTTTGTAAGTTACGTACAAACAAAGTTGAACATTATTTGCAAGTTTATAAATAAAAACAATTATGGTAAAAGTGATTTCGATTCGTTTCTTTAAAAGTGAAATAATATTTCGTAATGCCATATAAAATTATTCAAAACTATTTTTATCAAAAATGCAATCTTTTCAAATTGTCTCGGGCTCGCTCATCTGTTGCGCGCATGCGCTATGGAATTCCCTAATCTTATTCTGGCACTCTACTAGAAAAACTAGAATCTAGTTGAGTGCCACATGCGCCCTCTGGAAATCTAGGAGAGTGCCATCCAAAAATGAAACTAGGCACAGCACTGTTCGGAATCGAAGGCAGGGACGAAGTCGACGGCGCAAGCGTGACAGAATACGAAACAACTGAGGAAGTACGCGAAGAACATGAACACGAATCAAATAGCGAGAGCATTGAAGGGTCTGAAAGCGAAAACGATCGGACTGTTCGCGGTTGATCGGATTCCAAACGTGACGACGGTTCCAACTGTCATTGTATGCAATTCGGATGATCACGCGAGACCATGTTCAGACTGGGTAGCCATCTACATAGACAAAAACCGATTTGGAACATACTTTGACAGTGATGGATTCCCACCTGTTCCAAGACATCATCTCCAATGACTCAGAAGAAACTGCAAAAATTTCCGTTGGAACGTCAAGACGCTTCAAAGTACCGATTCAATGTGCTGCGGTCATTTATACTGTTATGTTTTTGTATCACATGTGTCGGGGTGATGGCCTCGATACCTTTTGTCGGCTCTTTATGCATGACACAATAAAGAACGATGCATTAGTTATTAATTATTATAACAAAATATTCCATAGAAATAAGTATAAAAAACGTAAAAAAGTTTTCGCTTTTTCAAACGAACATTATCGTGGTTCTGGCATATGTAACCAATCATGTACTTCTAAATTAAAGTGTGTCTAATAAAAATCAATATTTAACCGTCAAAAGAGTTTCGGCATTTTTTTTTTCTAGCTCTTTCCTTTTCCTTTTCAACGGCTTTTTCCACCGAGTCTTGATACGTTACTTTAATCTAAAATAATGTTTCTTTTCTCTTCCCTTCCATTATCCTCAAATAGCGATTGAGGGGATTGGCTAAAAGAACAGCCAAGCACTCAGTTTACCAGTCGCAGTCAAGACCTACTCTTGAATATTTGGCGAAAGAATTGTACGCGATTAAAATCAGTATTGAAAAATGAATAACTGCCACGGACAGCCCGGAACTCTCGCAGAAGTGCCCAATGTTCTGCTAGCCACTACCTACGCTGTCAACAAATCCAACACGAAAAGAGTCTGCGTAGGACTAGAACACAGTAGCGGATACTATCGGTCAGTTATCAAGTTTATCACATCTGGACCCTATTAGAAAAATGTGACGCTCAACGAAAATAGCTGTAATGATTTGCAAGACCAATTCGATGCAATCACAGCTTATTTTGGTGATGCTTACACGTTTTATGAAGACTTAGGAAGGCCATCTAAAATTTTTTTGGACAACCACAATTTAAACTTTACATCGACATACGGCAACAAATTCATCACATTCAACACAAGACGTAGACGAAGCGCTATCGTGCAAAGAAAAAGAGAAAATATTTCAATAACCCACTAGGTATCGTAATGCAAGAAACTACTTTCGAAGGTCTTCGAAAACAGGGTAATTTAATGAACCTTCGCTTAGCCATGCTAAAGCAACGAGTTGTTAAATTCAGTCGCACCCTTGACTACATACTCTCATACATGAAAAATAAACTCCAAGAAGAAACCGCAGACAACATGCAGATCATTCTGAAAGACTTTAAAGCATTCAAACAATACTACACTAGTCACAAACTCGACATACAAACGTTCATTTATGAAAACAAGGTCGACGACGACAACCTTAAGTATAAAAGTGAAGATTTAAATATTGTTCTTGTTGAAATTGACGCTTTCGATCTACCTATGGCTGCTAAAAACATACGCGATTATTTATTATCTAAATGAATATTGCATAAATTTTTCGCATACACTATATTTAAGATATTTTTTTTTCAAAACACGTTATAAACATCACACCCATCCAAAATCCTCCTCTTCTGTAAGATATACACACTATTTTCTTATCTTTCCCGCTCTCTCTCTCTCTCTCTCTCTCTCTCTCTCTCTCTCTCTCTCTCTCTTTCGAAGGACAGGCAAATGATTACGATAAATATCATTGCAACCCTACTCATCTCATCATTGGAGACGTCAAAATGTTTCAGAGGAGTTTTCTCAGTAAATATTTTTTTTCAAAAGTATTCAAGAATGTTAAGAAAGCTTTTATTCTCAGTAATTCTTAGTTCATAAACTGATTGTTTTTAATTTTACAAGATTTGTGGTATCCACGGGTTATAATTTTAAGTAGTATCAATCAATAATTATTTTAAACACCTTAATTTTCTCAGTTGCATAGATCTCGCGTCTCCCGGTTAAAACCCGCTGCCAATTCATTGGCACGTAGCTTCCTTAAATTTAATTTACTGATTCCTTTAATTTATTGTTAATTTCAATATTGAAAACTTAATACTTTATTTTGTACGATGAGACTATGTTAAATGGTTTGTGACTTTTTATTTCTACTCTTTCTATTTTTTAACATTAAAAAGCAATTATGATTTTACAATTTTATATTTTACAAAAAAAAGAATTCATCGCCCACAAAAAACACAATAAAATGATCATTATGACCAGATATTCGAGAATAAAAATTTTTCTTTAATGCTTTTTAATACTGATATCTCAGAGAATATTTGATCAATTTGAAATTTTTACCAATTATTACAATTATTTATTACAATATTTAGTTAAATTTTCAAGAGATTATCTTTATTTCTTTTGAAAAGAAGTTTTAAAAAAAAAAACTTGCGTTTTTATTAAAAAATGTTTGGGATCGATAACGGAAAGCACCACAATATTTAATAATAAAATCAAATTAATAAAATATTTATTTATCTATAAATGATCAATTAAATTTGATACTGATATTTTCTTGACATCACACATATTTCACCGATCGCAATCTCTTAAAAATTTATTTTATTCTAAATTTAATCAAAATCTACTTTGTTTATAAAATAATTTTTTTCTCAAAAGGATATTAAGATTCATTTTTCTTTACTTTCCTTTCACAATTTTACTTAATACAAAAGATATCTGTTTATCTGCTCATTTTTATATCCTATATAAAGAAAACTTCATATGCCCCATTAGTTTTTCCATTTTTATGCTTGCGACGTATTGCAGACGTGTACACGTAGTTTCACAACTGCTCGCTAGTTTTTTGACAGTTTTATTCATCCCATTATTTTATTGTGCTTGGCACACTAATGCGGATTACTGGAATGGTTTTCTACGTACAAATAAAAAATGATCAAGTATTCTTTGAGAAAACGCGATTCGAAAATTTTTTAAAAAAATTTGTAACCTCAAATATCTTTTTCCGTAATGGAGCGATTTTTTCGGGCAACTAACACGATCTGAAGTTATATAAAAGATACATTTGTGCCAAATTTTAGGACGTTTGGATAATTTTTGCTCTTGCTATCGTGCGACAACGAAAACGCAATTTTTCTCTAAAATAATGTTCTTCTAAAAAACAAATGAAGATAATCTCTTGTAATTTCAGCAAAATATAATCTTCAATGAATGTAATAAGTGATAAAAATATCAAGCCGATAAATAAAATATTGTTTGAGAAACTAATTTATGAAATATAAGAAAGTTTTCCTTAATGACAAATGACAGAGCGAAGATATTTTAAATTAAAAAAAATGGAAATATAGGTAATTTAAATACCTTCCAAGAAAAGTTTATTATATTATGTAATAATGGCTGTAAGATATGAAAAAATCCAAAAAAACCAAAAGTTCGAAATCGTTATTTGGTTATAAAACAAAAGAAAATCAATAAAAACTCAAATCCATCAGGGAACCTTCCTTTTCCCGCCAGAGGAAGAGAATAAGCTTTACCCGACGAAAATCGGTTGATTCGTTTCCAAGATATCAAGAGTTTACACACACACACACACACACACACACACACACACACACACACACACACACACACACACACACACACACACACACGATGTGGAAAAATGATGTGTTATTGTTGTGAAAATTTCCAAACATAGAAGTGCGCAGTTAATCTAATTTTATAATTTTCTCAGAGTGGGAGACGTGAAAATGTTTCAGAGGAGTTTTCAGTAAAATTTTTTTTTCTAAAAGTATACAAGAATTGTAAGGATCTTTTAATCTCAGTAATTCTTAGTTCATAAATTGATTGTTTTTAATTTTACAAGATTTGTGGCATCTATGGGTTATTAATTTAAGTAGTTTCAATAAATGATTATTACAAACACCTTAACTTCCTGAGTTGCATGGGCCTCGCGTCGCCCGGTTATAAAAATGATTTTTCCCAATCGGAAATAAAATTTTGCAAATAGTTATTAATAGCAATATATCATTTTTTATATTTTAAAACAAACGTTTATAACTGTCAATAACTGTTTCTAAAGATAGGATTTGAGAGTATAGTAACAGTTTATAAAAGTTATTAACAGTTTCTAATCGTTATGAATATCTAAAACAAGTTTATAACAGTTATAAACTTTTATTTTCTTTTTTGAGCGGCAGCGGATAACCATATAATCAATTTGTAGCAAGTTCTTATCAGTTATAAACTTTTATTATTTGATAATAATAGTTATATATAGTTTTAAATAGTTTTGAATGAATTTATATTTTAAAATCATTATAAAATTCTTATTATATGAAATCATTATTAATTATAAGTTTAAAATAATTATCTTCAATTATTAAAAATTGATACTAGTTATTAATAGTTATTTACTTTTTCTTAGTGATGAAATATTCAAATTTTTCGGCAATCTAAAAGACTTAAAAAAGTAAATAACTATTTACAACTATTTATAATAGTTATAGAGTTTTATAAAGGTCTCAAATCCTGACCTTATAATCTGCTAATATCAGTTATAAATTTTCTTTTAACTTTTATTATTTGGCTTTAAGGTTTCGAGAATCCTACTAGGACGAGCCTCATATCGAGACATAGTACATTAAGTGTAAATGTATTTACGAGGGCATTTAATTCGCATTTTGTAACCTTTGTTTATATTTACGTTCGCCTTGAAAAGGAGCATACATAAGTGCTCGAAACGTCGGCTGAAAAATAAATTAGCTCACTGCGGTCAAGAGATAAGAGGTTTTTTATTTTTACCTCAAATACCTCAACTGCCAACATTAAAATCTTACAGAATTAACTTTTATTATAGAAGATCATTTCCGCCAGGTTCCTTTGCTTTTCTCGGAATTAGAAAATAATCCTTTCCAATGTTATAAAAGTTTAAAATTGATCAAAGAATATTTCAAATGAACATTGAAATACAGAAAAACGCAAAAATGATGTGTTATTAATGTGAAAATTTCAACACATAAAAGTCCTGCATAATGTAGAACGTATGTTTACAATGTTGTAAAAGTATTGTTAAAATTTGCAACCAATTGTTACGTCCGGAGACGTATTATCATTTTAAAGAAAACACATTATTAGTATCAGATATTTCCTGACACATAAAAGCGAGATGCAATTTTTACAAATACAGCATACAGCGTTATGACACAGTAGGTCATCGAATTTGCGAAACAAAACGATATTTTCATTAGGGTCAGCATTTCTCCATGCTACGGTCGAGCGAGAATCTAAGCCATCGGACTCCTCGGTAGTCGAAAAACCCGCACTTTGCAATGCTCAGCATTTCGCAAGTGCGATGACCCAGTAAACTCGTAAGCTGTCAAAAGATGAATTCTACACGTAATCATGCTTCCTCATCTTTAACCTAATTATTCTGCGTTATATAAACGGCAAGGGGCGCCTCGTAAGTTAGTCACAGCGTACAAGAAACCTGGCGAACTCCGTGTACCTCTACGACATTGAGAAGTTGAAATCGTAAGCCTTACTCGTCTAGTAAGCAGATCTTATAAGTTATTTATAGTAACTTTATAAAAGCAAGCATTATAAAAAGAATTGTAATTGAAATCACAACACCTCGACCCACCAGAAGCCAGCAGATTGTATTGGTAATAAATTATCGTATTTTATATAATAAACTTATATTAAACCAATTACCACTTATTTTCACTATCTCCGGACCTAACATTGGTTCCGGTACGAATCGAACATTAGTTCACTAGACTGTTTAAAATAAAAGAATAAAAATAACTATTTTTCGGAACGTAACATTGGTTCCGGTACGAATCGAACGTAAGTTCACTAGATTCATATGAAAATAAGATCGAAATAGTGAAAAACGAATTGTATTTGGTTATACTAATAATTTATTACTAATTGCTTCCGAGCTTCTCGTTATGCAGTAAGAAGTTGAGAGGATCATTGTAGCATGATCGTTTAAACTTACGAAGAAAAACGTGTACGGCTCGTCGAGTTACTAACAAACTAACATATTATAATTTCAAGAAAATTAATAAAAGCGAAAAAATAGGTGGTTAGTGAAAAGAAATGTTCAAATGAAAATAGATTACGTGAAAAATAAAAAACGATCTAGTTCAAATAAGAAATTGAGAAAAAAAAAAAATCAATAATAAAACGATTTAAAAAGGAAAAAATAATAAAACAAAAGAAAGTTATTGCAATATATAAACAAAAGATCATAATAATAAACTACAATTACAAGATTGAAAAATAATTATCAAATAAATAAAAAAAATAATATACTGTGTGAAAAATAAAGAAATAAAATAATGATCAACACAGATAGAGAAAAGTGAATAATAATAAATTGGTTAATTAAAAAACCATTGCATAAATAAATATAGTATTTTGAAAAATAACAAATACAAATACAAAAATATATACAGCCTAGTACAAATGATAATTGAAATCATAAGGCATATGAAAATAAAAATGTTAACAAATAAATAAAACAAATCCAACACGAAGGAGAAAAATGAAATAATAATACAAAATAATGATCATTGAATGGATAAATATTATACATAAACAAGAAATAAGAATATCAGAAATCAAATTACACGAAAAACATTAAGAATAGAGATATAAAATTGGCAAATAAATAAATAAATTGCCAAATAAATAATACACAAAAAATATATAGTTGAACTAATAATAAAAGATATTTAAAAATAAATATTAAGTATACTGATACATAAATAAAAAGAATAAAGAACAAAACATAAGAAATGAATGAAGAGAAATAAATAAAGGGAAATAAATAATAGAGAATTTACACAATACAAAATAGAAAACATATGAGAGATATAAACAGTGTATAAAATAATCAAGTCATTTTTTATCAAAATAAAGAAATCAAAATAATAATAAAAAATAACTAAACAAACGAAAAGTATTACAATAAAAGTAAGAATATTATAATGAAGAATCATACCAAAAAAAAATTACAATAAAATATTACATTGCAAAAGGGAATATAATAAAATAAGAAAATGAAAAATATTTAAATATTATAATATAAAAAATAAACAATACTCAAACGAGAAAATGAAAGTAAGACAATAATAAACAAAATAAAAGATAAATTCAAAAATAAACTACAATAATAATTACGAACATTTAATAAAATGAAAAAACCATGATGAATAATCAAGCTAATACATTTTATAATTTTAAACAACAAAACCATTATTATACTAAAGTATTTCATTGTCAAATTTGCCGAGATCAATATCACGAAGCATTGTTTTGCTCTAATGCAGTTTGTGTTTATTGTAAAAGTAAAGATCATATATCTTATTTTTGCAACAATGCTAAAAATAAAATAGAACTTTTTGTAAACTCTGTAATCACAGAGGACATTCTGTAGAGAAGTGTACATTTAACCAAACAAATGAAGATTATTGCCAATACTGTCAAATGATAGGACATGCAGCTACTCAATGCCCTGTTATAAAGAAATATGAACTTGATTGTGAGTATTGCGGAAGCACGGGTCACTCAACTAAAGACTGTCTGTCAGCAGTATGTATGAAATGCAATAAACTCGGGCACTGGATAAAATACTGCCCTATAAACGAAAAAATAATGTGGTGCGCGTTATGTAAGGAAGAAGACCACGATTCATCAGATTGCAAGCGTGCGATTTTAAGAAATAGAATAATTTGTCAAATTTGCAACAGAATCGGACATACAGCAAAGTATTGCCCAGAAAGAAATGCTCATTCTCAAAATAGCACAAACTACAAAATTTTAGAAAATAAAGAAATTCATCAATTACCAAATACTACAAGAAATTATAACCGATTCATTAACAAAACTCAAGAACAAAATTACAAGCCAAGAAACACGATTTTTAATAATCAACAACCCAATACAGTAAATAGGAAAAGAATTCAATGTGATTATTGCAAAAGAATTGGACATGACATCGACAACTGCAGAAAACTTAAAAATCTTATGATGCAATATAATGCAATGGGAAATCATTGTGATCTTTGTAAAAATCCAGATCATACTACTGAAGAATGTGAGGAAATCAAACAATATCCAAGTATTAATACTGATGAATCATACCATAATGTTACGAAAGAAACAATTAACGAATCAAAAATTCAGAAAAACGAAGTTAATACAACGAATATTGAAAGGTATAATGGTAATGAACTAATTACAGAAAATAAAGTAAATAAAATTAAACAGGAAACTAATATCATAGAGGAATCTACAATAATTAATGATGATAAAGAAATCAATTTAATTATCGTACCTTTTATAAAAATACATGAAATCACTGATGAACCAAAAGATAATAATATGATTATAAAAAATCATGGAAATACTAATGAAATTAATTTTATAGACTTTAACGAAATTTTCAAAAATAATCATGAAATTGAAGAAATTATGGAAACAAATTTAATTGATTCTATTGAATCTACTGTAAAAAATTATGAGACTAATGAAGAAATGAATTTCAACGAATCTAATTTAAAAACTCATGAGGATTGTGATGAAATTAATGTAATTCATTTTAATGAATCCAATATAAATAACCAAAAGAATGAAATTTCGAATGAAAATAATAAAGAAGGTAATAATTCGTTGGAAACAGTAACTTTTTATGATGATCTTAAAGTCATTTTAGACATAACTTTTGCTTTAGCTGAACCATTTTCCGAAGATGATCAAATGGAAACTAAATTCCAACAAAACTCGCTTGAAAATTCGTTAAAAGAGAATATAGCATCAATACAGTAAGAAGAGTCTTTATTAAATCATAAAAAAATCTAAAGAACTTATTAAATAATAGTAAAGTAGTTTTCGAAAATGAAAATCAACCAAAAGATATGTTTGATAATCAAAAACTAAAAAACATTTAGAGAATAAAAGTCATCTAAAAATATTTGATAATCAAGAACACCAAGAACAGCTTGAGAATAAAAATCAACTAAAAGAAACTTTGGGTAATCAAGATCATAACGTAATGATCAATCTAAATACAAATCCTAATAAAGTACACCAATTGCAGTTAGTTTTTAACTATCCTATCAAAGTAAAATCTAATAAAAACGTCAGAAAACTAAAATGGATATCTAATTATAAAAAATATTTAAAAGAATTATCAAAAATTACAAAATTAAAATTAAAATCTAAAGGTTACTACAATAAATTTACTATCAGAAAAAGGTTTAAAAAGGGAGACAAAACATGGCCTATTAAAGAACCAAATATGAATAAATTTCAAAACGATCAGCATAATAAGAATTTTCAACGCTATTAAAATGAACAAAATAATATCTTAACTAATTATGAAAAACAAGCAAAGCAATATTATAACAAATAATAACATAACATTTTTGTTTTAGGATGTGGACAACATACTCAATATTAACATCTATCATAATCTCTTCTTATTTTTCCAAATTTAATACAGGATTATAATTGCAGCTGAACTTTTCCATTTGAAGCAAAACCATCCTACTTCTTGGTCAACTAATATATAACCCTAAGGTGATCCAGATTTTACCAAATATACAATTTAAAATTATAACCACTTATTCGTTTGTCTACAATTGTTCGTATCAACTTGTCAGTATTTTATGAAAAGCAACTATATTCCCTATGAAAGCTAATAATTTTAGAAAAATGCGATTGAAATAAGATACACTTGAATAATGAAATTTTAGAAATAATACATAAATATTGCGATTAGATATTAATACAAAGTAACTTTGGTCTTATAACAATCAAACAATCAAAAAAAATTTGACATGTGAAAATGATGTGTTATTAAATAATAAAAATATACAAAGTAATTATTTAATCACAAAGTAGAAAACATTACAGGGACGAATTAACTTATGATCAATTTAATAGCTTATGATTTTATCTTTGAATAACAAAGTATAGAACTAATCCAAAAGGAAAAGAAGTAGAACACATTCCTAAACCTTTTAACGTATGATAAAAAAAAAAAAAAAAAAGATAATAATAATTTGACTAATTTTATGCAAAATTAAACTGTATTTACCTACAAAAAAAAAAAAAAAAAAAAAAAAAAAAAAAAAAAGGAGCTACGTTCACATTGCTAAGATTAAATAGAATATATGTATTTGGAATGATCAGTTCTGTCATATACTAACATGATCATCCTATATAAGATACACTATTCTGCACTGTATTGAGTATGTAAAACATTTTCCTACTCTAACAGATTGCGTATTCTTTAAAGCAGATATGTGAATGCTACCTATGCCGAAACAAAAGTTCAAGTTCTAAAATGAACTTTTGAAATGACTGAAAGTTTTCAAACAAAGGTAAAATACAATGATGCATAAAAGCAATAACAAGTCAAAATTTATCAATATCATTTCAATTATTCACTTCCTTTTTACGAAAAAAACCTACACCATATATAATTGTATTTTTCTTTTGGAAATAATTATAATACGATTGTTAAAATAATTTTGTTATGATAACATCAAAAGCCCTTTAATGTTATTCTACTTAAACAAAGAGAGGAAAGAAAAAACATATCCCTTGCCAAATATCTAAGCAGGGAGGGAAGTGAATGATCACTTGAATCATTCCCTATATATTTCTCATCGTTTATTTACTAAAAAAAAGAAGAAAAAAAAAATTATTTAATAAGCACATTATTTCTAAGCTTAATTAACGAATGACTATTTTATGTAAATACAGCAGAACAAAAAAATTATTACATATTACCGATAACGAAATAATTAAATTATCGAAATCTATATATATATATATCTTTATAGGAATTCTTTGAAATTTGAACGTTAGAAAAATCGGTACAAAATAAATCAGTAGGTTAAGTGCAAAACTAGTATTAGGAAGAAAATAATTAATTTTAAAATATATAGACGATTCAAAAATTTATTTAAAATTATTAATTTTATATTATTATTATTATTATTATTATTATTATTAAATCTTTTGTAACGAAAAAATCACTGATAACTCAAATTGATCATTCAATTACTTCACTTGTTGAATTTCTACGACATTCAACAGTCTAAGGGGGGAGGTGTTACGTCCGGAAACGTATCATTTAAACATTCATTAAATAAAACGTAAATCAGTGATTTTTCGACATACAGAATAATGTATACGCGAATAATTTCGATACGAATTTATGCAACGCAGCATTTCGTTCGTATGGCATTGTGACGGAGCGAGTCACCGACCTCACATAGTCAAATTAACGATGACTAAGCTCAAATTCACAGAAAACACCAGTGCCAATGACAGCAGACAAGGAAAGACTAAAATCAAGAACTTGCATTCCGACATCAAGATAAGTGGGTCAGAAGGAAGATTAGTAGAAAAAGGCTAAAAGGGGGCAGTTGAAAATTTAGACCTCATAAATCATAAATTTAAAATTCATGTCAAAACTGACGAATATTATTATTATTATTATTACAATTATTATTACTGAAATTACTATCACTATTATAAACCGTATTATTGTTTTTATCATTAAATCAAATTTTGTAACGAGAAATCTCTGATACATTTGTTGAATCTCTACGACATTCAACAGTCTAAGGGGGGAGGTGTTACGTCCGGAGACGTATTATCATTTTAAAGAAAACACATTATTAGTATCAGATATTTCCTGACACATAAAAGCGAGATGCAATTTTTACAAATACAGCATACAGCGTTATGACACAGTAGGTCATCGAATTTGCGAAACAAAACGATATTTTCATTAGGGTCAGCATTTCTCCATGCTACGGTCGAGCGAGAATCTAAGCCATCGGACTCCTCGGTAGTCGAAAAACCCGCACTTTGCAATGCTCAGCATTTCGCAAGTGCGATGACCCAGTAAACTCGTAAGCTGTCAAAAGATGAATTCTACACGTAATCATGCTTCCTCATCTTTAACCTAATTATTCTGCGTTATATAAACGGCAAGGGGCGCCTCGTAAGTTAGTCACAGCGTACAAGAAACCTGGCGAACTCCGTGTACCTCTACGACATTGAGAAGTTGAAATCGTAAGCCTTACTCGTCTAGTAAGCAGATCTTATAAGTTATTTATAGTAACTTTATAAAAGCAAGCATTATAAAAAGAATTGTAATTGAAATCACAACACCTCGACCCACCAGAAGCCAGCAGATTGTATTGGTAATAAATTATCGTATTTTATATAATAAACTTATATTAAACCAATTACCACTTATTTTCACTTATTTCCGGATTTAACACAATATAAAAATACACATTGAAATATAGAAAAAAGAAAAAATGATGTGTTATTATGGCGAAAATTTTAACTTCAATAAAAGTGTTCAGTTAATCTTATTTTATAATTTTCTTACGGTGGGAGATGTCAAAATGTTTCAGAGGAGTTCTCAGTAAATATATTTTTTTTAAGTATACAAGAATGTTAAGAAAGCTTTTATTCTTAGTAATTCTTAGTTCATTAATTGATTGTTTTTATTTTACGATGTGTGGCAATCATTTAAGTAATTTCAATCAATAATTATTTCAAGATGTTTTAAATTTTCTATTATAAAATATATATAAATATATATATATATATATATATATATATATATATATATATATATATATATATATATATATATATATATATATATATATATATATATATATATATATATATATACTATTATAAAAGTCGTAAAAATTACTTACAGTAATAATACCAAAAAATAAAATAAGCTATAACACAATATGAAAATCTTTATTCAATTTTTATCTTTCTTTGCTGACAATCCTTTACTTTAATCTTTATTCAATCTTTATTCCAAATAATATGTACTAAAGATAATACGTGTGCGTTCTATAGAAATTGCATAGATGCACTGAAGAATAAAACCATGGAACAACGGGCTATAATGTTGTTAGGGGCTGCATCTACATAAGTTCCATGATTTGCCGTTGTGGCGGTCTAGTGTACAAGTCGTCCAATTGTAACAACATGTATATTACGTAAGAGAACGTATACATTACTTATACACAATTCTTTGGCTTTTAGAGCGTAGGGAGAATAAAAAATAATTATAGAACTATATATGACGATATATATATACTATTATATAACTATTAATACCTTAATAGTAACTTTCTTTTTTACCAATCAAGCCAAAAATTATCGTTTACAATTAATCGCCGGCAATTTTTTTGTAAGTCTGTCGGGAGCTCTTGAAGTAATTTCCGTGATAACATTTTTATTAAATTCAAAAACTCTCGAGATAGAATTTTTCAAACGTATGTTGCACGTATTTTTCACCGTTTCGCCCCATGCGCAGCCCTTGAACGAAAACTTCCGGATAGATTTTGAAATTGGCAATTTTTTTATAAGTCTTTGGGAAGCGCGTGAAGTAATTTTCGCAATAAAATTTATATTAAATTCATAAACTCTAGATATAGAATTTTTCAAACGTATGATTCACGAGTTTATCACCGATTCGCCCCATGCTCCGCCCTCAACAAAAACTTCCCGATGGATTTTGATATTGGCAATTTTTTTATAAGTCTTTCGGAAGCTCGTGAAGTAATTTTCGCAATAAAATTTATATTAAATTCATAAACTCTAGATATAGAATTTTTTAAACTTATGTTTCGCGTGTTGTTAACCATTTCGCCCCATTGCCGTACCCCCCCAACCCCTCCTGACCGAAAACTTCCAGATTGTTTTTGATTTTGGCAATTTTTTTGTAAGTCTGACGGGACCTCTTGAAGTAATTTCCATGATAAGATATTTATTAAATTCGTAAACTCTCGAGATAGAATTTTTCAAACGTATGTTTCACGTCTTTTTCACCGTTTAGCCCCATGCGCCGCCCCTCAACGAAAACTTCCGGATGGATTTTGATATTGGAAATTTTTCTTAAGTCCTTGGGGAGCTCTTGAAGTAATTCCCATGATGAGATTTTTATTAAATTCAAAAACTCTCGTGATAGAATCTTTCAAACGTATGGTTCACGTGTTTTTCACCGTTTCGCCCCATGCACCGCCCCTGAACACAAACTTCCGCATGGATTTTAATGTTGGCAATTTTTTTACAAGTCTTTGCGGAGCTCTTGAAGTAATTTCAGCGATAAGATTTATGTTAAATTCATAAACTCTCGAGATAGAATTTTTCAAACGTATGTTTCACGTGTTTTTCAACGTTTCGCCCCATGCCCGCACTGAACGAAATCTTCCGAATAGATTTTGATATTGTCAATTTTTTTGTAAGTCCGTCGGGAGCTTTTGAAGTAATATCCGGGATAAAATGTATATTAAATTCATAACCTCTGAGATAGAATTTTTCAAACGTTTGTTTCACCTGTATTTCACTGTTTCGCACCATGCGCAGCCCCTCAACGAAAACTTCCGTATGGATTTTGATATTGACAATTTTTTTATAAGTTTTTCGGGACACCTTGAAGGTATTTTCGGGATAAAGTTTCTATTAAATTCACAAACTCTCGAGATAGAATATTTCAAACGTTTATTTCACGCGTTTTTCATCGTTTTGCCCCATGCGCCGCCCCTGAACGAAAACTTCCCGATGGATTTTGATATTGGCAATTTTTTTGTAAGTCTGTCGGGTGCTTTTGAAGTAATTTCCGGGATAAAATGTTGATTAAATTCATAAACTCTCGATATAAAATTTTTCAAAAGTATGGTTCACGTGTTTTTAACCGTTTCACCCCATGCGAAGCCCCTCAACGTAAACTTCCGGATGGATTATGATATTGGCAATTTTTTTATAAACCTCTGGGAAGCTCGTGAAGTAATTTTTTCAATAAAATTTATATTGAATTCATAAACTCTCGATATAGAATTTTTCAAACGTATGTTTCACGTGTTGTTGAGCGTTTCGCCCCATTCTCCCCGCTCGCCCGACCAACCTCCAACGAAACGTTCAGGATGGATTTTAATATTAGCAATTTTTTTGTAAGTCTGCTGGGAGGTGTTGAACTAATTTCCGGGATAAAATGTTTATTAAATTAATAAACTCTCGAGATAGAATTTTTCCAACGTATGTTTCACGTGTTTTCCACAGTTT
Organism: Torymus aiolomorphi; assembly: GCA_036365515.1. NCBI lineage: Eukaryota > Metazoa > Arthropoda > Insecta > Hymenoptera > Torymidae > Torymus > Torymus aiolomorphi. The sequence continues at coordinate 51,582,685 of CM070873.1, forward strand.
CGCCCCATGCTCCGCCCCTGAACGAAAACTTCTGGATGGATTTTGATATTGGCAATTTTTTTATAAGCCTTTGGGAAGCTCGTGAAGTAATTTTCGCAATAACATTTATATTAAATTCATAAACTCTCGAGATAGAATTTTTCGAACGTTTATTTCACGTGTTTTCCATCGTTTTGCACCATGCGCCGCCCCTGAACGGAAACTTCCGAATGGATTTTGATATTGGCACTTTTTTTGTACGTCTGTCGGGTGCTTTTGAAGTAATTTCCGGGATAAAATGTTTATTAAATTCATAAACTCTCGAATTTTTCAAACGTATGTTTCACGTGTTTTTCACTGTTTCGTACCATGCGCAGCCCCTCAACGAAAACTTCCGGATGGATTTTGATATTGACAATTTTTTTATAGGTGTTTGGGGAGATCTTGAAGAAATTTCCGCGATAAAGTTTCTATTAAATTCATAAACTCTCGAGATTGAATTGTTCAAACGTACGTTTCACGTGTTTTTCACGGTTTTGCCCCATGCTCCGCCCTGAACGAAAACTTGTTGATGGTTTTTGATATTGTCAATTTTTTTATAAGTCTTTGGGGAGCTCTTGAAGTTATTGACACGATAAGATTTTTATTAAATTCATAAACTTTTGTGATACAATTTTTGAAACGTATGTTTCCCGTATTTTTCACTGTTTCGCACCTTGTGCAGCCCCTCAACAAAAACTTCCGGATGGATTTTGATATTGAAAATTTTTTTTTAAGTCTTTGGGAAGCTCTTGAAGTAATTTCCATGATGAGATTTTTATTAAATTCATAAACTCTCGTGATAGAATTTTACAAACGTACGTATCACGTGTTTTTAACCTTTGCGCCACATGCACCGCCCCTGAACGAAAACTTCCGTATGGATTTTAATATTGGCAATTTTTTTATAAGTCCTTGGGGAGAACTTGAAGAATTTTCCGCGATAAAGTTTCTATTGAATTCATAAACTCTCGAGATAGGATTGTCCAAACGGATGTTTCACGTGTTTTTACCGTTTCGCCCCATGCTCCGCCCTGAACGAAAACTTCCTGATGGATTTTGATATTGGCAATTTTTATGTAAGTCTATCTCAAAAATGGCGGAATTAGATTTTTTTGCGATTTTTTCGAGCAAAAGCGGTTTTCCGCGGTGCTTTGGGGGTTGCCAATTTTTTTGTATCGATCTTGCATGCACAAAATTGTATTCCGATAATAACATTATCGGGGATCTCAAAAACGGCGGAATTAGAATTCGTTTCTTTTTTTCGACTACAAAATGGGGTGTTAAGGGGTGAGTTTCTGTGGTTTTTTATTTTTTTGCACTTTTGCTTATTGGTCAGATCACTTTTGTCGCTGTAAAATCGATTCCGTGCGTAAATTATAATTATTTGGAAGCTTCGATTTCCGTGAGTCGCAAGGTTGCAAACTTCAACCACATGAAAATGTCGAGGATATCCTCAGATTCTTGAACTTAAATTTCGTACTTTAAAACATGTAACATTTCGTGATAATCATTATAATTGTTTCTATGAATGAAATGCGTCGTTCGCATCAAAACGGTATACTGTATGAAAAGTTCCTGCTGAAATTTGCGAAATGAAAAATCTAAATAAAGCTTATCTTTTACAGCACATGAAAAATAATACATTCAACAAATATTAAGATAAAATTCAAATTCTTGAACTTATCTGAAGCATAGTTAAAAATGTTAAGTTTATAATAATTTATCAGATTCTTAGATAAACAAAAAAGTGCATGGGCCTCAAAATTGTATACTGTATTAGTAGAATTCCGAAAAATTTGAAGAAAAAATCGAAATATTCCTTTTTTCACGTACTGGGAAAATAATCAGCTGATGCTTCATGGTTTTGTACAATTAGTTGCCAAAATTTATTTGCCATTGTATTAAACAGTCTTAAATCATTTATCATTTCCTTTATGACTATAATTATTCATTATAAGAGTGTATATTAGAAATATTATTGGAAAATCGAGAAAAGACACATATTTTGCAAATGCCGAGCATGTCCCAACATTTTTGAACTTAAACTACGTACATTAGAAAATGTAACATTTCAACATAATAATTATAAATATTTCTATGAATAAAATGCGAGGTAGGCATCAAAACGGTATACTGTATAAAAATTTTCTGCTGAAATTTGAGAAAAGAAAAATCTAAATAAAGCTTATCATTTACCGCACATGAAAAATAACATATTTAAAAAATATTCAGAAAAAACCCAAATTCTTGGACGTAATTGACGCACAGTTAAAAAGTTATGTTTCATAGTAATTTATCAGAATCTTAGATAAAGAAAAAATTGCATGGGCATCAAAATGGAATACTGTATGAGGACAACGCCGAAAAATTTGACGTAAAATATTCGTAATAAAGCTGTTTTTCACGTACTGGAAAAGAAAGCAGTTGATTCCTCATGATTTTGTAAATTATTACGAATATTTTATTTGCCATTGTATTAAACAGTCTTAAATTATTTATCATTTTTTTTATTACTATAATCATTAATTAGAAGAGTGTATATTAGAAATTTTATGGGAAAATGCAGAAAACATAAATATTTCGCAAATGTCGAGGATGTCCTGAAATTCTTGAACTTAATTTCGCCCTTTAAAAATGTAACATTTCGTGATAGTTATTATAGTTGTTTCTATGAATAAAATGTAGTGTTGGCATCAAAATGGAATACTGTATGAGGACAACTCCGAAAAATTTGACGTAAAAAAATTCGTAATAAAGCTGTTTTTCACGTACTGGAAAAATAAGCACCTGACGCCTCATGATTTTGTAAGTTATTATGAATATTTTATTTGTCATTGCATCAACCAATCTTAAATCATATATCATTAACCTTGTAAATACAATTATTCAAATCTAAAAAAAGCTTATGTTTTACCACTTTGAGACGAACCTGCGATTGCGCAGAACCACAATATACAACGTTTAGCGAAAAAAGACGTCGCATCTTTGGTATTGAGGATACTACTCTCAGACGAGCAGGCACATTTATCGCCTCTAAAACAGGGAAAGGTAAAAACGTGGGTACCAGATCTGCATGTCTGGCGCGTGCTATCCCCGATCAACTGTACGTCTAGACAGATATTTGTGAATCTTATGCCGTCGTCGATACTCAAACCGCACTGCTTCGCATAGTTTCCTTGGAAAATTCGTGATATAAATTTGGCACCAACCTTGTAAGGCATTTTGTATACATTGTATCTATAAATTACATTTTGCTCTTACAACATACTTTTCACAACATTGTCATCGATATAAGAGACCAACATGGCCGAAACATTCCATTCGAGTATGGAACGTTGACCGTTTCGCTTCATTTTAAGCGTAATCGGTAAAATTACCCTCCGGCAAAATGAGCCATTATATCACGTACTACAATCAACAGACCGGCAGTGGTATCGGTGTGAGAAATGTTTACGCTGGCTCAACCTATCAGCGTGACTCTGGAATTGAAGTTTCATCGGCGCGATATTTAGAAAAATTATCCCATATCTGAGTAGTGGTGCTAAAGCTGTGGGTAAAGAAGCCGTTCGCGCAGGTCTGAACGTACTCGATGACATAGCCAATGACGGTGTGAGTTTCAAAGATTCGTCTTCGAGAATCTGGAAAAAATTTAAAAAGGAAAGGCGAAAAGAAGGTCTCGGAAATGATAAAAGGGCACGGATATAAATCAACGACAGTTAGACGGACGCTGCAGTCGACGAGCAGTCTTGTGAGTGCACACAACGCATCGCGAGGAAAAAGAGTCAAGCGATTAAAAAATCCAAAACTGGTAAGAAGACTAAGGCCACAAGTAGAAAGAACAAGAAAACCGTTAGAAGTGTCACAGATATTTTTGGACCTGCGTAAATACGGCATACTTATACGCGTGCAGTGGAGAAGGAATGAAGAGCGAGATAGATCTCTATAGCCTCCCTCTCACTCAGACATCTATAGAAAACAGTGCTTTTCTCCACTACAAGGCCGTGTTATCGCTCAGCAAAGACGGCTATTCACCTCTCGAATTTCTGGTGCCCAGTTCTACCGAACACTACATTGATCTCGTGCACACCATGCTACACATCACCGTGCAGATTTTACTGGCTGACACGGAGCAAGAAAATGTGAAAGTTGGACCTGTCAATAATTTTATTCACTCTTTGTTTGAATAAGTGGATATATTTTAAATCAAAAAGTGGTTTCACCGCCAAACAACGCTTACCCATATAAAGCCCATATAGAGCATACGTAGAAACTTTACTGAACTACCTCCCACCAGCTTTGCAGTCTCATTTAACGGCTGCTTCGTGGTACGCTGATTCAGCAGGTAACATGGATGCGAATTCTACCGTTGCACGCGGCGCACACACGGCTAACATTGGATTCCTTAATCGTCAATATTTTACGCTTGGAGGTAAATCCGTCGATCCAATTGGGCATTTGCACTGTGACGTGTTCAATCAGCCCAAATTTCTCCTCAAGGGTGTAGAAATGAGAGTGAGACTAGTGCGCAGTAAGGACGCCTTCTGTGTCATGGATTCATCGGAAAATGGAAAATTTTCCGTAAACATAACGGAAGCGACATTTATCGTACGTCGAGCTAAAATTAGTCCTGCTGTATTGCTCGCTCATGCCAATGCTCTAGCTAAGAGCACGGCAAAATATCCCATAACCAGGGTAGAAGTAAAGGCTTTCACTATGTACAGTGGTGTCATGGGAGAAACGGTCGATAACGTTATTCTAGGACAATTACCGAAAAGAATCATCGTGGGTTTTGTGAAAAACAAAGCATTTAACGGCAATCGCCAACTGAACCCCTTTAATTTTCAACACTTTATCGTAAATTTTTTATCACTCTATGTGGACGGTGTAGAAATACCTAGTAAACCACTTCAACCACGCTTCACCTGTGATAATAAATTGTACGTTGATTCTTTCCACACTCTCTTCAGCGACACCGGTATACACTATCTCAATGAGGGAATCAACGATTGTCGCGTTTCTTACCCATCAGGCTATTGCCTGTTTACATTCGATTTAACGACTGACTTATCCGGACATTTTTCCTCTCACCGGAACCTCGTGCGCTAGGGATCTCTACGAATCGAAGTTCGTTTCGAGGAGGAAATAACCGAAACGGTCAACTGCATTATTTACGTTGAATTCGACAACGTACTGTAAGTAGATTCCAACCGTTAAATCATCACAGACTTTAACGCATAAGAGGGGGAAGTATTCAGTAGTGGGGGGAGAAGCGAATATAACTCGATGAATCCCATCGCTGGCAGTCCATTCGGCTTTTCGCTTCGTGACGGACACATCGACATTTCTCATCATGGATTACGTAATAGAAATCAAGGGATTGAGAGACAAGGATAATAAATTTTTACCCAAGGAGGTTGTCATTGTCTCTTTGTAAGGGCACATCTCGGGACATTGGATAATAAGTCCACTTCATACATACGATGAGTTGCCTAAAGGGGCTAGAACGACCAATGATTATCTTTCATTGAAAATATTTGGAATACACTGGTTCGAGGACGATATCGGCTTACGCAAACTACAGCACCATTTTTACAACATTACCAGAAACGCTTCTAAAATCTACGTAAGAGGTAGCGATATGAGTTGATTCGTTGACTCCATAATGACGTGCAGTATAGTTGACATCGAAAACTACACCAGCGAAGGTTTCACCGATATGCAGAGAAGATTGGAAAGTGAACAAGTATGTATCGCTCATGGTTGTATGGATAATCCGTATAAAAAGTCATACTGCGCTCTCAAATGCGCACATGTACTCAGAGGGTGGCTTTACTCATTACTATGCGAAGAGAAGCGTACAAAATTACCGGAAAGAAGCAGCGAACTATTTTTTGACGCAATAGAAAATCTCATCTGAAGTAGAAGAAGCAGCATAAGATTCGGAATCGAAGGCAGGGACGAAGTCGACGGCGCAAGCGTGACAGAATACGAAACAACTGAGGAAGTACGCGAAGAACATGAACACGAATCAGATAGCGAGAGCATTGAAGGGTGTGAAAGCGAAAACGATCGGACTGTTAGCGGTTGATCGGATTCCAAACGTGACGACGATTCCAACTGTCATTGTATGCAATTGGGATGATCACGCGAGACCATGTTCAGACTGGGTAGCCATCTACATAGACAAAAATCGATTTGGAACATACTTTGACAGTGATGGATTCCCACCTGTTCCAAGACATCATCTCCAATGACTCAGAAGAAACTGCAAAATTTTCCGTTGGAACGTCAAGACGCTTCAAAGTACCGAATCAATGTGCTGCGGTCATTTATACTGTTATGTTTTTGTATCACATGTGTCGGGGTGATGGCCTCGATACCTTTTGTCGACTCTTTATGCATGACACAATAAAGAACGATGCATTAGTTATTAATTATTATAACAAAATATTCCATAGAAATAAGTATAAAAAATGTAAAAAAGTTTTCGCTTTTTCAAACGAACATTCTCGTGATTCTGGCATATGTAACCAATCATGTACTTCTAGATTAAGGTGTGTCTAATAAAAATCAATAAACAGGGAAAACCATGATTTAAAGCACTTATTGGTATTCAAACGTCGGTAATTTAAATTTGTGTCGCTCTTTATCTCAAAATAACGTAGGTTTATGCCAGAAATCCCTGTTCTTACCAATATTATCCTAATAGGTGATAAATGATTGTTTTTACCAATATTTACCTAGTATATGGTGAAAAGTGTATGGAATCCTTCAATAAACAGGGAAAACCATAATTTAAAGTACATTTTCTCATCGGCAGTTGAAAATATGGACTTAATAATTGGTATCATATAAATATCGTTGGTTCACGATAAAATAGATTGTTTTACAAATATTTTCCTAATATATCGTGAAAAATGCCTGTTTTTACCAATATTTTCCTAGTATATGGTGAAAAGTGTATGGAATCCTTCAATAAACAGGGAAAACCATAATTTATAGTACATTTTCTCTTCGGGAGTTGAAAATATGGACTTTTATAATTGGTATGCTCTTAATATCGTGGATTCAAGATAAGATACATTGTTTTATCAATATTTTCAAAGTATACGGTGAAAAGTGTGTGGAATCCTGCAACAAAAGGGGAAAACCATGACTTAAAGCACTTATTGGTATTCTAACGTCGGTAATTTAAATTTGTGTCGTTCTTTATCTCAAAATAACGTAGGCTTATGCTAGAAATGCCTGTTTTTACCAATATTTGCCTAGTATATGGTGAAAAGTGTATGGAATCCTTCAATAAACAGGGAAAACCATAATTTAAAGTACATTTTCTCTTCGGCAGTTGAAAATATGGACTTTTATAATTGGTATGCTCTTAATATCGTGGATTCACGATAAGATACATTGTTTTATCAATATTTTCTAAGTATACGGTGAAAAGTGTGTGGAATCCTGCAACAAAAGGGGAAAACCATGAATTAAAGCACTTATTGGTATTCTAACGTCGGTAATTTAAATTTCTGTCGTTCTTTATCTCAAAATAACGTAGGCTTATGCTAGAAATGCCTGTTTTTACCGATATTTTCCTATTATACGATGAAAAGTGTCCGGAATCCTGCAACAAGCAGGAAAACCCATGATTTAAAGCACTTATTGGCATTCAAACGCCGGAAATTTAGATTTGTTCCGTTCTTTTTCTCAAAATAAGATAGGTTTATGCTAGAAATGCCTGTTTTTACCAATATTATGCTAGTATATGGTGAACAGTGCGTGGAATCCTGCAATAAACAGGGAAAACCATAATTTAAAGTAAATTTTCTCTTCGTGAGTTGGAAATATGGTCTTTTATAATTGGTATCCTCTGAATATCGTGGGTTCACGATAAAATACATTGTTTTATATATATTTTCCTAATATATGGCGAGAAATGCCTGTTTTTACCAATATTTTCCTAGAATACGGTGAAAAGCGTGTGGAATCCTGCAACAAACAGGGAAAACCATGATTTAAAGCCCTTATTGGCCTTCAAAAGCCGGAAATATAGATTTGTTACGTTCTTTATCTCAAAATAACGTAGGTTTATGACAGAAATCCCTGTTCTTACCAATATTATCCTAATATATGGTGAAAAATGATTGTTTTTACCAATATTTACCTAGTATATGGTGATAAGTGTATGGAATCCTTCAATAAACAGGGAAAACCATAATTTAAAGTACATTTTCTCTTCGGGAGTTGAAAATATGGAGTTTTATAATTGGTATACTCTAAATATCGTGGATTCACGATAAGATACATTGTTTTATCAACATTTTCAAAGTATAAGGTGAAAAATTTGTGGAATCCTGCAACAAACAGGGAATACCACGATTTAAAGCACTTATTGGTATTCAAAAGCCGGAAATTTAGATTTGTTTCGTTCTTTTTCTCAAAATAACGTAGGTTTATAATAGAAATGCCTGTTTTTACCAATAAATTCCCAATATATGGTGAGAAATGCCTGTTTTTACCAATATTTTCCTAGTATATGGTGTAAAGTGCGTGGAATCCTTTAATAAACAGGGAAAACCATGAAATAAAGTATTTTTTCTCTTCTTGAGTTGGAAATATGGACTTTTATAATTGGTATCCTCTAAATATCGTGAGTTCACGATAAAATACATTGTTTTACCAATATTTCCGTAGAATACGGTGAAAAGTTTGTGGAATCCTGCCACAATCAGGGAAAACCATGATTTAAAGCACTTTTTGGTATTCAAAAGCCGGAAATTTAGAGTTGTTTCGTTCATTATCCAAAATAACGAGGGTTTCTGCCAGAAATCCCTGATTTTACCAATATTTTCCTAATATATGGCGAGAAATGCCTGTTTTTACCAATATTTTCCGAGAATACGGTGAAAAGTGTCTGGAATCCTGCAACAAACAGGAAAACCCATGATTTAAAGCACTTATTGGTATTCAAAAGCCGGAAATTTAGATTTGTTACGTTCTTTATCTCAAAATAACGTAGGTTTATGCCAGAAATTCCTGTTCTTATCAATATTATCCTAATATATGGTGGAAAATGCCGGTTTTTACCAATATTTTCCTAGTATATGGCGAAAAGTGTGTGAAATCCTGCAATAAAAAGGGAAAACCATAATTTAAATACTTATTCTCTTCGTGAGTTGGAAATATGGACTTTTATAATTAGCATCCTCTAAATATCGTCGATTCACGATAAAATACATTGTTTTATCAATATTTTCCTAGTATACGGTGAAAAGCGGGCGGAATCCTGCAACAAACAGGGAAAACCATGATTCAAAGCGCCTATTGGTATTCAAAAGCCGGACATTTTGATTTGATGCCTTCTTTTTCTCAAAATAACGTAGGTTTATGGTAAAAATGCCTGCTTTAGCAATATTTTCATAGTATATTGTGAAAAGTGTGGGGAATCCGGCAATTGCCAGGGAAAAACTTAATTTAAAGTACTTTTTCTCTTCTTGAGTTGGAAATATGGAATTTTATAATTGGTATCCTCTAAATGTCGTGTGCTCGCGATAAAATACGTTGTTTTATCAATATTTTCCCACTATACGGTGAAAAGTGTGTGGAATCATGCAACAAACAGGGAAAACCATGATTCAAAGCACCTATTGGTATTCAAAAGCCAGAAATTTAGATTTGTTTCGTTCTTTTTCTCAAAATAACATAGGTTTATGCTAGAAATCCCTCTTTTTACCAATATTTTCCTAATATATGGTAAGAAATGCCTGTTTTAACCAATATTTTCCTAGTATATGGTGAAAAGTCTGTGGACACCTGCTACAAATGAGAAAACCATAATTTAAAGCACTTATTGGTATTCAAAGCCCGAAATTTAGATTTGATTCGTTCTTTTTCTTAAAATAACATAGGTTTATTCTAGATGTGCCTGTTTTTACCAATATTTTCCTAGTATATGGGAAAAAGTTCGCGGAATCATGCAATAAAAAGTGAAAACCATAATTTAAGGTACTATTTCTCTTCGTGATTTGGAAATATGGATTTTTATAATTGATATCCTCTAAATATCGTGGGTTCACTATAAAATACATTGTTTTACCAATATTTTACTAGAATATGGTGAAAAGTGTGTGGAATCCAGCAACAATCAGGGAAAACCATAGTTTAAAGCACTTATTGGTATTCAAAGGCCGGAAATTAAGATTTGTTTCGGTTTTTCTCTCAAAATGACGTAGGTTTATGCTGGAAATACCTGTTTTTATCAATATTTTCCTAGAATATGTTGAAAAGTGCGTGGAATCCTGCAATAAACAGGGAAAACCATAATTTAAAGTATCTTTTCTCTTCGTGAGTTGGAAATATGGATTTTTATAATTGGTATCCTCTAAATATCGGGGGTTCACGATAAAATACATAGTTTTACCAATATTTTCCTAGTATATGGTGAAATGTTTGTGAACACCTTCTATAAATGGGAAAACCATGATTTAAAGCACTTATTGGTATTCAAAAGCCGGAAATTTAGACTTTTTTCGTTCTTTTTCTCAAAATAACGTAGGTTTATACTAGAATTGCCTGTTTTTCAATATTTTCCGAATATTTAGTGAAAAATGCATGTTTTTACCTATATTTTGCTAATATATACAGAAAAGTGCGTGGAATCCTGCAATAAACAGGGAAAACCATAATTTAAAGTATTTTTTCTCTTCGTGAGTTGGAAATATGGATTTTTATAATTGGTATCCTCTAATTATCGTTGCTTCACGATAAAATACATTGTTTTACCAATATTTTCCTAAAATATGTTGAAAACTGTGTGGAATCCTGCAACAAACAGGGAAAACCATAATTTAAACTATCTTTTCTCTTCGTGAGTTGGAAATATTGATTTTTAATTGGTATCCTCTAAATATCGTGGGTTCACGATAAAATACATAGCTTTACCAATATTTTCCTAGAATATTGTGGAAAGTGTGTGGAATCCTGAAACAAATAGGAAAAACCATGATTTAAAGCACTTATTGGTATTCAGAAGCCGGAAATTTGGACTTGTTTCGTTCTTTTTCTCAAAATAACGTAGGTTTATGCTAGAATTTCCTGTTTCTCATTATTTTCCTAATATATGGTGAGAAATGGTTGTTTTTACCAATATTATCCTAGTATATGGTATAAAGTGCGTGATATCCTGCAATAAATAGGGAAAACCTTAATTTAAAGTACTATTTCTCTTCGTGAGTTGGAAATATGGATTTTTATAATTGGTATCCTCTAAATATCGTTGGTTCACGACAAAATACATTGTTTTACCAATATTTTCTTAGAATTCGGTGAGAAGTTTGTGGACACCTGCTACAAATGGGAAAACCATGATGTAGAGCAGGATATGTACTGTTACGAGTGAGGTCTCGTTAACAATTTCATAAAAAGTGGCGGAACCCGGGCTTGAACCGAGTTCACCGATTTGCAAATCAGACGCTCTGCACTCAGCCACGGCCGCCACCGAACGGCTTTCTAATATTCAGCGTCATATCGTAATCGTACGCCTTGCTTCTTCCCATTCTTTCATATTCGTGCGTGTATCCACACGTAACATTACCTTACTGTTTGTTTTTATTCTTCAAATTTCATTCTTTTGGTAATCACTTTTTTGTTTTTGTAAATCGTGCCTTGCTTTCTCACGTTATTATATCCCGCTTTGGTCTCTTCTCTTCCATTTGGTAATTTATCTATAATTGAGCCTTTTTGCACCTTTTTAGACCCTTACTTTGAGAATGTTTGTGCGGCGTAAGACGCAAATCAGTCGATAATCTATTCTGAGATTTCGTAATAAAGATATTTGGTTTCTTCTTCTTTGTCCTTCGTAGCTCAGTGTACATTAAGGCGGTCTTGCATCTAGTGGCCTTTTTGGCCAAAATCACCCGAAGTCATAAAATATAATTATTATCAAACAAACTATATGTACTACTAATAAAACATATTTCTAATAGAATTGCAAGAGATAGGTCTCTAAACCCATTTTAAGCAGAATTATGCTATTGCATAACTTCTTGAAGAGACAACTGAATAGATTCTCATGGAACAAAAAAGAAATTACTTGTAATATAAGTAGCTATGGCCCCAAGAGAAAAATTCAACGGAACGCATTTAAGCTCATGAGAGCGAGCGGGACATTCACGGAATAAACTTCTCTCTCACTCTCACGGGCGTAAAGTGTTCCGCTTAAGTTTTCGAAACGCATGGGATAGCACTCTATATAGATCTGCATATAGATGACTGTTGAATTTTCAATGATAGAATGATCACTTAACCAGAACAGAAGTGTAAAATTGTGACAAGATTTCAAATTCCACAATATACAGTTAATTTCATTTTTATAATAAATCCGGTACATAAATTCAATCGCTTCTTTTTATCTTTATACTAATATGACCAAAAAATAATATTTTTTGGTGTTTTAAATATGATTGAAGTAAATGGTTTTCCGATTAGAAGCTTATACAACAAGAAACAAAAATATCTTTCAAATTTTTAAAATTTTTGATCTAAAGTAATTTTTTTAAGTTCAGAATAAGTTTTTTTTTAAGTTTTTTAAGTTACATATATAATTAAAAAGTTCAGTAAAAAAAAATTGATTTTTTGAAAATTTTTAAATGTAAGACCGCTTTAATAACGATATATCTATACCATATCCCCTCAATAATAATATATGATACTTTTGCTTACGTAGAATCCGCTACCTAGGAAATGTTCACTCGCACTTCTATACAAAAAGGTGAGGTTACCTGCGATGTTAAAAGCCTCTCATCTTTCCATGTAGTTTTCTATATTGATATTAAATCAAATTTGTATCTATCACCCCTTTTGTTATTTGTTCTCGAAACGTACCTGCTCTATAAAAACTGCGTGCATTGCAGGTTCCTACCCTTAACTAAGTCCCTTTCTAGTAACTGATATATTAAACCATCTTTGTAAACAAATATGTTAACAAAAATATTTGTTTTCAGATAACTCTTGATTTTGAGAGAGTATTTCCGAATAAAGGACTTCATATAAAGGACAATTTACCACAAAATATACCGAAGCAATTTTAAAATATTGCCAAAATGATTTTCCCGATATTTTAAGTCAGGTTTCTAAAATAACAGATGGTTTGTTTATATTATAATATTAATACTAATCTTGATAATAAGAAAATTTCATCAATTATAAAGTGATCACTCGAATAATCTGCGTCAGAATTTTCCTTGAAAAATTGATTAATAGAAATTATTTCTAACAAAAATTTTAAAATAAATCCAAATTAAACTAAAATATTATAGTCAAATCAACATCTAATAAATATTTCTTCTCAAAAATCTCACGCATTTATTCGAATAATGATATAACGATTGAATTCCTTTAAGAAATACAAATTTTTAATTATTAATTATATTATCATTTTAGATAATCTCAAGGCAATAAGCGTATTGCCATATTTATTGGCTCAACAAGAATTTATTGGCGCTGTAAGTTGAATAATTTAACGAAGTTTTACTGATAGAAATTCAAAAATATAAAGAGAAGTAATTTATAAAGTAGATACAACCTCCTATCGTATAATGCTTTTATGATATTAGATCGATACACATATTAATATAATATTTTTTTAATGCCATATAATATATTATAAGAAGCAGCTTGAGTCGTGTGCCGTGTATCGTGTGTCGTAAATGTAATAGCAATATAATATGAATATATTAGTAGATATCTTGAGATTCAGGTAACGTTTATGCAAACATTCAAAATTTATGACGTTAATTCAAAATTGAGGTCTAAGATTTATTATCGTACCATTAATTAAAGCTTCATTATTAACTTGGTTGAATTTCTGTCAGATTTCTACATAATATACTATATCGAAAATTAAAAATAGAATATTACATTTTATTCTGCTATCATTACAGTTGAAAAAGCGTGGTCGAAAAAGAAAGATCCAGGACATGGGTAATATGCCACACAATGATTTGATTCGTTTTATACCTGTAAGTATATGTTATAGTTATTGTATCTTTATCCGAGATAAAATGTAATTGTAGATTATTGCATTTGAGGTATAATACTGTATTGGTATACCCTTAAGGTAATTAATTATATCCTAAGATGCAGATATTGTAGAAAACAATTTTTATTTTACTTATATATTAAGATCTAATAATGTGGAGGATAATAGATGGTAAAGAACTTTAATAAGTTGAAAAAAATTATTAACATAAATTTATATAATTGCAAATGCAAATAATGTTCATTAAAGAAATAGTCAAAATTTGTTAACGGCGAATCTGTAGATAATTGTTCAATGAACGAAAAAAGCTTTTGAACTTTAAAATTAAATCAAAATTAAAAAAAATTCACAACTTTGTATATGACTATTTCTTAAACGTACAATACTTGCATTTGCAGTTATATAAATTTGGGTTAAAATTTTTTTTCAATTTATTAACTCTAGTTCTTTACCATCTATGGATCCTTCATATTACCAGATCTTATATAAGTAAAATAAAATTATTTTCCAAAAGGTCTGATGTATCTTGGGATATAACTATCTTAAGCAGATGACATGTTCATATCAATGGGTCTTTTTAATTAACGATTGCAAAAAATTAATGCATTACCCATGTAAATAATTATCAAATACAAATATACAGTTTTAATTTTAAATTATCGCGCACGTTACTTTTTTAATAAGAAAAAAACGTCTTTTCAGTAGTTGCAGTCTTGTATAGTAATAATAATTTTTCATAATTTTTATCTTTTAAAACTATCCTTCGTGTCAAATTTTTCAAAAAGGCACACAAATCTTTACCCTATTAATTTACATCATAGTTTGTTTTGGGGATTGAGTACTTGTTTTCATTCGGATAAATATATTATCTTCATTAACGTAACCGTAAACACGTTTAACCTTTAGAGGCCTGAAATCTGAGGTACTCGGCCGCTCTCATAAAATGAATAAAAAAGGTATCGTTATATCGGTTATATCGACTTAGCTCTAAAGGTTAATTGTAACGATAAGAATAGTACATTGTGTGCCAAGGGCATGAAGTGGGCCATTTTAGTCCGAGTGTGGAGTTTGCAGTATAAATCGAAGACGGATGCGTTTTGCGAGTCGAAGATGAATACTGCAACCACACGAAGTCAAAAAGTCCACTTAGTTCGTAGTTTACACCATATTTTCTGGAACGATAGTGTTGATTTTCACGTTTTTTTTTACTCGCGTTTTTCAGTTTTTCCCCACCTGCTCCAGTGAATAGCGGGCGCTTTTCAGCTTTTCCTTCCTACAGATCTACAAATTATCGTTTTCCGCCCGCTTAATAGATTTAAAAAACGCCAAAATCGTGCTAATATTACAAAAAATAATAAGTAGACTTTGAAACATTAGAATATATATATATATATATATATATATATATATATATATATATATATATATATATATATATATATATATATATATATATATATATATATATATATATATATATAAATTACTTTCAGATAAATGAAGACATTTTTGAAACAAACATAAGGCAAAAAAATAAATTGAAACCAATATTAATCTGTAAGGTGCAGAAGGCGTGAGAGACAAATGGAATGTACTACATGAGAGCAGAAAGACAGATTCTAGAATTAAGCACAGATATTTTAGCGAGATTAGAAATTTATTTCAAATTTTACGTCGTATACCGAATGAACTTTGTTCCAGAATTGGCTGATTTTTTAAATTTTATTCTATCGAGTGTAGATTTTGATGTGCCAACCACTCGATCTGCATATTTAATCAAAATATTAATGAAATAAAAATAAATTTATGTACAAAAACCTATTATTTATACCTATATGACCCATATGACCCCATTAAATTTCTACACATGTATTGTCTGTACCAAACATGAAATTACCTGTATATTTCAAGTCATTTGATAGAGAAATCTATTGAAATTTTTACCTAATATTGTCTTGAATAAGTGTATAAGTGGTTACAATTTTGAGTCGATACATCCAATATTTTCTGACAAAACGACAAAAATATTTTTGTAAAATATTTATCCTCAAATAGCTTAGGTCGTAATGATTATTTTCTCAGGCAACAAACTCGGTTGAAAGATATTAAATAGCTACCTCTGCGCTAAATTTCATCAATCAACACTTTTATCAATCGTATATAACGTGCGTTACTCAACGATAGTATTCCGAAAATTTTAGCATGTTAAAAATAAATATACCTAACGGTTTCGTGTGCTATACATCATGTATAAAATTGGTCGTCTCAGTGTAATATTTAAGCATAAAGGAGGTCTTTTTGTCACACTTAATAGCGTCAAATGATAATAATTTTTTTTATGAGTATGTCATCGGGAAAATCCATTGAACTTAATTCTGTGAAAGCTATATAATACCTACACACACACACACACACACACACACACACACACACACACACACACACACCACACACACACATACACACACACACACGCACACACGCACGCACGCACGCACGCACGCGCCCACACACACACACGCACGCACGCGCGCACACACATAGACGCATGTACGCGCGCACACACACATAGACGCACGCACGCGCGCACACACACACCCACACACACACACACGCACGCACTCACGCGCCCACACACGCACACACGCACGCACGCGCGCACACACACACACATACATGCACGCACGCGCGCACACACACACACATACACGCACGCGCGCACACACAAAAACGTTGATATATAACAAAAATGCATCATTGAATTGATACATTTTTTTTACCCAATTGAAAACTAAAAAAAAGAGAAAGAATGAGATTTGGCTGATCAAAAACCGCTTCCGTGAGGAACTGATATATCGCTAAGTACATATACATGCCCATACACACATTCATGCGGAGATTTAAAAAAAAAAATGCATTTTCATTTCTGAAATCTCACAAATACATTTCCATCATGTTTTTTATAAAATTTAAATGTTTACTACGATAAAGCTTCTTCTAAGTGGGAAGCAAAACAAACTCTGTTTACGTTATTATAATTGAATTAAATAGATTCTTGAAATCAATTTACTTGACGTCACGTGACTTGAATATCCTCAGAAGTGTGAATGTGTTAAGTTAATCTCTTATAAATTAATTGGAACTCTACACATTTACAAAGTGTAAAACCTACATTTTATTCTTTATTAAAAGTGTGAACTCATAATTTTAATCTTTTCGGAATATCCAACAACTTTTCACACTTTATAAATAATAAAATATAGATTTTAATTTTTTGTAAGGTGTGATTACACAATTTTTATCTTTTAAAAAAGTAGAACAATTTTTCACACTTTATGAAGAATAAAATCTACATTTTAATCTTTGTCAAATGTGTAATTTCATAATTTTTATCTTTTCGGAAAATCCAACAACTTTTCACACTTTACGAAACATTAAAATGTACATTTTAATCTTTCGCAAAGTGTGAACTATTGAAAATAATCTTAGAAAAGATTAAAACCTGTGATTTAATACCTCTAACAATTTTTCTTTAGTTTTTATATCTCAGTTGAGGATTAAAACGATGGCTTTAATCTTTTTACTTTCATTTTTCACACTTTTAGGTTTAGAGTATACAATCAGCGACTGCAATAGTGTAAATAGTAAATGTGCAAATTGCTCATATAGAAATGAGAAATTCAAAACCAACTTCAATTGCGCACATGTTGCTAATGATAGTGTAAATTGTGAAATTTTGAAAGCAAAGATAAAAAGAGAGGTAGATTTCATGGATTACCCAATGAAACCTACCTTACCAAGATACATTGGTAATCTAGCGACACCGATACCAATGAACTTAAGTATACTATATAGCCCTCTGCCACTTCAATCTCAAGCTTTGACGAGAAATCTACTATATCTCATTTGCTCTTATAACTCTTATTGGTCTTATAAGATGCCAAGTCTGAGCGTGCCTAACTTTAAGATATACTTAATTTTAATACAGAGATATAATACTGTTATTCTTCCACAGAAATTTATATTATATTGCGTAGTTGCTAAATGTAACACACTTAGTTTTCAAGTATATGTCTGTGTGTGAGTGTATGTGGGAGGGGGGGGTATAGGTATACAGGAATGAATGTCTCCGGATCTCGCACAGGAAAGTCTGTTTTCCTCAGCAGGATTGAAATATTTTTTGTTAAAAATATTTGTAATGTAATACTATGTATTTACTCTGGAGTTAATAAATAAATAAATAATGATAATAAATACCTATACTAATTATTTTAATATCAGAAATGCCGTTGTATTACTTCTTGGCCAGTGTTGCCAAGAATAGAAGTAGAGACATATATGTCGCTACTTTTCTAAACAGGGGTATTAGATAAAAAATTTTTTTTATTATTACTTTATGAATTTCGGGCCAAGACCAAATGAGGTTCAAGAAGAACACACATTTACCGACACAGTCATCATAGCGTCGCCCTCGATGATCAGCACAGCAGTATGATGGTGGAGTCTAGGGCTGCTGTCATCAACGGCGCGGCGGGAGATGCAAAACTTAATAATCATAATTAGAAACATGTTTGTTTTGCATATTAAAATAAAAA
This sequence comes from Torymus aiolomorphi, assembly GCA_036365515.1. Taxonomy (NCBI): domain Eukaryota; kingdom Metazoa; phylum Arthropoda; class Insecta; order Hymenoptera; family Torymidae; genus Torymus; species Torymus aiolomorphi. Next base: position 51,601,333 of record CM070873.1, read on the forward strand.
AACTTTATACTATATTATTAATATATTAATAAAATATTTTAATACGTAATCTTATGAATAGTCGTGCTTCACATGATTTTATTGGATCGACTCAGTTTAGAGACGCGGGGAGGAGCGCTACCAACGATAAGATAATTATCTGTGCGCGCGCGATAGATAAGGGCTTGGTAATCACATGAGAGAGAGAGGAGAGAGAGAGAGAGAGAGAGAGAGAGAGAGAGAGAGAGAGAGAGACGTAGAAACAGAGGAGGAGAGACCGAGACGTAGAGACAGATAAGTAGTGATAGAGCTGTAGAGACAGAGTTGTGGAGACAGAGATGTATAGACAGAGGCGCAGAGAGAGCGATTGGAGACAGAAACGTGAAAACAGGGATGTAGAGACAGAGACGTATAGACAGTCCGTAGGCATGAAGGCGTAGAGACGGAGTCGGAGAAACAGAGACCGAAACGTAGAGACAGAGTCAGAGAGACAGGCTCGTAAAGACTGAGACATACAGGTAGAGATGTAGAGACAGAGACGTAGAGACATAGACGTGGAGGCAGAGACGTTAAGACGAAGATGTAGAGTGTGTCGTTGAGACAGAGATGTAGATACAGGGACATAGAGACCGAAGAATTATTTTCGCCATACCCTAGCAGGAAGTACCACTTTTGCCCCCAGTTCAAAGATGCGAATGTGGTATTGTCGGCATATGGATGTTGAAAAATAATATACACACCACGGGAGGAAAATTGAGAATTTTTTTCCGCCGAAGATGTGTAATATACTATTTCCTTAGTCATTTTTCAATGAAGTATGTACTTTAATAAGTAGTCAATAATACCTAAGGAATAGTATATTACTCATCTTCAGAGAAAAAGCTTATCAATTTTCCTCCTGTGGTACGTAATTTATTTTTCAATATCCATGTACCGACAAATACTACATTCGCAATTTCTTTGAAGTAATAGAAACCTACACTAAAGGACCCCGCACACAATGTATGGGGACAGAACATTCACTCAAATTGAACGAAACTTTTGAAAAAGACAGATCTTGAGGGTCTTAAGAAATCTATCTTTTTCTTCTAAGTTATAGTCTAGATTAAATTAAATAGATTTTCAAAATTCCAATTGGGGGTTCACGAGCGGAGCGAGTGACTATATATAAACTTGATTAATGGGGTAATGGGGTTTATGAGCCCCGATCTATAATCCCAGGGTCCATTATTTCTTTAGTCACTTGTCATAGGGAACTCTAAAGCATTCAGTTAACTCTGAGGAAAGGGACGATGATCCTTACTTTGCTGAAGACTTTTACGGAGATACAGAGGAGCGGTTTCTGGAAGCATAGGCGTACATGCTTAGCATCGCAGATAACCTCCAGGAACCCGCACGAACAAGTCAAGATACAGTCTCGTCACAAGCTCCTCAGACAATTACTCTAAAGACACTACCGACAATCAATCTCTCGCGCTTCTCTGGAGGATACCAAAAATGGCCAGAGTTTCGAGACCTCTTCACGTCAAAAATCGCAACAAATAACAGTTTTACTAATGTCGATCGCATGTATTATTTGAAAACTAACGTGGAAGGAGAAGCTGCTGATTTAATTCAAGACTACAACGTGGAAGGAGACAGCTTCTCCCGAGCTTGGGCTCCATTCATGGATACGTACAAGAATATCCGACTGTAAGTGAAAGCACACTTGACAAAATGGCGTGCGATGAAGCCGGGCTCCTCAGAATCGCCGGAAGAAATTCGCAGGATTGCGAATGCAACAAATAATCTCATAGAAGGTATGAACAATTTAAAACGTGCGCAAATTTCTGATGACATATTGGTTTTCTTTACCGTCGAAAGACTTGATGCTAAAACGAAAAGAGCGTGGGAGTCATCGTTAGGCGCTACGAAAGATCCAGCTACCTACGAAAATCTTCGCACGTTTCTGAGCGGACGAATCGTTATGCTCGCGGCCACGAATCCATCGAAAAGCGGAAAAGAGTCGCAGTTGTTCAACGGCTTGTCCTATAGCCAAGATCAACGTAAGTCTTCGAATTTCTATCGTCCGCATCATACGGAGATAACGACACTTCTATGATTTCCATTTGTGTCAAAAACAACATCACATCCATGGATGTACCACGTTCAAGGCGAAGTCTGTATCAGAGCGGATAGCTTTCGTCAAGGCCTTGGCTTATAAAAGACCAGTACGTGTAAGACAACAAAAAATTTATTATCGGAATATAATTTTGAGCATGCAAGATGACCAAAAAAAATTGGCAACCCCCAAAGCACCGCAGAAGAGCCCCAACCTATCACTTAAGTTCGAAAAAATCGCAAAAGAATCTAATCCCGCTGTTTTTGAGATACCCGATAATTGAATTATCGGAATACAATTTTGACCATGCAGAATATCTACAAAAAAATTGGCAACCCCCGAAGTACTGCGGAACACCGCCCTTTAGTCAGAAAAAATCGCAAAAAAAATCTAATTCCGCCGTTTTTGAGAACCCCGATAATTTTATTATCGGAATACAATTTTGATCATGCAGAATATCTACAAAAAAATTGGTAACCCCCAAAGCACCGCGGCAGACACGCTTTCGCTCGAAAAAATCGCAAAAAAAATCTAATTCCGCCGTTTTTGAGAACCCCGATAATTTTATGATCGGAATACAATTTTGAGCATGCAAGATAGCCACAAAAAAATTGGCAATCCCCATAGCACCACGGAAGACCCCCTTTAGTCCTAAAAAATCGCAAAAAAATTCAGACTAAAGGAGGTGCTCCGCGGTGCTTTGGGGGTTGCCGATTATTTTGTAGATATTCTACATGGTCAAAATTATACTACGATAATAAAATTATCGGGGATCTCAAAAATGGCGGAATTAGATTTTTTTGCGATTTTTTCGAGCAAAAGCGGTTTTCCGCGGTGCATTGGGGGTTGCCAATTTTTTTTGTATCGATCTTGCATGCACAAAATTGTATTCCGATAATAAAATTATCGGGGATCTCAAAAACGGTGGAATTAGAATTCTTTTCTTTTTTTCGACTACAAAATGGGGTGTTAAGGGGTGAGTTTCTGTGGTTTTTTATTTTTTTCCACTTTTACTTATTGTTCTCATCACTTTTGTCGCTGTAAAATCGATTCCGTGCGTAAATTATAATTATTTGGAACCTTCGATTTTCGTGAGTCGCAAGGTTGCAAACTTCAACCACATGAAAATGTCGAGGATATCCTCAGATTCTTGAACTTAAATTTCGTACTTTAAAAGATGTAACTTTTCGTGATAATTATTATAATTGTTTCTATGAATGAAATGCGTCGTTCGCATCAAAACGGTATACTGTATGAAAAGTTCCTGCTGAAATTTGAGAAAGAAAAATCTAAATAAAACTTATCTTTTACAGCACATGAAAAATAACGTATTCAACAATTATTAAGATAAAATTCAAATTCTTGAACTTATCTGAAGCATAGGTAAAAATGTTATGTTTCATAATAATTTATCAGATTCCTAGATAAACAAAAAAGTGCATGGGCCTCAAAATTGTATACTGTATGAGGACAATTCCGAAAAATTTGAAGAAAAAATCGAAATATGCCTTTTTTCATGTTGTCACGTCGAGCACGACTGAACGTCTCCATCTGCAACACAAACTCGACAACTTGTCCATCCATATATTTTTTCCTTACTCTAAGGTATAGCATCTACCGTGGGTAACCGACCAAGATCTGAAAGACTCGAGGGGTAACACGAGCCCGAACAAAAAGTCATTACGTCACATTCTTCCCTCACCTAATTACGCACCCACGCTCTCCCCTGTTTGCCTTTCCCTAAAATCCTAATTCCTGGAAAAGCCATAAGCACGAATGAGCGAATTATTGATTTGTCATAAAACACGCTCGCGGAGCGGGTATAAAAGGCGCCTCGCGCCTCTTCTCGGGGCAGAAGCTTGCCGATCTCTTGTATTAGTAGGGCGAAGCCCTTGTCTGTCGATTGATTATATTGGGCTTAGAATCTTTGGTGAATTATACATTCTGACTTAGAATATTTTCGAGCAGAATCGACTTAGAATCTTATTGCAACGCTTCTCTGATTGTAGTCTCGCGAATAATTGTTGATATTATATCTCGACTACAATCAGTATTTAATCAGTGTAGTAACATTTATATATTTAAATAAATACTTATTATTCACATTTGGAGCGTATTTATTTCGGAACCTTCTCCTGCCATTTGAAACTCCCGCCACTGCGAACATCGGAGCTGCCGCCTTGACCAGTAGAGAGCACCAGCCAATCAACACTCGTCTTAAAGTAAGAAACGTTCAAAATAGCTAGTCTTTCCTTTCTCTCTACTAGTAGTTGCCATCGCTTAGCGCTTGTCTCCGTTACCTACGTTCCTTTATTAAATTATTTAAAGTCCGATTGTCTACTTTCACGAGTTCCAATTCCCGTGGTTATTACGTGTAGGCGTAGACCGAAACCGGAACAAATTATCGCGCTTACCTTACCGTTTTCGCGACATTGTAACACGGACGTTACAATTGGGGGCCCAACTCCGGGATCAAAAGTGAAAGTAGTGTAAAATTTTTTTTTCGCATCTCAAACTAGTATACATTTTTCTCTTTCTTCCCTTTTTACCGTTCATAATTAATAGAGTGTTAGAAAATGGCAGAATCAAGCGGCACTATAGCAAGAAACGCAGAGGCAACTGCGATATTGAGGCGCGCGCTCTCCGTAGTAGAGCCAGGTCTCGCGACTGCTACGCTTAACGAGTTAGTATACGAATTAAGAACTAGATATCAGGTCGCGTCAGAAGTCAAACCGGAAAGGGCCACTGAAGTAAAGAAATTACAGCTATCTTTAAGGGAGATAACTCCACCGTAGTAGAAAAAATTTGTCAGGACGAGATTATGATAGATATTTTAAGAGAATTTATGGAACAGAATATTAGCGTTAAAGAAGTAATCGAAGCCATAGCAAGCACAAAAAAGCAAATAATTACAGATAAGTTACCTGGTTTATTAAGCAACAAACCAGAGATTACAGACGACGGTGAAGCTTTACAATTTAAAACCGCCGCGGAGGGGGAATTAGAATCAAATTTAGTACTCCTTATTCCCAGGCGCTGAACAGTTTTACTAACAATATGAATAGCAACGTTAATCACTTTCGTCCGAGTTCCACTCTAACACCGTTAAAAAATCTCTCGATTAAAGATGCACTTGACTGTATTCCTAAATTTGATGGTAACAACATTCCACTTAGTACCTTCTTATTTGGAGTAAGAGAAGCAGTAAGCATGGTGCCAGCCGCAAATGAAGTAGATCTAGCAAAATTAATTAGGAGACGTTTGACCGGTGAAGCGGCAAAGTCTATGGAGGAGTTACATTTCAATAGCGTCAGTGAGTTAATTAAATATTTTGAAGCAAATTTCGGTTCATATAAATCGCATCAAATTTTAATCGGAGAACTCGCCGCGGCCAAACAGAAGGAAGCGGAAAACGTAATTACCTTTGCTAATAGAGTCAGGCGCATAGTGATCGAGTTAAAAGAGGCGGCAAAGAGAGACAAGAGAGATAGTCACGAATTTAGACAATATGTAGATGCCGACAAACTAAAATTTTTCACGCGCGGGTTGGATTGGGAAATTAAGAGACGAATGGGCGCCGTAAAAACGTTTCAAGACGCGGTAGAAAAAGCAATTGAAATCGAGCGCGAGGTAAATAGTTTTGAGAAACACGAAGCCCCGGATAAAAGTAAAACTAACAAGGAAATGAATAAAAATTCTAACAGCTCAGCCGAAGTTAAAATCGTTCAGGATAAAGTCGTTGAAACTTGTCAATTTTGTGAAAAAAAGAATCATGTAGCAAAAAATTGTTGGGCTTTGAAAGCATTCTTACCGCAGAACGCACAGACGCAGCTGGTACCTTGGGCGGGGCCGACGATGACTCAAACGCGACCATCTATGCCACGCGCAGGACCATTGGCCGCCGCGCGAGTAACCACGCCCCAAGCATCACGCGATCAATATAGACCGCGATCGGCTAGCCCTGCCATAGCTAAGCAAAATTACAATATTAAACAATGTAATTATTGTAAAAACGAGGGGCATTGGAAAAATCTGTGCCTGGAATTAGAAAAAAAAAATCTGGAAAAATTGCAACGACAAACGGGAAACTCGAACGGCCCCACGGCACAGGGCGCGACCTGGAGGCAATCAAACGATGCGCGCCAGGAGCAAAAGAATTCGAGCACAAATTAAAATTTATAAAGAAATCAGTACTTCTAAGCATAAACAGTAGGTCTCCTGTTGTAGAATTGCACTTTGAAAATTATAAAACATCTTTAAAATTAATGTTGGACACGGGCGCCGGACCATCATTATTAAAAATTAGTAAAAAACCCTCTAAAGCAATTGTAGCTGAGAATGAAATACTAGAGCTTAAAGGCATTACTAAAGAATCGATTAACTCGTGCGGTAAAGTACCCTTATTATTTCGTGATTTGACTTTGTATTTTCATCTCGTACCCGATAATTTTCCAATCGAGGAAGACGGGTTAATCGGTAGTGAGATTTTGAGACGATATGGGGCAAAAATTAATTACGAAGAGAACACGTTAGACATAGCGTCACATGTAATCACCCTCCGGTGTATGAATAGTGTACATACTGATAAAACGGAAAACCAGGAAAGCGTGAAGTTAACGCGGGCCGAGCGGCGTGAGGGGTTCCTAGATGCAGTGAACGGGAACGATCGCAATTCCGGACAAGCGAGAATTTCCCCAACACTGAATCAAATGGAAAAAACCAGCGCGGCAATTAGCCAGCCTAACAGTCCTTACATTCCGTATAAAGTAGTTACACTGCATGAACGCACTTTTGCTAATGAACGTTGCTTTCCATATATAGTAAACGCCCCATGTCAACCACCCGTCATACTCGAAGAAATAGAAAATAAAAAAACTATAAGTAAAAACATGAATAAGAAGTTGAAAGGGAATAATAGAACAAAAAAAAGGAAAATATTAGAAAAAGAAATTAGGAAAACAGAGAAAGTAGAGATATCAAAAGATTCGAATAATGAAAATAAAAAATTTTAAAACTTGTTTGGATCCAAAAAATCGTTTGAAAAGAAATTGAAAAACTGTAGCTTGAAAAATTGTAAAAGGAAGAATTGTAATTTCGAAAACGCGTTTGGTAGAAATAAAATTCGTACAAAAATCATTAATATAAATAGAAATTTGAAAATTAAATGTCGTAAAAACAGTAAATTTCCAAATAAAATTGTCAAATTTAGAAATTTAAAGCGAAAAATGAGTAATAAGTTTTGGAAAAAGATTTTGCTCGGTGAAAAATCGCCTAGGTATGGCGCAAGTAGCGAGAAGTCAAAATTGTTCAATAAAAATTTGAAAACTAATTTTGGTGAACATGTTCTTGTAATTGATTGGATTAACTGGAAAAATATACAACGACGAGTAAATTGTAAAGGGTCAAATGGCATTGTTGGTATTTGTAAAGCACGTATAGTTAAAAATAGAAATTTTGTTCTGAACAATAAACGTAACGGAAAAATACTAAGATCAGTAAAAACAAAGCATGTACAAGTAGCATTTGTATCAAATAAGGTTAAAGCTTTTGTAATAATACGTCATAGAAATGAGAGGCACGAAAACTTGAAAATAAGAAATAATTGCTTTAGTAGGCTTGGAAATCTAGTTTGTGAACAAGGGAAATTATGGAATAATAAATGGAAATTTGCTAAGAATAAAAGTAGTAGAATAACGAGTCATTTCCCACACTTCGAATTTGATGACAGGGTTCGGTTTATTCAACTCCTGGAGGGACTGCTAATGAAAATTGAAACATTAACTTATTTACAAGTCCCCTGGAATCCTGCCTATCCATTTATACGGCAATACTCTGGCCGTCATGTGCTTCTACGCGATACCCTTCTTGAACAAATTGAGACGGGATAGGGTGATGAGCAGCGAAGGTTGCGCGGACATTTTATGTGTCTTCCGCCAATCGCTCCATCGCATTAAAAGAGCAATAAATGGTTTAGGGCGGTCGATTTGGAAACATAGCTCGCATCCACACCGTGTTACGGAAATAATAGAGGGAGAAGAATCAACTAATAAAAGAGCAGCGCCGCGCGCCCTTAACGTAATGTGTGTAAGGGGCGGGGAAACAATGGCCGAAAGCGATCGTGTGACTAAGCTAACGGAGCTGCTCAGACTCGAACATTTGGCGGGGGGACGCAGAATAGATATTTTATCACTGTTGGTCGAATTTGCTGACAGATTTTATTTGACGGGAGATATTATGCCCGCGACCTATGTAATTGAACATGAAATACCAACCATAACTAACATCCCTATTAGAATTAAGCAATTCAGACACCCGCCCGTTCTGAAAGAAGAAATAAATAGGCAGGTTAGCGAGATGTTAGAAAAAGGAATCGTCGAGCCGTCTACAAGTGCTTACTCGGCGCCAGTGTTCTGCGTTGACAAAAAGCCAGGACCCGACGGGAAAAGAAAATACAGGGTCGTCGTTGATTTTAGAAAATTAAATGCGATTATACCAGACTATAATCACCCGGTACCAAATATAGCAGACATTCTCGATAAGCTGGGCAACGTGAAGTATTTTTCGGTATTTGATTTATACGCGGGATACCACCAAATTAAAATCAAGCTGGAAGATAGAGATAAAACAGCATTTTGTTGCGATCTCGGTTTATTTCACTTTATTAGGTCACCTTTTGGTCTAAAAACTAGCGCGCCGGTATTTTTGTCTCTGGTACTTAAAGTAATCGCGAGAATGAAAAACGTAGTACATTTTTTTGACGACATTTGTGTGTATTCAACCACATTTGAAGAACATATAGAAACAATGCGAAAACTTTTCAAAAAATTGCGACATGCAAACTTAGTATTACAACCCGAAAAAAGTGAATTTTTAAAACCAGAAATTAATTATTTAGGGCATATCATTAGCAGCAATGGGCTGCGGCCGGACCCAGAGAAACTAAAAGCAGTTAAGGAATTTCCCGTAACGAAAAATCAAAAAAATATTAAACAATTTTTAGGTTTAACGGGTTATTATAGAAGGTTTATTTAAAATTTTGCGCAAATAGCGAAACCTTTAACCAACCTATTGAGAAAAGAACAACAGTTCATTTGGGATGAAAACGCGCAACAAGCATTTGTTAAATTACGCGATAGTTTGTGCTCACCACGGGGGTAGTTATAAATCCCGACAGGGGAAACCACCGACAGGGAAAATCCCGATAGGCGATTTTAGCGAAAGGTGAATATTGAGACAGTGAATTCCACCGATCGGGTAAAATCGCAACAAGCAACCGCACCGACCGTTGAAACTTCAGAAAGAATTTTCACCGAGCGGGGAAAATGCCGAAAGTATAATTATAGAAATGAAATGTTCCGAAAATTTTTTTAACGAATGTCCAAAATATCGAAAGTGAAATATCAGAAATAAAAATTATCGAAATAAAAAATACCGACAACGAGAACAGCGATGGGGAAAAATGCCGACAACGACAAACGCCGATGGGGAAAAATGCCGACAACGAGAACCGCCTATGGGGAAAAATGCCGACAACGAGAACAGCGATGGGGAAAAATGCCGAAACTTGGTTTCCGTAAAAGTTATTATTCAATATGTTCGGAGACATGATTTTTATATTACTTTAGTACTTTATACTCGAAAAAACATTGTTTTTTTGCCTGGCAGGCCGAAAGTAGCACTTTTGCTCCCGGCTCCCAATCGCAAAAATTGTATTTTCAGCCGCAAAAAGATAGTATACGCACCACGGGAGTAATAGTACACTGAGAGAAATGTCATAGGAAAATTTTTTAAATATGTAACAAAAATTGCTATATTATATAGGAACGGAAGGATATACTCGACATCTAATAATTTTTACTATATATATATATAGCAATTTATGGTAATAAGCTGAATTAAAAAAAAAAATCTTACGACGGCTGTATTCGAACCCTCGACCCTCGGCACGCCAGTCGAACGCGCTGACCTCTTACCCACGGACAATCTTGAGTCTAAAATTTTGGAACTTATACATTAGTCATCTTCCCTATGCGTACCGCGATCAGGTGGCGCTGACGTCTGATAGCACTTTTTACTATATAAGTTAGTAAAATTTGGTATACATATATAATAAATATTATTAAAAAAGATTACAAATTTTATTAGTGTATTGGAAAAATTATTTTATAATATAATAATTATTTCTATATATATAATAAACTACGTCACAAGTCGAGTATATCCTTCCGTTCCTATATAAAATAGCATTTTTTGTTATATATTTAACAAATTTTCCTATGACATTTCTCTCAGTGTATACTACACTGAGAAAAATGTCGTACGAATAGTATATTACGCACCTATAGGAAGGAATTAACGTGAACAGTTCATATCCCGTGTAAATTGCCACCAGAGCCGAAGGCGAGGGTGGCAAACACGAGATGTGGGCTGGCCAATTTTACTCCGGTGGAGCGTATACTATTTTTACCGTACCCAGGCCGAAAATACCACATTCGCGTTTCGGAGCCGAGAGCGAAAGTGGCACTTTCGGCCAGGGTATGATGAAAAATTTATTAAAAAGCTAAGAAAAATGACTATATTTTGTAGCAATGCTGGGATATAAGCAAAGTATAGGTATTTTTTCTAACTAATATAGTAATTTTTAAAGCCGAGCTCAAGCTTAAAAAATATTAATTTTCATGATTTTATATCTCTACAGAATACCGACAATTTATATGATTTTATTATACAATAAATAAATAAGGAAATCAAAATTTTTTTACGGCGGTTGTATTCGAACCCTGGACCCTCCGCAAAAGTGTGTCGGACGCGCTAACCACTTACCCACGTGAGCTTCTTGAGTACGTAATTTTGGAACTTTACATTGGGTACATTTGTTTACGAGAGAACTTTGATGATTATATTTGATGGCAATAGATAACAATGATTCTATTAGAAAATAACCTATAAGGCACTTGTATAACGAAAGAATAAAACGATTGGATGGACATTGTCGATTTTTGCTAACTTAAAAGCAATATAATCTCAATTACGGGAGAAACATAACCTCAATCGGACACGTACTCTCGGCGTGCACGCAAGTAAGTACCATATGTATAGGGCACTTTTTACTATATAAAGTAGTGAAATTTTTTAAATGGGTTGGAAATATTTCTATAACTATAGCCAAATTTTCTATAATTTGAGTATATCCCAGCGTAGCTATAAAACATAGTAATTTTTCTTAGATTTTTTAGTAAATTTTCCTACGCCATTTTTCTCAGGTACGACTAGGGAGGTCAAGAATTACCCAGTCTTTATTCCCGTGTTGCGTATACTATTTTTCGCAACAACGGGTTTGGTAAATCTGGAACAATTGAAGCGGATGGAAATTTTTACCGGACTGATACGGTAATTTTGTTGTAAATTTTCTAATTGCTCCAATTATTCCAGGTTTACGAAACTGTAATATACTACAAATCCTATGAAAATCGGTTAAACAAATACTAATAATAATTTAGATAGCATGCCAAGAAGCTGGTCCTCGTGACCTATACACTATTTTCGAAGAATATTGAAATTCATAGATATTTCTTGTAGTATGAACTAGGGAGGCCGTACCCCCTCTGCGTAACTCGCTTTGATCGACGCGCCTACCCCCGCTGTCTATGCAAAAACTTCGTTCTTACGTGTACCGCTACTACCCAGGAGAACCTTATATCTTCACAAATTGCAAAAAACTGTTACATTCCAAATACTAATATATTATTTATAACACCATGCTTCCAAAAATCACTTTTGTATATTTAAGAAATAAAATCCTGCTGAATTATAACCGAAAATCGACTATTTAGATGTATTTAGGGGTTAAAAATTGTTTTTATAGGCCCAGCTCATTAGAAATTGAATCCAAATAATTTTAAAAAAGAAAAGAAAATTGAATTGATGTTTTTTTATTTAAAAAGCGAGATTTAAAAAAATAAAATTTTTTATAATTTGTATATTTTATAAATTAATTATTCATTTAAAATTGTTATATGTAGTTCTTAATTAGTTTTGTAACTTGATACTAAGATTAAGGCTCAAAAACCCCGAAAATCAATGCATGTGTCATAAAAAATATGGTGTGCACCTAGGGCTAGCGGACCTTTTGGCCTCGTGTATTTGCAGTATGAGCGTTTTGCGAACTGAAGACGAGTCCACACTCCGTCTAAAAAGTCCCACTTTACGCCTTAGATACACAATATACTATTATAACACCATGCTTCCAAAAACCACTTTTGTGTTCGAGAAATAAAATCCTGCTTAATTATAACCGAAGATGGACTATTTCAGATGTATTTAGGCATTAAAAATTGCTTTTATAGGTATAGCTCTTCAAAAACTGATTGTACATGAAAATGTTAAATAGAAAAAGTTTTGTTTTCATGTTATCTTTAACTTTTGTGTTTAATATTCCTATCTAAAGTCAAATCCTGTTGAATAATAAGTGAAAATCAACTTTTTAAAATGTTTTTAGCTGTTTTTCTCTATTGTATTGAAAAATATGGCTCCCAGCAACAAATTTTTAATGTGTAAAATATGCATATATAGTCAATACAACCTTAAAAGTTCCAATCAAAGAATAAAGGGTGCGTGGTCGCTTTGCTCGCTCGTTTGTCACTTCGTTCCTTATACTAGCCAAGCAGGGCGCTGCCGCGGATTAATTTGTTATTTTACGACATATTCTACAGAATGATTTCAATAATTTGCCTCGATAAATTAAGATTTCCGCTAATCCTGCAAAAAAATTCCATATTGCCTCTTATAGAATTACTGCAGTCAGTGTTCCGTAAAGCTTTCACTGCACCAGCCTCCTGAAATTTATCATTCATTTTGAATGAATCAAAACCACTGAATGGGAGACGAAGTGTTTTAATTCTGATTCAATTGCATGCGAACAAAGTTTGAAAAATTTAGTTTTTTGTAATGTTTGACAAATAAATTGAATATTATGAATGTATACTAATATTATTATGCTTACAATAATGATGCCTCTAGAATTGCATCAGTATGAAATTATTTGAATTTAAAATGACTTTTTCTATAGATCTTTTAAATTTATCTTTTTAATAAACAACACAAAATTTGGCGATACAATTTTTAATTCATCCGCCTTATTTTTACAAATAATTTTTCACGAATTACGTTGATGAAAATAAACTTTATACATTATATAGAGTTAATAATTTTTACAGCAAGTGTACACAGAAGATGCACGAACCTGAGCTGAGGAGAGCAGTGAACGGTTATTTTTATACTTTATTACATTGTCTATTTGAAACAATTGCAATTTCGTAAGGTGTGGCGGGAAGCGCATATTCGAAATTCCAACGTGTCAAGGCCGAACGTTTCATCATAGAAGCTTCAACACTGCGATACATCGCGGTTAAACAAAGCCCGTGATCTTGCGCGGGGGCAAGATAGCCAGGCTTGGGAGGGAAGAGCGATGCAGATATAGTGGGAGGTCAGTCTGACTAGAGATACCTGAATAGATTGCCGGCACCATCGACAAAAGTGAGGCAGCTTTGTGCACACGACGCGCTACTGCCTCTCACGGCTAGCACCTGGGGCCTTATTCCATTAGCGTGTCGAGTGTGACATAAAAGACAGGATGAGACGATCAAATTGACGCCAATGCGCATGCGCAAGCCGATGTTTTTGACTTTTTTAGTAGGTTTTAAGCTATGTTTGCAATGAATTGGACAAGTGAGACAAGATTTGAAAATGAGACAGCGTAATAACTTTCACTATTCGTTTATGTCACCTATGCCCTATGTGGGATTCTAAGTCACGTCGTAGCCACCACACGTTACAAAGGACATGTCATTACATCAATAGATTGTATTGATAGACATATGAAGTAAACGTGAAGGAGACACAAGATACCAACGTAGATTTATATATTTAACACATTGTATTTATTATTACAATTTTTATTATTAGATAAATAATTAATCTTTTAAAAATGTGTGAAAATCTACGGTGATACCGTTAATGCTTTAGTTAGCAACAAATTTAGAATTAGGAAAAACAATAATGATAATATGTTTCTATTATAATTAAAATTAAATATTTTTTAAAAGTAAGATACACAATTATTATAATAAATAATAAACTTTTATTCTCATTTTTGTATATACTCTATAAATTTATACAAATAAATATGCTACTAAATTTAATTTATCTACGTAAAATACTGTGCGATGATTTCATTTCTTTCTGCTATTCCTTGACCGTACCCTCCTCTTACTATTATTCTATCACCGTTGTTGTAATACCCCACAGGTCGATAGTCAGCATCATTTTCGTCAAAAATACTGGAAAAGAAAAAATTAATTATAGCATATATATAGTTTATTATTTTTATAATTATTTATATTACTATACTATTTACAATAGTATAGTAGAAGAATAAAATAAAAGTTTATATACACCCACCCATGTCTTCTTCGGAAATTGTGCAAAATAGCACAAGTATGAATAATTTTTGCTACGGTTTCTGGAGAATAATGTAATTTTCTTCTTCTACTAATAGCCAACCATACATTAGTGAGTATTCCAATAGTCCTTTCTACGATGCAGCGAGTTCTTACGTGCTCCAGTGTATATAAATGAGCTGGAGATCTTTCTACTGCATTGAGATCTGGTGTTAATAATATTGGAGAAGGGGTGTAACCACTGTCTCCTAGAAAATAAAGTTATTCCTACTATTAAAAATCATGTTAATATTTATTTTAATAATATAAATAAGTTTGGATTATTTTTTACCTAGTAAATAATAGTGATTAGGAACATTATCATCTGCTCGTAGTAGTTCCATATACTCCCTTGCTTCTGAATATTGCCACACGAACCGGTCATTATTACTTCCAGGGCAGACCCGAATATTAAGAATATTATAATCAGCATCAACAATCTGAAATTAAATATTGTTAATATCTGAACAGTCTGAAATTAAATAATGTTGAAGTATATAGTATAATATCTACCATTTGTACATTCATTGACGTGCCCACTCGATAATTAAAAAAAGCTTCTTCATTTACTGATGGTCTTAGAAATGAAACTAGAAAACCATCAATAACTCCAATTATACCAGGAATCCTGGTAGTTCTTTGAAAGCTGTAAAAACACAAATATTTAAAATACGTATTCCCTGGTAGAAAATTAACAATAATTTATAGCTAATGTGTTAATTGAATGGAAACATTTTTAGGGAAAATTGTAATGAAAAAATAATACAATTCATTTAAAAGATTTACTAAGTATTACTTAAAATATGTATTTTATGAAGTGCAAGTACCATTATTTATTTTGGATTGATAGATAATTATTAAATACAAGCTATGTTCGTTTTTAGCCATAAATGTAACGAAAAAATAACTACCGTTTTAGGTTATAATCTATTTAATTTGTTATCAAAATATATTTTACCGGTTTGAATTATGTTGCCTTTGCTCTTCCGTTGTGGGAAAGTATACAAAATCATCTGCCAAATGATTAATGGCGTTGATCACTTTATGAATAATTCTGCTGGCCACAGTCTGACTTACAGGATGAATGAAGTCTTGCGAAAAACCTTTCTGGAGAGCACCTTCTGCCAAAAATCTCAAAGTAATCAAAACTGAGAGGTATGCTGGAATGGCAGAATTCTTTTCCCTTAGCAGTCGGTTTTCAACCAAATCAATGAGCCTCATTGCTGTGTGTGGATATAATCTAAAATATATATGTATATATTACTAATGGTTAAGTTATTAAAATATAGTTTTTGGTATTTAAGATATGCTAAGAAAAACCAGTTTTACCTGTAATATCTTCTAAAGTATTCAGGAGGCAGAGTGAATGGATTTGACGTATCTCTAATCTGTTTTCTTTCCAATTGAAGTTCATAAAATCTGTTATGTCTTTGAGCTTCTTCTTCTAGTTCATCATGAAAGATATCCAGAAGAAAGTTGTGTATTTCAGCCATTGCAAAATACAACAGGTTTCATGAACCTTATGTTTTTTTTCTTCCTTTTAGAAGTATCACCTCCAATTAGGACACGTCCTCTGGTGTTTTTCTTCAAACAAATCTCTGTATGCACTTATTCTTATCACTTTTTATCTTCTGTATTTTCTTTTTTTATCTCTAGAATAAATGCAATTAAATGTACTTATAGGATATCAAAGAACACGACTCACAACTCTCACAAGTGATAAAACCATTTTGGAGCAACGCCGATGCGAGACATATACGAAAACAGATGTTTTATCATAATAATGCACTGTTTGAACCTTCTAAACCTTCTTCCGGAGCAGTTTCAACCAAGAATAAGTAGATACCTAAGGCTGAAATCACATGGTGATTTTGCATTTGCAGAATAGCTGTGATTGGCTGTCTCCATGACGCATCCTCTATGCCGCAGCACTATGCTGCACCATGTAATTTCACCCTAAGGGGAGCTATAGCGGACTTGACGATGCCGTTGCGCGCAGCTCGTGCATATATATACCGTTCAGCGCATGCGCACGCGCATATATGCCTTGAAGGAAGTCGGAAGAGAAGACGAAGCGGAAGTCTTGCATCGGTGTTGCTCCAAATTTACCAAAATTACTTTGTCACTTGTGTCAGTGTGTCGTGCTCTTTGATATCCTATAAGAACATTTAATTGCATTTATTCTAGAGTTGTATAAGTACATTTAATTGCATTTATCCTAGTGTATTGTTTTTTATAGACGTTATTTATGTATATGGTTGCCTTTATGCCCAACACGGAAGTTGCTCCGAAATTGCGCATCTATAAAAATGAGACGACATCAAAGAACAAGGTAAAGTTTTTCACCATACCCTGGCCAAATGTACCACATGTGACTGGCTCAGAAACGCGAATGTAGTATTCTCGGCCCGGGTACGGTGAAATAGTATATTATATGCTTCAATTATAAAACGTTAAAATATGGTATGCAGCATGTGCACAACGTTTATCTTGATTTGGATGTAAAAATAATCTTTGTGCATTAGGTGCATAATATACTATTTTATTTTTACGTCTACCTCATCTCAGTATTTAATCTAATATTAACATTTTCATAAAATATTTTTAAGAAACAGAATGTCAGCTGCGCAATTGGAGACCTTGATAAGTTACATGGAAGAACACCCATTGTTTGCCAAAGGACAAGTACCGAAACTTGGACCTCAAGGACACATAAAATTTCAGAAAATGTGGATGGAATTGGCGACAGAACTGAACAAACTTGGTCGTTGTATAAGTGATAGTAAAGGATGGCAAGAGGTTATGTAACTTTCAGCCTATTTTATATTATCTTTCAATATTTCATCATTACATTGTTTATCCAATATTCATTTAACTTTTCATTTATAGAAGTGGAGTCGTCTGAGATTATCAGCTAAATCAAGAAAGGCACAATTCTATACAATACTAAATCAAACTGGTCACAATAATCCAGATGTCTTGCTCAGTGAAAATGATGAAAGGATTTCAAACATTTTTGGTCAATATGGCACTGGATTGAATATTGGCAAAGAACTCGGATTTTGTAATCATATATTGGTACAGCAAAGAACCCAAAAGCCAAACAATTGTATGTATAAATATTATTATATTTTAAAACTATCTTTAATTAAATTACTCTTTGTGTTTATAACTTTATTGATATTTTTATCTTCCAGATTCACCTAACTGTAGCGATGGGTATGATCAGCTCCAAATATTTGAAGACGTCAGTGTGAATGATTTGGATGGCGCTGAAGACCCTACAATATTCGGAGATAGATCCCAAGAGCCAAGCAATTGTACGTATAAACATTATTATATTTTAAAATTAATTTAATGAAATAGTAATTTAAAAAGTATTTTGTGTTGACAACTTTATGTTCATTAACTTAACTTTATTATGCAATGCAGAATGTTCTATTTTGACTCTTTTTAGTAGATCTAACAATACATAATTTTGTTTTCCTAACTTATGTGTAGTAATTGATATTTTTATGTTCTAGATTCACCTAACTGTGGCGATGGGTATGATCACCTTCAAATATTTGAAAATGTCAGTGAAAATGATTTGGATGGCTTTGAAAACACTAGAATGATCGAAGCTAGAAGTTTGATAGTCCTCGATAATTGCCTTCAGGTTTCTCCAATGTTTGAAGGCGTATCAGAGCATTTACAAGATATGATGCAAACATTTGAAAACAATTGTATGCTGATTTTTCAAGAAATGAATAGGCAAGTGTTTTTATATACTTGGTTATAAAACCCCAGTATAACATGAAAAAGAAAAATATAATTAATTTCCTGAATTCCTGAATTTTGATGAAAATTATTGTTCCTTAATTATTATTATTTATTATTTATTATCAGATTGATTTCACTTTTAAAAATATAACTGCCCTGGTAGAAAATTAACCAGATTCTGGGCAGAATTTCTGGTCAAAATTTTTAAAAATAAGGCATTGTTAGAAATTCATTTCAGAGTATTTCTATAATTTTAAGATAAGCGCCATTTTAACATGCGTTGACCAGAAATTCTGCCCAGAATCTGCTCAATTTTCTACCAGGGTGATTATAGAGATTAAGTACTTACTTATGGTGTATATCTGTCAATGATGGACCATAAATACCATAAATAAGTATTGAATTTTTATAATGAATTATATTTTTAAAAGTAAAATCAGCTTCCCTAGCGAAAATATTTTTGTTCAAAAATGTTAAAAACTGTTAGAAAAAGTTCTAACCTTCGGAGTGCTCCCGCACTCCTTGATTCTCATGATTATAATAATGAGACTATTAAATAATTATTAATAATAAAAATAATAATATTTTATTAATTATTAATTTTTCCTGAAATATATCAAATTTAAAATTATTTGAAACTGTTTGTGTCCAACTGTATGTGTCCAAAATTATACATTTTGTAACACTTATAAACAGTTTCAAACAGTTCTAAATAGTTATAAATAATTTTTAACAGTTATTAACTGTTATTAACATTTAAAATTTACGACAGGGTTGGGACGCACAGTTTGAATGTTGCGCGATGATATTCCCCTAGTGTAGATATACTACTTAGTATATTAAAAAGTAACTATATAGCATAAAATATTTATATAAATCACCCCTCCCCCGGAAATGAGACTTCTTCCAATATCAATATTATTTAACTAACAATATATTTTGCATAAAATAATTCATATATTAATAAAAAAATATGATAAAAAATCTATATAGATTTTTCATCTCAATTTTCTTTAAATTCAATTAATATAAAGAAATTAAAATAATTTAAAGAAACCGGAAGTCGCCTATTTCATGTGAGAACACGTACTGTATAGCACTTAAATTGTTTGAATATCAGTCTTCTTTTGTTCTTCAGAAGTATCGGAGGTGTCGTAAATTACGATAATTTCCTTTAATTATTTAATTGGAAGAGATTTTCAACATGGCTAGCAATAATTATGAAGACAAGTAATATTAATAACTGCGTGCCTGTTCCAACGTCGTTTTAATTATTTAACGCTTTGTAAATTAACCTCCTTTATTGCCTTTTCTTTCAGAAAAAAAAGTAGAGGCAAAACCTCTATGAAACCAACAAACCAACAAATGAAGGAGTTGGTGGACTTTATGGCGAGACACCCAGCACTAGCTAATGATGAGCTTGATAACCCTGAAGGCGAAAACCTTTGGGAGGTGATAACAGTTCTACTTAACAACGATATAGGAGTATGTAAGAATTCTAAAGCCTGGAGAAAAGTAAGATTAATTTATTATTAGCAATAGCAATTATCATATCATTCTTATTTTTACTTTAAACCTTTTACAGACTTGGAATGATCTAGTGACGAGTGCCAGGCAAAATGCGATGTTCGCTAGATTAGGACATCGAGAAATACCATTACCTGATAATCATGTTAGTGTACTGAACATTGTAGGGATAACAAAAAAATCAAAGCCAGTAACAGCGCAGAAACGTCCCAGCACTTCAGAATGTCACCAAGCCCCAGCCAAAGTAAGAGCCAATGTCAACTTTCCTTCGGACAACTATCCATCCACAAGCACTGGTTTACGTGGATTTGCTGCTTCAAACTATTCTTCATATCCATTAACTAGATCGGATTACAGTTCTGTTACAAATAATAAGGCTAATAGGCGATATTCTGCACCGGCCACTGTAACAAATTCTGGAGATGCATTTAATCAATCGACTGCTGGTAAATATCTAATTTCTCATGTAATAATGTGCAATCTTTGTGTAATTTTGATACCTTGGCATCTCTGTTCTAACCTCTTCAATATCAGTGTTTTTTCCTTGTCTACTTCATGCATGCCCCAGGCTATCTTATTTTTATCCTCCTTTTCTTCTCTCCGTCCTTCTTTTTTCTCTGTTTCTTAACTTTTTAAGACCTCTAATAATTGAACAGAATTAATAAATGCTTTATTGAACTTCTGTTCATATCACAAAAATATAAAAATATATTCTTTCTAGGTCTTTTAATGTGCAATTCCTCACACCAGCTCCTCATACTCTCACTTGTGCTCCATCTTCTTCCTTTTTTAATTAGTAAAGTCTTCGCTGGTCTACCTCCTCCAGCTTCAGCACATCACTCTCCTTTCTACTTCATTCATCATTGTTGTTACCTCTCTCAACCTCCTGTTCTCTACTATCTCTAATATTCTCTTCATCCTCTCTATTTTTATTTTATTTTTCTATCATTATTATTATTATATTAATCTAGTTATAATTTTTTTTTGTTTTAGTTGAAAAAAGTTGTCGCTTTCTACAAGCATTCGACAACAAATTAAAGGAATTGACTGACATTCTCATGGCTCAATTTCTGTCCTGCTTTGAACAACAAAATATTTTAATGCAAGAGTGCTTAGCGAAACAAAACCAAATAATGTTGGAGCAGATATCTACAGCAATCAGTGAAAAATTTGCAAATGTTAACAATAATCATGAAGATGAATGCAGTGAAGAAAATGTTCCACCGGATGTCAAATGCATCGAACTCGAAAATGATACTACAGAGTATATGGCAAGTGGTACCGTAGAAAGTATATTTATCGATGAAGATGATGAACATGATGATGCATTTCTAGTAGAGAGCTTAATAGATGACGATTCATTATAAATAAATGTTTATAATGATCTAGATATTAATTATTAACAGTTTTCTCTACTGTTTAGGTACCAGAGATGTGTCCGATATGTCAGGAAAACTTGTCTGATCCAGGCCTTTTACGTTGCAATCACATGTTCTGCTACGAATGCATTACTACATGGTTGTCAACTGAATTTGAATGCCCATTATGCAGAGAATTCACTTTACAAAGTGATGTAACAAAAATAATTTAATTATTGTAGAAGTTATTTTGCGTTTCTTCGCTTCACATTGTCTAAAAGACAAGTATTATTACTTAAAAAATTATTTTCAAAGAACAAACTTTCTCTTAATTTATTTACGACAATTCTTTTTCATTTTTGTAAAAAAGAATCATATAAAAAAAAAAAATTTTGGTTTTATAGACAAATTTTTTGTTAAAAATTTTTAGTTTAGAAACGAAGTTCTTATGTATGTAAGAAGTATAATATAAGAAGTTGTTTTAGTCATTTACATTTGTGTACTCTCTCGAAGTATCAGAACTGTAAATATACTTTTTTAACAGTTGGCATCCAAGCAATTTGCTGCGCCCTGTCCGCGCCCGTGCGCTTATGTAGCCCTGGCCTTACGTACAAGTTTTGTATTTCATTTGTATTTTTGTACAAAAATAACAGCAAATCAATATGAGGATTTGCTAAACACTGTTCACAGAGAATTCACTTTGTAAAGTGATGTAAAAAAATAATTTAATTATTGTAGAAGTTATTGCGTTCTTCGTTTCACATTGTCAAAAAAAGACAAGTATTATTACTTAATATTATTACTTTAAAAATCATTTCTCAAAGAACAAACTTTTTTAATGTATTTGCGACTATTCTTTTTAAGTTTTGTAAAAAAGAATCATATAGGAAAATTTTTTGTTCAAGATTTTCAGTTTAGAAACGAAGTTCTTACTTATGTAAGAAGTATAATATAAGAAGTTTTTGAAGTTATAAAGTTTTGTATTAGTTAAGTACAAGTTTTGTATCTCTTTTGTATTTTTGTAAAAAAATAACAGCAAATAAATATGAGGATTTGCTAAATACTGTTTATTTATTTTATTTTATCTATATTACATATCCTTATCGAATAGAGTAAATATAAAAAGCATACATAATTGTCAGAATAATAGGATACGCAATTAATAAATCAATTATATTAATTATTTAATCTCCACCGTATGGTATGCCTTAATTCAATTAATTAAAACATTGATCGGTACGGCAGAGAACTCTGTCGGTATTCGCATATCACCTGAATGAAAAACATGCGCCCAAACATCTGCGCATGCGTAGCACCACATTCTCTGTCATTACTTTAAGCTGTGTAACGTGTGTCACTGAATTTTGTCTCGCTCGACACGCTAATGGAATAAGGCCCCTGAACGGGAGAAGCAGCCGAGAAGACGGTTGCGCTCGGTACGCGTGTACTGAACATGCGTGTATGCTCGAGTGTCCAGCGCACCACGCGCTACTCGGGACTGCTTATTTCCTCGACCAGTCCGATAATTGACGAGTGGCCGGGCGGTCACCGTTCGGCCGAAATTTTTAACTTACACACAAAGGAACGAAATTGAAAACTGAAAACTACAAAACCCAAAATGTAAATTGTTCCTCAAGCCCGAAGGGGGGAACATAAACATAAACGGAACGTACGTCCGCACTTGGCAAGGGTAAGGACACTCCTTATGCCCATAGCGACAGAGTCGCTGTTGGCGGGAGTAAAAGTGAGGCTACCTGGTGCGAGAGCCTGGCGCGTCCCATTCTTCGGCGGAGCGCGGAGAGCGAGTGTGCTCCGAAAAATCAGAGCGCAAAAGAATACGTCGGTGCGGGTCGGGGGCGATCGTTCGCGCAGGCCGATTGGTTTCCCGCACGCCGGTGGCAAAAAAGCGGTAACTAATTCTCCAAATCAAAAAGAAAAAAAAGTAAAAATAAAGGTCGCAATTACGTTGCCGACGTCAAAGTACTAGTATTTTTTAATAAATGAAATTTGCATGTCTCTGATTGGTTGGTTTTTATTATACCTTCATCGAAGAATATTGGGACTGCGCCTTAAAGTTTTTTGTTCGACAAAATTTTTTTTAATTCTACTTTTAAAACTCTTCAAAATACTTTTTTAACCAAAGTTGGCCAAGCTAATTCAAAAAAGTTATTATTTTTTGAGATATCAAGAAAAACCAATAATTATCATTTTTTGATAATATGGTTGATTTAGAAACTTAATATTATTCATACATCTTATGTAATGGATCAAATCACTGAATTTTGTTAGAGCATCGAATAGAACATGAAACATCTATTTTTAATAATATTAAGCTTGTACAATAAGCCTTATGTAATTATCAGTTATAAATTACATTCACTTTTAATTTTCTGAATACTGGATAAAAGCCACTCTCTTTACTAATGCATATTTCATACCTGCTTAAAATTGCATTTCATAATTATAATCTATTATTATGTGTGCATAAATTAGGTGACAGACAGTTTTGCAATGTATACTCCAATACCAAGATAAATACTGCTTAATTATTTATAAATGAAATATGACTTTCTTGTTAGGATTACGCTTCATATAATTTTTATTATCTACGTACTTAACTATTTGATCTATAATTTAATAAATAAATTATTGAAATCTATAATATATTTACTCTTAATTTCAAGCGAAAAAGGTACCCAAATGTTTACTTTGTTAAAATATACAATACATAAATTATGTAAAATATACAATAATCAAGTTAAATGGTTTATTAAAAAAAAAATATATTACCTGAATCCCATGCCTATATGTAACATTATTTTGTTTTTGTTTTTTATTTCAACATCACCGGACACAATTATTTTTTGTAATATGAGTATAATAATTTTCAATTTGATTTTGGATAGAAGGAGCTCAATGTATCAGCATATAACTAAAAAATAATTGTGTCCAGTGATGTTAAAAAAACAAAATAGTGTTACATATAGGCATGGTATTCAGGTAATATATTTTGTTTTAATGAACCATTGAACTTGATTATTGTATATTTTGCATAATTTATGTATATTTTAACAAAGTAAACCTTTCGGTACCTTTTTCGCTTGAAATTAAGAATACATATATTATAGAATTTAATAATTTATATATTTTTATAATAAATAATTTATAATATATAATTTATATAATTTATAGATTAAATTATAGATCAAATAGTTAACTACGTACATAATAAAAATTATATGAAGCGTAGTCCTAACGAGAAAGTCATATTTTATTTATAAATAATTAAGCAGTATTTATCTTGGTATTGGAATATACGTTTCAAAATTGTCTGTCACCTAATTTATGCACACATATTTAAGCAGGTACGAAATGTGTATTAGTAAAGAGAGTGGCTTTTATTATACCTTCATCTAATATTGGATAAATAATATTGGATAAAAATCCAATATTCAGAAAATTAAAAGTGAATGTAATTTATAACTTATAACTACATATGGCATTGTACAAACCTAATATTATTAAAAATAGATATTTCATGTTCTATTCGATGCTCTAACATAATTCAGTGATTTGATCCATTACATAAGATGTATGAATATTAAGTTTCTAAATCAACCATATCATCAAAAATGCTAATTATTGATTTTTCTTGATATCTCAAAAAATCATAACTGTATTCAGTTAGCTTGGCCAACTTTAGTTAAAAAAGAATTTTGAAGAGTTTTAAAAGTAGAATTCAAAAAAATTTTGTCGAACAAAAAATTTTAAGGCGCAGTCTCAATATTCTTCGATGAAGGTATAATAAAAACCAACCAATCAGAGACATGCAAATTTCATTTATTAAAAAATACTAATACTTTCTACAACAAAGTTGCAAACTTTTTTCCAATCAATATTCTATGCAAAAAGTTTCAAGATTTTGAGTAAAAAAATGACAAAATTTGGATTTTAACAAAAAATTGCAAAAAATTTGAATTTTCAATGTTGCATAACTTTTTTATTTGTGCAAATATCGATCTACAATTTTAGAAACATGTTTTTTTTTTCATAAAAAACTAAATGTAACAAAATTTTAAGCTATTTTAAAATTTTGACCTGCTTACTTCTTATGAAATATCCTGTATACATGTAATATCTCTTTTATTATATCATTATACATCTCACATTTTTAACTTCAAATTTTCCTCTAGTCGAATTGACTAGAGCAACGTTGGTTTTTGTGGTTTTGGTTTTGTGCGCACGTAGCGAGCGAGCGTGGCGTACCAGAATTTTTGTACCTATGCTTTCACGGAGTACTCGGCAATAAAGATATATTTCTCTACTTTGAAGTGCGCGAGTGATTATTTTGCGCACACATCTTTCTAATTCCTTTTATAGTCTAACGACAGACCTCTATGATTTGTGGTCGATTTAGATTCTTGATTTTATCTATCCAAGTTTTTCTTATGTATTTTGACCTGTTGAATCTGAATTTCTTGGATACCAAATCATAAAGGGGCACCGTTAATGAAATGTGCTGCTACCGCCCCTGACGATTGGCTCACACGCGCGCGCGTAATCAGTGCATACTTTAACGACTGAAAGATAAGGAAATTACTTTGAAAACCATTATAGGCTTAACGTACACGATTCGACGAACAAGTTAAACCATGATACATCTGTAGAAATTTCGAGAACTCGTGTTTTTTTTCAATTTTCAGAATTTTTTGTGCCTCACAATGCATTTTAGCGCAAAACTCGTAAGAACATTTTTTATTTAAAATAGCCTAAGGAATCGTATAGCCTTTTTTGGTCTAGCGAAAAATATATTTTTAGATATGAGCTATTCTATAAAAAAATGTTACAGGATGTTGAAATATGTACACTCTCAATTGAATGGTATCATTTTTTGTCGTCAATAATTTGATTTTTAAAAAATCATTAAAAACAGCTATACTTTAAAAGCCACTCAAAAAGGACTCCATATAAATTTTGGAAAACTAGTATATTAAGCACCAAGGGAATAAAGACAAACGAGTACGTGCGTGGTATTCTCTGGGTGTATAAGAGAACGTGGAGTTTTATTCACAGAAGTCACGAAATAAATACAAAACTTTACGCCGCAAGATAGAAAGATACAATGTAATTGTTTTGAGGTCCACTTCAACTTCGTCTACACGATCTCGCGGCTTGTGCAGCATCAGAGAACGCATCATTCCAAAGGAGAGGAACTCGTGGGGCGCGGGCTCATCTCTATGATCAGATCTAACCTTCTTATTACCGTCGACGCCGTCGTTTTCATCGTTGTCACCACAAGTCGACCGCGCTGTCATCCCCGCCGAGCAACCAGCCTTTCTTTTTTCCTCTGTAAAAGTAAATAACTCACAAAGAATTTCTTCTTACTACCTACAACTAGATGATAATTATTTTTAGAAAATTTGAACATATCTAATAATTTTTCAAAAAGTGGTTCCTCGTGAAATTCACCAAAGTAATTCTTAACCAAAACACATCGCAAACTGTCGAGAAGTCCAATCTGCCCAAGCAACTCGAAGTCGTTACTATGTTGTTATTCCAAATATTATATCTATATATTGAAAATAAAGAATGTTTAACTGATTTCAGGTTGTTTAAACTTCTCGACAGTTTGCGATGTATTTTGGTTAAGAATTACTTATGGTGAAATTCACGAGGAACTTCAAATTCACTTTATGAAAAATTATTAGAAATGTTCAAATTTTCTAAAAATAATTATCATCTAGTTGTAGGTAGTAAGAAGAAATTCTTTGTGAGTTATTTACTTTTACAGAGGCAAAAAGAAAGGCTAGTTGCTCGGCGGGGATGACGGCCGCGGTCGACTTGTGGTGACAACGATAAAAACGACGGCGTCAATGCCAACGAGAAGGTTAGATCTGACCATGAAAATGGGCCTCACGTCCCACGAGTTCCTCTCCTTTGGAGTGATGCGTTCTCTGATACTGCATAAGACGCGAGATTATGTAGACGAAGTTGAGGTGAATCTTAAAAGAAGACTTTAAATTGTATCTTTCTATCTTATGAAAAATAACGTTGTATAAAATAACATTGTATAAAACTTTTTAAAAAGTGATTTTTTTATAAAGATTTTATAAGGCCAATTTTTCATAAAAATTTCAGAAAATTTTATAAAAAGTAATTTTTTATAAAAATTTTATTTTATTTTTTATAAAATCGGCTTTATAAAATTTTTATAAAACTTTACAAAAACTTTTTAAAAGTTTTTTACCTAGGGGGATATGATATGTTACGTCTTGTGACGTATTATTAAAAGGATTTAATAATGCACGTTGCATCAGTGATTTTCGAGAGTCAAAAACGTGTAAATGATTTGAAAATACGTCGACATGCGCATTGCCCAACGCCTACTTCATACATGTATGTAAAATTTTATAAAACTTTTATAAAGCCGATTTTATAAAAAATAAAATGATTTGAAAATACGTCGACATGCGCATTGCCCAACGCCTACTTCATATATCTAACTACTGCCGATTAACAATTGACGCGGCCCGCTTTTCAGCAAAAGTACTTAACTCTTCTGTGAAATGCGTTTTTTTGCTTTCTCCTCCCTTCTCTCCCCTCTCCATCCACACGTGCTCGCGATTCGCGGTCCCATTTGAGGCAATCTGTGCTATAATACTGATGTTGGAACTATAGCGCCCTCCCAGCGCAGGACCGAACGCGACTTGCTAACGCGTCCTCGCGAGTCATTCGCTCAAGTACAGAGCACCCGTGCGCACGCAAAATTGAAGAGAGCAGCAATTTGTCAGTGTAATCAGTGTAGTTTTCGTTGTTTTTGAGTGTACGTGCATGTGTAAGCGTGTGTGAAAGTGAGAGAAAAAGTGAGAGAAAAAGAGAGTGAGAGTGATAAAGAGTAAGTGTGCGTGTGTGCGTGAGAGAGAGAGAGAGAGATAAAGAGTAAGAGTGAGTGTGTGCGTGAGAGAGAGAGAGAGAGAGAGAGAGAGAGAGAGAGAGATAGAGAGAGAGAGAGAGAGAGAGAGAGAGAGAGAGAGAGAGAGAGAGAGAGAGAGAGAGAGAGAGAGAGAGAGAGAGAGAGAGAGTGAGAGTAAGAGTGAGTGTGTGCGTGAAAGAGAGAGAGAGAGAGAGAGAGAGAGAGAGAGAGAGGTCGCGCCAGAGCCGAGGACAGCCAGAGGAGCGGCAGCAGGGAAAGCAGCCAGGATGGAGGCGGCGGCTGCAGGGGATGCAGCCGGGATGGAATCGGTGTCAGCTGGGGGAGTAGCAGCAGCGGCACAAGGAATCAGGACGCCTGGGAGAGCAGCAACAGGAGCACGAGGCAACACGACACCTGGGAAATCAGCAGCATCAACACCAGCAGTAGCAGCACCAGCAGCAGCCACACCAGCAACACCAGAATCAGCAACACCAGCAGCAGTAACACCAGCACCGGAGACAATGGATTCCCTCGAAAGGTAATTTTAAAAGCTATGTAAACGCATTTGCGCTTTCTTGCCCTCTCCCCTTTTCCACGAAATGGTCTTCGTCGGCGCCGCCGTCACGCGGCGTCGATATTCTCCGCCGCCACGGTGTTCCATCCCCTCCTAACGCAGGACCATACACGCTGCCCCACATCGGCGTACACGGCGCGCTCGCTACTCTTGCGTATAAGTCGAAACAAGAATAACTTCGCGCCGCTACACGGTTCTTTCGGTATGGTTTCTATATAGCGCGTCCGTGTCCGCGTCGTAGCTGAAAATTTCTTTTCAGTGTGGTTTCTTTTCAAATGTCTTTTCGGTGTAGTTTTTCTTTTTTGTTTTTATATTATTTAACCATGTAAAGACGCGATTGTTGGTTTGTAGTGTACATTTTTCCGCCTTCCAACTAGTTGCCCGAGCGAAGCGAGCCTTGAAGTTATTTTACATCTATTAGTGAAAGAATATTTGGTTTAGTTATAAAAAAAGAAATTTACTTGAATCTCAGAAACGATTTCAGTTATTAGTCTAAAAATACAATCGATATAAGGAATAGAAATAAATAAATAAATATGATGATAGATTGTCATTAATATTTATCATCTATCATCATATTTATTTATTTATTTCTATTCCTTATAGAAAATATAAGAATAGAAATAAATATATAAGAATAGAAATAAATATATAAGAATAGAAATAAATAAATAAATATGATGATAGATTGTCATTAATATTTATCATCTATCATCATATTTATTTATTTATTTCTATTCCTTATATCGATTATATTTTTAGACTAATAACTGAAATCGTTTCTGAGATTCAAGTAAATTTCTTTTTTTATAACTAAACCAAATATTCTTTCACTAATAGATTTAAAATAACTTCAAGGCTCGCTTCGCTCGGCCAACTAGTTGGAAGGCGGAAAAATGTACACTACAAACCAACAATCGCGTCCTCACATGGTTAAATAATATAAAAAACAAAAAAGGAAAACTACACCGAAAAGACATTTGAAAAGAAACCACACCATCACCGGTCGTCACGGAATCAATGAGCTTATATTGAGAAGTCATTGCGTATACGAGAAGTCACCTTAAAATTCCGAATAGACTCAGCTTTTCCGAATAAAAGAATACTTACACTCAAGATACTGGTTAGTTTCTTCTTTTTCTTACCAAACGTCGGTGACCCTTGTTGATAAAAGATTTTATAGTAATTGCTGTGAAGTTATAAATATGGGCATCAATATTTTTAATCCTTTTTTTAATAATGATAAAAATAAATTGTTATAATTATGAAATAGAATAAGCTTCGGTCGCACCATTATACATTATGTAACAAGGGAAAAAAGTAAATTTGCGGGAAAAGGTTAAAGAAACAAGTATACTATACTTTGACTCCGTTTTTCAGAGAAAAGGTGGCGATTTTAGTTAAGATGAGAATAAAATCACTGTCGTGCCGCGATGCAACCGAAAAAATTAAACTAAATTCGTAGGAGCGACAAACTGATACGCTACACTTAATGTTGTAAATATAAAAGTGCATCGCCGCCCTCCTCTCCCGCCATACTGATTGTCGTGAGACTAACTCACTCAAATTGCAGAATATCGGAGAAAATGAGACGACTTGATGTATACACGGCGCGCGCGTTTGTTTTTCTAACGAGCATGCCGCGGCGATTGTTACCCAACTGCAGACTATATATAAATGCATATATATACACACACACACACACACACGCGCACATACACACACACACATACTTTACTTACTACACTTACTTTACTTATATATACTTTTTATATATGGATCTGAAGTTTGCAACGTTGGAAGTGCAACGAAATAAAAAAAATTAATTTTACTTCAAGTTTGTACTAATTAATATTAATTTTGCGTGTGGATTTAGTATTTAATAGTATAAAATAACTTTATAACAGAGGTTTTATATAACATTTCCATTATTTAATAATTTTAATTAATTGAAAACAATTATTTCGTTGCACTCCAACGTTGCAAGCTTCAGACCCATTTATATATATATATATATATATATATATATATATATATATATATATATATATATATATATATATATATATATATATATATATATATATATATATATATTCTGCAGTGGGGTAACAATCGCCGCGGCATGCTCGTCAGAAAAACAAACGCGCGCGCCGTGTATACATCAAGCTGTCTCATTTTCCCCGATATTCTGCAATTTTAGTGAGTTAGTCTCACGACAATCGGTATGGCGGGAGAGGAGGGCGGCGATGCACTTTTATATTTACAACATTAAGTGTAGCGTATCGGTTTGTCGCTTCTACGAATTTAGTTTAATTTTTTCGGTTGCATCACGGCACGACAGTGATTTTATTCTCATCTTAACTAAAATCGCCACTTTTTCCCTGAAAAACAGGGTCAATGTATAGTATACTTGTTTCTTTAACCTTTTCCCGCAAATTTACTTTTTCCCTTGTTACGTAATGTACTATTTCGATGAATAAATGATTGTATTTTTATAATGGTGCGACCAAATTCATTCTATTTCATAATTATAACAATTTATTTTTATCATTATTAAAAAAAGGATTAAAAATATTGATGCCCATATTTATAATTTCACAGCAATTACTATAAAATCTTTTATCAACAAGAGTCAACGACGTTTGGTAAGAAAAAGAAGAAACAAACCAGTATCTTGAGTATTAGTAGATTACGCACCATGGGAGGAAGACAGTCCACAGGTCGCGTAAATTGCCACCCGAGCCGAAGGCGAGGTATCATGTACTATATATATGGATCTATTATATGTTATGATACATAAAAATAACCACAATACATGCAATATATGCGTGTAAAAAGCACGATTTTCAGTTTTTATGAAATTAAATTTAGATTTTGCTGGTGACTTAATATTTTCTTCACAGGAAAAGATTTTGTAGCTCAAATGCTATCCTCTCTAGGTGGTTTTATGAAAAAATTATCGATTTTCATGAAATGACGTGGGAAAATGCTTTTCTCTCCATAAGAGTCTACGTTAAAAATTGAATTTTCACAAATTTTTTTCTGGGTAGTTCACCTGGCGACCCTATTTGAGAAAAATACCAAAGAAAGTTAAAAAATTCGTACTTTTAGTAGGTATTTTTCTTTTTTCTTATTTATCGACTTCGCTAATTCGACGGAGCCACCTTAAACGATGCGGGCATCTTTCTTACAATCAGCTCAGCCCTCTATTATCCCAGATGTTTGTATAATATATTCCATTCTATGAGAAAGTGATAAACGTAGCTAGAAAAGGGGGGCAGCGTCCGTCGCCAGAGCAGCTTGCAAAGCCAAGATTTTAACTAATAGTTCTATATGATAGACCTAGCATGCTATTATATTGCCGGTATTAACCGTCTAAATGTCTTCCTAGGCATCCCATGACAGCCTCTGAATTATTTACATTTTTTAGAGCCCTCCAAAGGAAGCTGTGACGTCATATACATGGCCAGATCTAGCATTTTTAGCGTTTCTGCTTATTTTCAAGCCTAAATAACTCCAAAACGATGCAATTATTAAAAAAAGTAATAAATCAAGGAGCGCGGGAGCGCTCCGAAGGCAAGTATCTGTCCAATGTAGAAAGACCTGAGGGACGACCGCGCTTATTATACTTTGAAATGGGCGCCCGAGAAATTGAAATATTTACTGGAATTTTCAACGCTTTTATATTAATTCAAAAAAAATCACAACATGCTTTATATTGTTGTACTATGTTGCACAAAAAGTTTCATGCAAAAAGATGTTCTCATATGAGAGATATTAAATAGTGAATTTTTTTATGTCTGGTTTCCGATTCTGAAATTCTCCATACGATTCATATACTATACATTTTTCTTCCGACCGCACATACTATAGCATTTTTCTTCCGACCGTACATCATATATATAGATATAGATATATATATAGAGTTGCAGAGTTAAGTGTATATATATATATATATATATAGAGTTGCAGAGTTAAGTGGTGTTTGCAAAAAATTTATATAAATTATTATTAGGTTAGGTAATACATTTATAATAGTGAGATAAGTAACAAATTTTAGATATATAATAAACCTGTATATAATATAACCTGTAATAATAATATTTTACTTTTATAGTAGTTATATAATTACAACGACCCTCATATCTTCTATTTCCTTTGATTCTATTAAAAATACGATTGACATTATATAAGAAAATAATCAAACCGTTTTCTCAACGTATGAACATCGTACCAACAATTTTTTTTTCCTAATTCCATAACTTTAATTCAGTTTATAGCTACTTACTTTTAATTTTTTATCGAAAATATTTTAATAAATAATATACATAACAACAACTTTATATTTATTTTTCAAGTTATATAAACGGATACTCCCTTTAGATTTACTTTAGTTACAATAAAATTGAAATTATACGTATAAATAATACACATTCTACGGTTTGTTTATAGACATCTTTAGAGTATTCATTATTTCAACGTAATTTCAAAATATAAACATTATTATTTATTATGAACACAGATTTTAATTTTTGAAAGTTTTAATTATTATACTTGATGTATCTGACTCTTGACAGTTTCTGCAGTGGCGACCAATACTTGCTCCACTAACGTCGCAAAAAAAAAGACTTGTCAGAACTGACTAAAAGAAAAGACATTTATAATAACAGATGACATTAGCAAGACTCGACATCTTTCTACTCTCAGTGAAAGCATAAAAGTAATCTACGCAGAGTGGGCGTCGACGACTTGCCCAAGACAATTGTTTTTGTCTGAGCCACGCTTCATCGAACACTCTCATGTGAAAGTTATTTGCCACAACAAAAAAGCTCCATTACGCGACCTGCTTTCATCAAAATAAATCTTTTTAGGAAAAATGAAATCAAATTCAACAGTTCTTTGGCATAAGAATTAGTTTATTCGCAACAGTAATAAAATCCTTGAAAATACATGATAACTTAAGTACATGGAGTATATTACAACCATTATGAGAAAATAATTTGAATTGTTGTAAGTAGCATTTCTAGCACACTTAATGATGGACTGTAGAAGTTTAAGAAATCCAGTATCTTTGGGTTTCTCTACTCCTCTAAGCGTGTGATTTTTCATCACAGCAACGGATTCACGATTACTCAGCTGTCCATCCACTGAAAGTATTAATAAAAAATTGATTAAGATACTTATAGTAGCTTATACATGAAGACATTTTTTAGATGATTATACATATACTGTTTTCATCAAAGATGGTATAAACAACTTTAATTATGTGATCGCTTAAGACAACGTGAGCTACGGTTTTTGCAACATGTTTTAATGTAACTGCAAAAGATAGAAAAAGAGTAAATAATGTGTATTTCACATAACAGATTGCTAAAAAATTATTAAAAAAAAAAATAATTATTCTGTCACATTGATAATAATTATCGAGAAAATGCCAAAAGACTAAAACTATAAGTTACAACACATTTTATTACATAGTAATTTACCTGGATCAATAGATGCTCCTGCTATATGATAAAATGTTAGAACAGTGTCAACATCATTTTGATATTACTCCGGAAATGAAAGAATTTTAAATAGTCTTCCTTGGGTATTCCTTCAGAGCTTTCTTTGAACCTGTAACATCAAAAAATTATTTTTTTATAAATTCGACTATCTGTACATTAATAGTTGCCAATTTTATCACGACTTTTATGTTAAAATAGACAATTAAATTTTTAACATGAATGCCCCTCAAAAGTAAAGCCCATAACCAAGCTAGACTTTATCTGGCAGAAAATAAATATTTCATTCCATTACGTAAAGTTTGGAATTTTGCAACAAGCTTGCATGTTGGTAGGATGGTCTTCATACAATACTTATTCATTCCAATTAATCCTTCAAATTAAAATTAAAATAAACAAAGAGCATACATACAAAAACTTAAAAAATAAATAAAACTAAAAAGAAACTAAAACTAAAAATAATAGAGAACTAAGCTGAAATTTAATCATTAAAAATTTCATTTTAATCATTTTAATTTGGTATCTTATTACCTTTTTATATAAATTTAAATTTCAGTGTAGCATTCCCAAAAGAATGTTAGTTTAAGACAACCCAACATCACCATTGTTATGAGAAATAGCATAATGTAACCTTTTA
Organism: Torymus aiolomorphi; assembly: GCA_036365515.1. Lineage (NCBI taxonomy): Eukaryota > Metazoa > Arthropoda > Insecta > Hymenoptera > Torymidae > Torymus > Torymus aiolomorphi. The sequence goes on from CM070873.1 coordinate 51,636,188, forward strand.
TTCACGGTGCAATTTTTCTTTAAGCACATATAATAAAAGTATAACGGTAAACAAACTTTACCATCTGGTTGTTTCATGCCTGGGTATATAGCCCTTAAAAAATCATCAGGGGTCATGTACGTCTCTGTCATATCCTGACTTATCATTTTTACTGTAGCAAAATACCGAAAAATTTTATCTGGAGTTTAGTATGCTCGCATCCGATTTTCATACTCTATTATCTGCAAGAACACTTGAAAAGCTCTATTAAAGCTACTGTTATAGAATTAATTGAAAATTTGTTACTCAAGAATTCAAGAATTGTTAAATTTATAAATCAGCATATAAATTTCATTATACATCTTATTGACAATATCTAATAAAAGCATTTAGTTCAAATCATACAATGCTTTTTCATTATTAAGCATAAAGAAAAAAAGATCAACTAAAAGACATGCACGCTTTAACCTTTCTATCGCGAAATCCAACTTTATCCTTTTTTTTCTTTTTCTTATGTTCTTCTTCTGTCTCTTCTATTTGTTTTTCTTCTTCATCTTCACTTTGATGAATTTTAGCAGCTGCTTCAACACTTGGAAAGAAGAACCCTTTCGCACTAAAGTAATAATTTTACAATTAATAAATTGATATATATAAATATACTATACACTACATTTCTTAAGTAAATGTTATAAAATACTAATAAGATAATTACGTATGCCAATTGATCCATGAAACCAATAACACTCCCAACATCAAGAAACCAAAACGTTGTGTTGTTACTGGTTGTATTTTCTCTCTCTTGTTTATCATTATTGTTGTATTTATTAAAACCATTTACAGCAGCTGGCCGAAAATTCCCGAATCCTTGTTTGTACAATACATTAAATGTATATCTACTAAGGAACATTTTGTCCAAGCCTGAAATATATTCAAATTATGAATTTTTATCTCGTTGCAACAATACAAAAATACAATTTATTACACTGAAGTATTTAACTTTGAAAACGTTCACATAACTGAATGAAAACAGTAACAATAATTTGATTATTATAAGAACAATAACAAATATAACCTTACCAAAATTTTGTTTTAATCACATTTACATTAATTCTTTATATATTAATCATGATATTTCATGATATTACTTACAAATAATAAGTGTTCTTAATTTACAGTATTCATATATATGATATTATATTTTTTCGATAAATTTATACAAAAAACGAGCGAATACTTGTACGTGTATCAGTCTTGATGGCCTAAGGGTTTGGCTACAATTGCGTGAGTGTGCTGTTTTGTTGTGAATATTCTATCATCATACGCGTCCTTAAAGTTGTATTTTACGAATTCAAAACAGACTGTATATTATAAAATTTTAGTTTATTATTTTATTTTTACAAAACAAAGTTTAATTTCTTTTTACAGTTAGATTATTATTAAAAAATTACTATATTAAAATATCATAAATTTAAATATAAAATTTTCGCTTTTATTGTTGTTGAGGTTCATCATTCCGATGTGCATTATTGCCTTCTTCATGGCCAGGAACTTCATTTACATGACCTCCATGATTAGGTCCATCATAATCTCCTGCATTAAGACCTCCACGACCTCCACGAATGGGTCCACCATGACCTGGATTAAGACCTCCACGGCCTCCTTGATTGAAACCTCTGCCGCGACCTCCTTGATTAAGACCTTCGCCACGGCCTCGTTGATTGAAACCTCTGCCGCGAGCTCCTTGATTGAAACCTCCACGACCCTCGTAATTAGCATTACCACGACCTCCTTGGTTAAGGCCTCCGCGAGCTCCTTGATTAAAGCCTCCACGATCCTCGTAATTAGGATTACCACGACCTCCTTGGTTAACACCGCCGCGACCTCCATAATTAGGACCATTAGGGCCTTCTTGACCTCCACGATGAGGACCCTCATTACCAGGATTGGCATAGGCACCATCACTTTCACCGCCAGCTTTAACACCGTTTTGACCAGCACCATATTTTAAAAATAAACTCGGTTGGTTTATATTTGCTAACTCTGACAGAAGGGAGGCCAACCTTCGATGCTCTCCCCTGTCATACGGCTTTATTTTCTGATAGAATTTCGTTGTGACTCCAGCTCGTGTTCCTCGCTCTAAAATAAAATAACATATGCATGAAAAAATTAAATATGTTGTATTTATATTTTATATATATAATTAAATAAATAATATTATGCGTTTAAAATGAATAGATCTTACTGTTTTTGTTCCTCGTATTTTCATCATTACGTGGATTTTGGTCTGAAAAATAAAATAACACACATGAAAAAAAGTTTATGTGTATGCATTAACAGTTAGTTTAATAGATCTTTATTGTGAAAGTCAATGGGTCTTACCATTTTCCCTTGGATCAACATTTTCATTATATGGGTTTTCACCTGAAAAAGTTAGAAATACAAACATAATTATTCAACTTTATATCATTAAACAAATACATTTATTTTTAATAATACAAATCAATTTAATAATTTATTACCAACTACTGGTGCATTTTGATTATTTTCAGGTTGTTGGAGATAATTATTATTATTATTAATAGGCTCATTAGCTGCAAGCTGATCTGCATTATTATTATTTTGAGCAAGATCTAACTCATGGTTCCCGGGATTGTTGTTTACTGCAAAAGGTACTTCATGGTTGCCGATACCTACAACACATGTTTAAACATTCAAATGATTAAAATAATATAATAAAATATGCAAGATGTGATGAAAATATGCAATCATAAATATAATGTATATGTAGCTTCATGTGTATGTAGCTTCATAAGCTTATTAATTTTTTAAATTTTATTATTACTAAACATACCTTCGTTAACTTCAACTCTTTCCATAGCACCTGCAAATCGTTTATTATAAACAAATAATAATTATTTATTTAAAAGTTTAGATTTTCACTTTATTTACATTCTCAAATGCTGTTATTTAATATTACCGTTTAGATTATCGATCTCCATATCTATTTGATTTATGATGTCATCATTATCATCCATATTTTCCATTATAATTTCTCAAGTTTTGTTGATGATAAATAAATAGGTACTTAGTAGACTCAGAAATTATAATTACATCTATACCAAGAAAAGCGCGCAAATACCAATGATGTACTTCTGGGAATAACTTTTCTCAGGAACTTCTACTTGTATACACTATAAGGTGTACGTGTGCATGCATAGGTGCGTTCACTCTATATGAGGTTGAGGTGACAAATGACAATGACGACAGGTCGACACGGATTCAGGAACACTAGACTAATCAGAGCGCGCTACGCGCGCATGTAGGCACTACCCTATCTTACGAACTGTATTAGCCAATGAAATGTTTGATAACGCTCTGAAGTTGGCGCTATAACCTGTGCCGGCGCCGCGCCGCGCTGTAGTCGCACCGTGCTATAGATCAGCCTAATGCCGCGCCGTTCCGTTCCTTTAGGGGCAATGTACATAAGCCCCGTTCCGCGCTGCTCTGCTCTGCTCTGCTCTGCTCTGTTCTGCTCTGTTCTGTGCAAACCCGGTCCAATTTCAATTCAGTTCCGTTTGTAAGCGATTTTACCTTTACTTGTTTCAGAATTCTAAACCGGAATAGAGCGGAACGGAGAGGAGCAGAACCGAGCAAAGCAGAGCAGAGCAGAGCAGCGCGGAACGGGGCTTATGTACATTGCCCCTTATTGGAAATTTCTATTCGAAATCGAGTTTCGATATCTCGCTATTCCGCAAATGCGATAGTAGCTCTGAGCTATGATATTATGTACGGTCGCAGGGGACGGCATACGAATGTGCGGCGCTTATGTACACTCGCCCTAAGCTCTCTTATCTCGCTATCATAACTGTAACGTGTATATAAAAAACCGTGACTCTAATTTACACACTTTTTTTAATTCAAATTAAAACTTATTATTCTTTTTTGATTTGGGAAAAAAGAAAAGTGAATTAGTTTTAGATTTTGCTGGTACTTTTACAGTTACAAAAAGTAAAAAAGGTATGTTGTTTTTATCTGCAAATGTATTTTGACACTCACAGTACGTAACTCTTCTTTATTAAATAAATAATATGCTATTCTCAACTAAACTTAATAATCTGACTTTCATATTTCTCATAAAATAAATGTATTTATTTTCAATCGATCAACAGAATTATTATTTTGTTTTTCTTTAAAACCCTTTACAAAATCTTAATACAGAATATCTTTAATCATCTATTTGTATATTATTAAAATTCAACAAAATAAAAGTTACGAGATAATTGATGATGTAAGAATAAATAAAATGAAAACTAATTATATATTTTGTTGAGAAACTTATAAATGTTTTATTCTCATTAAACTGATGAGATTTTATAATTTTTGCTTTGTACATTTAAAGGTAAATGGTTAATATACACAAAATCATCATTAAATATTTATGTTATCTGTTGGTGAATATTTCTATCAGGGTATTGTTTGTATAAAACTCCATTTTTCACTATTCAACCGCTTTAATCACGCTCTCAAGATTATTTGTAGAAGACTTTGAAAAGGAGCTTGGCTCTGATCGATAATCATCCACATTATATTTCTTGAATCTATGCACTTTACGAGAGCTAATATAATAATAGTGTAATATTTGTTTTTTGTAGAAGACTTTGAAAAGGAGCTTGGCTCTCATCGATAATCATCCACATTATATTTCTTGATATGCACTTTACAAGAGCTAATATAATAATAGTGTAATAGTATATATATATATATCATCATATCTGTAGCTGTAGTAGTCCCTAGCATCATTTTTTGCAGCATTCCCTTAATAGACAAACGAAATTTTCTTTTAATTTTCTTTTTTTATTTATTTAATATCAGAATTATTATTACAACTCAAGTATATATATATATTTCTCGCTTTATATAAAAAATCCAAATGATATATTTATTATATTGGGCTTACTTTGGGCTTACTGAGATGACTAGAATGACTTTATATTAAAAATGCTTTAAAAAAAGCATTTAATATAAAATTATTACAACTTAAGTATATGTATATTTCTCGCTTTATGTAACAAATTCAAATGATACATTTATTATTGGGCTTCTGAGATGACTAGAATGACTTTATATTTTAAAAATGCTTTTAAAAAAGCATTTAATACAAAACGAAAACATTTTTTTATTCTATTACTATTTATAATATAATAAAGTAGAAAAAAATGGAAAATTTTGTCACAATTTTATTAGTAAATTAAACACGACAGTTAATATCTGAAAAAATTAATTGATACTGTCAGGTGCGAGTTTTCTGTAGGGATGTGAGGTGATTCCATGGGTGATTCTATTATATAAATTACTTTAAGGTGGCTCTGACACTTTTTTATGACTTACATGTACAAATTTTTTACAATGCTTACTTCATGTAAACAGTAAATGAATAGGTCGTAGGTCCCGGCAAAATGCTTTTTCTCATTTTATTCGGACATTTAACAAATTTTGGGAATACAATAACCTAACTTACACATTTTTGTAAAACATCCTGTCGCAAGAAAAAACTGTACATACATTTCTGTATATTTAAGGCGGTCTTACACCTAGTGGCTTCTGAGGCCAAAATCATCTATAAAAAAAGAAAAAAATGTTATTTCAACCATATACAATATATATCCTAAAAATATACACTATTGACAAAATGGCCCAAGGCTTAGTCTGTAAACCAATTTTACTCAGAGATATATCATTTTCATTTTTTTTTCATTTGGCGTCATTTTATAAAAAACTACTGCATGGATTTTCATGGGAGAGGGCTTCAATTACTTGAAATATATTAAACTAGAGCAAGAAGAGTTGGAAATATTAAAAAAAAATTTTAAATAATTTTAAAATGTTAAAAGTCCCAAAAAATCATGAAAATTTTTAAAATCAAGCAAATAAAAGTGATTTTTAACATTTTAAGATCATTTAAAATTGGTTTTTTAATATTTCCAACTCTTGTCGCTCTAGTTTAATAAATTACAAGTAATTTATTGAAGCCCCCTCCCATGAAAATCTATGCAGTAGTTTTTTTATAAAATGACGCCAAACTTTAAAAAATAATTTTATTTTATGTAAAGTCATTAAATTTAGATATAATTTTTTTTTTCTTTTAAAATACTTTTAAAATAAAGTGTTACATATGTAACATTCTTGCTCAAGTAAAATCTAGAGAGTTTATAATATTACAAATATTATTATTGAATTGAAACTTATAATTTATTAAAATTTTTTCAATAATCTAATATTTACAAATTTGATTAGCTCTAACAAAATTTTTGAAGGCCTTTATAGTTAGTTGCATAGATTTCATTATTCTATTCTATTCTATTATTATTCTTTACTATTATATTTCATTATTTTGAAGATTTCTTTGCATAAATTTTTTTTTGTACTTATCTAAAAAAAAAAAAAAAACAAATCAATTGTTTGTTGATACTCTCGCTTATACTCGCTTACATACTTATTTCTTTGGATCCTTCTGATTATATACACTTGTATATATCGTATATATATGTACATTTTGGAGCATATATTATTAATTTAAACTATATAAGAGGTACAATTACTTGTGAGTATTGTATGTGATAAAGATTGTTTTCCCCGATGGAAATGGAAAATGTATATAAATGTAAAAAAATGTATATAAATGTAAATACATGTATATAAAAGTTGTAATTGGAACACTTTTTACATTTATATACGTTTATATACATGTATATACATTTATTTATAAAAATTTACACGTATTTACATTTATATATTTTTTCTTACATTATGAATAATTGTATTGAAAAATTTTATTTCTGTAAATACACTTATTTACATGTATATACATTTATATACATTTATTTACATTTATATATTTTTTCTTAAATTTCCGCTATATAAGACTTTTTTTTTAAAGTTTGATGGAAGTGTATATAAATATATATAAATGTAAAAATATATATATACATTTCAAAAATTGTGTCATCTAATGTGTACAAATAAAAAATATAGAAATGTAAATAAGTGTAAATATATGTATATAAATGTAAATAAATGTAAATGTGTGTTGCAATTACAACATTTATATACACTTATTTACACGTATATACATTTATATACATTTTCTATTTCCACTAGGTATTTAATAGCACGGTGTGACCTAAGCCCGCACTTTAGTCACGCCTATCTGTGACTAAAGTAGTCCTTTTCTGCACCATGTTAACCTGATGGTGCAAAAAAGGACTATTTTGGGCACGGATAGTCGTGACAGCGGGCTTAGGCAGTGCTATAAAATATCGTACGATACTCGTTACTTTGTGGCTCTTTCTTGCACGGCGTTTAGCGCCCTCGCTGCACTCAGGAGCTAACCTTACGCCGTGCAAAAAAGAGACATTTTAGTCACATGTATCATCATAATATACTATTATTTTTTGTATACATAAAATTTGAAAATTAAATCACATCTGTTATTTTATTCATATTTTTTTATACAAGTAGTTGGGGTACACTTCTGGCAGACAGGGGGCGTGGCCTAATGGCGCCAGTGAAGAGATAAGAGGTGTCGGGTAGATATAATCTTGGGGTACGGTTCTGGCAGATGATAATCTTGGGGTACGGTTCTGGCAGTTGGGGAGGTGGGAGGAGTGGGTGGAGTGGGTGACGATGGGTGGTGGGAGGAGGTGGGTGGTTGTGGGTGGTGAATTTTTAAAAAATTTGAATATTTGCATATTTTTGCATACTGATTTATAGATGGGGAGAAATTTGCATAAATTTACATATTTTGTCACATTGGTGTTAGGGAAGGATATTTGCATAAATTTAAATAAATAATTTATGATTGTTTATAACAATTAAAAAAATTTTTGAAATTTGAATATTTTTGTTATGATAATCTTGGGGTACGGTTCTGGCAGTTGGGGAGGTGGGAGGAGTGGGTGGAGTGGGTGACGATGGGTGGTGGGAGGAGGTGGGTGGTTGTGGGTGGTGAATTTTTAAAAAATTTGAATATTTGCATATTTTTGCATACTGATTTAGAGATGGGGAGAAATTTGCATAAATTTACATATTTTGTCACATTGGTGTTAGGGAAGGATATTTGCATAAATTTAAATAAATAATTTATGATTTAAACAATTAAAAAAATTTTTGAAATTTGAATATTTTTGTTTTGCACAGTGTCAATAAATTTGCATACATAATTATACATTTAAATAAATAATTTATGATTGTTTATAACATTTAAAAAAAATTTTTTAATTTGAATATTTTGTTTTGCACAGAGTCAATAAATTGGCATAAATAATTTCCAATTGATTATAATATTTTAATAACTTTTTTTATTAATATTTAAAAGTGGAGAATGTTGTTTTGTAAATTTATAAATAAAAAGAATAAAAATCAGTAAGATGATAAGGATGGATGGATGTTTGGATCGGAGTGTGTGAGAAAAATAACCAGGTATATTTTTTGAAAATTCGGTTTTATTTTTTCAGAGATAAGATACAATATACATTTTTGAAAAATAGATATGTGTACATGTGATAAGATATATCGAAGATACAATAAGTGAGATTATAAGAAATGTCTTACAGATTTAGATTTACAGCATTGATTATGATGATTACATGTTATTTTATTATGTAAAAATTTCTTATTATTAATAATATTGTTGTACATTGATACACTCAACACATCGTTAGCTCTGTAATTATTGGTAAATAGTGTACAAAACATATTAAGAGAATAATCATTGCACATATAAAACAAAAAATCGATACAGTAATGGCCACACACGTCAGAATCGAGACACTGTAGTTGTTGTATGTTCCACTCGTACACGACACAATTTCTTCGGAGTCTATTGATGTGATGTGGAACTGATGGGGGTAATCCGTAGCTGTCGAAGAAAACTCCATGTCCATCTTTGTCGATGTAGATGGCCACCCAATGTGAACCAGGTTTATGGCTTTCGTCGACATTAGCAACAAGGGCACAGGGGCGTGTCAACACAATCGGTATTTTGTTCGCTGGAAATACGCCTAGAGTCTGTGCCGGAATGTGTCGTAGAGCTTGCTGTAGTTGAAGTGAGTTCATTCTTGATGCTTGAGTATAGGTTTTGGTCGTGAGAGATATCCCCACCTTTTTCTCCGCCTGTCTCGTTTGTAGTAGTAGTAGTAGATGAGGGGGTAGGGCTGACCTGTGTTGTCGTCGTCGTTGTGGAATAACTAGTTTTAAGGTTTTTCATTTTAGCACAAAGATTATCGAGGTTCTGTAGTTGTTGGGCGTCGGCTATGTCTCTTGGCATCGGTGTTGGCGAATGAAGCGTTTTCATAAGCCATATTCGTATTTTATATGCGAACCCTAGGGCGCAGGCAAAATATTCTCTTTTTTGCCATGATAAAAGCAGAAATGTTCATTCACGCGCGGTAGATTTTTGAAGGAAGGACACGAGTATTCTTCCAGATTGATGATTTGTCTTGAAAGAATATTTTCAAGAAAATATTGTTTTTGATAACCGCGAACGTAAATGCGAACAGCGTTCCTGGCTACTTCTTTGAGACCATCAATTACATCTTCTAAAGTAGATTCACCATCGAACCACTCGATACCGTGTTGATAGACGGATAAATAACTGTTTGTAGCGAGTATGCCTTTTGGTAAATTACTACTTTTACACGGTGGTTTAATTATCCAATGTGCAAAATAATTACAGTCAACTCCAATGACAGCGATTTCTTTTGGTAGGAAATCACCATTTTTATCGTGAAATGCTTGAATATCTATTATAAAATCGAGTTTTTCCATGGTAGCGTCCACGTGTGTATAGTTACCCCTCGAGCTGTTTGAGCAGACTGATAAGTGTGGCGGTATGCTTCGTGGCTGTTTACGACTGTGGTCTCCCCTCTCTTATTCTTGAGCGTCAGGGATAGGGGCTTATGAGTTATAGTCGGCGATAACCTGTCTGGACGAATCAATTTCTAGCACGTTGTCGTATTCGGCGTAAAGTACACAGTTTATTGTTTGTGTCAAAGCTTTTTCGAAGCCGACTTCTATTCTGATAGTACCGCTTTTTACCAAATTCCAATGATTGGCAAAGTGTGCAGACAAATCCGGTGTTAAATCGAATGCGAATAGACAGTAACTGTTAGCGTAATCCAAGCGATTTATATCATTTCCCTCGTTCATATAATGTATACCAGTTCCAGAGAATAAGGTATGATAAGCTTCGACGTATTGAGGTGAGTTTCCGGCAAACTTTGGTTGCAAAGGTTTGTTAGGAATCTGGGCACCATCAACGTATAACGAAAGAAAATTGATTGAAAAATTTTGGAAATTGAATGGGTTGAGAGTCCGATCCCCATTGAAAGCTTTATTATTTACAAAACCCAGTATAATTCTTTTCGGTAGTTGGCCTAAAATAACGTTTTCTAAATTTTCACCAGTTATTCCACTATGTATGGTAAAAGATTTAATTTCCACTCGTGTTATTGGATATTTAGCGGTGCTTGACGCGAGAGTATTTGCGTGAGCTATTAAAACTGTAGGACTCACTTTTACACGACGTACGAGTAAAGTTGCTTCGCTTATGTGCACAGAGTAATTGACATCTGAAGCATCCATTAAACAAAACGTGTCTTTGGAGCGTACGAGTCTCAAGCGAACTTCTACACCGTTCAATAGTAGTTTGTCTTGATTAAAAACATCACAGTGTAAATGACCGATTAGATCAACAGTTTTACCATCTTGCAAGTACTTCTGTCTTTTTATCAGTCCTTGATTTTTGCCAGTGCCAGGCGCTTCATCCATTTCCCCAGCGACATCGTTAACCCAAAGGTTTGTCGTTAAATGTGAAGATTTTGCAGCAGGCCCATAATTGAGTAGGCTTTCTAAATATGCTCTGTAAGGATAAGCATTATTTGCTGGAGAGACCAATTTCTGATTAAAATATACATCAACTTGATTGAACATTGAGTGCAAAAATTGTTCACAGGAGCCACGAGAGCATCTTTTTCCTTGGTGTATGGTGTGAGTCGCACTTTCACTTTGATTAACGTATGTGCGAGATCTAGATAATCCTCGTTTTGACCATTTATACAAAATTCTATCGGACTCTCGTCGTTCAACGACGACACGGGTTTGTAAAATACCCATCTTGAAGATTCTAGAGCAGTTTGTGTAGGTGGAAGAGAAAACAAATCAAGCTCGGTTTTTAAACACGGCTCCGTGTGACTGTGTAAAAATGACATGTTGCTTATTATTTTTTTAAATATTATACGAAAATATCAATGTTTTTATTATTATTATTATTTTCAAATATTATCCGAAAATCTCAATGTTTTTTTTTTTTTTTTCCTATTTTCTTTGTACACTTTTTAACTTTTTGTTTTGTCTTCTTTTTGTCTTCTTTTTAATTTTTCTCTTTCCTATTCGTTTACGTTTGACAGTTTTTGAGCGTTTTTTTCGTTTTATTGAAGAGATCCGACGTGATCCACGCACACTACGCGACTGTCGTAGAGTTTTGTGGGACAAACCTTTATAACCGGATCCTTCCATAATTTTATCGAGTTTTTCCACCGCTTTACGTTTAAGATTTCGTCCTGATTCATTCACTCTATTTTTAAAAGCTTCTTTGAATGATCTGTTATTTTCCGCAACGTCGTTAAGAACATTAACACCAGCGCGTAGAGCTTCTTTTCCAACAACCCGAGCACCTTTTGCAAGAAATGGCAGAGCGCGTCGAAACAGACCTGTGAAGAACGAACCCAAGCCATGTCCTCGTTGTCGTTGAGAGCCAACATAAACATTGTTGATACCTCTGCCGCCTCCGCCATACTGATGATGATATTCGTCGTAAAAACTCATAATGAGAATTCTCTTTTAAAATGTAGCGTCACAGTCAACGTTCCAAACTCGAATGGTATTGATTGGCCAAACTGATCTCTTATATCGATATCTATAGTTTGAAATCTATTATTTAAGAGAGGTACATAATTTATTGAATCAAATCTTTTTACTATTGTAGTGCCAAAATTAAAATTTTTTGCTTCGAGATTTACTATTCGAAGTAGAGGTGCATGTGTATCACCAACTATGCAAGGCTCGCAGAGGTTAGAGTATATAAATAGCTGATCCGGGATGGCTCTTGCAAGACTAGCGGGGTGTTTTGCCACAGATGTTATCTCAGTCGTAGACGCTTTTATCTTTGAAAAACCGTCTTCAAAACCTAAAATTCGTTTTACATGGTCTGTAAATGAGACAGGCTGACAAGACTTATTTTCTGGTAGTTTATTAACAATTTCTTTTATAGTAATGTAACCACCTTTGTCGTCATAAATTAATTTTGAACATTCATTTTTATTATTTAAATGTAAAAGTGTTTCGTTTATAGCGCTCACAAGACTATTTATCGAGTTATATGTACCATGTTGAAAATGTTTTTCTCGTTGACCAGCCCGCGCTTCTATTAATTTAGTATCGCGACGACGAAGATGTAAAGTTGTACATGGAATGTAAATTTCTGAAAGACCGACTACCCATTTATCGTACACCATTATTTCTCTAGGTAAGCGTGTGGAGTAATTAGTTGTTGTGTTTAACGGAAAATAACGCATACTACTATTGCTCGGTAGTACAATACTAAATTCGTTGCGATTCATTTTGTTACAATTTTTGCACCTCTCTAGCAGAAATCCAAGAATTAAATTTTTCCGGATAGCCAACCCAACTAACAAAATATTTTTTTTTTGCTCCCTTGCCACGAGTTCGTAAAATTTTGTCAATTTTGTATACTTGTTTCTCGACACGTTTTTTGTGAACAAGACTGAGTTCTTCTGGATAAAAAAAACCTTCTATATTTTCTCCATCAAAATCATTCAGCTTGTAGATAAATAAGTGTTGTCTTTTTAAAACACGCACAATATTAAAGATTTCTTCACTCCAGGATTTTGCAGCACCCTTTTCAAATCTGTTTTTGTCACGGCTTATACGTACGTTATCATCAATTTTATATTTCGGTATTTTTCGATAAACTTGTTTCCGTGACGCGCGTTCAACTAAATTTTTTCTAGCGATGTGAGCATTATAAATAGTTACTGCTGCTGGAGCCATTTTTATAGTACTATGACGTGTCTTGTTGTAGGCTGTTATTAGTTTTTGTAAAATGTCAATGTATCGATAAGTATTTTTATAGGTAAAATATCTGTACATCCGTTCTTTGATAGTACGTATAAAACGTTCAACAACAGCCGCTTTAACATCAGGATTGGTCACGATTTTTTTGTAAAATACTTCCAACAAATTCCTTACCTCGATCGGTTTGTAACATTGCGGGAAAACGTCCTTTATTATTTTCTAGTATTTTTTTGAAAGCTTTTGTAACTTCTTGAGTGGTTTTGTCGCGCAACGGCTCTGCCCATGCATATTTGCTCAAAACATCAATGAGAATTAAAATATAAGAAAAACCATCGTTGTAATTTTTAAACGAAGTCATTTGCATTAGATCGCCTTCCCAAACTTGATCACGGGCATTAACATCGTAAAATAAGCGTGGAAATCTTCGTCTTATAGTTTTGTGTAATGTGTACGCATCTTGTTTTGTTAACCATTTTTTAATTTTTTTATCCGGTATTTTCTTTTTGTTTATTCTGATTAAATTTCTAGCTCCGGAAAATCCTGCTTCGTTTTGTGGGTCAAAGTATTGATTTTTTAAAGTTTTCATGTTAATACTTTATCCAGAAAGATTTTTGTTTTTCTCGAGGTGTTGAAGAGACAAATTTGTTATTTTTCCTCTTGTTTTTTTCAATACTAGAGTTTCCAGCTTTTATTACTGTATTGGATAATTCGCTTAAAGAATGATTGTTTTTACTTTCAATAAGAAGAGTCTGGTCATTGTCGTCTTGAAAGCTTTCTTCAATAGATGCCTCTCTTTTGCTAGAGTTTATCTTACGAGAAAACGAGTGATTACCGAGTTCCCAAATTTCAGGGTTTCCGATAAATTCTCGTGGAGTTGTAATATCTTTAAGTAATGCTGCAAATTCTTTTCTACCGATGGCTTTGACGTTCTTTCTATTTCTACAAGCGTCGTTCACCAAATCCACTATGTTGGAATTTTTTATTTTATCACCATCTATGTACACTACGCCACTTTCTCCCCATCTGATGCGATCGCTGTTATTTTTTAAATGGTTGAGTAGTAACTGAGCTTTCTTTTGATACAACTTTGGTACGCTTTGTAAAATCGGATCATCTTGCATACTATTGGAAGTAAAATCTTCGTAATTATCTTTGGATGTACGAGTATTACGTCTTTCTTCAACGAAAAATAAGTATCTTTGCAATACTCTTAAATAATCTTTTAATCTGTCATGGTCGTTTGTGTACGTTTTAGAGTCTAGAATTGTTCGCATTTCATTATCCAAGCGGGTCCAATTATCTCCAATCGTTTGTGTGGTTTGCTGTGGAGCCGGTGCTGACGGTACTGATGTGGATATCGAACTGTTTGCCGTATTTACATTGGTAGGGTGTCCACTTTCGTGTCGAATTCTATCAAGTTGTTCCTTAGATATTAATACCATTTTTTTGCTCTTTCCATTATTATTTTAAAAATATGTTTGAAAATATTTCTAATATTGGAGTAAGCAAAAGCGGTAAGAAACCGCCACCTTTTTGAACGAGAAAACGTTTCTTCCCCTTCCAAGAATTTTTACGTAAAGTTTTTTTGGCCAACTTTCTCAAAACAGTTTTATATTTTTTCAATTTTTGTTTCTGCGCAGATTTTATCGACACTACACCTTTGATCACATTCAGAGCACATTCACAAATATACTTTATTAATTTTTCGTCTGCCGCACGTAGTAGAGCAAGTCGTTGATTCTTATCAGAATGTCTCAATGCTTCTAAAAGAGCAATATATTTTTTACTAATCGGAGGGTAGCGTTTTATGCGTTGAACACGGCGCCTTCGCGTAGTAGACTGATCCATTGCTCATCACACACTGAAAAATTATTTAAAACCGCTTGTAATTTTGTTTTTCCGGAAATGAGTTTGTGTTTGTCGAAAATTTACTGGTGAAACTTTTCCATTGTGATTCAGATTTTTTTTCATCTTTTTTTTTATCTGAATCGCCGAGTAGTTTGGTTTTTTCAGAGCTATTTGAGCGATCCATCTCGACGACTGATCAAAAGATACTGAGATAAATTTATATCTTCACAGATACATATACTTAAAATACATTCGCATAGGTGGTGTGTGTGTATTTCGGTATATATACGTACTGATACTCGTCATCTGGAAAAATACAAGACCGAAACCTAAATTCGTCCAACGTGCTCTGTTTACAATCAATCATTAGATACCCGTGTCCTTTAGCTGTTGCATCTTGATAAGCCTCTTGTACAAATTTCGAATCTTCGGGATATATCTGTCTTGCAAGATGTTGTATTTGTGCTCTATCACGTGGATTTTTAAATAAAACGATATAGGATGCGTTGAGGCTAATGTCGCGCGAGTGTGTTGACTTGTGGAAAATATTTTGTGTAATAAACATTACACTAATATTTTTATGATGACTTCCTTTAGTAAATAAGTCAACTACAACGTTATTTGATGATTCACGCATCAAATCGTCTATTATCACAAGCTTTTTCGAAAGTGGATCGTTTGAATAATCGTCGGTTTTCGGTAAACCTTCACGAAATTCAATTTGCACACCGTCGCCTACATAATTTTCGCTTTTATAACCGTCTTGCCACTCGGCGTAATAAAACAAAATTCTGTCAAACGCGACGTCCGCCATATGTTGCCGAAAATTTAAAAACTTTTTCACAAAAACCGTTTTTCCACATCCTGTAGGGCCACAAATAATGCTTGTCCATGGATGTTTCCATCTTATATCCATGGTTGATAAACAATAACTAATTTAAGTATAAGCCAACCACACACAGCTACCCTCGCACACACACACACACACACACACACACACACACACACACACGCACGCACGCACACCCACACGCATACACACGCACACCCACACGCATACACACGCACACCCACACGCATACACACGCACACACACGCACACACACACACACACACACACACACACACACACACGCGCGCGCGCGCACTAGGGTGGGGGGCGGCGGCGGCGGCGGCGGCGGCGGCGGCGGCGGGTGATTAGCATACCTGGCATGCACGCTGGGAGGTGTAGGTGTACCCCCACCCCGATGAGCTCGGTGGGCTCGGCGGCTTCCCAGCTTATCTAGCTTGCATAAAGCGCTTAAGGAGGGGTGAGCGAGTAAACAGCTTTTCCAGACCCCTCGCTCGTCTACCAGCAGAATAATCTTGATCTTCCAGCAACAAGGACCGTTTATTTCGTGCTGCTCTACTCTTGCGTTATTTCAATTTTACAATGAACGGCATTAAAATTCACGAGTCGGAAAAATTGATCGAGAAAGTTCGAAACGTCAGAATTTCTTGTTTTTCTACACCATCTTCTTTTTACGTACAAATAATAGCTGAGGATGAAGTATACCAATCACTTGAAAATGAAATGAGTGAGTTTTACGATGCAACTAGTTTTTTTATTCAAGAGTCAATATTATTCAAAATAGAGCGGAATACATCCGTAAAAAAACTGAAAATACACGAGTTGGAAGTAAGTATTTAAAAGCTAACACGGTTTAAAAAATATTATTTAGAATTTAATTAACTATTTATTTATTTACAGCCAGGAATGTATATAGCGATTAGAGTGAAAGATCGATGGTTGCGGGGTGCTGTAGGTGAAAATCCTCTGCAATGTAAAATTATAGACACCGGAAAAACTTTTAATTTATCTCGAACAAACGAGCACATTGGAATTTTCGAGCTAGATCATCGTTTCCTAGTTTTACCAGCAAGAGCGATTTTGTGTGGTTTAGGGAAAATTTTACCAATTTCTTCAAAGGGGAATCGTTGGACAGAACAAGCGTGTCAGTTGTTTAAAACTTTAACAAAAGGACGCCAACTACGTGCATATTTTTTACAACAAGAACTCTTTTCAAATAGTTTTTATATATTTTTGTCAAGTGTAGGAGTAGATGGAGGCATTGTTCACATCAACACAGCATTATGCGCTTTCGATACAGCCATAGCTAATGTTGTAGGGTTACATCACCCTATCTGTTCATTTGATACTCCATGCTAGTGAAATAATTTAAAATAATTAAAGTACGCAACTTCTAGTGTCTGAAAATATAAATAATAATAATAAGTTCAAGTCGTTGTGAGATTTTTTTTTTCTTTCGCAAATGACAAATAAAATGTTTAAAACTGTAAAGATATAAATAATGCGAATGTAAAAAACAAAAGTATAAATGAAAAAAATGTAAGCAAGGTTTTTATGAAAATAAAATTAAATTTGTAAATAAAAAAAAGAGTGTAGAAATTTGCATTTATAACATAGGAAATTAATTAGGTATTACAATAAATAAGGTTATAAAACAAATAGTACGATTTTTTTATTTTTTTGTTTTTTTTTACAATAAAAATGAAAATATAATTTTATTAAAAATTATTAACCGACTACAATTTTCTTAATTCTAAAATAAACGCATACAATACTTTAGACATTTGTCTTTACAAATTTTTATGATTAAGTGTACAAATCATATCGCTTAAGGTTATAAAACAAATAGTACGAATTTTTTCACAATAAAAATGAAAATATAAATTTATTAAAAATTATTAACCGATTACATTTTCTTAATTATAAAATAAAACGCATACAATACTTTAGACATTTGTCTTTACAAATTGTTATGATTAAGTGTACAAATCATATCGCGTGGATCGTTTTCGTTTTCAGATCTATAAACTGTGTTGTTCATTCGGAAATGAATCGCCTTAATTTTATTTTTTTCGATACATTGTAAAAGAGTTGAAATTGTAATGTCTGTAAGTGTGATAAATCTTGTGATAAACCTAACCTCATGAATTTGATCTTTTACACATTTACTTTCTCTACAAACTGTTCTTTTTTTAACAGGGCAATACATAATTCTAAATCTACCAACAAGTTTTACAGTTATCGTTATATTATTATTATCATATTGTATAGATTCTAAGCTTTTAAACAGCTTATTATACTCCAACATTTTTCCTTTTTCTTTCAAAAGTATTAATGAATGAATGATTTTATGCCATGCTAATCCCTGTAACGTCTTTCTATAAGTAGGATAGTATAAACAAGTAGGTACGTTACAAGTGAGTATTTCACACAAACAAGGGTAATCTAGTTCCTCACGTAAGAAAATCTGAGTCTCTGTAAAAATAAAATTATTATTATTATTATCAAAATTAAGATCTTCGATCGTTACAAATACATTTATCCATCGCTATTTATTAAACCTCGATGATTACGAATACATATGGTATTACATGCGTTATCAGGGTTTTTATATTCATAATAGACATTTTATTTTCTCTTTGGAAATAAATCATGCTAATTTCATGTTTATCGATACAACGTAAAATCCCCATAAGTTTAGTATCTGTAAATAGCTGAGAGCCTTCGACAAATCTAACTTCATGAGTTTGGTTTTTCACACATACACTTTCTCTACAAGTTGTTGAGTCATTAACAGGACAATATACGCTTCTAAATTTGCCGTACACCTTAGCGTTTATCGTTATATTATTATTAAATTTCATATATTCTAAACTTTTCAACATATTATTATACTCCAATATTTTTCCTTTTTCTTTCAAAATTATTAATGAATGAATGACTGTATGCCATGCTAACCCCTGTAACGTCTTCCTGTAAGCGGGGTAATGTATGCAGTTAGACACGTTACAGTTATTAACATGACAATAGCAGCTACGGTTTACTTCCCTGCGAAGGAGAATCGATGTCTCTGCGGAAAAAAAATAATTTACTATTATTGAAAAATTATAATGGTCGATGATCTCTGGCACATATATTGTAAGCCTCGCTGTCTATTCCATACCCCAAATAAAGATCTATGTTGTGTGGACGAAAAATAATCGTGCTAAGCTTATTCTTATCTATCAAATATAAAAGATCGCCAACTGGTCGATCTATGATGTTACAGACAGCACGTATAAACCTTATCTCATGGATTTGGTTTTGAAGACATTCGGGGTCCTTACAGTCTATCTTTTTGTAAACGGGGCAATACATCTTTCTAAACAGTCCTTTTAACGTCACCGTCACGTTAAGCTCGATGTGGTATTTAAACGGGGTCATCGCATCAAACAGATTTTTGTATTCTTTAATTAGACCGCCGTTTTTTAGAATTACTAACGCATGAATTAACGTATGCCACGATCGCCCTTGTAACGTTTTTTTATAAGCTGGATAAAGTAGACATTCATACGTGTTACAGACATTCGCATTACACTTACAACCACCGTTTCCCATTTCTTTCTGAATATAATTCCACGCTTCTGTAAAAAATTAAAAATTAATAAAAAAAATGCAAAATTATTTTCTTTTTTTTTTTTTAAACCCATACGGATAGGATTCGCCGTCGGAAATAAAACATCGTTTTTTTAGAATTATTGAACATGTTTTTGTCTCTTCACAAGTTACGACCTCATGCGTAGCGGTTCTTTTAATCGTGTTATTACGCAATTGAATATTGTTTACCGTATTTTCATTGTCACGTTGTTTTATTAATTTTAATACCGAGTCAAAATTAATTTGTAATGAATTTTTATAATTAATACGTATACCCTTAACTTTGCAGGTTTCAAACATTTCTCCTGAACCATTATACACCCGGTACGCGTAAAACTTTGGCCCTCCTGATATAAAGGTTTTTATATAAGAACCTTCACCATATATTTCTAATTCGTCTGGCATGTCCCCTAGTAACGATCCTAAGGGTGGTTCGTATTCCTTTTTCTCTCCACGCTTGCTTACGAATATAACTGAATCAGTGTCGTAATATAATACGCGCCTATCTAACGCGTGTAAATATTCAAATAATTTTAAACGGGCCTGCGCTGTGGTATATGCAGCAATAGCTACATTTGTACAAGGGGAATTTGATGCCGAGTCCTCTTTGTAAATCCAGGATACGTACATAATATCTTCTTTTGCAGGGATACAGTTTTGGACCATTTTTTCGGGGTCATTTATCAGTTTACTTAAATCTTCATATGATTTTACGATCGTTGTTTGTGGTAGATTACCACGTTGTCCGAACTTACCCCAAAACGAATTTAAACAAAGTTTAGAAACCAACCGCATGCCTGAATTTTTTTTAATATTTTCATAGTCGAGTTTTATACCTTCTTGAATTTTGTAATTTTCTATGTATTCTGACTTGTCTTGTTCTGTTTTAACATATTTGGGCCACCCGCTCGCTTCTTGTTTGAATTTCAAAAATGTATTTATATATTCCGAAAAAAGCCCTCCGTTTTGCGACACAGGATCGTATTTTGTAGTTTTATACTGCCAAATTACATCTACTTTTAATAATTTGTAACCTAAGTCCAAAGCTTTTTTTATTTCTATAGAAACCCATGTACCTAACAATTTACGATCGTCAACGGTCTTATGCGAACATTCCTGTTGAGATAAATTTTCACAACAAGACCTACATAAAGGAAAAAGTAATTTATCATGGATTCTATACGGTAAAACAGGGTGAAATAATTCGGTGGGAGGTAAAATTTCACATTTCACTATTCCTTCTACGTTTTTGTGAAAGTATTCAAAATTTACACCCGTTAAATTTAAACATTGTGGTCCTACATAAATATCCGGATGTCCTATAGGAAAAACCCCCGTCTTACAAATAAAGGGATATAACGAACAAACGTCATAATATTTAATGATTTCATCATCCTGCGTGTCAAAATATGTTACTACATTACCTGTGCGCCCTCCATAAAACGCGTCACGCGGGTTTAAGGATATCTTTTGCGCAAGCGGGTGTTCTTTTAGAAAATTGCAAAATTCAAGATTGGTTTTTATTTTCCTATCAAAATCACATTCCCACATCTCAATGAGTTCATAACCGAAAGATTTAATTTTATCAGATATTATTATCGTGTTTTCAAAACGCTCTAAAAAACTTGAATTATTTGTCAATATTTTATCGCGATCGTTCGGAAAACAACGAGGACACCCATGAAAAAAACAACCGTGAAATTGGAAGACTATCCCTGTATCTGATGTTATTTTTAAATACCCATCTACTCGTGGCCCTTGTTTTAATACATATTCGCGTGATCGTCCTGCATGTATTATTTTACAGCCTCGAGCTTTTTCCTCCCATAAAAGCCATTCAACACATTTTTGAGAGTGGTTATTGACTCGAGTGTAGCCGTTATATGGTATGAGACCTATCGTGTTTTCACGTAAAAGTTTTTCCGATATACGCGAGAACATGCGCTAGCTATCGTAATACTTTCTGTGAACGGATCAACTTTTCCGGCTTGTAAAAATATTTTCCTAAATTTCATACAAGCTTGTCTTAAAATACAGACATCTTGTATACAATATTTTTTCAATTCTGTTTTTAAATTAAATTCTGTTGTACAAGCTTCTGCGTACCATTGTAAAAACACCTCGCGTTCCTCTTTACTCATCGCATCGGGTGTGTAAAAAGAAATATCGGGATATCTACCTATATAATTTTCATTTTCTTTTTTGTTAAATAAGTGTGGAAAAATCCTTTTTCCATACCGTCGGGTAAACCAAAGGTTTTTGGTAAACAAGATAACTTCATCGGAAGATAATTTAAACTATCTATAAATATCGTAATTCCTATTTGCAATTTTATGATGTTCCTACCATTTAAAATTACTTGGGGAACTTCTTTTTTATTTTCAACAATATATTTAAGAATAAATTGAGCGTCAAACGCCTTGGCGTTATGGGCTATGCAAATAAAATTTTTAAAACTTTTCCTTTTAAATCTGATTACAAACTCTAAAAATTTTGACAAACAATCATCTCCCTCGTATACGTGTTGACGTACTCCACAAAACGAACATAAATTATTTAAATTATTTGAATCACTACATGCATCGCAACAGAGCTGCACGACACATAAGTTTGGTGTGTGAATAAACATCGACCCCGCTAAATGTGTGTCTTGTCGTGTCTCGAAATCGTAAAACACGAAACAGTTTTCTGGGTGAACACTGCTATTTTGTTTTTTGTTGTTTAACACGATAGGTCTCATCATACACAAATCGTTTATAGCGTGTACGCTATGGCACTGCTGGCAATATGTTTTACCACACTCATGTTTACGCTTCGATAAATTTATTATTTTATAACATCCCGGACAAACTTTTATATTCGAACAGATTGATCGTTTTAAATTTTTATAATTTTTATTTCGCGCCATTGATCCTAGCCGTTTATGATTTTTAAAACAGTTTTGATTAAAAAATATCCGACCACAATCATCGCACTTTATATTCGACGAATTTGTACAACTAGGGCTCGAGCTACACGCACTACATACCGCTGTACACTTATGTTGTAGAAACTGACGATATGAACGATTGCACGGTGAACAATAAAACATTCTACTTTTAACACCTAATAAATTTAAAATTAAATTGTAGTGCCTAGCTTCCGAATAATACATAATATTTAATGTTTTTGTATATTCCCCCGCGATATCGGCTTCCCCGTCATATAACGGCGCGGTACCCGTCCCAAAAGTTTCGTATTCAAATACTTTAATTTTTATATTTTTTGTTTTATAATAAGCTTGAAATTGTGAGATTTCCGGAATACCACAACCTTCGTCCGGATTTAAGCTAACATTACACGTTTTCATTAATTTTATAGCCTGCTTTTCTTGTTCAGACGTTTTCCTAATCTGACTCCATTCTTTTGTCCATGTAGGACCACTATTTTTCCTAATAAAAACTTCACCGCAAACTAATGCCCGTGGTAAACATAAATTATCCGTATTTGTTATATTGAGAATGCTTTTAGTATCTATTGTTTTTAAATCACCGCGCGGATCACCCTTCCCGTTAGGAGTTTTAATATATGTCGCCACTATTGTGAAACTGTTATCCAATCTGAATTCGCGTCTACTTTGGCATATGCGCTCAAATAAATCCCATAAATCCTTAAAATTAAAATTATTTATTGGTCGATAGTATAACCACGCTGCTCCTTGTATGAATTCGTTAGAATTCATCGTAACACCTATCACACAATCTTCCCGGCCGTGTTTTAAAAAATTAACTATATCCCGCATCGCGTCTTCTAACCATACGATTTGGTTTGCATCATTATCGGGCTCTTTAATTTTAAAAACGATTTCCCGCGACACCATCCTAAATACCTTATTAAATTTTTCGCATTCGTTAACTATAATGATTTTACTCCTACCATTATTGATTCCAAACTCGTTCGTCGTGGTCGTCGGCTGCGCGGGTCCCCCACTACTGGTTCCTGGGACCGCTTCATCACGGTTATTGATGTTGCTGGTGGTGGTGGTGGTACTGGTAGTTGTGTCACTGTTGGTCTCTGAAACTGCTCCGTCGCCGTTGTTGCTGCTGCTGTTGAGGCTGGCGTCCTTGTCGTTAGCGGTACTGGCGCTGGTGCTGGTGGTACTGGTGTTGCTGGTGCTGCTGCTGGTGTTCAGGACGGTGTCACTAGTGGAACTGGTACAAGCGTTTGTAGTAGTGCTGGTCTTGTTGGTGATGGTCCCATTAGCTGGTGGAAATATTATTTTAAGAAAATAGATTTTAAAATAGAGAATATAATGATATAATACAATCCACTCACCATTACGACTTTTTTTACTTGTTGACCTCGCATCGTCCTCGGCTTTTCGCTTACGTGACGGCGTCTCGTTTTCCTGTCGTGTTTCGTCGTCGTCGTCGTCGTCGTCGTCGTCGTCCCCGTATAAACTAGTTATTACTGATGAAATAAATGATTTTTAAATAATTAAATTTTTCTATTTTTTTAAATAAACAAACTTTATACTTACCAAGTTTGTGATAGTGGTCCATGAGAGGTTTTACATAGCCATCTTCGCTTTTTTTTCTGGTTGACAATATCTCCCCCACTGTGATCACAGCAATGTCGCTTTTATGTAAAAATTTTTTATACAAAAAAGCTACATCGACATTGTCCGCATGTTGGAACATTTCCCGGATAATTTTTATTAAATCCTTTTCTGTTAATCGTAACAACGTTTTGAACCACTCTTCTGTATATACATTAGGATTCGCCTCCATCCCGATCGCCAAAATCTTGGCGCAACCCGATACAACATTACGTAACACAGTTAAAGACATGTTGTTGTTATTGTCGTTGTTGTTGTTTTTAAAACACTTATTTTTAAAAACTGAAAAACTGTCACGATACACTCTTCACCGTAGAAATAACACAGACTTCAGCAAAATCCAAAAATAGACACTCGCTTCACCGAAAATCCAGAAACGAAATAAAGAGGTAGAAATTGAAAGACAACCAAGACACACGTTTCTGAGAGAATTCGAAACTGAAATGAATACCGCTCCAGTTTTCATTTACCTCATAACCTCGGTATAGCTCGCGATCTGTGTCGGCGCCCTTGTACATATCTACTAATAAGAAATCTTGAAAGATTCTCAGATTGTTTTCACGTAATATATTTACTATATTCCAGAATAGATTATATATCCAACCTAGCTGGAATGACCATCATACCTTAGGCGTTAAAAACGATTATAGATGTATCTATCCCTGGGTTCGGTGGTACATACAGCTCTCAAAACGACCGGTATATTTTTATACTCTAAATAGGACAGTCGGGTGAATCCCCCAGAGACACATTTACGCTCTCTCTCTCTCTCTCACACACACACACACACACACATACACACACCGATTATCCTACCACACGGCGCCATCCGATAACACCAACGCCCCACCATTACCACAACACCTATAGTACTGAAAGAGGCCTTTCTTAAACCAGCCCCACCAGGCATGGGGGTCATCATGCTCACACCGTTGTCTACCACGGATTAGTCCGCTCTCGATACTCCGCCCGATAACATCACCACCTCGACACCTATACTACAGAGATATTTTCTTAAGGAGACTGTTATATTTTTCGAACGGATTTACATCTAACACAAATCGTAGTTACGAAGCGCTCGTAGACGAGTATACATCGACCCTTCACGAAAAGTATCTTCATTACCGATCCCGTACATCGATTTCGCTAATAACACTCGCCGCCAGTGTAACAATTACAGAATCGTAAAAAGTGCTTTAGATAAAATAAAGTGTTATTTCTTCGCAAATATTCTTACGTCTTTTCAAATTTCACGACATAATGGCACAGGCTATGTTAATATCAGAAGATAGCCAATGTTCAAATGCGTTCAAAAATACGTGTACAAGAAGGAAGAGAATAACCATGACCGAGACAGAAGATAAAAGTTTAGAAAAAGCTTTAAATTTCAATATTCTTACAACCACATACCCTCTCAATAATTCAGCATCCAAAAAGGTAATTGTCGGTTTATATTACGACAAAAACTCCAAATGTTTCAAACCATTTATTCAGCTTTTGAATAGTCACTATACGCACGGATTAAAGCTAGATTCAAATACATGGGCCGGCATTCAAAATCGTTTTCAAGACATTACACTATACTTTGACAATCTAGGAAACATCGAACGAAACGATAAAATACAACTCAATAATGTTGATATTATTTTCACAACATCGTACGGTACTAAATCTGTTATATTCGATAAGGGATTTACAAACCAAGAGAGTACGAAAAAAAGAAAAACATACACACCTGCGGTCATCATGCAAAAACGCACTTTTGAAGGTCTAAAAAGATCGGATGTGTGTGTCGACGAAAGATTTCGTCGGCTTGAACGTATTACTTCGCTAGTGAATAACTGTAAGGATCTAATTTGTGATGAATTGTCGAGAATTATTTCGTCATCCGATTTAACAAGTACAGATAGCGAAAAGATCATCAAAACAAAATTCAAAGAACATGGTGATGAAATAAAAATACGGATTAAAGATGAATTGGACTCTGTGAAAGACCCAGCATTTGTTAAATTCTACTTTGATATTTTGTACCTTGAATTAACTACACTCTGTTCTAATTTATTTTATCATGAACTAACGAGTATATATTGTAACGAAATTTTAAAAGGTTTCGACTCTCAACTCATTTAAATATATATTTGTACAAAACTTTATTTTTATTCTCTACGTATTTGTAAACAGTATTATCTTTTCAAACTCGCTCATCTACATATATTCTATCTTCGATATATCTTATCGCATGTACATATATCTATTTTTCAAAAATGTATATTGTATCTTATCTCTGAAAAAATAAAACTGAATTTTCAAAAAGTATACGTGTTTATTTTTCTCACACACTCCGATCCAAACATCCATCCATCCTTATCATCTTACTGATTTTCATTCTTTTTATTTATAAATTTACAAAACAACATTCTCCACTTTTAAATATTAATAAAAAAAAGTTATTAAAATATTATAATCAATTGGAAATTATTTATGCATTAAAAAATTTTTTTAAATGTTATAAACAATCCTAATTATTTATTTATTTAAATGTATAATTATGTATGCAAATTTATTGACACTGTGCAAAACAAAAATATTCAAATTTCAAAAATTTTTTTAATTGTTATAAACAATCATAAATTATTTATTTAAATTTATGCAAATATCCTTCCCTAACACCAATGTGACAAAATATGTAAATTTATGCAAATTTCTCCCCATCTCTAAATCAGTATGCGAAAATATGCAAATATTCAAATTTTTTAAAAATTCACCACCCACAACCACCCACCTCCTCCCACCACCCATCGTCACCCACTCCACCCACTCCTCCCACCTCCCCAACTGCCAGAACCGTACCCCAAGATTATCATAACAAAAATATTCAAATTTCAAAAATTTTTTTAATTGTTATAAACAATCATAAATTATTTATTTAAATTTATGCAAATATCCTTCCCTAACACCAATGTGACAAAATATGTAAATTTATGCAAATTTCTCCCCATCTCTAAATCAGTATGCAAAAATATGCAAATATTCAAATTTTTTAAAAATTCACCACCCACAACCACCCACCTCCTCCCACCACCCATCGTCACCCACTCCACCCACTCCTCCCACCTCCCCAACTGCCAGAACCGTACCCCAAGATTATCATCTGCCAGAACCGTACCCCAAGATTATATCTACCCGACACCTCTTATCTCTTCACTGGCGCCATTAGGCCACGCCCCCTGTCTGCCAGAAGTGTACCCCAACTACTTATACATAATTTAAAAATTAATACTTTTTATCTTAATAAATGATGATTGTAACTAGAATTGTGTCATAAATTGGTGTAATAATTCTAAATTTTGGCATTAAAAATTTTAATTAAAGTAATCAGTAAATTAAGTTGAGGGAGCCACGTGCCAATGAATTGGCAGCGGTTTTTTAAAATTTAATTATTGTGCTAGATTTGAATTCTGAGACTCGCGTATTCATATAAAACTAACTTTTTTTTTTTACAGAAATTTACACTTTTTATATTTATGTATCTCTTTCCTTACAATTCGATTATGCTGTTATAGAAATTTTTGCTGCTGTAAATATACTAGTTCTGAAGTTCAAAAAAGGTTTTTATTTTTAAATTTGAAGGAATATATTTGTATGAAAAAGTATAATTTATAGTGAAAAAAGATAAAACATTTTTATAAAATGTATTTGCATATAGCCCGCAGTGACAGCTAAGGCTTCAAAAGGATTAAAAATTATCTCAATTATTAATTCAAATCTGCTATTTATTTATAATTTATAGTATTGATCAAATTCAATCACCTATTTTCAGTGGCCTCAACTGGAGAACATTTTCTTGGATGGTGCAGGTAAGTATATTTTTTTTATATTAAGTTTATTCATACAAGTTACTCAAATAGGCTGCTGTAAGCGTCGGCAACCAGGCTGCTGTGAGCGCCGGCTAACAGGCTGCTGTGAGCGCCGTCAAACAGGCTGCTGTAAGCGCCGTCTAGCAGGCTGCTATAAGCGCCGTCTAGCAGGCTGCTGTAAGCGCCGTCTAGCAGGCTGCTATAAGCGCCGTCTAGCAGGCTGCTGTAAGCGCCATCAAACAGGCTGCTGCAAGCGCCGTCAAATAAGTTGCTGTAAGCGCTATGAAATTGGCGTTTTCTCTAATCAGCGTTTTCAAACAGATTGTTCTAAGTGCCTTGAGGCAGACAATTTTTGGTAGTAATGAGTACACAACTAAATAGGTATCTTCTTACGAGAAAAGATAAAGACAAAATTCTCGATGGATCGCTTTTAAAAGATACTCATATTGATTTATTTCATAACATATTGCGTACCTACTCGCAGTATAAGCCGCAAAGTACTTTGATTCTTCAACGCATTGTAAACAATCCACAGTTACAGTATCTTGAACGTATTGACCGCAATCAAAGGCACTTACAACTCTTACACAGTTGTGATGGTGTATGTCCCAATTGTTTATACGGGCATTGGATATGTTGTTATTACGATACAACTGCGATTTTTATTTTTGATTCTTTCAATAGCGGTCGACTGCGTGTTAAAAATGAACTTTTTCTAAAGCAATTATTTCCGTTTTTTGACGATGTTCCAAAATATTTCAAAAAAGTACAATACCAAAACAATGCTTACGACTGTGGAGTGTTTGCAATAGCGTTTGCTACATCGATATTTTTTCAACAAACCCCGTCTCAAATAGAATACGACATTGACAAAATGCGACCTCATCTTTATGATATGCTTGAACGCAACACATTAATTCATTTTCCTATAATAAAAAATGAAAGTCCCAATAAACACTTATTATCGACAAATGCATTACCAATTATATTTCATCAAAATAATGTATCTTTATTCAAAACCCCAGTTTGTGGTAAAAATATTATTAAAATGAACAATGACATAATGGTGACCGAAAAGAATTTTTTCGTTGACTCTGGTAGTAATAGTAAAAAATGCCCTGTGAATAAAATAAATTCGAAGGAAGAGCGTTTACTTTGGAATGTTACTGGACTTCCCAATCCAGATATTCAGTGTTATGCAAATGCATCTCTACAAACTTTATTGCATTGTACTTCAATTAGACAGAAAGTATTTGAAAACCCAGAACAAAATGCCTTATATTTTGCGCTACAAGAATATGTTTCTGGATGCCAGGTTAATATGATGGCTGTGAGAGAATTCGCCCATAAACAATATATTGTAAGAGAGCAACAAGATGTAGCTGAATTTATTACACATCTTTGTGATAAGTCTAGTAACCTACATACTGTTTTAAAACATGAATTGATTATTGAAAGACAATGTCCTACTTGCAAAAATACACGTACTTATGAACCTACCAATAGTTACATCTTATCTTTGACTTTACCAAACTTCAATGATGTTAAATTGCAGGATATTATCAATTTTAATATTAATAATTGGAGCAGCACTGACATCCATTGTAGTAATGAATGCCAAAGTGTCAACGATGAAAAAACATTAGTACGTACGAATAATAAAACTCTAATTTTGCAATTGAAGTTGTTTTTTGTAGATAGTAGTAATGGTACAATAAGAAAGAAAAATAACCTAAATATAAAGAATTTAGATCAAGAAATAGTGGTCATAAACAAAAAGCATTACAAAGTAATAAGTGGTCTATTCCATCATGGCGACACGATCCAATCAGGCCATTATACTTGTATGTTACGTGTAAATGACTATTGGTTGAGAGTAGATGACTTAAACGTCAGACGTTCTTCTTGGCCAAAGAACAGCAAAGATGTGTACTTAATATTCTTGGAAGAGGTTTCTAAACAAGCTTTACCACAGTTTCAGGTGCAAAATAATTTGATTGGACTCAATCAATTCATGAGTAGTGATAAAAATGATTATCAAAGATCCGTTCAACAATCTGATAACAATCAAATTCATACAAATAAATTTATTGCTGATAAATTAATTGCAAACAATTGTATAAACAATACTCGCCCTAATCAACAAAATAAAAGCTTTCTTAATAATAATTTTATAACGGTCCCTCCCGTTATTAACCTATCTGACTCTTGTAATTCTCTACACAAAAACAACAAACACTCCAAATATTATGAATCACACAAAGTAGAAATATTAAAAAAACGAAAATTGCATTACAATAATAAGAAAAATAATTTGAAAAAGGTTAAATCAAATGAGTCTATGAAAAATGTTGATGCAGTACAAGGACCAGATAATTTACCTATTATTATCTCTCACACATATGTTGAATTGGAACCAGCCGATTGCTCAAACAAATTAATTAACGGGAAAGTAAACATTTCTTTGGAAAGAATTTCTGCTATTGAAAATATTAATGATGTAAGATTTATCAATGATTGTACTGAAAGAAATCCCTCTTATTTAATCAATGGTAATATCCCAAATAATATGGAAACTGTAACTGAAAGCACTCTTACTGCTAAAACAACTACTGATATGTCAAAAAACATGGAAACTGTTACTGAAAGCACTCTTACTGCTGAAACAACTACTGATATGCCAAATAACATGGAAATTGTGACTGAAAGCACTTTTACTTCCGAAACAACTGTTAATAGTGTTGTTTCAGAATATGAGAATAAAAAATGTAAGAGGAAAATTGACGCTGAGTATTATAAGTCACATAAAACGAACATATCAAAGAAATATAAATCGTATTATAAAACACACAAAACAAAGATATTGGAGAAAAAAAAAGAGTATTACAACGCTAATCGGGACAAATTGAAAGAGCAAAAATCAAAGTCAAAGAATAAAGCCTTTGACTTAGACAAAAATAAATTTTTGGAAAACTCTCGTAATTATTATAAACAAAATAAACAAATATGTGCAAAGAATAAAGTATACTTTGAGTTGAAAAAGAAATATTGCGATTTAAATAATAATGAACAAAAGCTTATAAAAACAAAAGAAACTGTAGCAAAGAAAATTAAAAAAAAATACAAGGTAATTTTGAAACAGGATACTAATAAATTACTAAAGAATAAGGAAAAATTCATAAGAAATGTTATGGAAAAATTAGATTCTGCCTCTGAGGAAGATCGTAGAGAAGAAGCTAAATTATTGGTTTCTACTGCTATTTACGTAAGGGATACTTACATCTCGCGCTTAAAAAGAGTTTTACAATCCTGTAAAGATAAGGTTTCAATTTCATTGACTCGCTTGGGCATCATGCCCATTCATGAAAATGAACGCGCTGTTTTAACAGCTTTGTGTGGTTGTCCACAACATTGTTCGACATCCGAACCGTATTTTTCAGAAGCTGCTTATGATTTTAAAGAGGGCCTTTGTACTGAAGGTACAGAGGAGTCAAACTTTATTATTATGAACGAAGAAGGTCAATCAACAAATATTTTCCCTCTAACAGATTCAAGTAAAAGCAAAAAAAAATGGCATTGTAATAATTATTGTAAAGTGGTTGATCCGGATATTCTAAAAGATCTTAAACAACTATTTGAAGATCTACTCTATTTTACATATGTTGATGCGAATAATTATCTTAAGCAGATTGATATTTGCTCTGCTGAAACTCGTGATCCAAATAAATCTGGTCATCCCATAATTTGTTATGCGCAACCTCTTTTATGCTCATCTAAATTTTTAAAATTAAATATTTTATCATATCACTACCCTCATTTACGCACTATAAAACGGCAAATATATAAAGTAAAACATTTTTATATTGATATACAAAGAATTGAAGATGCTTTGAATAACAGTGATGTTGATGAATTAAGAAATATTTTGTCCGAAGCTGATCGATTGGCAATGCCTTTCAGGAATAATAACACTGAAATCTGTTTAGATGAAAATGAAATAAAAAAAAAGTATAATAGGGGTATCAAAGAATATACTAAAATAGAAATGGACCCACCTAAAATACCATGTGTTTCTTGTGAGAGACTTTGTTGTTCTCGAAAGGTTGTACCCGTTAGTAACTATAAATCTAATTTGGAATTGATGAAGCATTTGCTTGACGTAAGTATTGAACTACCTGATTATTGGAAACAACTCAAGGATTATTATAAAGATTCTGAAGAATTTAATAATGGTTTTATGTGTCAATTTTGTATGAGTAAATTAAAAAATAATTCGTTGCCATCAACGTGTATTTTGAATGGCCTTTTTGTTAAAGACACTCCCGAGGAAATACTAACTTTAAATATGTATGAAAAAATACTAATTCAGAGAGCTAAAGCTTTCCAAACTGTTGTTAAAATGGGTACAGTAATGAACAAAAATTTACCAAATCACGTTAAAATTGATAAAGTTCAAGGGAGAACTTTTCATTTACCTTTGCCATTAGAAGAAACTTTAAAAAAAATCTGTCCAGATACTGATCCTCTAAACAGTAATCACGAACTCTTTGTCTTGATTCGAAGTAACCCTACAAAAAAAGGAAAAATTATATGGGAGGATTATGTTGACATTAAAAAAATATGGAATGCTTTACATTGGCTTAAATGTTGGAATCCACTTTACGCTGAAATTATTATTCCCTCTCCCGAAAAAATGTTAAATACTCTTCAGGATTTAGAATTGGAGTATCTTCTAGACAATGATAAAGATACTGATGAAATAGTCAAAGATGATAATGGAGAAGAAAATGAAAATGTACCAACGAATTTGCCACCAGCTGTTTTATTGACTCAAAAGGATCAATTAGACCCGTTTTATGAGCAATATTCCATTTATCCTTTACATGATAGAAAAATGAATAATACTGATACAGAATTATACCAAATGCTCAAATTAATTGCTGCAGCCTTAGATGTTCGCGGTAAGGATTTAGATTTAAAATGTTTTCCAGATCTATATCCTTTTGGTATGTATGGGCAACATGAACAAAGACTTGTAAGATTGAGAGACTATGATTTTATTAGATCAAGATTAATCTCTAAACATTCTCAATATCGAGAAAATAAACAATACCTCTTTTATTTATTAAACGATAACAACATTCGGCAAATCAGTGCTGGAATTTTTCACAAATTGAACGTTGTCAATCCTCGTCAGAAATATACAGCTAAAGAGCTTCTACAAGAATTAGAAAAAAATCAGCTAGAATCGAATATGGAAACTATTTTTGCTCGTTTGAGAGGGACGGAGGCATATTGGAAACGACCACGGAGTGATTTAGATTGCATGATGAAAGAATATGGACCAGCAACTTTTTTTGTTACTTTAAGTCCTGGTGAATGGATGTGGTCGTCTCTAGGTGAGTATATTCGTGAAGTAAGTAGCTGGAAAAATGACTCACGATCTATAAGTGAATTAATAGCTTTAGATCCAGTATCAGCTTCAAGGTATATACACAATGAATTTCAAGCAATGTTGAAATATATTCTTTCTTCTGATAATCCAATAGGAAAGGTTGTACATTATTACTATTGTTGTGAATATCAAGGTCGAGGATTGCCACATTTTCATTGCTTATTTTGGATTAAAGATGCACCCATCTATGGTAAATCAAGTAATCAAGAAATACAAGATTTTATTTTACAGCATATTACGTGTCGCATACCTGATAAACGTATTTCTCCTGAACTTAATCGACGTGTTTTAGCATATCAGCAACATAAACATAACAATTACTGCATGCGTAAAAAGAAAACAAAAACGGGATTTATAAGTGCATGTCGTTTTGGATTTCCACGTCCAATAACGTCACAGTTCATTTTAAGAAGCGTTTCCATAGCAATCGCTAATAAAAGGAAATTAAAAAATAAGTCTCGGTTTTATGATTTACCTCGAAGAGTAGAAGAAAAAAATATTAATGATTATATGCCAAATCTTTTAGTACTTTGGGAAGGCAACATGGATGCTCAATTTATTGGTGAGTCATCATATCTTTTAACAAAGTATGTATCTAGTTATGGAACCAAAGGAGAAAAATGTATGGTAGATTTTTCAGATATTAAATCAAACAAATCAGTATGTAGTCAACTATGGTCATTCTCTATGAAAGCGTTAAATCATAGAGAGTGCGGTGCTATTGAAGCCGCTGATGCACTTTTAGGACATCCTCTTTATGCTACTGATTCAGACACTGTGTTTAGATGGTTGGATGTAAGAATGATTAAGAGCAAAAAATTGAAACCATTTAATGAAATCAAGCAACTTCCACCTGATTCAACAGATATATTTTATGACTCCTTTATCGATTATTATTCTATAAGACCAAAAGAACTAGAATCACTATGCTTATATGATTTCGCTAAGTATTTTGATATAATAAGGAAGAAGCCGATTCGCAAGGCAGAGTATTATGAAATAGCTCCAAATGTTTTTTGTAAAAAAAGACAAAAACCTTACTTAATAAAGCACTGGCATTATGACCCTAAGACACAACCAGAATATTATTTTTATGCTTTGCTCCTGTTATTCCAGCCATGGAGAGACGATGTCGAGTTAAAAGCAAACAAAAAAACATATACAGATGCCTTTGCTCAAAAACAACACGAACTAGTTGAAGCTATGAAGTATCACGACAAACTTGATACCATACGAGAAGGAATGCTTAGAATGGAAGAACAAGTTAAAAAAGATGAAGAAGAATGTGATAAAGAAAATAATATTCATTCTAATTCAGACAATTTACCAGATGATTGTGTTCCAATTGAAACAGAAAATGCAATGAAGGACTTTAAAGATATTGCTGAAAAAAACATAACTGAAAAAGATGTTAAAAATTCTATTGACAAGCTTAATGAAGATCAATCAAGAGTATTTCATAAAATTTCATCCGCTTTACAATCTGATGAAAAACCTTCTAGGATGTTTGTTAGTGGATTTGGCGGCACAGGTAAAAGTACGATAATTGAAACTTTAGTTAACCATAATAAAGTAATGAATAAAAAAGATACAGCTGTTACAGCACCTACAGGAATTGCAGCATATAATGTTGAAGGTCTTACGGTTCATAGATTATTGCAATTACCAGTAGAGCATGGCGGCACAGCTAAATATAAAGAATTATCTTCGGCAGCATTAAAACAAATAAGACAAAGTCTACAAAATGTTAATTTGATAATTATCGATGAAATATCTATGATATCGAATGTTATGCTTATGTATATACATTTGCGTCTTACAGAAATATTTGATACTTCAGATTGTGATGATGGCTGGTTTGGAAAGAAACATATTGTCGTTTTTGGTGACTTGCTTCAACTTCCACCAGTCCATGAAGGATTTCCATTTACGGAAATGACAAAAGATCAAATCAATAAGTATATAGGAGCAATGGATACTTATAATTTATGGACTTTATTTGACTATGATGAGTTAACTATCAATATGAGGCAAAAAAATGATAAGTGTTACAGTGAAATTCTTTCTAGAGTGCGATTAGGTTATGTAACTAATACAGATATAGAAAGTTTACAAAAAAGAAAATTGACATTTCATACGGAAAATAACGCACAAGTAATCGAAGAATTATGTTCGTACTTGAGTAGCCTACCTGCTGATACCGTGTGTTTATTACCAACTAGACGTATGTGTAATACTTTAAACGATGCCATGTTACGTAAATTAGATACAGAAGAAATAACTCTAATTGCTGATGATTCTTTCAAATGTCCAAAAACTTTAGAAAAGAAAGTCTCAAAAATGTTAAACGAAGATGACGATAATGCTTGTGGAATCGAACGTGTTATAAGAATTAAAATTGGTTCTAAAGTTATGATAAGAAGAAACATCGATGTCTCCATTGGATTAGTAAACGGCACAATAGGAACAGTTATTTCAGTATCCAGAGAAAAATCTGACCAAATAGCGAGTGTATGTATTAAATTACAGTCCGGTAATGAATATTCTATAAAGCCACTTGAATATAAATTTATAATTATGAAAACAGTATATATATTAAGAAAACAATTCCCAATATGTCTTAGCGATGGTATTACTATTCATAAAAGCCAAGGTCTGAGTTTAAAAAATGCTGTAGTTGAAGCTGGTAACTCTATCTTTAGTTGTGGGCAAACTTACGTCGCTTTATCGAGAGTTACGTCGATTGAAGGGTTGCACCTAATTAATTTTGATCCTTCTTGTATCATGGCTGATGAATCAGCAATTCTTGAATATAATCGATTAAGAAAAAGTTACCGGCCAGATCTTTTACCTTTTGCAATACAAGAAAATGCAAATAAATGTTACAAAATTTACGATAATCGTTGGTCTAACTTCAAAGATGTAATGCATGGGTATAGTGAACTTGATTATATTTCTGATAGCTGCTGGGATATTTGTGGATTACCAAATAATGGTAACTCTTGTTATGCTAATGCATGTATACAAAGTTTATTGCATTCATCAACGATAAGAAGAAGTTTAATATATAGTAAAGACTCTGATCCTTTAAAAGATGTGTTTAATCAATATAGATCCAAAACTCCTGTTAACATCAAGGAATTAAGAGCATCTGTAAATTTAATCTATAAATTACCGGAACAACAAGATGTAGCAGAATTTTTACTGCATCTGTGCCACGTATATACTTCTTTACGAGATGTTATTCGACACGAGTTAATTACAACGACGAAATGTCCTATCTGCAGTGAGAGAACGGAGATTAAGACTGATAATTACATTTTGACTCTGTCTCTTCCTGAACTTGATTATACTCCTAAATTACAAGATATTGTAGATTATAATATAGGAAGTTGGACTGAAATTGAAGGTAGTTGTAAAAAAAATTGTAAAAGAAAAAGACAGCAGAACATAGAAGTAAGTATAAAGAATACAATTTTAATTTTACAGTTTAAAATATTTACTACAAAACATAGTCACACATTTAAAATTACCAATTATAAAATTAATGAAGTACCAAAGACAATTATTGTAATTAATAAACAACGTTATACAGTCATTAGTGGTATATTTCATCATGGTAGTTCTGTTGAATTAGGACATTACACAAACATGCTAAGAAAAGATAAGCATTGGATTAAGGTAAGTGATTCGAGCTTCTGTAAAAAGCCATGGCCAAAGGGCGCTAAAGACGCATATCTTTTTTTCTTAGAACGAGTATAATAACATTTGTATTTTCTATTTTATAGAATGAATATACGTATTTTTCTGTTATAGAATGAACGAACTGTGACTGTGATATATCGTATTTTTGAAGTCAGCTGTGATTCTAACTGATGATATTGATTCAAATACTACATTTATTACGTTTGTATATAAAATTATCAATAAATATTGATTATTTCCTGTTATAGAATGAATATTACAAATATAAGTATGATCGAACTGTGACTGTGATATACCGTATTTTCTAGGTGCTGTGATTTTAACTGTGATATTATTGATTCTAATACTACATTTTTAACTTAGTATGATCTTATATGAATAGTGGTGACTGTTGTCAATAACAAAACAAATTTATGATTTCTTAAACGAAACGAAATATATACTGTCAAAACTGTCTTTTCATTTTTCTAGTCAATATATTTAACATTTATACTTAATTTTTATATTTTTAAGCACATTTCAGACAAAATGCCTCAGATTTAGTTGGATGACTAAAAACAGAATTTTTAAATATTTCTTATCTCTTTCAACTCATCTTATCAATAAGCACAATCTACAAATAAAAAAACAAATATGGAGTATAAAACATCAAACTGCAAAGTTGAAAACTCAAACTTGAATCTCTTTAATCAGAAAAGTCTATAATGGAAGAAGGGAAACACTTCAAGACTAAAGTAGATATAGCACCTGAACTCGATAGAGAACTGCATAAAGTAGCTGAGCTGATAACATGATTAAGAGAATCTGCCAAAGGAAAATTATTGTTAGAGGCATTGATGGCAACTTTACAACGTAAGTAACAAAGAATTTTTTTTTATTTATCTCTTAATCAAATAATTTAAAAGAAATATTTTCGATTTTAATTCATTTTTTGAATATTACAATAACAAAAGTAGCCTATATGAGACATTGCAATAATTATTGGCGCTCCTATTGGGCTTCCACCGGAAATTAATCTCTGACAACACTTAGAAGCTCTGTTAATAGCTGAAGAAGATAACTTAAGGTCCAAAAAGAGAGAAAGATATAAGAGGAGGAGATAAGAGATAGAGATTTATAAGTAGGCTACATAAGAATATGCTACTAGAAAAAGAGACAGCCATTGGTAACAGCTTGATATATATGAAAAATAAATATCTGGATACCAAAATAATATAACTCGCCATTTACTTAGTGAACAAATTCCAGTTTTAGAATATGCAATAGAAGGCCACAGGTAAATATTAGCACAACTTTCATAATACAAATATATTTGTAATGTTAATGTTTCAACATTAACAATACAAATATATTTGTAATGTTAATGTTTCAACATTAACATGTGTATTGGATTTTTAAGGAACTAGTATCAAAATTTTAATCTGATCTCGAAGGTATGGAAAAAATCAATCAGATGAAGTCATAAAATTAAAAGAAGAAATCGAGAAATTGATAAAAAGAAATTTCCGACCTTATATTTTTTTTCAAACAACTCACAAGACATTCTATACAAAAATAATGTATGTAATTGAGATTTTCAAAAACATTCATTACAAACAAAGTTTTAATTAGAATCATTGTTAGTTCTTGCCATCGTCAATCATCGAAATTAAATTTTCATGTTTTTTCGTCATTTAATTAAAAAAATAAATTATTGTTATTATCTCTCTTAACAACTGTAAAGTTTCTTTTCGAGAAACAATAATTACATAATACATTTTAATAAGAAAAATGATAAGTTCGTGCAAAATTTATATATGCTAAATAAATAAATTATTTTATTATCTCTATAAACCACTGTTCGTCGTTTTGTAAAAAAATATTCAACACACCCCTCACCCCCCTCCCTCTCTCGTCTTTTTTTACTCAATAACTGTACAAGGACTCCACGAAAATTTTAAGATCATAAATATTTCGTTAAAACAGCCAACAAGACAGTCTAAGAATAATATACTAACAAACTTTATTTTGAAAGAACTACAGAATCTTTGAAAAATGTTTTCTCTGAAAAGAAAGCATTACCATTTTTTTCTCGAAAATATTTTTTAATGTATACATTTAACAAAATGAAAGTAAAAATAACTCTTAAAAAGTTATGAAATCTATTTATCTATAAAAACTTTTAAAAAAAGTTTAAACTAAGGCAAGTATTACTCTCTCTCCTTCTCTCTCTCTCTCTCCTTCTCTCTCTCTCTCTCTCCCTCTCCCTTTCTCTCCCTCTCTCTCCCATCCTCTCCCTCTCTCTCTCTCTCTCTCTTTCCCTCCCTCCCTCCCTTCACCCCTCCCTCCTTGCCTCCTTCGCTCCCCCCTCTCCCTTCCCAATCTCTCAACATTGGTCGATTTCTGATTTCTGTACCAAGAACTTTAACGAGAGCCTATAAATATTTTTGTAAAACAATCGCAGTAAAACAAATAGTATTGTTAATAAAACTTTCTACGAAAGTATAAAATAAGGCAAGTATCAGTTTTTTCTGTATGATCTATAAAATAATCATATTTATAATTTTGTAAAAAAATTCTCTCTCTCTCTCTCTCTCTCTCTCTCTCTCTCTCTCTCTCTCTCTCTCTCTCTCTCTCTCTCTCTCTCTCTCTCTCTCTCTCTCTGTCACTCACTCTCTCTCTCTCCCCTTTCTCTCCCTCTCTCCCTTCCTCTCCCACTCTCTCTCTTTCCCTCCCCCTCTCCCTTCCCAATCTCTCAACATTGGTCGATTTCTGATTTCTGTACCAAGAACTTTAACGAGAGCCTATAAATATTTTTGTAAAACAATCGCAGTAAAATAAATAGCATTGTTAATAAAACTTTCTACGAAAGTATAAAATAAGGCAAGTATCCGTTTTTTCTGTATGATCTATAAAATAATCATATTTATAATTTTGTAAAAAAATTCTCTCTCTCTCTCTCTCTCTCTCTCTTTCTCTCTCTCTCTCTCTCTCGCTCTCTCTCTCTCTTTCTCTCTCTCTCTCTCTCAACATCCATCAAACTGAGTACCAAAAACTTTAATAAGAGATTGAATATTTTTTTAAAACCGTTAAACACGTTTTTTAATATTTTCTCTTAAAAAGTTGTGAAATCTATATAAAGAAACTTTTTATAAAAGTTTAAACTAAGGCCAGTATTATTCTATCTCCCCCCATTACCCCCCCCCCGTTCCCCACCCTCTCTCCCTTTCTCTCTCCCTCCCACCCTTTCCCTCTCTCCTTCCTTTTCTCTCTTGCCCTCTCTTTCTCTCCCTCTTTTCTCTCAACATCCGTCAAACTGAGTACCAAAAACTTTAATGAGAGCTTAAATATATTTTTTATTAAAACAATCAACACGTTTTTAAAAGCTAATTTAAGTACGTTCTAACAACACAATTTGTGTAGTCCTTTTATTTTTTCTAGTCGTATCTATTAAATAAGAACTCTCTACAAATGGTAATATTTTTTTTTCATGACTATACAAACAATAATAAGGTTATTATATAAAACTTTCTACGAAAGTATAAAATAAGGCAAGTATCGACGTTTTTTCTGTATAATCTATTGTTCACTGCAAATCAAACAAACGAAAGTTGTGAAATCAATATTATCGATAGTCAAGTAATGCAAACAACTCTCGGGAACTATTCTACCTATGACTGTTCTCAGAAATGTATTCAAATTTCTTCATCGTTCTATACAAATTAAACACGAGAAAGTACTGAAATCAATTATATTGTAGTCAAGTACCCATAAGTTAATTTGAATCAGATAATACAACTTTTCGTACCTACTCAAAAATATTCAGCCAGCAGGCATAAAGTACTCCTTAATGCCCAAGAGGCGTAATAGCTCCCACACTCCTACAAAACTTTAGAGCCTACGCACTTAAGACTCGTGTGGGCAACCATTATTTCAATTATATAACTATCTTTTACTTCTTCGAGTAAATGTATACTGAACAAATTATATGTAAGTAGATTCAAATTCTTCATTGCAAATCAAACAAACGAAAGTTATGAAATCAATTACCGATAGTCAAGTAATGCAAACAACTCTTCGAACCAACTGTATAACTGATCTCTGAAATATATTATTGTGATTTGTTCATTCTTCTATACAAATTAAACACAAGAAAGTACTGAAATCAATTTATTGTAGTCAAGTACCCATAAGTTAAGTTGACTGACATAATAGAACTTTTAGTACCTTGCGTGTAAAATTACATTTTACGTTCACGTTGTAACTTAAAAAATATTCAGCCAGCAGGCATAAAGTACTACTTAACGTCTAACAGACGGAATAGCTTACATACTACTACAAAACTTTATAGAACCCGGTCAAAAATATCCAGCTAGGAAATCCATGTCACATAGGAAATCTAGCTGAATCAGGGTGGATTCACATAGATTTCAGTAGATTTTTTAGCTAGATTCCTACTTCAATCCATGTCACATGGATTTCCCAGCTGGATTTCCCATATGACATGGATTGAAGTAGGAATTAAATTATTTTATTTCGAAAATTCATAAGAATTTTTTCAGATATTTACGAAAAGTCAAAGCCTATATAATAAAATTACATATTTACCGACACATCCACATTTTTCATTATTCTTTCTCAATTTTGAAATTTCTATAATATTACACATCTTGGGAGGACAAGAGAAGTCTAGAGCTGCTCTAGCAGGGGTAGTCGACAAATCTCCCATACATACTTGGCGGGCCCGACGGTTTCCAGTTTACCGGTGGGCTTTGTAAATGTAGAATACTAAATTTTTTCACATACCTATTATTCCACTATATAAATAATTACATTAGCTCTAATTTGCAATTGATATCGTTTAAATATAATAACCGTTTAAATATAATATCCGTACACGTGCAGTATTGCATGTTTTACTTTCATTACCCAAAATATTTTTTACAAAATTATAAATATGATTATTTTATAGATCATACAGAAAAAACTGATACTTGCCTTATTTTATACTTTCGTAGAAAGTTTTATTAACAATGCTATTTGTTTCACTGCGATTGTTTTACAAAAATATTTATAGGCTCTCGTTAAAGTTCTTGGTACAGAAATCAGAAATCGACCAATGTTGAGAGATTGGGAAGGGAGAGGGGGGAGGGAAAGAGAGAGAGTGGGAGAGGAAGGGAGAGAGAGGGAGAGAAAGCGGGGACAGAGAGAGAGAGAGAGAGAGAGAGAGAGAGAGAGAGAGAGAGAGAGAGAGAGAGAGAGAGAGAGAGAGAGAGAGACATATTTGCTTGAAAATTTTCCCAATTATCAGAAAAAAATTATTTCAAAGTCATTGGAAAAAGTATGAAGGTCATTTTGGCCATTTTAAGCCTTAAATGAGTTTTTCAATGGGTCTGAAGTTTGTATCGTTGGAATGCAACGAAATAATTTTTTACGATTGATTAAAGTTATTAAACAATGGAAATTTTATCTAAACCTTTGTTATAAAGTTATTTTATACTATAAAACACTAAATCTACACGCAAAATTAATATAAGTTAGTATAAACTTGAATTAAAATGAATTATTATTTTTTTTATTTCGTTGCACTCCAACGTTGCAAACTTCAGACCCATGTTTTTCAGAGGGTTTAATCACATCTAATGTCAAGCGGATAGTCCTTAAGGTGGCTTGGGCGCGTGGTGCCGTATCAAGTCGGGACCCCAGTGGGGGCCTTCTGTGTTTTTTGCAATTTCCGAAATTTTAATTTCAGTAATAACCTCCGAATTACTTTAGAAAGTTTTAAAAAATCTGGGGGGGGGGGGGGTTTGTTACAAAACGGAAAAAATCGCCATTCCTATTACTTATTCGTGTATCTGCGCGTAGTGCGCATGCGCAGAAGCACATTTACAAAGTTTATCGGTAATATCTCTTTAATTTGGTCGTTTACACATAATTATGATGACAGCATTGGAATCTACATTAAAAAATGTTAAATTTGATACCTCATTTAATAAAAATTATTTCTTAATAATGGAATAAATACAAAATTAACGTCTTTTCCCATAAGGTTACATGTTAAAAGAAACGTTTTAGAAACCTAGTTTTCTCTAAAATTTAGTCGTTGATCTTGTATTTTCTTGATATAAATGAAAAGTTTAATGTTCAAAGAATATCTGTGTTAAATTTCAGAAATATTTAACTCTGTTTAACAAAGCACCCGAGCCACCTTAAAGTAGTGTTATATGTTCTGAAATAAAGCTAATATGGTCTCAAAATGTTACAAGAAGTGATTTCTATATAAAAATCCATTTTATCGCAAAAAAAACTCCAAAATCAGCTATTATTGTACTTTTCCGAGTCAATAAATTAATTAAATTAACTTATAATTAGACCAATATTACTTCTTATGTATACGCATAAAACAGTACATTACGACACTTTTTACCGGATGTGCGGGAAATCGAACTTCCCGCACGGAGTGTCGAAAAATAACTTTCTCTTATAAAAGAACACTCAAAAACCAACAATTTGACCATTTTAGACTTTCCTATTCTTATAAACAAGTACGTAACAGCTACTGGTTTCTTGTTTTAATTGTGCCAATTTTTTGACATGTTTTCTTTGTTATTTTTTTAAGCTACTAATAACCGGTTTATTAAAATATAATTTTCTCTTTTTATTAAAATATTTCTTCCACTAAGGAATATTTTAAGTAGATCTCTATAAATATTGAGTTTATTTACTGAAGGTCTACACCGAAGATCCAACACTATTTAAAAAAATCATTTCTTCCGCTAAGGAATATTTGAAGTAGATCTTTATAAATATTGAGTTTATTTGGTGAAGGTCTACACCGCAGATCCAAAAATTTTAAAAAATTAATTTTGACATGACTGACTTTGCAAATTAGTTTTTATTATTTAATAATCAACTTTTTGTTGCATTTTTTATTTATGTCAGCATGCATATTCTCTGAATTGACAACTTTAAATGCATACACTATTACAGTTATAGATGAATAATTAATCAAAAAAGAAATAACATTTTCATTAATGATCTTTGGTTCGCTTTATTATCAATTCAGCTATAAATAGAAAACTTCCCTGTTCTAAAATGTAATATTATTACGTATTCATAAATTAATCTGCAGCACTTGAATATAAATAAAACATGCAATAAAAAGTTGATTATTAAATAACATGTAAAAATTAACTTTTTTAATATTTTTGGATTTGCGGTGTAGACCTTCACTAAATAAACTCAATATTTATAAAGATCTACTTAAAATATTCCTAAGCGGGAGAAATATTTTAATAAAAAGAGAAAATTACATTTTAATAAGCCGGTTATTAGTAGCTTGAAAAAATAACAAAGAAAACGTCAAAAATTGTCAAAATTAAAGCAAGAAACCAGTGGCTGTTAGGTACTTGTTTATAAAAATAGGAAAGTCTAAACTGGTCAAATTGTTGGTTTTTGATGGGTCTGAAGTTTGCAACGTTGTAGTGCAACGAAATAAAAAAAAATTTGATTTTACTTTAAGTTTACAATAATTAATATTACTTTTGCGTGTAAAGTTATTGTTTTATAGTATCAAATAACTTTATAACAAAGATTTAGATAAAATTTCCATTGCTTGATAACTTTAATTAATTGTAAAAAATTATTTCGTTGCACTCCAACGATGCAAATTTCAGACCCATGGTTTTTGAGTGTTCTTTTATAAGAGAAAGTTATTTTTCATGCTTATACATAAGAAGTAATATTGGTCTAATTATAAATTAATTTAATTAATTTATTGACTCGGAAGAGTACAATAGTAGCTGATTTTTTAATTTTTTTGGTGATAATATGGATTTTTACATGGAAATATCACTTTATTCAACATTCTGAGACCGTATCAGCTATATTTCAGGA
This sequence comes from Torymus aiolomorphi, assembly GCA_036365515.1. Classification (NCBI taxonomy): domain Eukaryota; kingdom Metazoa; phylum Arthropoda; class Insecta; order Hymenoptera; family Torymidae; genus Torymus; species Torymus aiolomorphi. Next base: position 51,681,142 of record CM070873.1, read on the forward strand.
CATATAACACTACTCTAAGGACTTTCCGCTTGACATTAGCTGTGATCAAACCCTTTGAAAAGCTAATTTTAAGCCTTAAAATGGCCAAAATGACCTTCAAACTTTTTCGAATGACTTTGGAATAGCGTTTTTCTGAAAATTGAGAAAATTTGCAAAGCAAATATGTATTTATCATTTTTTGTAATAATGCATCGTTTTGGAGTTATTTAGACTTGAAAATAAGCAAAAAAGCTAAAAATGCTAGATCTGGCCATATATATGACGTCACAGCTTTTTTTTTGGCTCCAAAAAATCTGAAAACATTCAGGGATATTCATGGGATGCCCAGTAAGACATTTAGATGGTTAACAAAGAAAATAGTATATTACGCACGATGGGAGGAAAAAACTTACACAGTCCACAGCTCGTGTAAATTGCCACCCGAGCCGAAGGCGAGGGTGGCAAACACGAGCTGGGGGCTGGCCAATTTTACTCCCGTGGTGCGTATACTATTTTTCCTCACATCGAGGCCGAAAATGCCATATTTCCGTTTCGGAGCCGGGCGGGAATGAGGCACTTTCGGCCCGGTGTGAGGAAAAAAAAATTTTGCGCTTGATCTCCCAGAGAACTGCCCATATGTGTGTGTGTGTGTGTGTGTGTGTGTGTGTGTGTGTGTGTGTGTGTGTGTGTGTGTGTGTGTGTGTGTGTGTGTGTGTGTGTGTGTGTGTGTGTGTGTGTGTGTGTGTGTGTGTGTGTGTGTGTGTGTGTGTGTGTATATATATATATATATATATATAAATATATAAATATCTATAAATATAAATATATAAATATAAATACATAAATATTGCATAACCGATTATTGTCTACACTGAGAGAAATGTCATAGGAAAATTTGTTAAATATATAACAAAAATTGCTATATTATATAGGAACGGAAGGATATACTCGACATCTAATAATTTTTACTATATATATAGCAATTTATGGTAATAAGCTCAATTAAAAAAAAAAATCTTGGTTGTATTCGAACCCTCGACCCTCGGCACGCCAGTCGAGCGCGCTGACCACTTACCCACGGAGACTCTTGAGTGTAAAATTTTGGAACTTATACATTAGGCATCTTCCCTATAAGCTCACCGCAGTCAGGTGGCGCTGGCGTCTGATATCACTTTTTACTATATAAGTTAGTAAAACTTGGTATGTATATAATAAATATTATTAAAAAAGATTAAAAATTTTACTATATCTAAATTTTTACAATGTAATATAATAATTTTCGCTCAAGTGTATTGGAAAATTTATTTTATAATATAATAATTATTTTTATAAATATAATAATTATTTCTTTATATATAATAAAACACGTCACAAGTCGAGTATATCCTTCCGTTCCTATATAAAATAGCAATTTTTGTTATATATTTAACAAATTTTCCTATGACATTTCTCTCAGTGTACGATATGACGTTATTTTTCTAATTCATATTCGACTGTTATGATATTGTTGAGGACGAGTACATCAAGTTTCAGACGAAACGATACATATTTTAGTACTCCCCCTGCCTTTTGCCAATGAAGTAGAAGAAGTAAAGAGAGAAGAAAAGAATGAGAAAAAGGAGAGGAGAAAGAGCGGTGGTCGGAGTCGGAACACGCAACGACTTTAATTATTTGTAAGGGTGTTGAGAAGCGAAGTAACGGGATGCGCCTATAAAGTTTTGCCCTCCAACACGCTGGAAGAAAGTATTGACGAATAAAATAACAAGAAAAAAGGTTTCAACGTCAAATCTGATTTAACTCGTTCAACGAAGAAATAATAATACTAATATTCATAACGATAAGAATAATAATTAACGATGGGTTTGAAGTTTGCATCGTTGCAATCCAGCGAAAATTCCATTTTCGAAAAACCACTTTTTTCCACATGAATAACATAATATACTAAATAATGGAAGACTACATGAAAATTGATTAAAATAAATCAATTCCAAACTACTCCCTACCCCTAACACGGAATTCGTAAGATTATCTAAGAGAAATAAATTATCTCATTGCGGGGTTTGGCATTTCTAAACTTTTTAAAGCTGAAATTACTTTTTGAGCATACAAATTACACGTAAAAAAATTACGAACCAAATCGACTCCCCGGAATACCCTTAAACAGCTGATTATATAAGAGTCGAGACGGAAAAAAATTTTCTCTCCGCGGCGTTTGGCATTTCCAAATTTTTTATTACTGGAATTATTTTTTGAGTGTACAAAATACCCGTAAAAAAATTACGAACCAAATCGACTCCCCGGAAAACCCCAAAACAGCTGATTATATAGGAGTCGAGACGGAAAAAAAATCCTCTCTTCGCGCCGTTTGGCATTTCTAAACATTTTATTGCTGGAATTATTTTTCGAGCATACAAACTACCCGTAAAACAATTACGAACCAAATCGACTCCCCGGAAAGCTCCCAAACAGCTGATTATACAAGGGTTGTGACGGAAAAAAAATTCTCTTTCCGCGGCGTTTGGCATTTCCAAACCTTTTATTGCTGGAATTATTTTTTGAGCATATAAACTACACGTAAAAAAATTACTAACCATTTCGATTCCTCGGAACACCCCCTAAAAGCTAATTACATATTTATATTTATAAATTTTTATCCTTTTTTCAATTAAAAAAATACTTAGTCACGATATTTTTTAATTCCAGAGCTTCATGCTATAGGTACATGTTTTCCAAGTAATTTGCGACTTCTCCCGTCAAAATCCATTGATATACTTTTGAATAATGTATTTATGAAAAATCAAATATGCAGACAGAATGCAATTTTATATTAAAATATATTCATTAAAAAAAATTATTTTATGTAATTTAACTATTCTAAAACATGATTTTTCAAATTATTAAAATTTCAACTCCACTAGAGTAATAAATGTGTATAATATAATAACATTTTTTTATATTATAGACTATAATTAATTATATTTCAGAGGAATATGGTATTTTGATTACATCACATAAATGCAAACTGTAAAATCGTTTAGGCTCACATGGATTTTAACTTGGGATTTTCGTTTTGTTTTCTTTGCATCTAACTAAACCAATTAAAGGCTTTTTTGCGCATCGCCGAATTATATTTTCGTGTTGTAAATCGTACTTTCGAGTATAGAGTTAAGCGATATTCTAATTATTCTTTGAATAAAAATGTTTTTTAAATTGTATCGCCCCGTAAGATAATTGTAAATTGTACTCTTGTTGTTGAGGTATTTGATTGTTGATTAAGATTTAATCAATAATATATTAGGCCTTACAGAATGGGAATATGTATTATGAAAAAGTTATATACATAGTTTTCAAAAGCGCTTATAATCGGAACGTATACTACCTCGCGACAATAACAAAGTCGACGAAAGTCGGAGCGCGGCGAAACTCGGCCGGTCGAACGATCCGCAAGCTATAGATATACTTAGAATCTATAGCGGCCGAGCCTGGCAGCGCGGGAGCCGCGGAGAGAGAGAGATAGCTGCCGCATAGGCGTAGAGAGCGTAGCGACGGCGCGGCGCACGGAAGAGCCAAACACGCCTACAGTATATGTATAGGCATAGACATAGGACTCAACGGCTGTCGCGAGTGCACGCGCACCGAAAGCGCCGAATCTGCCCACGGCCAGACAGCGCCGACGCGCTGGCCAGTAAACGAAGGACTGAAATCGACTTTTTCGAGGTAATGGCTGCATTTTGGATATTTGGTAAACACCGTCTAAAAACGATAGTCAAAAATGCAGCCTCCAAAAACGTCGGTGTCACCCCTAATTTGTCAAAAAGCCACCCTCGAAAACGGTTTTTCGCTTATAACTCGCGAACTATAAGAGATATCAAAAAACGTCCAAAACAAAAGTTGTAAGGCGTGAAATTTTACATAACAATGACCTGTCACTTTTTTGCATTAGATAAAATTATGCTTGAGAAAAGCACATAGAAGTTGCAAACAGCAAGCGACCGAAGGGAAAGGTCGGCGGGACCTACGGCCGCGCGGTTGCGGCGTCGGCGGCATTGTTGTTATATAAACGCGCGCGTGGACTGAGTGTCTTTACCGCTTGCGAGCCGTTTTTCGGTTTTTAGCGATTCTAGCTGATGCACCGACTGATGCAATTGAATAAAGTAACCATCGTTTTTTATAGATTTTGATTCGTAGAATCTAAATTTCAAGTTTACAATTTATCAAAATGGCAGAAACCTTGATTTAAATCTATTTGTGTTGATGAGAATCGAATGGTCCAGCTGTCAAGTAGGTGAATAAAATTACACCAATGGTTTATTTTGCCGACGTTTCGGGCATTTTATTTTCCCCTCTTCCGGACTATATAATTACTGTTTACATAGTGTGTTCTAAGCAGTCTAACTACTGCCAATCAAAGAAAATTCCCGAAAAGTCGGCAAAATAAACCATTGGTGTAATTTTATTCACCTACTTGACAGCTGAACCATTCGATTCTCATCAACAAATCTACAATACTATCGCTGTCATTCATCTCATCATTTTATCATTAAATGTATTTGTTTAAACAAAAACGCAATTTAAACAAATAAAAACAATCTTTTGAGATCAGAATAATTTTTTGTTGAAAATTCAGGCAATTTTTGATTAAAATGTTGCATTCAATATCTACGAAAAACCAATATTCAAAGAGTTATAGATTTTTTAAACTTCGTGGTGTAATTTTGTGGCTTAAAAATGACATTTTGAAGTTTTAGCAAAATCCATGCTCAGGAAATTAGAAGCTCTTTTCAGTTAGTTATCAGGTTGAAATACTATAAAAAAAGTCTATGGTTCGATTACCCATAACTACAATTCTGGGTCTATTGCTGGGAATAAGTTTCTTCCGATGTTTTTGTTATAAGCCTAAAAATAACAATAAAGGGCAATAAGTAAAACGTTTTTTGTCATTAAATCTTTTGAAAACAAAATGATACTATAGTGCTTTACACAAACGGATTTCGATTTAAAAAGATTTTTGTCTAGAGTCAACTACCTATATAATCAATTCTAATACCTATCTATAATAATTCCAGAAGAATATCCTCTTGGGCGAAACGGACTGTTTTTAGACTAATGAAAAATTTTCTCAATGATCGAAATGTTTATGCACGTGCGAGTAAGCGTGAGCGAATGCGTTACAACATTTTTCCTATTAAGTTTTTTCAAAATAAATCTTTATTTCATTAGAGACTCCAGGAATTACTTCAAGAAAATGTATGTAAAAAAAAAAGAAGAGCAATACTGTAAGTATTGCTCTTCTTATTTCTACATATATTTCTATCTATTTACCGTTCTTTATGTGTGCCACGAAAAAATTATGATTTCTTCGACGAGGGGCGCATCGACATCACGTTCTTTATAACGTATTTTTAAAAAATTATAAAAACAAACATTTTTTTTTTAACGGACAAATAGTATTTAATTTTAATTTTTATAAAAATGCAGCGCCGCTGAGATAATATTTTTGTTAATAGTAGGCACATCGTATCCGATCACATTTACTGAAAATTTAACAAGAGTTGATAGCCTAAAAAAATTGGTAAAGCGTTTTATTACCATATTCTGGCAGTTCTTTTAACAATGTTTAAAAGTATAAAATTGTCTTCAGTACGCGGAGGAAATATCTAAATTTAGGCCTCTTCTGATGTCCCATGAGCTTATCCTTGCATAACACCTTGGATTATATAAATATTTGCTTGACTTATAGTTAGCTAAATATATGAGAACCATAGATGTGTCACAGTACTATAAAAGTTATTTCTCTCCTATCTCTAGAAAAAAATTAAAAAATTTTTTTAAAGGCACATCTACAGGGCAAAGTTTTTCTGAATATTAAAAAAAAAAGATATGTACAAGCTCAATTTGATAGTATCATTTTTCATCGATACTTATAATAGTACATTATGATACTAGTAGCATATGTTGCACTTTACGGCACGGCGTGTATAAGCGCCCGAGCGTAGCGAGTGCGCTTAACGCCGTGCCATAAAGAACGACTTATGACACGTGTATCGTACATTATTTTATAGCACTGACTGTGTAAATCCGCCATGTCACGCCTATTCGTGCCATTAGCAGTCCATTTTTGCACCGTGCAGTATCGCCCGAGCGATAGCGAGGGTACAAATCAATTTTGCATTGATAAGAAGTTTCACATTTTTTTAAGGCGGTCTTATACCTAGTGGCTTCTGAGGTCAAAATCAGCTATAAAAAAGAGAAAAGTGTTGTTTAAACAATATAAAGTATATATCCTATAAATATACTCTATTTCTGACAAAATGGCCCAAGACTTAATCTGTAGACCAATTTTACTCAGAGATATAGCATTTTCAATTTTTTTCATTTGGCGTCATTTTTTAAAAAAGCTAGTTCATGGATTTGCATGGAAGAGGGCCTGAATTGAAATTTATCAAACTATAGTAAAAAGAGTTGGAAATATTGAAAAAAAATTTTTCAATCATCTTAAAATGCTAAAAATCATAAAAAATCACAAAAATTCTTAAAATTAAGTAATTAAAAGTGGTTTTTAACATTTTAAGATTATTTAAAATTTTTTTTTAATATTTCAAACTCTGCTTGCCATAGTTCAATGCATTTCAAGTAATTCAGGCCTTCTTCCATGCAAATCCATGAACTAGCTTTTTTTAAAAATAACGCCAAACTTTAGAAAATGACATTTTGAGAAATAAGCCTGCAAAGAAAAATACCATAAAACTCCAAAAATAATCAGCCATTTGATCCCCATTCTTTTCCTTCTTGAAACTCACTTTCATGTATATCTGTTATCTGTTCTCCCATATAAAATGGTTACAACAGAAGCTCTGGCACATTGCATGGATACTGCTAAGTCAGCAGCATTCCTTCCATTAAAAACTACTGCTCAATCTGCTCTTCTTTTGTACTTTTGATTCATCCACTGTTGAATCACTTTTTAACACATTGTACTGAGTTAGATTATTATTTATAATACTAAGATAACTGTAGAATATGCACCAGGTCTAATGAAATATGAAATCCCACTCATCCAACTCGAAACTTAAGAAGATATCACTGTTATAGACATAAGTACAGTAGTACATAAAAGCCGCTAAGCCCATTTTTAAAATTTTCCCTTGATTACACATCTTGAACATAAAATATATCATGAATTTAAGCCTGTATACTTGTGTGAGGGGGCTTTGTTGCTTTTAAGTATATCGATACATCTGGGCACTTATTACAATTCACAAATAGTGAGTTAGACTTAATTATCTCACTTTCATCTTTCTTAGAAAGAAGATGTATTTATTTTCATCCGCTGAAAATTTTTACTGCCTCCTTTAAAATAGTTAATTCAATCTTGCCAATGCCCATGTTTTTCAGTATTAATTTTCATACAGCATTGAACTGAAACTGTACGCTGAAACTAATACTGTCACTGTACGCTTGTATTATAATTACACTTACACTTTTCAGACAGATATCTTCGCATACACAATACATTACATTTTTAGTCCTAAATTCACTTATGAATTCAAATAACCAAGCACTATGAAAAAAATCTTTCTTCATCAGAAAGCAAAAACTCTGCAAAACAAACTGTTGAAATCACATGGTTATGTATCTTGGCTTATTTGAGATTTTGAGTGGTCAGCTGTGCAACTCTACACGCAAAATTAATATTATTTAATATAAACGTGAAGTAAAATGAATTATTTTTTTATTTCGTTGCACTCTAACGTTGCAAATTTCAGACCCATATGTCTAACCTTACTTTTTTTCGTCATATTTCCCTTATCAAAATTTTATTTTATATACGTAGATACCCCACCTAAGCTAGTGAATTAAAAAGCCTTTTTAATTTCTACTTTTATCCGCAACAACACGTTTTTATTTCTAAACATCAATATGGCCATATGCAATCATACATATCTATATATAGATATTTACTATTATATATGACTATATATTACCACAATCAGAAACGAAAATTTTTTCCTGCAAATTACTATATATGTCCATATATGACCATGCATAGTTATATATGAGTATATATGATCATATATAGTCAGATAAAATCATATATAAATGTAGAATTGCAGCCCGACAAATTTCCATGTATTCTCAGGTCTGATCATATATGGCTATATAAGATTATATATTGACTTTTATAGCACTGTGTGACCTAAATCCGCACTTAAGTCACGGCTAGCTGTGACTTAAGTAGCCCATTATTACACTGTGAAATAATGAATTTACTTAAATCACAGGCACGTAATTAACGCCAATTATCGACCAAAACTATTCAAAAATACGATTTTACATATAAGAATGAAGAGGAAAAAAAGTAAAACTTCGTTAATAGTTGACAAACCACAAAGAATAAATAAAAATGATGATAATAAGGTTTGTCTATATTATAGGTTAGTTTCATCTGCTATGGAATAGCAGACCGCGCGCTTTTTAAATATTCAATATTAAACTGTATGGATTTTAGTTTTAAAAGTCTTTCTCTTTAATGATATAACGTATACAAATCTTTCACTTTCATAAACTTCAACTTATTGTTAAAGATACAAGTCAAATTGCCAAGAATCTAGTTTTATGATTTTTTTATGTATATATTCAATATTCTAGATTCAATAATAACCATATTCTATATCAGGTTATTCTATTATTTAAATAACGTTTTATTAATTTTTTTCAGGGCGGGGGGGCTGCCCCCCCCCCCCCCCCACTTCCAAGTTCCAACTATCATTATAAATGAACACAAATAAATAAAATAAGAATATGGCGGATTTATGTCACACGAGCTATAAAATAGTATACGATACTCGTGACTTAAGTGGCTCATTATTACACGGCGTTTAGCGCCCTCGCTGCGCTCGGGCGCTAACCTCACGCCGTGCAATAATGGGCCACTTAAGTCACACGTATCGTAATATACTATTATTTATATATATGACCATATATGCTTATATAAGGTCAAAATCAATATATGTCTATATATGATCATATATATTTATATATAAATTATATATAATCATATATGATTATATGTAATTTATATATAATCATATATAAAACTTTTTTACCCGGGACAAGTAAACGTGTTTATATATATATATATATATATATATATATATATATATATATATATATATATATATATATATATATATATATATATATATATATATATATATATGATGTTTCAGGTGAAGTGAGCATGTCAAAATTTTAAAATTGCTCAAAACTCGTTTACTTTTAGTTTTTTATGAAAAAAACATGTTCCTCAAATTTTAAGTCGATATTTGCATAAATAAAAAAGTTATACAACATTGAAAATTCAAAGTTTTTGCAATTTTTGGTTAAAATCCAAGTTTATTCATTTTTTTACGCAAAATCTTGAAACTTTTTATATAGAACATTGATTGGGAAAAAGTTTGCATTTTATTTGTAGAATACACCAGTATTTTTTTTATGACCCTTTTTGAAAGTCTCTGATTGGTTGGTTTTTGGTATACCTTCATCGAGCAAAAGTAAAGACTACGCCAGTACTAAATTTCTCCACCAAAGTTTTTTTCAATTCTTTAGACAAAATACATTAATTTAAAAAAAAAAGTTTATGGCTGGAGCTAAGGAAAAAATTCTACAGCACATTGAAAATTGATAAAAACCATAAAAATGTTAAATCATACAACCGTAACCCATTCTGTGCTTGAGTATCATTTAAAGACTTCATGTCACTTATCTTGCTACAAAATTTTGTATTAGCAGTAAATGTACATTAAAAAACTAATTTGATTTGTCGAATACTTCATACAATATATTTAGCAATGTGCTCAAACCTCACTTACTTTGAATTTTCTGAATATATATTATAACTGATTGACATCAGAGTTACCGGTACCTGGACAAAGAATTCATTCTAAACTTGAATCACTACTTTCTTAATATTATATAAGTATTTCTATAATATACTACAGTAATACTATATAAGTACTTTTTATAATGATTCAAATTATTTAATACTGAAAGTCAGACATGTTGCGGATAAAACTTATTTACTATAAGTTTTTACTATATACTATATACTATAAGTATTTACTATATACTATTGTAATGTCGATATTACAATGTCGCGGAAACGATAAAGTTCACGCGATAAATGTTCCTGTTTCGGTCTACGCCTACACGTAATAACCACGGGAATTGGAACTTACGAAAGTAACCGAACGATCCTTAAATAACAGTTAAAAGTCGCGTATCTTCGAACTAACAAGCAGCAAGCTTTAGTAACTCCTGCACCAAGAAGAAAGGAGACAGTGATTATATTTTGTACTTACTTTGGGAATGTTGCAATTGGCTCGCTCTGACTGGCAGTTCGAAAGACGCTCCTGGTTTGGCGGCAGATTCAAATGGCAGGAAGGTTTACAGCGAAATAAAGTATACCGAGTGTAATATAATAACAATGTTTTATTATAAGTTTAAAGTGATTACACTGGTTATATGCTGATTGTAGTCGAGATATAATAACAACAATTACTCGCGAGACTACAATCAGAGAAGCTTATAATGACGATTACAAGTGATTTTGCACAAACAATATTTCAAAATACAAATTGATTAAAAGCTCGAAGTTTCTAACACAATAATCAAAATTAATTCTAAATCGACAAATCAACGGTCAAGGGCTTAGCCTTACAAAAAGAAATTGGTAGCTTCTGAAACGAGTACTAGTGCGTGGCTGCTTTTATACCCGCGCTCCTAATTAAATGGTGGAAAATGGTGGGGTTCATTTGGATGAATCGATACATTTAACTAGATGCAAGTAGGAAGGGATTTCTAGGAATTAGAGGCTCGTGGTGGGTTGCTATGAAGTGGATGTACAGTCAGTCTAGTCATACGTCAGTCCCAAGTGATAAGTTGTCCTGCTAGTATTGTTACCTTTCGCACTCTTACGAGCGGTTGGTAACTTACCAACCGTCGTAGTATTATCTTAAGAAAAAAAAGATAGTAGGAGCAGTTCTCCAATACGCAGACTATGCAGGTGGGGACGCCCAGTCATGCTCGACGTGACACGCCCCCCCTAAAGACCCACGCTGCGGGGCAGAGTTTGCTTGTTGTCCCCGCCCAAGAGTCACGGGGAGCGCGTCTTGGCAAGACTCGACTCTGCAGGCTTATTTCTAAGTGTTTTTAGTTTATTTTTGTTGTTTGTGTGTTTTTTTTTTTTTTTTTTTTTATTACATATAATTAAAATTCTCTTATGTTATATATATATATTTTAATAGTAATTATGTATTATTATATATTTTTTTTTTTTTTTTTTTTTTGCTAGTCCCAACGCTCCAGATCTACATTAGGTCCTTCCAAGGCGGGCAGCTCGGGTGACCCCCCGCACCGGTGGCACAAGTCCTCCTCCAGGGCCCGCTGATGTTCCTCATTTGAGCAGCTTAGACATTCCTGCAGGCAGCTGGACCTGTTGCTAAAAAAAATGCATGTGTTGCAATTGCGCCAAGCTGGTATCTCTTGGTCGCAATTGCGGCAGTTTCGGTAATGGAAACGGTCTCCAAATCCTTCCCCGCCGTACGGCAGGTGGAGGCGATTCGCATATGTCGTTCCTTGTTCCTTTTCTCTCTCTTGCTGGACCCATTCTTCTTTCGGCCATTCTGGTTGGTCCAGGAAGTCCGACCGGTGTTGCTGATCGCTGTTTTGGACTCTGAGTCGGTGCTTCTCAAAATGTGGGTGTGCCCACATGCGGGTCCTTCCAAAGAACCATGTGATTAAATCTTCCTTAACAATCGCTTTGCTCAACACTACTGCTGTTCGATGGTCTTGGAGATGCGGGTCCTGTCTCACCTTTTTTATTTCGCCAACTGGTCTCTCGCCGAAGTTGGTGTCCCAGTAGTTGATACATAATAAATATGTTTGAAGTAAGAGTCGGGCGTTGTGGGGCGAGACCTTCTGTGCGATTATGCGGGCTGCTTCTCCGGTTAGCGATGGCACACTGTTGCACTGGAGCGTCTGTCGTTGATTGTTTGTGGGTTGTTGATCCTCTTGACCCAACTCATGGTGTCCTATCTCTTCTACTTCCATTTGGTAGTCCATATTATTATTAAAAATAATTTATAATAATAATGTTACTATCTGGGCCGGCGTAGGTGCTGGTCGTCGTGCGGGAGCGAGTGGTTCTGTTTGTCTGTAGTTCGTGCGACGGGCTGTTGACCGCCAAGCGCTCCCAGCTTATGTTTTGTAGGGAAATCAAGGAGGATGCTGGTGGGGGAAAAAAAAAAATTTTTGGGAGGGAGCGCGGACGCTCTAGTACATGTGCTTTTCTTATTTCTAACGATTACACGCTACAACCTTAAAACCCTCCCTTTTTTTTTTTTTATTACATAGTGCTAGTTGAAGTGTTGGGCACGCGGTGTTTTACGGGTAATGGTGGCCAGAGGGGTTTGTCATAATCAGCAGCCCCAAAAAAAATGCCTTTTAATTCATGATCTAAATTGCCCGGAGGCATATAAGTGCTTTCTGGCTCTGTAGCTTTTTCTTTTTTTCTTCCTACCACATGATAAATTAAATATATAAGCAACCCTAAGAAAATAATAAATATGAAAATTAAACATCCATAAAATATTATTAATATCCAATCATTACTTGACATTACGCTTGGTTCCATTGCGTATTTGCCTTTTGGTGGCTCTTCCCCCTTTACTTTATAAGTAAACTCTTTATGCATATTTAATTTAATTTTGGGTACAATAATGTCACCTTCTACATACTTTCCGTCGTAGCCATACACTTCTCTATCTCCGAACGTCATTTTACAATTTTTCGGCAATTCAATGATTTGATTACCTGATAACGGTAATCTATAAAATTTGCCCGAACAAAATACTCCCAATCTATATTTATTTACAGTCGATGCTAACCACAATCTTTTGTTAGACATTCTCTGAAAGTAATACTCTTTTCCTTCCGAAAACTCTATATTGCAATGCGGATAATCTCCATAGTTGGGATATGATAACAGCATTTTTTCACATGTAAAAGAATTTTCGAAAAAGAACTCGTTTTCGCATAAGAAAAAGGTATTTCTTTCATCACATTTTTGTAAATCGGATTTATTAAGAAAAAGGTATCTTTTAGTGCTATCGCTTACAGCGATAAAATCTGCTCGTGGTTTAATATATGCCGCTAGTTTCTTGTCTTCAAAGTTAGACTGAAAGGCGGGGAAAGGCTGCATTTCATAAGATAAAAATAAATCAGGATCTGTCAACGGGACTACTATTTCTATAAATAACTCGTTGTTTACGATGATAATATGAGCTTTAACAATTTTATCTAACAGTACTGACCCAAAATTAGAAATAAAAAATGGCACCGCTAATTGTTTTTTATCTCGAATGGTGAGCAAGTGTTTTCTTAAAGCACTTGATGAGAACAGTACCTTTTGGTAACCCAATAGATCGCAAAGATTGAGCACGAGTTGCTTGGCTTTCGATATGAATTTCATTAACGCGAATAAATTATCCAAAATTAATTTCATGTTAGTTTCAACCCTGGATTTTTTCCAAGAAGTTACATTACTAATTCCTTTAACGAGTTTTAATTCTAATTCAATCGCAGCACTTTCCTTCGCGTAGTCATTTTCAATCAAGCAAGTCGTCTCTTTTTCTCCAGGCATAATGTCAAGTTTATTTTCTCGCAATTTATACATTAACTTACTAACTTCTAGATGATTTTGCAAAATGTAACTTGTGGGAGGTACGTGATAGTCCTCTCCCTTGGAATTACAACGAGTGCGTAAAACAGCTCGTTTTTTCGCAAGTTTGCAATTAACGATTCTAAACTATCTAATTCTATGCGTAATAAGTTTATATACTGTACCACTGTGTCGTTTGATTTTTTAATTATGGAATAGGCATCTTCCAATACAGTTAATTCTGCTCTACCTTGCTTCGCGGTTGATTTAATGAAGCTCGTGTTAATCGAAGTCATCACGCTCCATTTTTCCTTGATGAAGACGATCTCCTTGGATTTGGCGAACACCAGTCCGGGGTTGTCATCTACTGCATGGTAGTAGGGCAGGACGTCATCGCCGGTGGTGTTAATAAAACATAGCGCTAGTGCGCATAATTTTAATAGCATTCCTTTTGCCATTATAAATGATTACGGTTTATCGAGATCCTCTAAATCTTAAAAGTATGAGTTTTCTGAAAACAAAAGATCCATACAGGTTTTAACAAAACAAATTTGCAAAAAAAAATTTTATTAAAATTGTTTTTATTGTTCTCCCTTATTCTTATAATTAACTTAAGGTACTAGTACAATGAGTGCTTACAATTCTAGCTTAAATGCGTACAACATCAATTGTTTATTTATATTTAAATGACTTAGCCGGTGGTTCGTCGTGCGGAAACCGCTTGTCGGAGTTATCTAAACGCAGTGCCAGCGTGCTAGTGAGTTGTTCGCGAATTACCCAATCACTGCTCACGTGCTCGTTTTTTGACCAATTTATTCGGTTCGTTTCTGAATTCGCGTTTACCATTTTTCCCTCAAACGGCGGCTGAGAGTCGGGTGCCTTAACTGTTTGTGCCATTTGCGATGTTCCTGGGTTATTAGTGCATAATTCACTCCAGTTAAGCATCGACACCCCCTTTTGCTTGCTCGTGTCTTTTTGCTTAGCTACCTGTTTGAATGACTCTTGGGCATTTATGACCATTGATCCCGAAGTACCGTTTGGCAAAAAATTAAAAGGTCTGCCCACTATACTACCTGGCTTTGGCGCTTCCCCCGGCCCGAAGGCTAGGCTCTCGCTCTGACCCCCTATAGCGCTCGCGTTTATTCCATTCGCATCGTTATCGCGCCACATAGTAAGAGCGTTATTGGCTACCTCGATTAAGCATTCATTATACCAATCTATAGCTTTAGCGTTCATGTGTACGCTAGCATTAATCGCTTCGATGTGAGAGAAAGTGGGTGATTTCTCTAAGTGTATCTCGATCAATGGGTTGCGAGTAGTTACTTGTTTAATATCTCGCCGCGTAAAGTTTATGGTCATGGTACATAAAATACAGGTTATCGTTACTGCTGAGTCTAAATTCTGATGGCACGTTCTCGATAGTTCCATTAAATACAAGTTTCTTAGGGTCGGATGGACCCTGCCTGCGAAACAATCTTCACACACGTATTCCGATCGAAAACTGTACGCCACGCGTTCGAAATTACGGATGATTGCCGACATGATTTATAACTATAACTCTTTAATATATTATTTCAACTACTGGATAGTCGAAAACTGATTTTTTCGCGCGTAAATAAAAATTAACGCAACTTTCGCAGACTGGCCCTTCTCGCTTAAATAGTAATTGGCGGCGACAAATTTTACAATGGATAGGTACAGGGAGTTCCGGTTGAAACAATATGTGGTAATTAACACTCGGCTCAATTAGCTGAAACGGATCTTTAACGCAAGTGTGATAGCAATTTTTACAAAAAAATTAAAAAACTCTTCGTCGACGTATACGACTCGGTCCTCTCCTTGCACGCTCCAACAGGGAAGGTCGCGCAGGCGCTCTATTGCTCGCGCGACGTCAGGCCTTTGACTTTGGTTTACTGGCTAGAAAGGAAAATTGACCGTTAGTTTTTAACTAAATATTTAAGTCTTCATATTCAACTAGACCAAAACACGTCGCTCGCATGCTGTTACGCGACGCATTTTAGCCAGATCGTTGAGGTGATACGCAATCCGTTCGGCGTGACGTCGCGCTTGCGCAAAGCTTACATAAACTTCAGGCTTACACATGTATCGCTTAACGTTGGACCGTATGCCTAATACATAACAATAAATAGCCAATTTAGTTCTTTCATGTTCGCTCTCGCTTATCTCAATAATCTCTTGCTGTGCTATTTTTCCCCTCGTTGATATAATTCGAAACTTCTCTCCATTCGGTTATTATAAGAGCTCAGTTGTTCGTCTTGCCCCTGCGCCGCCCATACCAGCCGTCTCCTCAACGAAATCAAATCGTCTAACAAAGTTACCTTTTGTTCCGCCCGCATTTCTAGAATGCTTGTATTAATTTAAGGCAATTTTGTTATATAAGAAATATTAAGAAACAAAAATTATTGTATTTATTAAGGATACAACCCCCGGTTGTTGTTAGTATTGTATATATATTGTTACCCCAAAAAGAAAAAAAATATGAATATTATGTGATATATCGAGAAGTTAATTTATTGGATTACGAGGTGGTATAGAGGCCACAGTGTCTTGACTTAACGCGGGGTACAATTTATTCTCGGCGTTGCTAGAATTTTTGACACTATTATTCTCTGACCATTGACATTCTGGTTGATATTTTTGAGTGGTACAGGTGAAAGGTGCTTCGATGACAGTCGGAGCTGAGGGTGCTTGTATTGGGGCAGCCTCTTTCGTTTGTTCCACGTCTTTTCCCAATTGAAGTAAAAGCTGCGTTAATGAGTTCCAAATGGCTCCTAAAATGTGTACAGACCAACCATAAAGGCTATGCAAAGCGTAACCGTGTATTATAGTATCAAGAATGAATTTAATTAGTCTGAAAATCATTAAAATTGTAATAAATGCTGCGCTTGCCGACCCGAAAGTAATAAATCGCGCCCATATATTACCCCACGCGGAGTCAGCGATACGATTGAGTGCTTCTTCGTCAAGCAAGCCCGCCACGGACACGCCCCCGGGCATTCTCCCCTTACCTGCCGCTCCGTAAGCTAACGCGTGTAAGATCGCGCCCTGCTCGTTTGGAAACATTATAAAATTTTTTAATTTTTCTATATCCCCGTACGAGTAAATCCCGCTATTCGCTAAATCGGTAGGGTTATTATATGTCCATGTTTGTTGAACTTGCGGCCTTAATACCGCAGGTGCGTCCTGGATGGTTATCTGCGGCAGCATTTTAAACCATCGCTCCCCCAATAAAAACATTACCGGAATCATAGAATCACAAATAGCTTTAGTCCCATATTCACGCAAAATGTGTGTGCGGGGCGATAAGAATCTCGGTTTGTCTTGCCAAAATACCGGGAGCTCTTGATAACAATCCTCCGTCTGTCTAACCTTTACTTCCACCTGTACACACTTTAAAATATGCACTACTTCTCCCGCCAATAGGCTTACGTAACCCGGCCCGCCCATGATTTGGTAGGCTAACAAATCAGGGGAGATCGTAGCTATATTCAATGCGTTTATTATTACCTTCCTTTCCAGCTCGCATTGTTTAGTTATAACATCCGAGTATAATCTAGTCATTTGCCCTTTTATGTGCGCGTTTACATATACAAACTTCGAGTTTACATAAGCAAAAATGTCGGTGTTACTAATACTAACTCCTTTTTGCACTAACAGTTTTTCATGCTCGGGGTCGAGTAAAATAAACAATTTCGGATGTTCAGTACGGATTAATTGATAAGAGCACACATTGATTATACCTAAATCTTTAAACGCAAAGGAAAGTCCTTCGGCTTCTAACACATAGAGCGGTCGCCGCTCGTTATCTTTTTCCACAATCCTCATCACCGGCCCTGTATACAAGGCGGTATACCTGCGGTCCTCGCACGCCCCTGTGGGAATGGCTTCCCAAAAGGCGTAGCCGTAAACCATATCTATACAATTATCATCGGTGAATGGACACACGGTACCACTTTCTAATTTAATTTTGTTGCTATTTAAATTGACCGCGTTGTAACGCTCCTCTAAGCGGATAGTTACGTAACCGTGTACCACTACGTCGGAAAATTCACCATAAGGGTCAGCATAGTGAGCTGAATTAGCACAGGTACCGTCTGCTTTCAATGCCCCGGCGAAAGTGAGTGGGTGCGTCGATGTGTCATTAATTCTCAAGTTTCTAACCATATTATCTGCGATTGAGACCGATCTATGCACGTGCATCCGCATACACTCGTCTCGCGTAACTTCGCGCAAATATCTCACTTCCCCGTTTTTTACAAATGACATGTGCGACCACATTCCGCAATGACCGACGGTTCTCTCTATTTCGATTTTACAGTATCTCACAAGCGTATCGGCATACTCATTTAGTTGCAGGAGGCTTATTTCCGTTTTCGTAACGTTGATTATTGGGTCGGGAATGTCGCATTCCCCACGTTAACCAGCGAAAAGGTTGTAAAATTAGTAAATTTTTGCCCGCAATCAAAACCGATTAACCCGATAACTAGGTTATACTTCAGGGCAGTTGTCATGATAAAAATCAAAATCCTCATCTGTAAACAGTAATTAATATGTTAACTTTCATATATTTGCTAGTATTTGCATCCATTTTAAGCTTTCCGAGGGTTATTGCGATTTTACATGCGAAAGGCGTAGGCGGTTACTATGAACGACTTTGGATTTTTTTTTCTGTGATTTGAATTTTTACATTTCCGTTTTCCCAGATCTCAATTACTCGGTACGGGCCAGAGTATTGATTTTCAAATTTATGCGGTTTCGGCCCGCTCTGTAGCCAAACGAAATTGCCAATTTTAATCTCTTTTGGATTTGCTTTTTTATCATAATAATTTTTTGCCCGTTGTTTGGCCATTAATAATTTCTCTTGTGCGCTTTCTTGGAGAAAGTGCAGCCTTTCTACCAAAGCCGTCATATAACCCGCGTAGGTAGGTAATAAGTCTTCCGGCTCCAAGGGTTCGCTTGAAGGGACGCGCGCCAGTCTGCCGAAAACAAGCTCATAGGGTGTGTGTTGTGTCCCTTCGTGTTTGCCCGTGTTAAAATTGAACATGGCTAGTTCAACCCATTCATCCCAGTCTGAGTTTTTTGTTGTAAACATTTTTAAAAATTCGCTAAGTGGAGAGTGTGATCTTTCTAGTGAGCCGTTAGTTTGTGGGTGAAAAGCAGTGGTTTTTATTTGCTTAATTCTAAAGCGCTTTGCTACGCGTTTCATTAGTTTGCTAAGAAAGTTTGTGCCTTGATCAGTGAGTATAGCTTGAGGTGCGCCAAAAGTGCAAATAAAGCGTTTAATAAAAGCGTCGGCTACCGATGCAGCCGTTTGATCTTTCAGTGGAACGCCGACTGAGAATTTAGTGAATTGGTCCTGCATGGTAAGAATGTATTCCGAATTATCTCTTGTTTTGGGCAACGGACCTACTATATCTAGACAGACCGTAAAAAACGGGATAGAGGGGTGATCAGTAATAATCATTTTCTGTTTAGTTTTTACTCTAACTAATTTTTTTAATTGACAGGGGACACATTTCTGAATAAACTCCTGGATATTTTCTTTAAGATGTTCCCATTGAAATTTATACTTAATGCGATTAAATGTTTTCGTTACGCCTTTGTGACCGCCCACCGCTGAACAGTGCGCTTCGCGAATAATGTCCATTCGTTTACTAGGTTCCGGGTGTTGAATAATTCCCTTACATACAATTATTTTTAAGTCCCTTTTAATTAATTCATGTTTAATACAAGCCAGAATATCCTTAAAATCAATATTTTCAATGTGCGTACTCTTTGCCAAACTAATCGAAATTAATTGATTTTTGTTCGCTAAAGTATCTAATTTCTTAATTCCCTTAGCTAAAATTTCCAGCGTTGTTGATAGACTATTTTTAGATTCTCCTCTGAGGGGTATTACGAGGTGCATTTTTTTATTGGCCTTTATGGCTTGGGTTTCTCCTAATTCCAGGCTCTCAAAACGCGGGAGCTTTCCTAGTTCTTTCAATTGCTTAGATCCCTCATCGAGTGGGTTCCCGTCTGTGGATACGAAATATAAGTAATTATCCTTTCTCATAAATATTTTTTCCCTGCAGTAAACTATATTGTCCCTGCAGTGTGCCGATATTTGGGTCGTCAAGTTCGAGTCGGGGTCGCTTTGTTCTTCGAGCGCTAACTCGGGAAAGGGTGCAAAAAATTCTGGAGGATGTTCGACCTCTTTTTCCTCGCTTTCCTTTACAAGCGGCTGACTTTCGTCAGTACCAGTCGTTCCGGCGACTTGCGACTCGGGACCAGCTGGCGTTTCATTTTTTTTATAGTCGTCGACGTCTTGGGGTTCGATGTATGAGGCATTGTCTTTGTCTCTAGCGGAAAACTCGCATTCCTGAGTAGTCTCGAGTGCAGGGGTTTTCTTTCTTTTTCTTGGGACGAGGGCCTTAATGGCTTGCTTATATTTCTCGCTGGTTTGTCGCCCGACGCGAGTACGAGTAGCCATTGCGTGAGGGGCGGGCGCGTCGCCTATCCGATTTCCGAGAGACTCTGGTGTTGGGTTTATCGCTTGGCTGCCAGCGACAGCATGGCGCCCTTCCCCCTACACTAACTCGCGTCGATACACAAACAGTTTCTATGATTGGATTGCGAGACAAGGCGTCTGCGTTAGCATTTAATTCACCCTTCTTGTAAACCACGTCGAATTGGTAATCTAATAATTTTAATCGCCAACGAGTGACTCTAGATCCGGGGTCGTTATGTGAATTTAACCACACTAACGGTCTGTGATCGGTAATTAGAGTAAACCTGTTGCCGTACAAATATGGTCTAAATTGCGTGATCGCGTAAACAATAGCTAAAGCTTCTTTCGAGAAGGTGCAATAATTTTTCTCGGCTTGATTAAGCGCGCGCGATACAAAAGCTATAGGTCTATCTTTCCCGATTTCGCCTTGCGATAGCACGGCGCCTATAGCATAACCACTCGCGTCAGTGGTGACTAAAAACTTTTCTTCAAAATGTGGATGCGCCAACACCGGTGGTTCGCATAAACTATCTCTTAATTTAATAAATGCCTCTTGCGCGTTTTCATCCCAAATAAACAACTGTTCTTTTCTCAATAAGTTTGTCAAAGGTTTAGCTATCTGCGCGAAATCTTTAATAAATCTCCTATAATATCCTGTCAATCCTAAAAATTGCTTAATGTTCTTTTGATTACTGGGAGTAGGAAATTCCTTAACTGCTTTTAATTTTTCTGGATCCGGGCGCAGTCCGTGGCTGCTAATTATATGTCCTAAGTAATTAATTTCTGGCTTAAGGAATTCGCATTTTTCTGGTTGAAGTACTAAGTTCGCGTGGCGTAACTTTTCGAAAAGTTTTTGAATTGTTTCTAGATGCTCATTGAAAGTTTTAGAGTAAACGCAAATGTCGTCAAAGAAATGTACTACGTTTTTCATTCCCGCTATAACTTTAAGTACGAGCGATAAGAATACTGGCGCGCTTGTTTTCAACCCGAAAGGTGATCTAACAAAATGAAACAAACCAAGATCGCAACAAAAGGCTGTTTTCTCTCTATCTTCTGGTTTGATTTTTATTTGATGATACCCTGCGTATAAATCGAAAACTGAAAAAAATTTCGCGTTCCCAAGTTTATCTAGAATATCGGCTATATTGGGGACCGGGTGATTGTAATCAGGGATAACGGCATTTAGTTTTCTAAAGTCAACGACGACCCTATATTTTTCTTTCCGTCGGGGCCCGGTTTTTTGTCGACGCAGAACACCGGCGCTGAATAGGCGCTAGTAGATGGTTCGACTATCCCTTTTTCTAACATTTCGTTTACCTGCCTGTTGATTTCCTCTTTCAAAATAGGAGGGTGTCTAAATTGTTTTATTCTAATTGGTATATTATTTGTTGTAGGGATTTCATGTTTAATTACATTAGTCGCGGGCATAATATCTCCGGGTAAATAAAATCTGTCCGAGAAATTAATTAATATTGATTCAATATCCGTTTTCTGATTCTCCGATAAATGCTCTAGACGGAGTAATTCTTTTAATTTAATTACACGATCACTTCCCGCTAATCTCTCCCTATTCTTTATACACATTATACTTTGAGCCTGTGGCGCGACTTTTTTATTGTCCCGCCTATCTGCGCTTCCTACTTTCATAATATAATGCGGTCGCGAGCTGTGTTTCCAAATTGACCAGCCTAATCCTCTTTTTCTTTTTCTAATATTGTGTAATGATTGACGGTACGCGCATAAAATGTCGGCACACGTATCCTCATTTGTCGTGCAATACTTCTTTAATTTATTCAGTAAGGGGATTGCATAGCAAGACAGGACAGCTAAAGCGTTACCATATAAATGTATTGGTCGGGTCTTTTTGACTGCTTGTAAATGAGCTAATGCTTTTGTCTTTCTACATAAGCTTTTAAAACAATGGTCGATTTGCACATGATCGCCTAACGCGATGAGAATCGACGGATGCGGAATTTTATTACTTCCGATTGTGATTTGATTACGCAGCCATTTCCTTTGTTCGCGTATGGTACTATCAATTTTACCGAAACTATTGTCTCGTGTTTCTAACTTTTTACATTTTGCATAATTGTGCCGCATTATTCCGAAAGCCTTTACTTTATTAGCCACGAATGCTATTTTAGTATAATCTTTCCTCAAGTTTTTCGGTTTATCTTGACTATTCTTATAAGTTAAATCAAGATTTTCTCGAGTATTTCCGTCCATTCTATTTCTATTACTAAACGGATCCGAATTATTACTATTTTTAACAAACAAGTTTTTTCTTATTCTATGGGTTTCCCCAGCAAATTTACAATTTTTACTTTTATTTTTCAAGCTAATCGATTCAATTACAAGAACATGTTCACCAAAGCTAGTTTTCAAATCTTTATTTAACAATTTTGACTTCTGGTTATTTACGTTACGGGTGGACGAGTTTTCACCGAGCAAAATGTTTTTCCAAGTTATTTTACGAATTTTGTCCTTCAATTTTCTGTATTTGTTGGATTTCTTTCGTATCTTATTTGAGAATTTATTCTTTTGCAGATATTTAATTTTCAAATTGTTATTTTTACTAATCAAGGTTTTGTGAATTTTCTTTTCACCGAACGAGTTTTTCAAGTTACAAATTTTTCTTAACATTATTTCGGATCCGAACAAGTTTTTCATTTTTTACAAGTTAATTCTTCCACTTTTTCAAGTTTACCAATTCGTGATTCTTTTTCACTTTTTCTAGTTTCCATATTTTTACAAATTCGATTTTCTAAGTTTTCACCCTTTCCAGTTTTTCTTTCTAATGCGTTATTAGAGTTATTTTTCGTTCCCTTACTAATTTGGTTTTTCAAGCTCGTGACAATGTATTGAGTTGGGGAATTAATCGTACTAGATAAGGAATTTTTATGTACGTCTTCACGCTCATGCTGAGTGGCTATATCACACAAAGGATAAAGATTGCTTAGCTTGCCTACAACCGCGCTGGCCTTGCGCCGATCTACTCTCGCTAATTTTTCGCCTTCTTTGTTCTCGGTTTTAATGATATTCACGCCACTCGCGCATCGCAGGGCGATTACGTGCGACGCAATGTCTAAAATATTTTCCTCGTAGTTAATTTTAGCCCCATATTTTCTTAATGCCTCACTACCTATTAATCCGTCCTCTTCGATCGGAAAATTATCAGGGACGAGATGGAAGTACAAAGTCAAGTCACGGAATAATAAGGCTACTTTCCAACACGAGTTAATTGACTCTTTAGTAATGCCTCTGAGTACTAAAATTTCGTTTTCCCATACAATGCTTCTACTTGGTTTTTTGCTGATTTTTAATAATGATGGACCGGCACCCGTGTCCAACATTAGTTTTAGCGATGCCCCATAGTTCTCAAAATGTAATTCGACGACTGGGGACTTACTATTTATGCTCAAGAGCACTGTTTTCCTAACGGATTTTAATTTCTGTTCAAACTCGATTGTTCCAGGCGCGTATCTTTCGCTTGCCCCCAGGTTGCGCCCTGTGCCGCGGGGCCGTTCGCGTTTCCCGCCTGACGTTGAGCTTTTTCGCGGTTTTTTGCTTCTAATTCGGGACAAAGGTTTTTCCAATGACCCTCCTTTTTGCAATAATTACATTGTTTAATGTTAAAATCCTGTGCGACTACGGCTGAATTTGTCGATCGCGATCTATACTGATCTTGCGGAGATTGGGGCGTGGCTACTCGTGTAGCAGTCAATGGCCGCGCGATCGGATTTGGTGGCCGCGCGTGCGCCGTCATAGGCCCCTCCCACGGCGCTGTTTGCGTCAGTGGTGGCTGTGCGTTCTGCGGTATTAATGCTTTTAAAGCCCAACAGTTTTTTGCTATGTGATTTTTCTTGTCACAAAATTGACATTTTTCAACTATTTTTTCTTGCACGATTTTAATTTCGGCGGACCCTTTCGCGCTTTTATCAACTTCTCTAATCATCTTACTTTTATCGAAATTCTCCGATTTATCAAAATACTCCACTTCGCGCTCAATTTCAATTGCTTTTTCGATTGCTAGTTGAAATGTTTTCATTATACCCATGCGCCTTTTGATTTCCCAATCTAGCCCTCGCGCGAAAAATTTTAATTTATCCGCTTCTACAAATTGTCTAAATTCAACGCTATCTCTTCTGTCTCTTTTTGCCGCCTCCTTCAATTCGATTGCTATCCGCCTAACTCTGTTTGCGAATGTGATTACATTTTCTCCCTTTTTTTGTTTCGCGGCCGCGAGCTCTCCGATCAAGGTTTGGTGTGATTTGTACGAACCGAAGTTCGCTTCAAAATATTTAATTAAGTCACTGATACTATCGAAATGCAGTTCTTCCATTGATTTTGCTGCTTCCCCATTAAACGCCTTCTGATTAATTTTGCTAAATCTACTTCATTGGCCGCTGGTACCATGCTAACTGCCTCTCTTACTCCGAACAGGAAGGTGCTAAGGGGAATATTAGTACCGTCGAATTTAGGGATGCAATCGAGTGCGTCTTTGATTGATAAGTTTTTTAGCGGTGCTAAGGTTGAATTCTGGCGTAGAGAATTAATGTTACTATTTATGTTGGTCGAATAATTGTTTCTTAATGCTTGCGTGTAAGGTGTGCTATGCCCTCTTCCCCCAAATGGTGTGCTAAACTGTGGCTTCTGGTTGCCAAACGTGTTATTTTCTAACTCTACATTAGTCGCGGTCTCGAAAGCCGTTCTTTCTATATCGTCAGTTAGTTCGCCCTTATTACCTAACAGTTGTGATAATTTTCCTATGTCCGCAGATTTTTCTACGTTTGCTATTGCTTGAATTACTTCTTTAACACTAATATTTTGTTCCATAAATTCTTTTAAAATATCTATCATAATCTCGTCTTGACAAATTTTTTCCACTAGATCGCGGTCTACGGTATTGGACAGCGATAATTGCAGTTTTCTTACTTCTGAAGCTCTCTGTGGGTTTATTTCTGACGCGGTTTGGTATCTGATTCTTAATACGTCGACTAATTCGTTTAAAGATGCTTTAGAAAGGATTGGATTTGTTACCGAGAGAGCGCCGCCCAAAATTGCGGTTGCTTCTTCATCACGCGCCATTGTGCCGCTAGCTGTTGCCATTTTTGCGGTAATTTTTTAATGTGAATAAAAAAAAAAATTTTGCACTTTTGATTTTAAAAGAGAAAGGAAGTACTCGATGCTACTCTCGTTTTTAGATCCCGGAGGTGGGCCCCCAATTGTAATGTCGATATTACAATGTCGCGGAAACGATAAAGTTCACGCGATAAATGTTCCTGTTTCGGTCTACGCCTACACGTAATAACCACGGGAATTGGAACTTACGAAAGTAACCGAACGATCCTTAAATAACAGTTAAAAGTCGCGTATCTTCGAACTAACAAGCAGCAAGCTTTAGTAACTCCTGCACCAAGAAGAAAGGAGACAGTGATTATATTTTGTACTTACTTTGGGAATGTTGCAATTGGCTCGCTCTGACTGGCAGTTCGAAAGACGCTCCTGGTTTGGCGGCAGATTCAAATGGCAGGAAGGTTTACAGCGAAATAAAGTATACCGAGTGTAATATAATAACAATGTTTTATTATAAGTTTAAAGTGATTACACTGGTTATATGCTGATTGTAGTCGAGATATAATAACAACAATTACTCGCGAGACTACAATCAGAGAAGCTTATAATGACGATTACAAGTGATTTTGCACAAACAATATTTCAAAATACAAATTGATTAAAAGCTCGAAGTTTCTAACACAATAATCAAAATTAATTCTAAATCGACAAATCAACGGTCAAGGGCTTAGCCTTACAAAAAGAAATTGGTAGCTTCTGAAACGAGTACTAGTGCGTGGCTGCTTTTATACCCGCGCTCCTAATTAAATGGTGGAAAATGGTGGGGTTCATTTGGATGAATCGATACATTTAACTAGATGCAAGTAGGAAGGGATTTCTAGGAATTAGAGGCTCGTGGTGGGTTGCTATGGAGTGGATGTACAGTCAGTCTAGTCATACGTCAGTCCCAAGTGATAAGTTGTCCTGCTAGTATTGTTACCTTTCGTACTCTTACGAGCGGTTGGTAACTTACCAACCGTCGTAGTATTATCTTAAGGAAAAAAAGATAGTAGGAGCAGTTCTCCAATACGCAGACTATGCAGGTGGGGACGCCCAGTCATGCTCGACGTGACACTATATAGTATGTACTATATACTATATACTATAAGTATTTACTATAAGTTTTATCCGCAACATGTCTGACTTTCAGTATTAAATAATTTGAATCATTATAAAAAGTACTTATATAGTATTACTGTAGTATATTATAGAAATACTTATATAATATTAAGAAAGTAGTGATTCAAGTTTAGAATGAATTCTTGGTCCAGGTACCGGTAACTCTGATGTCAATCAGTTATAATATCTATTCAGAAAATTCAAAGTAAGTGAGGTTTGAGCACATTGCTAAATATATTGTATGAAGTATTCGACAAATCAAATTAGTTTTTTAATGTACATTTACTGCTAATACAAAATTTTGTAGCAAGATAAGTGACATGAAGTCTTTAAATGATACTCAAGCACAGAATGGCTTACGGTTGTATGATTTAACATTTTTATGGTTTTTATCAATTTTCAATGTGCTGTAGAATTTTTTCCTTAGCTCCAGCTATAAACTTTTTTTTTTAAATTAAAGTATTTTGTCTAAAGAATTGAAAAAAACTTTGTTGGAGAAATTTGGTACTGGCGTAGTCTTTACTTTTGCTCGATGAAGGTATACCAAAAACCAACCAATCAGAGACTTTCAAAAAGGGTCATAAAAAAATACTGGTGTATTCTACAAATAAAATGCAAACTTTTTCTCAATCAATGTTCTATATAAAAAGTTTCAAGATTTTGAGTAAAAAAATGAATAAACTTGGATTTTAACCAAAAATTGCAAAAACTTTGAATTTTCAATGTTGTATAACTTTTTTATTTATGCAAATATCGACCTAAAATTTGAGGAACATGTTTTTTTCATAAAAAACTAAAAGTAAACGAGTTTTGAGCGATTTTAAAATTTTGACATGCTCACTTCACCTGAAACATCCCACCCACACACACACACACACACACACACACACACACACACACACACACACACACACACACACACACACACACACACACACACACACACACACACACACACACACACACACACACACACACACACACACACACACACACACACACACACACACACACACACACACACACACACACACACACACACACACACACACACACACACACACACACACACACACACACACACACACACACACACACACACACAAACAAACACACACACACACACACACAGACACACACACACACACACACACACACACACACACACACACACACACACAGACATATATATATCAGAAACCTATGGAAAAGGCCAAAAAAAGGAAAATTAATGTTTTCGTTATTTTAAAGATAGTAAGATCTTTTGTCGATATCATTTTTAATTTTTAAAATTTTTTATTCAAACCAGATTTTTTAGATTTAGAATAACATACGTAACTAAAAAATTCAATAAAAAAAATTTGATTTTTTCAAAATTTTTAGATGTAAGACCGCGTTAAATGACGAAACTTGGAAAAGATACTTAATTTTGAAGACACATCTACAAGACAAAGTTTTCTTGTTCTTTAAGCCGTTCTGAATGTTAAAAAAATTATTTACTTTTAAATCTAAAATTTAAGGATAATTTCGTCTTTTTTCTAAACGACGACGCTTATAAATACTGGCATCTACCTATTTGATTTGCAAGAATAATTATCTACACTGAAATTATTGATTTAAAAGTTACAGTTTTCTAAGGAATAATCGTTATTACAATTATAACTTCCCATAATAATTTGATACACACGATAATTCAATAAATATCTGAAAATACAAAATATCAATCTTTTTTCAATCATTACATCAGTTTTACGTAATGCATATTGTAATTGAAGTAACTAAGTGAATAAAGAATATCAGTCATCCCATTTAATTTTTTATTTACTAATTATAAGAGATATGTAAAGCTGATGTGATGATTGAAAAAAGATTGATATTTAATATTTTCAGATATTTATTGAATTATCGCTAGTAGAAAATTATTACGGGAAGTTATAATTGTAATAACGATTATTCCTTAGAAAATTGTAACTTATTAAACTGTAACTTATGTAACTGTAATAATTTCAGTGTAGATAATTATTCTTGTAAAGATCAAATAGGTAGATGCCAGTATTTATAAGGTGTCGTCGTATAGAAAGACGAAATTATTCTTAATTTTAGATTTAAAAGTAAATAATTTTGTTGACATTCAGAAAGGCTTAAGGAACAGGAAAACTTTGTCCTGTAGATGTTGTCCGGGGAGTCGATTTGGTTCGTAATTTTTTTACAGGTAGTTTGTATGCTTAAAAAATAGTTCCATTTTTTCTCTTAGGTGATCTTACGAATTCCGTGTTAGGGGAGGGGGTAGTTTCGAATTGATTTATTTTAATCAATTTTCATGTATTCTTCCATTATTTATAGTATATTATGTCATTCATGTGGAAAAAAGTGGTTTTTCATAAATTTAATTTTCGTTGGATTGCAACGTTGTAAACTTCAAATCCATAATTAACGATAAACAATTACAACGAGAATGCATTCAATTTCACGATGCACAAGGTACTTTATATTAGTGATAAATGATGCAGAGTGAAAAAAATCGGAAATGGGGTTCATCCAAGTATAAAATGACTAGAGCGGAAATAGATACAAACAAAGGAGCCAATCGATATGTAAACACTTGGAAGAACCATGTGCCAAACGGATTTTTCTCTTGTATTAAAAATAAAAACGAAAAAAAAGATAGTAAGTCGATTAAATTTACTTCCTTTAAGTTGGCAGGTCACTTTCGGAAACTCGTCATTATTATTATTGGATAATTTGCCGCTAATTATCCGCAAATTATCCGTAAAAGCCAAAAATTGCCGCATCCCATTAAAAAAAATACAGGGTGTACTGCCAGATTAATATTAAGGTGGTTCTTTCACGGGGATTCCCAGTCAAATCAGTGCTAAATGAAAAAGGTTACCTAAGATTAAAAAAACCATAGTTACTAATAATTATAGTTTAATCTAATAATAATACACTAATACTATAAATATAGTGTATTTAACATGACTAAAATAACTTTTTTTAACAAAAGATCGATATTTTAGAAACAGCACCAACAATTATTGATAAAAAATCCCTATCTTTCTTGTTTCTCAACCGATTTTAATTATCAAGATCTCATTTTGTTCTTTAAGTAATTTCATGGGAACTTACCGAAGGAAAAATTTAAAAGTATTCAAAACCCAGAAAGTTATAGCTAATTGTTTATAAATCGTGAATGAGATTATGAAAATAATTTTTTTTCAATTGGCTATAACTTTCTGGGTTTTGAATACTTTTAAATTTTTCCTTCGGTAAGTCCCCATGAAATTACTTAAGGAACAAAATAAGACCTTGATAATTAAAATCGGTTGGTGCTGTTTCTAAAATATCGATATTTTGTTCAAAAAAGTTATTTTAGTCATGTTAAATACACTATATTCATAGTATTAGTGTATTATTATTAGATTAAACTATAATTATTAGTAACTATGGTTTCTTTAATCTTAGGTAACCTTTTCATTTAGCACCTATTTGACTGGAAATTCCCGTGAAAGAACCACCTTAAGATAGCAGGACACTATCATACAATAAAATCAATGAATAAAAAAAAAAAAATTGTTCGGGGGGAATTTGCCGCTAATTATCTGCAGTTGATCTGTCCGAAGTTAACCGCACTTTATTTATAAAAAACACCCGGAAGCACTGCCAGCTTAATTTTAAGATAACAGGACACTATTGTAAAATCAAAAAAAAAAAAAAAAAAAAAATATGAAAATGGTTCGAGCGTCTATTATTCTTTTCACATCACGATTATAATGCGCGCCGATCACGATAGACATTACGAAGTTGATTAATGAGAGTGCATTTAGCTTTTTCATAGAGAAAGCTTGATAACGGCAAAAAAAATTTTCGAGTTTGTCGATTTTGAGAAAACTTTGTTTCGCGCGCGCGTGTGTGTCTGTGTGTGTGTCTATGTGTGTGTGTGCGTGTGTGTGCGTGTGTGAATGAACTTCTTATGACAAGTCGCCGCACGGAGTGCTGGTCCATATATGGACCAGTCCCGGAGCGATAAGGTTAATTACTATGTTTTATAGTAAAAATTGCTATGTACATTTGATGTCATGGTAAAATGCACCGAGTTAAACAAAACCGCTGCAAATTCATTGGCACGTATCTTTCCCAAACTAATTTATTGATTCCTTCTGTTAAATTTTAATGCCAAAAATGAATTGTTCACAAAAACATTTTGTTTATGAATACCCGCAATCTTATATTAAAGTGCATCCATTTTTGCCGTGCTATATTTATATCCCGCTTGCAGTGCGTCCAGGTATTTTTTATATAAAGTGCGGCTAATTTCGGATCTTTACAGATCAACTTCGGATAATTAGCGACAAATATCCCTCAAACCATTTTTTTCCATTGATTTTACAATAGTGTCGTGCTATTTTGATATCCTGCTGGCAGTGCACCCTGTATTTTTTGCTTCCTCAAAGATGAAGCTTTGTAACGGTGAAAAAAATTTTTGAAACAAAAAATGTTCAAAAACATGTTTTAACACTTTTGGCGCTAAAATCCGTTGTTTTTGATAAAAAAAAATTTCGCGCGCGCGCGCGTGTGTGTGTGTGTGTGTGTGTGTGTGTGTGTGTGTGTGTGTGTGTGTGTGTGTGTGTGTGTGTGTGTGTGTGTAGGCGATAACTTTTGAACCGATCGAACGATTTACATCGGAAAAGGCTTATTCTCTTCATTTCGGAGGAGAATAGAGAGAGCATCACTTTTTGATTTTAGATTTTTTTATAACCAAAAAACCTTTTTGAATTTTTCGTTTTTTTCATTTTTTAATTTGTTTCAGCCAGTATTACTTAATAAACTAAATTTTTATTAAAAGGTCTTTAAATTCCCTACAATTTCTTTTTTTAAAATTTAAATTATCTCTAGCCTGTCATTTGTTATTAATGAAAATATGGTTTATATTTCTTTAATTAATATCTCAAAAACTTTTTCATTTTTCCACTCAAAATTTTTACCACTTATTACACTTATCGAGTACAACATTGTGTTAAAATTTCAAGAGGTTATTTTTGTCAAAATTTTTTTACTCATTTCAAATTAGCCCCAAAACACAAATATAAAGTTTTAGAGCAAAATATGCTATTTAATTTGTATATCATATATAAATAAAATAATTATTGTGTACTAGGGCATATCCCGAGAAAGTAATTTCAGATTGAGTCCTGTGGCAACGTGTACTAGGACAACGATAATAATTGACTTTCAAAATATGAATTTCGTAAAAATTTCATAAAAATATTTCATAAAAATATCGATTCTTAAATATGAAAAAAATTACCTCTCTGTTAAATTTCAAAACGATTCATTGTCTTTTGTTAAGAAGTATAACTTAGTTATTATATTTGTATGATTGTTACAATGATGGATTAACTTTAAACCACTAAGTCGAGCAGGATAGTAGTTAAATACCTGTTTCAAAACAAATATTTATTAGATTATTGCCAATACATACTTTTCTTTCTCAAACTAAGGTATTTCTTTAAAATTTTTTATAATAATAACTAATGGTTTGTATAGGATACATAAATGAAAAAACAAAAAGATATTTTTTATATTCACTCAAATTGTTTAACAAACATCAAAGAACCGCAAAGAAAACAGTTTTATTTATTAATAAAGTTTTGTTGTAAAAAATTTACTTTTATTTTTTAAATTTAAAAAATGGAATCGATAAATTAGTTTGAGGAAGCATCTTGCCAATGAATTGGCAGCGGTTTTTTAACGAGGTTCGGCAAATTTTTGGCTTTTACGGATAATTTGCGGATAATTAGCGGATAATTAGTGGCAAATTATCCAATAATAATAATGACGATTTTCCGAAAGTGACCTGCCAACTTAAAGGACGTGTTAAATTTAGTCAATTCACACCTCAAGCATTCGTCAGTCAATTTGCTGAATTTCTCACATAGATACTTTCGAAACGAGAGTCAGCGCGTGGATATGAATGCGAACAACGAAAAATAAGAGAATTAGAGAATGCTTATGCGCGCATCACCGACATTCTATAATAACGATTGAGAATAAGCTCTCCTTTTTTTGTTAAGTAAAAACGAAATACACTCGGCGAGACTTTTGTAAAGCGCTCTGTCGTAAAATTCGACACGCTCTCGAATGTTGTTTTCTATTTTTTCTAGCATATATATTTATATCGCACAATTAATTTGCTATTATTATCTTTATATTGTTAAACGAAAATGGGGTTTCTATAACAGTTTTCATAATTATATATCTATAGATAAACGTGCGTTTGTGATAAACTTTTGTAAATATACGGGGGCATGCCGCCGCGCCCCCTCCCCCCACCCTGTACGATGAGCTCGCTGTAGTCTCACTTCTTCCAGTACCGGTCCGTTCTCTCTGTCAGAGTGCGAGCGCCGCGGGATATCGCAGCCGCGTAGGCAAAACTCAGCTCGGCTTGACCATGCCTCGTTTCTAAACAAAGTAAATTCTAAACGAAGAA
The DNA here is from genome assembly GCA_036365515.1 of Torymus aiolomorphi. Taxonomy (NCBI): domain Eukaryota; kingdom Metazoa; phylum Arthropoda; class Insecta; order Hymenoptera; family Torymidae; genus Torymus; species Torymus aiolomorphi. The sequence goes on from CM070873.1 coordinate 51,714,073, forward strand.
GATAAAACTACAAAACAAGAACTTCCATTAGATTTTTTCAGTATCAAACTGTTGATTACTTCGATAGTTAAATAAGTCTGAAGGTGAGATTAAAAAATGTTTCAAAATAATAAACGTCGTGAAAGACTAGACTCTGTACATCGGCATAATATTTTCTAGTCACTTTCAGACTTGCGTAATTTTCCAAGGAATTAACATATTTTGATTCTGAAAAAAGTTAATGAAAGTTCTTGTTTTTTTTTTAATTTTATTCTCTTTGTTTAGAATCTATGTATTATTCTTCCTTAGTCTGGCGCGTTCTCGATTCCTCCGCTGACGCAAGGAGGAGACCGATTGCGCTCCAAAATCTTTTTAGCGCTTCAAACGCACTCTGTCTATCATATGTCGAACGTCAAGCGCGAGTAGAAGATAATAGTGCCGTGAGCGGTAGAGCAATTATTGAAAATTTAGGAATAAATTCTGAGCCCGTTCCGAGAAATTGTCGTAATTCTTTGCTGTTTCGCGGGGGTAGTGAATTCACGATGGCATGAACATACTCCGGTTTTGATTGATTTCCCTCGCTCGTAACTATATGCCCGAGAAATTCTAGTTCCTGTTTTTTGAAGAATCATTTGGAATACGGTTGGAAAAGACCCTATCTCGGAATCTGGTTAAAAAAGACCCATCTCGGAATCCGGTTCAAAAAGGTCCTATCTCGAAATCCAGTTGAAGAAGGCTTTATCTCACACGCAAATTTTTTTTACCCTGATATAAGTTTGCAGCATTGCCTAAATTTTTAATATTTAATTTGAACAATACTATAAAGAAGAATATAAGATTAGATTGCAAGTAAAGATTATATTTTATTAGTTAGATAAATCACTGCAAATATACTTTCTTATAAACTAAGATAACTAAGATACATTTATATAAACCTTTATTAATATAGTTTCTCGGTTCACAAAGCAAAACCTTTGTCGAATTGTTTATTTATTTTATTTTATATATATAACTATTTTGGGCTACGACCCACACATATATAATACACGTGCGCCCATTTACACCAACATATTTACATTAAAAAGAAACGAAAGATTTTATGTCACGTATGGAACTAAAATTATGGTTTATTCCACATCAAGATAGAACCACAGGTTCTGTGCGTCAATATAAAATTTTCTGTATCGGTCGGATACGTTTTAAGCGCAATGACGGTATCCTCTCACACCACATGTATACATACACATGTATAATCGACCCGGGTAGACGGTTTACAGCTCCGTTGCACTGAAAAAAAAGTACAGGAAAAGTACTAAACGTTCAATAAAAATTACCATCCTGTGCAGGGAACGCGACCACAGACTGTAAAAATCCAAAAAATTACCATACTTTATAAGAAATTTTACCAGAAATATAGGAAAATTTACTATACTCTATTGTAAAATTTATTGTAAAGTATAGTAATTTTTCGGGTCTTTACAGTCTGTGGTAGCTTTACGAGACAGTATAGTAATTTTTCCAAAATTTTTCTCTCAGTGTGCTTTACTATATTTCTGTAGGTTTGACCCTCGCTCTGATAGTACCCAGCTTCTGTCGAGGAGCGTACAATGGTCGAGGCGGTGGCGTCCTGTCGAGTTGGCCAATAGCGGAAACAGCTTGGCTATGATTTTGGGCCCGCAACTGCGACTATAATAGTCCCTTGGTTTACACCATCGATACACCACAAATATGTAGAAAATATTTACACTTACACCTTTCGGGGATTAATAAACGCTTGGATCTGTTGAGATCCGCGAGCTGCTGACTGTGCAGCTCCGATGTCGCGCTCAAAGTGAGCGATGCGTTTCGATTTCTGGATTTCGAGATAGGACATCTTTCAACCGAATTTCGAGATAGGATCTTTTCCAACCGGATTCCAAGATAGGGCCTTTTTCAACACCCGATTGCGAGATAGGGTATTTTCCAACCGGATTCCGAGATAGGGTCTTTTTCAACCGGATTCCGAGATAGGGGCGTTTTATTCGGAAGCGACGATATATTGATTTCTACAAGAAATTAAGGGTCTGGGGCTTTATTCAACAGAACGAGATATCGAAATTGATTCTAAAATTTTCAATGGAAAAATTATTGACGTAACTAACCATCGAAAATTTTAGAATCGATTTCGATATTCCGTTGAATAAAGACCCTGGAAATGAAAAGGGCAGTTGTAGTGTACTCACTCATAAGTATTGTTCAGCAGATTATAAAATCAAACTTGTCACATTTTTAATTGAATCACTATTTTCTGCGATAAAAAAGAATTCATGCAAAATCTAACAGATGAAAATCAGTACTTTTCAAAACATAAATGGCTTTAGCTCAATCATTGACTCAATTGCATAGCATTTTTTGATGATTTTTTATCAATTTTTTTAAGTACAACGGCTGGTAGGGAAGAAGTGGCTCATCGCCCTCGGAAAAAATTTTACTCCGAGAAAGCAAGTGAGAGGAGATTTGAGGGTCGAACCTTTCAAATCAATAAAGTTGATAAGGGTGTACAAATGTAAGATTACTTTTCTATAACTTGTTATGAAAAGTGTAAAGATTTAAACCTTTTAAAAAATATATGTAATTTCTAGCCATTATCGTTGTGCTACCAAGCATTGCTATGGCACTGCTTTTCGCTCTCTAGTGTGTGTCAAAGAATGTGGTAATGAGAATTGCGAATGCGTTAAGATAAGAGGGAGTAGACCACATTCGTCTCTTTGTCATGCGAACAATGATATAGACATGCAAATTGAATTCCGAGAATTCTGCAAAGAGGAGATTCAAAAGAAGTGGTGGAAAATAGAGGAGCTGTACAATCACGCTGCAGAAAAGTAAGGTTTTTTATTTTTATTTTTATATAATGTGTACCATTGTTTTAAACTATGTTATTACTTCTTGATAGAGGAAGCCAATATTCAGAAATATTTTAAGTTTCCAACATTAAATCTGTGATTTAATAGTATATTGTGCAACAAGGGGAGAAAATAAGCTATTTCTAGCGAGGATGAGGTGATCTGTACGATTCGGAATCGAGGGCGCCGAAGGCGCCCGAGCCAGAGATGAGTGCTGAAAACACCTCACTCGAGTCTGAAATAGCTTTTCCTGTGTTAAACACCACATTTTTTTTAACGAAGGCATGATAGGGCCTTTTTATTGGCTAACGTAGTAACAAAAAACTAAGAACTCTTGTTTTATCGTTTGAAATTAATATTAAAATAGATTTACAAGTAGTCGGTAGTCGCTAACAGCGATATTTCAAGATTTATATTTATTAGATTTCCAGAAGCAGCAAAAATGATTACTCTAAAAACAATAAGGGAGCTGCTAAAACCTTATCGATTAAAATCATTTCCACCGTATCCAAAGACTCTGGCAGAATTCGGAGAACAGCTGGATACTGGAGGATATGATAAGCTGCTCAATTATGAACACAATCGATTAACCGCTGTAACTGTTCAAGATCAGGAAGGCTACAGTCATATCCTCTTTTATGATCAGAGTTTATTAGAGAAATTCTTTGAAGATATTAGACACATATTTGTCGATGGAACATACCAGACTCGACCAAAAATCAAGCATTGCAGCCAACTCTTAAATGTGTTGGCTGTAATAAGTGATTGTGTAAGAAATTTGATTTCTTATTAATTTAGTTCGAAGTAAGCAAAAAATTCTATTTATTTATTTTAATAGGCTGTCCCTATGTTTTTCGCGTTAATGTCAAGGGCAACGACGGTAGCATACGAGGCAATTTTTACAAAAATAAGAAGTATTCATGCATTCTCCAACTTAAAAGTGATCATGACGGACTTCGAGGCAGCGGAGAGAGCAGCACTGAAGAACGTGTTCGGAGACGTTCAGTTGGCAGGGTGCAATGTGCACTTTGATAGTGTACTAGCACTGTGTTATTGTGTGTGTGTGTGTGTGTGTGTGTGTGTGTGTGTGTGTGTGTGTGTGTGTGTGTGTGTGTGTGTGTGTGTGTGTGTGTGTGTGTGTGTGTGTGTGTGTGTGTGTGTGTGTGTGTGTGTGTGTGTGTGTGTGTGTGTGTGTGTGTGTGTGTGTGTGTGTGTGTGTGTAAATATCATTACTGATCAAAATTTTTATTTTCTAGGTGAATCAAAAAAACAAATTTTAACTGTAGTACCCCCTTAATGATAGTCTTAATATTAATTCAATGATAGTGCGCCAGCTCCAGAATATAATTACATTCTCTTCTTCTAGTTTAATTTTCGGAATAGCTTTCTTTAATCTTCATTTATATCAATTATTAAATTAGTTCACTGTGTGGAAGAATAGAATCATAAATTTTAGTGATATTCAGCGCTAACTTTTTTAAAGACACGGTTTTTTAATGCGGACAAACTAGTGCAGAATTCTGGATAAAATGTAAATGAATTAGTTAAATAAATATGTTAATAATTTATTATCTACTTTGAACTTTTTATTTATAAGAACTGTAATTGAGGATGTTTTGAGCACTACTACATTCATACATAATTTTTGTCTTGAAATAAGTGGAGAAGAATTTCGAAACAGTCGGAAGTTTTTTTAGAGAATTTTAGAAATGGTGCTCTCTCCTGGAAGAAAATAAATTTGTTTAAAACATGATAACGTAGCGTGGGAAGAAAAAGGTTCTATCTCTGCGAAGCCCGTTAAAAGGTTATATTTCTTCAGAAGAGAGCGTACAAAGGTTCGATCTCGGCGAAACGCGTGAAAAGGTTCTATTTCAGCTGAGCACGGGAAAAGCCTCAATCTCAGTTGAGTGCGTAAAAAGGTTCCATCTCGCGCGCTTCGATTTTTCATTCACGTTATTACGTCGATGAATAAATGCTTTCAGTTTATTATCTAGATTACCAACATACTGGCATTGCATTTGAAATGCAAAAAGGAAATTATTAAGAGATTTGTTTAAATTCTGCAGCGGTTTTTAACGTAATAACGTCGATGAAAAATCGAAGCGCGCGAGATGGAAACTTCTTATGCATTCAGCTGAGATAGAACCTTTTCACGCGCTTAGCTGAAATGGAACATTTGTACGCGCTCAGCTGAATTTAAACCTTTTCACGTGCATCGCAGAGATGACACCTCTTTACGCGCTTGTCTGAAATAGAACTTTTTTATGCACTTAGCAGTACTACGGATAGCAGATTATTAACATTTTTTTTACCAAGTCAATTTAAATATTTTAATCAGGATTTAATACTCGCTGTCTCGCTACAAGAATTAGTAATAACGTTTAAATCTAAACATTAAAATCTAGCGAAATGTTACTTGATGAGCGACGGTGATTGGTTTGCCTAAACGTTGTATATTTAACTTGTTATATATTCAAAGATTTTATTTGTTTTAATCATAAATTTCTTCATCAATAGGCTATCTATGCTCGATTAAAGCATACAGGATTATCAAAGGATCTTGAAAATGAAGAGTTTGCTATGAAGATCAAATCTTTAATGGCACTTGCATTTTTGCCGGCCGATAAAATACCGGACGAATATGAACGCCAGAAGAAAGAGTTAAGCCAGGCCCATGCAAATAAGCTAAAAAACTTTCTGGCGTATTTTGAGCGATATTGGATGAAGATAGTGAAACCGGAAGGTTTCAGTATTTATAGATTATCGCGCAGGTCAAATAACTGCATAGAAGCGTTTCACGCAACTCTGAAAAACGGACTGGGCTTGTTGCCCATGCCGTGTGATTTTTTACGTAAGTTTACCCATTTTGACTACCTAGTTTTAAAAAATATAAGCTTGTTTAATGTATTAAAACAATTTCTACGGTGCTTATAGAGAAACTCGTAATTCTAATTGCACAATTGCGTCGCAATTTAGCACAGCAAATGAACTTATTAAAAGTAAGCAGACTTCCACGATATACTACTGCTTACCGACAACAAGGATTGCTTGAAGGTAATTATTTTTCAAAAATAGGTGAAGGAATAAGCCTGGATAAAATGTTGAAAAAAAATAGATACCGTTAATTGGCTCAGACATTCTCGAATATTTTCATTTACGTCTGTTCAAGAAAATTTATTTTTGTAAAACCGTTTGAGCTTTTTCTTAAGAAAATCTTTTAAAGAAAATGTAAAATACATAAATTTTTATTTAGACCATTTTTATTCAGACTTATCTTTTAAAACATAAAAATTGACAATCAGTATTGTAACGAAATTTTTTTTTAGCATGGAGAAAACTGGAAGATCCAGATGCGAACTTTACAGTTCCGCTATTTATAATTGCGATTGTTAACTTAAAAGGCAAAAATCTTAAGGAAATGTTAGAAGAGGTCGCTAAAGACGCTCGCATTGCCGAGGAGTACGAATTGAAAGAGACTCCTCAAATAACTCCTCCACGTATGTACCGAGAATATTATAGATATTTCTATAAAAATATAAATTATCATGAACAATATTATTATTCTAGCCATGGATATCGACTATGATACTTGTGTTCTCGAAGAAGAACTTTTGCCAGTCCGACTAAACGCTAGAATTGCACGAGTGGCTAAAAAAATAGCGAGAATGGATAACCAGCAAAATGATGTGCCAGAGTTTCGTACAATACGAGCTGGTTATCACGTTAACAATGGTAAGAATGGGCTTCAAAATAAATATAGCATAAAACAAAAAAGAAATATAAAATATTTATTATTTTACATAGAACCAGTAGTAAGCGTAATTATGGACGAAGGTTATGCAGCATCGATTAACTCAGAACCAGAGGATGAAATAAGAGCCATCCCATCAAAAAGAAGGAGAAGTAAGCGTAAAACTCTAAATACTGTAAAATATTTTGGAATACAATGGAATACATTTTATTTTTAGTTATCTTTGAACGACAAAACTCTGATGAATCAGAAGCCAACGAAAATGGTACGTCAGCCTTTCAGCTAATTTAAATGACATTTTATTTAAATGACCGATGGAAAAATTCTTATCAGTTGAGATTTTATTGACTTTATTTTATTTTTCTTATAAAACGGGCATGTAGCTTTTTACATCATATATAATTATAATAATAATAATACATTACATAAATATTTGTATTAATTTTATAAATAATAATTAATAATCACCAGAACCAGAATCAGAACCAGAACCAGAAGTATTTGAAGAACCACTACCAATGCCATCGCCTCTGGCGACGTATAAACAAACTGGTCACAGAGGTATGCTGGAAAGTGACGCAGAAACACAGTCAATCGTGGATGAAACAGGTCAGTTCATACTAATCCTTCAGATTAAAAAAATTCTTTAGAAGTCCATAATATACTATTATTGATGACGAATTAAAATGATTAAAGGATCACAAATATGGATGGATAGCTTCGATGAGGCTAATGAGCATATGGACAAGACTGGTAAGTAGCTATTTCTGGTTAGAGATAGTATTTAATAATAGAAAATAAATTCCCTACATTCAATGCAAAAAAAATAAAAAACTTGTCTTTACAGGAGTAACTGAGCACCCACGAAAAAAGGGAAAAATGAGCAAAAAAATGCGCGACAGGCTGAAGAAAAGGTAAAAAGTTAAATTAACAATGATTTTTAACACGAGTGCAACATCACCTAAAATTCAAAACGAAACTGATGACAGAAGTATGCTGGACAATCATATCGAAACAGCATCAATAATGGAAGAAACAGGTTGGGTTCATTCATAATTCGTATTAAAAAATTCATTAAAAATACAATTGCAAAACATACTATTAATGATAACGAATTGGAATGATTAAAGGATCGCAAACATCGACGGCAGATGCGATCAATGAGCCGATAAAAGTGACTGGTAAGTAGCTACATCTGCTGGAAGATAGTATTTATTAATAGAAGATACATGCTTTACATTGAATGACATAACAATTAAAAATTTAATTTAATGTGTTTTCAGGAGCACCTGAGCAGCCACAGAAAAAGGGAAAGATGAGCAAAAAAATGCGCGACAAGCTGAAGAAAAGGTAAAAAGTTAAATTAATTATGATTTTAAATTTGTTAGTTGTTCTTAATTAAATTTAAAGTTAAATTTAATAATTATAATAAATAATTATAATAAATTATAACATCAACTGATAAGAATTTTTCGATCGGTCTTACAGTCTTACAAATTCTTATCAGTTGATAATAAATTGCAGTCGACATAAGTAATATTTTTAATGATAAATTATAATAATTTAATTACAATAATAAGTTAACTCTTAAATCCGAAATTAATAATAATGTAGACTCTAGACAAAGAGAAACTTTGCACGAACAACTCTGTATAATTATGATATGTTGTATAATTATGTCATAATATGTATCTATAATTATGGTATAATATATATGTGCGTTCCATTAAGGAATAATATATATATATATATATATATATATATATATATATACACACACACACACACACACACACACACACACACACACACACACACACACACACACACACACACACACACACACACACACACACACACACACACACAACACACATACATATATGTCTGTAATCATTATATAATATATATTTGTGTATAATTATGGTATAAAACTTGAAGTTAACGTTGATCAAAACTCCCGCATCGTACTTGCAAAGGTTCTCTTTGCCAAGAGTCTAAATTAGCAAAACACATTACAGCGTATCCCAGCGTAAAACTTAGGATTTTCAAGTAATCCCATCACCCGCAAATAATCTTAAATTTTCCTACAAATATTCGTGTCAAAAAGTTCGGATAGCCCAGGCCCGCGAGCTTGGCGAATCGATTCGCGAGGTCGGGAGCACGCCGATCGTTCGAATCCCTCGCGGGTTCCATATCTAAATTGATTTCACTTTTTTTTATCTAGGTACTGCGAATGCGAGTAGTATTGTAGCGTATTTTTGTGTAAAATGTAGACTTAATTCGACCAGTCACACATTTTTAAAACTTTCCTACAAATATTCACGTCTTCATCGTCCGTGCGATTTTTTTTATCTAGGTACTGCGATTGCGAGTAGTATTACAGCGTATTGTTCCGTAAAACGTAGGCGTGTCAAGATGTTTTAATTATCCTCAAAATCTTTTTATAGTTTCCTATATCAAAAAGTGTGCGCTGATTCCAGGCTTGCGAGCTTGGCGAATCGATTTGCGAGGTCGGCAGGACACCAATCGCTCTACTACTTCGCGGCCCTATTTCTTAATCGTTTGTGCTAAAAGGTTTTTTATCTAGGTACAGCGTATGAAAATAGTATTACACCCATCTTTGCGTAAAGTCTAGATTTCTTAAGCGATTCAGTCACAAATTTTTGAAATTTTCCGGCAAATATTCACGTCCACATCGTTCGTGCGGTTTTGTTTTATCTAGGTACTGTGATTGCGAGTAGTATTACAGCGTATTGTGATATAAGACGTAGGCGTGTCAAGCTGTATTATTGACCCTTAAATCTTTTTATATTTTCCTATATAAACAGTTCACTGATTCCAGGCCAGCGAGCTCGGCGGGTCGATTTGCGAGGTCGGCAGGGCGCCGATCGCTCGACTACATCGCGGCCCCATTTTTTAATCGTTTGTGCTAAAAGGTTTTTTTTATCGAGGTACAGTGTATGAGAGTAGTATTTCAGCAAATCTCTCGAAAAACCTAGGCGTCTCAAGCTATTTAATAACACTCAAATCCATTCATTTTTTCCGACGTCAAACAGTTAGCTGAGTCCAGGCCCGCTAGCTTGGTGCGTCGATTTGCGAGGTCGGCAGGACACCGATCGCTCGACTCCTTCGCGGCCTCCATTTCTTAATCGTTTCTGCTAAAATTTTATTTTATATAGGTTCAGCGTATGCGAGTAGAATTACAGCTTATCATTCGTAAAACTTAAGCGTGTCAAGGTAATTAAGTACCCTCACATCTATTCATCTCTTCCTACGTCAAACAGTTCACTGATTCCAGGCCCACGAGCTCGGCGAGTCGATTTGCGAGGTTGGCGGGGCGCCGATCGATCGACTCCATCGCGCTCCTCATTTCTTAATCGTTTATGCTAAAAGTTCTTTTTTATCTAGGTATAGCGTATGCGAGTAGTATTACACCATAGGTTTGCGTAAAGTCCAGGCTTCTTAAGCGATTCAATCAGTCACAAATTTAAAAAATTTTCCGTCTAGTATTTACGACCTCATCATTCGTGCGGTTTGGTTTCATCGAGGTACTGTGATTGCGAGTAGTATTATGGCGTATTGTGGTGTAAAACGTAGGCGTGTCAAGCTGTATTAATTACCCTTAAATCTTTTTATATTTTCCTATATCAAACAGTTCGCTGAGTCGAGGCCCGCGTGCTTGGCGAGTCGATTTGCGAGGTCGGCAGGGCGCCGATCGCTCGACTACATCGCGGCCCCATTTTTTAATCGTTTGTGCTAAAAGGTTTTTTTTATCGAGGTACAGTGTATGCGAGTAGTATTGCAGCATGTCTTTCGAAAAACCTAGGCGTCTCAAGCTATTTAATAACACTCAAATCCATTCATTTTTTCCGACGTCAAACAGTTAGCTGAGTCCAGGCCCGCTAGCTTGGTGCGTCGATTTGCGAGGTCGGCAGGACACCGATCGCTCGACTACTTCGCGGCCTCCATTTCTTAATCGTTTCTGCTAAAATTTTATTTTATATAGGTTCAGCGTATGCGAGTAGAATTACAGCTTATCATTCGTAAAACTTAAGCGTGTCAAGGTAATTAAGTACCCTCACATCTATTCATCTCTTCCTACGTCAAACAGTTCACTGATTCCAGGCCCGCGAGCTTGGCGAGTCGATTTGCGAGGTTGGCAGGGCGCCGATCGATCGACTCCATCGCGCTTCTCATTTCTTAATCGTTTATGCTAAAAGTTCTTTTTTATCTAGGTATAGCGTATGCGAGTAGTATTACACCATAGGTTTGCGTAAAGTCCAGGCTTCTTAAGCGATTCAATCAGTCACAAATTTAAAAAATTTTCCGGCTAGTATTTACGACCTCATCGTTCGTGCGGTTTTGTTTCATCGAGGTACTGTGATTGCGAGTAGTATTATGGCATATTGTGGTGTAAAACGTAGGCGTGTCAAGCTGTATTAATTACCCTTAAATCTTTTTATATTTTCCTATATCAAACAGTTCGCTGAGTCGAGGCCCGCGGGCTTGGCGAGTCGATTTGCGAGGTCGGCAGGGCGCCGATCGCTCGACTACATCGCTGCCCCATTTTTTAATCGTTTGTGCTAAAAGGTTTTTTTTATCTAGGTTCAGCATATGCGAGTAGAATTACAGCTTATCTGTCGTAAAACTTAAGCGTGTCAAGATAATTAATTACCCTCAAATCTATTCATCTCTTCCTACGTCAAACAGTTCACTGATTCCAGGCTCGCGAGCTTGGCGAGTCGATTTGCGAGGTCAGCAGGACGCTGATCGCTCGACTCCTTCACGGTCTCCATTTCTTAATCGTTTCTGCTAAAAGTTTTTTTTATCTAGGTACAGCGAATGCGTGTAGTATTGCCGCGTATTTTCTTGTAAATCTTGTGCGTGTCAAAGTATGTCAAGACATTGAAATCTATTTATTTTTTTCTACGACAAACAAGTTCGCTGAGTCCGGGCCCGCGTGCTTGGCGAGTCGATTTGCGAGGTTGGCAGGGCGCCGATCGATCGACTCCATCGTGGCCCTCATTTCTTAATCGTTTATGCTAAAAGTTTTTTTTTTTATCTGGTTATAGCGTATGCTAGTAGTATTACACCGTAGGTTTGCGCAAAGTCTAGGCTTCTTAAGCGATACAATGAGTCACAGATTTTAAAAATTTTCCGGCAAGTATTTACGACCTCATCGTTCGTGCAGTTTTGTTTCATCGAGGTACTGTGATTGCGAGTAGTATTATGGCGTATTGTGGTGTAAAACGTAGGCGTGTCAAGCCGTATTAATTGCCCTTAAATCTTTTTTTATTTTCCTATATCAAACAGTTCGCTGAGTCGAGGCCCGCGTGCTTGGCGAGTCTATTTGCGAGGTCGGCAGGACGCTGATCGCTCGACTACTTTGCGGCCCCATTTCTTAATCGTTTCTGCTAAAAGTTTTTTTTATCTAGGTTCAGCATATGCGAGTAGAATTACAGCTTATCTGTCGTAAAACTTAAGCGTGTCAAGATAATTAATTACCCTCAAATCTATTCATCTCTTCCTACGTCAAACAGTTCACTGATTCCAGGCTCGCGAGCTTGGCGAGTCGATTTGCGAGGTCAGCAGGACGCTGATCGCTCGACTCCTTCACGGTCTCCATTTCTTAATCGTTTCTGCTAAAAGTTTTTTTTATCTAGGTACAGCGAATGCGTGTAGTATTGCCGCGTATTTTCTTGTAAATCTTGTGCGTGTCAAAGTATGTCAAGACATTGAAATCTATTTATTTTTTTCTACGACAAACAAGTTCGCTGTGTCCGGGCCCGCGTGCTTGGCGAGTCGATTTGCGAGGTTGGCAGGGCGCCGATCGATCGACTCCATCGTGGCCCTCATTTCTTAATCGTTTATGCTAAAAGTTTTTTTTTTTATCTGGTTATAGCGTATGCTAGTAGTATTACACCGTAGGTTTGCGCAAAGTCTAGGCTTCTTAAGCGATACAATGAGTCACAGATTTTAAAAATTTTCCGGCAAGTATTTACGACCTCATCGTTCGTGCAGTTTTGTTTCATCGAGGTACTGTGATTGCGAGTAGTATTATGGCGTATTGTGGTGTAAAACGTAGGCGTGTCAAGCCGTATTAATTGCCCTTAAATCTTTTTTTATTTTCCTATATCAAACAGTTCGCTGAGTCGAGGCCCGCGTGCTTGGCGAGTCTATTTGCGAGGTCGGCAGGACGCTGATCGCTCGACTACTTTGCGGCCCCATTTCTTAATCGTATCTGCTAAAAGTTTTTTTTATCTAGGTTCAGCATATGCGAGTAGAATTACAGTTTATCTGTCGTAAAACTTAAGCGTATCAAAATAATTAATTACCCTCAAATCTATTCATCTCTTCCTACGTCAAACAGTTCACTGATTCCAGGCTCGCGAGCTTGGCGAGTCGATTTGCGAGGTCAGCAGGACGCTGATCGCTCGACTCCTTCACGGTCTCCATTTCTTAATCGTTTCTGCTAAAAGTTTTTTTTATCTAGGTACAGCGAATGCGTGTAGTATTGCCGCGTATTTTCTTGTAAATCTTGTGCGTGTCAAGGTATGTCAAGACACTGAAATCTATTTATTTTTTTCTACGACAAACAAGTTCGCTGAGTCCGGGCCCGCGTGCTTGGCGAGTCGATTTGCGAGGTTGGCAGAGCGCCGATCACTCGACTCTATCTGTACCCCCACTTCTTAATCGTTTATGCTAAAAGTTTTTTTTTGTCTAGGTATAGCGTATGCGAGTAGTATTACACCATAGGTTTGCGTAAAGTCCAGGCTTCTTAAGCGATTCAATGAGTCACAGATTTTAAATATTTTCCGGCAAGTATTTACGACCTCATCGTTCGTGCGGTTTTGTTTCATCGAGGTACTGTGATTGCGAGTAGTATTATGGCGTATTGTGGTGTAAAACGTAGGCGTGTGAAGCTGTATTAATTACCCTTAAATCTTTTTTTATTTTCCTATATCTAACAGTTCGCTGAGTCGAGGCCCGCGTGCTTGGCGAGTCGATTTGCGAGGTCGGCAGGACGCCGATCGATCGACTCCATCGCGGTCTTCATTTCTTAATCGTTTATGCTAAAAGTTTTTTTTTATCTAGGTATAGCGTATGCGAGTAGTATTACACCATAGGTTTGCGTAAAGTCCAGGCTTCTTAAGCGATTCAATCAGTCACATATTTAAAAAATTTTCCGGCTAGTATTTACGACCTCATCGTTCGTGCGGTTTTGTTTCATCGAGGTACTGTGATTGCGAGTAGTATTATGGCGTATTGTGGTGTAAAACGTAGGCATGTGAAGCTGCATTAATTACCCTTAAATCTTCTTATATTTTCCTATATCAAACATTTCGCTGAGTCGAGGCTCGCGTGCTTGGCGAGTCGATTTGCGAGGTCGGCAGGACACTGATCGCTCGACTACTTTGCGGCCCCATTTCTTAATCGTTTCTGCTAAAAGTTTTTTTTTATCTAGGTTCAGCGTATGCGAGTACAATTACAGCTTATCTGTCGTAAAACTTAAGCGTGTCAAGGTAATTAATTACCCTCAAATCTATTTATCTCTTCCTACGTCAAACAGTTTACTGATTCCAGGCCCGCGAGCTTGGCGAGTCGATTTGCGAGGACGGCAGGACGCTGATCGCTCGACTCCTTCACGGTCTCCATTTCTTAATCGTTTCTGCTAAAACTTTTTTTTATGTAGGTACAGCGAATGCGTGTAGTATTGCCGCGTATTTTCTTTTAAATCTTAGCCGTGTCAAGGTATTTCATAACACTGAAATCCATTCATTTTTTTCTACGTCAAACAAGCTCGCTGAGTCCTGGCCCGCGGGCTGGGCGAGTCGATTTGCGAGGTCGGTAGGGCGCCGATCGATATTGTGGTGGTACAAGTGAGGCATCTGTAAGTAATTTAATCACAAGTAACCAAACCTAGGCATGAACCTAATCTGCTGATTTGTATGAGACAGTCTATAAAATTGGACATGGCCCCCACCTCTCGGTTTTCTTCTAATCGACGTCATATTGTAATCGTTCGCCTTGCTTGTTCACGTTTCTCCATGTCCGTCCGTCTATTCATACGTGACAATTGTCTCTTCCCGCAATGTTTAAGTTTTTATTTCATAAAACTTAACGTTATTTCATCATCGTTTATTGTCCTCCACGTCATCTGAACCATCATTTGAAAATGAGTTTTTTCATATTTTATGCCTACTTTTTATGAAATTTATTTTGACTTTCTTAGTAATCTATTTGAAGTTTAAATATGTTTCTCATTAAGTATATTTTTATTCATTTATTTTTTTAGTTTTATGGTTGAAATAGCAGTGTTTGGTAACTGACTTAATCACTGTAATTTTTTTTATTTCTTCATTTTCATTTTCATTTTTATTACGTCAACCACAGTATTGGTGTCTAGCAAACGAAATCATTTTGTTTCTCTGTCAACTTTTTACTACGTTAATCTCTGACGATTTGTGGTTATCATGTTATCGATGCGCAGCATTGGTGCCTGATGATGGCTATTCGCTTAGTTGTTGGCGTAGTAGTTCTCGGCAAATTACATGAAATCCATTTCTGTCTTCATCAACTCTTTACTACGTTAATCTCTGACGGTTGGTGGTTGTCATGTTATCGATGCGCAGCATTGGTGCGTGACGATCGGTATTGACTTAGGTTGACGTAGTAGTTCTCGGCAAGTTACATGAAATCTATTTATGTCTTCATCAACTCTTTACTATGTTAATCTCTGACGGTTGGTGGTTGTCATGTTATCGATGCGCAGCATTGGTGCCTGACGATCGCTATTGGCTTAGGTTGACGTAGTAGTTACCAGCAACTTACATGAAATCCATTTATGTCTTCATCAACGCTTTACTACGTTAATCTCTGACGGTTGGTGGTTGTCATGTTATCGATACGCAGCATTGGTGCCTGACGATCGCTATTGGCTTAGATTAACGTAGTAGTTCTCGACAACTTTTATAAAATCCATTTATGTCTTCATCAACGCTTTACAACGTTAATCTCTGACGGTTGGTGGTTGTCTTGTTATCGATGCGCAGCATTGGTGCCTGACGATCGCTGTTGGCTTAGGTTGACGTAGTAGTTCCCGGCAACTTACATGAAATCCATTTATGTCTTCATCAACTCTTTACTACGTTAATCTTTGACGGTTGGTGGTTGTCATGTTATCGATGCGCAGCATTGGTGCCTGACGATCGCTATTGGCTTAGGTTGACGTAGTAGTTACCAGCAACTTACATGAAATCCATTTATGTCTTCATCAACGCTTTACTACGTTAATCTCTGACGGTTGGTGGTTGTCATGTTATCGATACGCAGCATTGGTGCCTGACGATCGTTATTGGCTTAGATTAACGTAGTAGTTCTCGACAACTTTCATAAAATCCATTTATGTCTTCATCAACGCTTTACTACGTTAATCTCTGACGGTTGGTGGTTGTCTTGTTATCGATGCGCAGCATTGGTGCCTGACGATCGCTGTTGGCTTAGGTTGACGTAGTAGTTCCCGGCAACTTACATGAAATCCATTTATGTCTTCATCAACTCTTTACTACGTTAATCTTTGACGGTTGGTGGTTGTCATGTTATCGATGCGCAGCATTGGTGCCTAACGATCGCTATTGGCTTAGGTTGACGTAGTAGTTCTCGACAACTTACATGAAATCCATTTATGTCTTCTTCAACTCTTTACTACGTTAATCTCTGACGATTGGTGGTTGTCATGTTATCGATGCGCAGCATTGGTGCTTGACGATCGCTATTCGCTTAGTTGTTGGCGTAGTAGTTCTCGGTTAGATACGTGAAATCCGTTTATTTCTTCATCAACTCTTTACTATGTTAATCTCTGACAATTGGTGGTTGTCATGTTATCGTTGCGCAGCAATAGTGCTTAGTGGTTGACATGGTAGTTCTCGGTTATATTCATTTTGTTTATAATCTAATTTTTTTCGTCATTTTTCTTCACCATATCAGATTTAGTCGTTATTTTTGAGTAGAATTGTTAGTTAATTCTTATATTTACGGCATTGTCGAATAAAAAAATATTATTTATGATGATATGCCGATGTACATACAATGTAACCTTTATTGAATGGTAATTTTATTAATTTTATCTTGAAAAAGTAAAAAGTAAATAATACGTATGTGACATATTGAAAATGCTTAATAGATTAGATAAACTATTTTTTAATCTTGTTTGGTGTTGGGCTTTTTTTCCATCGAATATTTCCAAATTTGTTGATGAAATATAGTGTACGGCGGTGTCGGGCGATTCAAATATCGTTCCGTTGTTGGTGGCCTATCTTTCATCAACTAGTCAACCTATTCTTATGAGCAAGTAAGATCAGATTGTCGAACGATTTTGAAATTATTTGTGGAAACTTCTTTCTTATTTCAATCTTTCCATTTCTATTTTCTCTATTTTTATTGTTTTTGTAATAAATAACGCTATTTATCAATGAAATACAATAATGCTGATATGTGGCAGCTACTTCGTTCAGTTGCTGATAGGAATTGTTTCTGGTTGGTGTCTGGCGACTAGTTTTAATGTAAGAGCGGTGAATGTACTTGAATTTTATTACAGAAACAATTTTGAATAGTCATTATGCGTACAATGTAGTGTATGCCTCAGTAGAGTATGCACGTTTTATACGTTTTATTTACTGAATATACTTAATAATGATTTTAATTAAAATGAGTTTGTTGCATTGTATGTAATAATAATAATCATTATATAATATATTTTATAGCACTACGTGACATAAATCTGCACTTATGCACGCCTATCCGTGTCATAAGTAGTCCATGGATATGCCACGGATAGGCGTGACAGCGGATTTATGTAAACGTGCTATAAAATATCGTACGACTCTAGTGTCTTCAGTGGCCATAATGGGCCACTTATGGTACTAGTATCGTAATATACTATAATTAAATCTTATTGGTTTTTATGGTGAGTTATATTATAATTTATTCTGATTTATCTTTAGGCAAGCAGCAGCAAACAGCGGGGTGTAGATGCTAGTCGAGTGCTATCACTCATAATTTGAACTAAAATGGTTAGTATATTTCTTATACTTACTTTTAGTAACTAAATACTATTCTAATTTGTTTTACGATTTTAGGAGTGGAATTAGGCCTATGCTTGAATCAAAACAGTATTTTTTCCTATTATTTTTATGTGTTAAGTAGTTAAAAATTAGTCATTAATAATATTTTTTTATAGAGTGTTTGTTTTGATTAAAGCATAGGGATACCACGTTAAAAGAAAACGCGCCTTTCTATTTACCTCATGGGTGGCGTGGAAAAAATAGAACATTATACATGATTGTGAATATTTATTTATATATATATGTACACACACACAGACACACACATACACACACACATATTGTTAATTTTGTTTTGATATGTTTTTTCACAGTTGAAGCAGATATATGATCTAATGTAATGTATTTGATTTCTTTGGTATACCAATAAAAACATCCAATTTGTATCATATTTTAATGTGTTAATTTATTTATTTTAAAACCATAATACACTATGAAAATACATGAAAATATATTAATTTATAATAATGATTTTTTTTGCAAAAAACCACACGTCTAATTATTATGTTTATATCATATGACACATAAATTATTGCATTACGTATGTTAAAATTGAAGTTTTATTATCATTCATTATTAAAAAAGGTTTTTAATGAAAAACAGTTAATATAAATGGGGATTTATTTTTTTTAAACTTAATATCAATAAGACAATTTTACTTGTACATAGTTTACACTATATTTAATATTTTTAGTCACATGAATTCTACTATTTCACACGTGGTTTAAATATGTAAAAAATAAAGGTATTTGAAAAGTTATATACATAAAAGTTATAATGTTTTTCATTCGTCTTTCGTATTCTTCAACGATACTCAAGAAGTCTCCAAGTGGTACGTATCATTTTTATTATTTACTTTAACAATAGCTGCGCTTCTGTTTTCTTAAAATGTAAATTCTTGAATGTAATGATCATACAGTCAGACAAACAAAAAGGTGGTCTGTCTCAGATGACCGATTATCATATTTCTATGTATTTTGACGTGCTGAGGCCAAATGTGACCTTAATTCTCTCTATTACCCCAGGATTTTGAGATACCTCTAACTCTAAAAATTTTGAAATTTCTCGGTTCTACCAAGTTCAAATATAGGCTTCCCGTCACACCTTATGAAATTGCAATGGTTTCAAATAAATAATGTAATAATATAGAAAAATAACCATTCACTGCTCTGTTTAGCTAAGGTTCATGCATCTTCTGTACATGCTGGCTGAAAAAACGATTAACTCTATAATGTATAAAGTGTATTATTATCAACGTAATTCGTAAAAAATTATTTATAAAAATAAGGCTGATGTATTAAAAATTGTATCACGAAATCTTGTTTTTTACGGAATATGATCTATTCATAATAGATTATATTTTTATCAGAACCGCAAAGTAAAAAGATCTATAGAAAAAAATCATTTGAAATTCATATAATTTCATACTTCACAAAGTCTGTAAAAATAATACAAAATTTAAATATATAATTCAACTTATTTGTCAAACATAACAAAAAAATAAATTTCTCATACTTCGTCTCCCATTCAGTGGCTTTGCTTCATTAATAATGAAGTGCAAGTTTCGAGGGCTGCTGCAGTGAAAGGCTTATGGAACATGGACGCAGTAATTTTATAAGAGGCAATATGAAATTTTTATTTCGAGGAATTAGCGGGAATTTTAATTTATGTCCAGCTTGGCGAGTGTAAGGAACGAAGTGACAGACGAGCGAGCAGGTCGACAACGCACCCTTTATTCCTTGATTTCAACTTTAACTTGTTGCTGGAAGCAATATTTTTCAATACAATAGTGAAAAACAGCTAAAAACATTTTAAAAAGTTGATTTTCACTTATTATTCAACAGGATTTGACTTTAGATAGGAATATTAAACACAAAAGTTAAAGATAACATGAAAACAAAACTTTTTCTATTTAACATTTTCATGTACAATCAGTTTTTGAAGAGCTATACCTATAAAAGCAATTTTTAATGCCTAAATACATCTGAAATAGTCCATCTTCGGTTATAATTAAGCAGGATTTTATTTCTCGAACACAAAAGTGGTTTTTGGAAGCATGGTGTTATAATAGTATATTGTGTATCTAAGGCGTAAAGTGGGACTTTTTAGACGGAGTGTGGACTCGTCTTCAGTTCGCAAAACGCTCATACTGCAAATACACGAGGCCAAAAGGTCCGCTAGCCCTAGGTGCACACCATATTTTTTATGACACATGTATTGATTTTCGGGGTTTTTGAGCCTTAATCTTAGTATCAAGTTACAAAACTAATTAAGAACTACATATAACAATTTTAAATGAATAATTAATTTATAAAATATACAAATTATAAAAAATTTTATTTTTTTAAATCTCGCTTTTTAAATAAAAAAACATCAATTCAATTTTCTTTTCTTTTTTAAAATTATTTGGATTCAATTTCTAATGAGCTGGGCCTATAAAAACAATTTTTAACCCCTAAATACATCTAAATAGTCGATTTTCGGTTATAATTCAGCAGGATTTTATTTCTTAAATATACAAAAGTGATTTTTGGAAGCATGGTGTTATAAATAATATATTAGTATTTGGAATGTAACAGTTTTTTGCAATTTGTGAAGATATAAGGTTCTCCTGGGTAGTAGCGGTACACGTAAGAACGAAGTTTTTGCATAGACAGCGGGGGTAGGCGCGTCGATCGAAGCGAGTTACGCAGAGGGGTACGGCCTCCTAGTTCATACTACAAGAAATATCTATGAATTTCAATATTCTTCGAAAATAGTGTATAGGTCACGAGGACCAGCTTCTTGGCATGCTATCTAAATTATTATTAGTATTTGTTTAACCGATTTTCATAGGATTTGTAGTATATTACAGTTTCGTAAACCTGGAATAATTGGAGCAATTAGAAAATTTACAACAAAATTACCGTATCAGTCCGGTAAAAATTTCCATCCGCTTCAATTGTTCCAGATTTACCAAACCCGTTGTTGCGAAAAATAGTATACGCAACACGGGAATAAAGACTGGGTAATTCTTGACCTCCCTAGTCATACCTGAGAAAAATGGCGTAGGAAAATTTACTAAAAAATCTAAGAAAAATTACTATGTTTTATAGCTACGCTGGGATATACTCAAATTATAGAAAATTTGGCTATAGTTATAGAAATATTTCCAACGCATTTAAAAAATTTCACTACTTTATATAGTAAAAAGTGCCCTATACATATGGTACTTACTTGCGTGCACGCCGAGAGTACGTGTCCGATTGAGGTTATGTTTCTCCCGTAATTGAGATTATATTGCTTTTAAGTTAGCAAAAATCGACAATGTCCATCCAATCGTTTTATTCTTTCGTTATACAAGTGCCTTATAGGTTATTTTCTAATAGAATCATTGTTATCTATTGCCATCAAATATAATCATCAAAGTTCTCTCGTAAACAAATGTACCCAATGTAAAGTTCCAAAATTACGTACTCAAGAAGCTCACGTGGGTAAGTGGTTAGCGCGTCCGACACACTTTTGCGGAGGGTCCAGGGTTCGAATACAACCGCCGTAAAAAAATTTTGATTTCCTTATTTATTTATTGTATAATAAAATCATATAAATTGTCGGTATTCTGTAGAGATATAAAATCATGAAAATTAATATTTTTTAAGCTTGAGCTCGGCTTTAAAAATTACTATATTAGTTAGAAAAAATACCTATACTTTGCTTATATCCCAGCATTGCTACAAAATATAGTCATTTTTCTTAGCTTTTTAATAAATTTTTCATCATACCCTGGCCGAAAGTGCCACTTTCGCTCTCGGCTCCGAAACGCGAATGTGGTATTTTCGGCCTGGGTACGGTAAAAATAGTATACGCTCCACCGGAGTAAAATTGGCCAGCCCACATCTCGTGTTTGCCACCCTCGCCTTCGGCTCTGGTGGCAATTTACACGGGATATGAACTGTTCACGTTAATTCCTTCCTATAGGTGCGTAATATACTATTCGTACGACATTTTTCTCAGTGTAGTATACACTGAGAGAAATGTCATAGGAAAATTTGTTAAATATATAACAAAAAATGCTATTTTATATAGGAACGGAAGGATATACTCGACTTGTGACGTAGTTTATTATATATATAGAAATAATTATTATATTATAAAATAATTTTTCCAATACACTAATAAAATTTGTAATCTTTTTTAATAATATTTATTATATATGTATACCAAATTTTACTAACTTATATAGTAAAAAGTGCTATCAGACGTCAGCGCCACCTGATCGCGGTACGCATAGGGAAGATGACTAATGTATAAGTTCCAAAATTTTAGACTCAAGATTGTCCGTGGGTAAGAGGTCAGCGCGTTCGACTGGCGTGCCGAGGGTCGAGGGTTCGAATACAGCCGTCGTAAGATTTTTTTTTTTCAGCTTATTACCATAAATTGCTATATATATATATAGTAAAAATTATTAGATGTCGAGTATATCCTTCCGTTCCTATATAATATAGCAATTTTTGTTACATATTTAAAAAATTTTCCTATGACATTTCTCTCAGTGTACTATTACTCCCGTGGTGCGTATACTATCTTTTTGCGGCTGAAAATACAATTTTTGCGATTGGGAGCCGGGAGCAAAAGTGCTACTTTCGGCCTGCCAGGCAAAAAAACAATGTTTTTTCGAGTATAAAGTACTAAAGTAATATAAAAATCATGTCACCGAACATATTGAATAATAACTTTTACGGAAACCAAGTTTCGGCATTTTTCCCCATCGCTGTTCTCGTTGTCGGCATTTTTCCCCATAGGCGGTTCTCGTTGTCGGCATTTTTCCCCATCGGCGTTTGTCGTTGTCGGCATTTTTCCCCATCGCTGTTCTCGTTGTCGGTATTTTTTATTTCGATAATTTTTATTTCTGATATTTCACTTTCGATATTTTGGACATTCGTTAAAAAAATTTTCGGAACATTTCATTTCTATAATTATACTTTCGGCATTTTCCCCGCTCGGTGAAAATTCTTTCTGAAGTTTCAACGGTCGGTGCGGTTGCTTGTTGCGATTTTACCCGATCGGTGGAATTCACTGTCTCAATATTCACCTTTCGCTAAAATCGCCTATCGGGATTTTCCCTGTCGGTGGTTTCCCCTGTCGGGATTTATAACTACCCCCCTCACCACCAGTTTTGGCGCACCCGCACTTTGAAGAAAAATTTCTAGTCACCACTGACGCGAGCGGATATGCCATAGGAGCCGTTTTATCGCAGGGTGAAATAGGAAAGGATAGGCCAATAGCATTTATCTCGCGCGCACTCAATCAAGCTGAAAAGAATTATTGCACTTTCTCTAAAGAGGCGTTGGCGATCGTCTACGCGGTTACGCAATTTAGACCATATTTATACGGAAATAAGTTTACACTCATTACGGATCATAGACCTTTGGTATGATTAAACTCGCATAACGACCCCGGATCTAGAGTCACGCGTTGTCGGTTAAAATTGTTAGATTATCAATTTGATGTGGTGTATAAAAAAGGCGAGCTGAATTTAAACGCCGACGCCTTGTCGCGTAATCCGGTCGTGGAAACTGTTTACATCGCGACGCAAGTTAGTGTAGAGGGAGAGGGGCGACATACTGACAATGATAGCCAGTCTGTCGACCAAGCTTTAGTTTCTCCCGTTATTCAGAGAGGCGAGCCGCCCGCCCCGCACGCGATGGCCACGCGCACCCGCCAGCCCAACGAAATGTATAAGCAGGCCATAAAAGCACTGTTACCTCAAAAACGGAAAATAGCCACCGCAGGTGAGAAATGCGAGCATCCTGTCATGCATAAAGAAAATGTAGCATTCACGAAACACCTAGACTCGGGCGACTATAAAAAAAATGAAATCTCGGGCAGACCTACATCTCCAGCTGTGAGTATAGCCAGCTCCGAACGGTGTGTCAGGGCTACAGAAAAAAATATTGTGAAAAATTCTCCAGAATTTTATGCACCCTTCGCGGATATAACTCTAAAAGAAAAAAGCGTCCTCGACCCAGGAGGAGTTAGCCTAAAAATGAAATCTCGGGCAGACCTACATCTCCAGCTGTGAGTATAGCCAGCTCCGAACAGTGTGTCAGGGCTACGGAAAAAAATATTGTGAAAAATTCTCCAGAATTTTATGCACCCTTCGCGGATATAACTCTAAAAGAAAAAAGCGACACATACCGCGAAAATGTTGTATATTGTAGGGATAAGCTGTTCATGAGGAAGGACAATTACCTTTACGTGGTATGCGCAAAAGGGACCCCGGTCGACGAAGGGGCTAGGCAATTAAAAGATTTAGGCAAACTACCCCGGCTGGAGAATTTATCGGTCGGCGAACCCAAAATTATCAAGGTGAACAAGAAAATGCATTTCGTCATGCCTATTAGAGGAGACAATAAGAATAGTTTAGCTACAACCTTAGAAATTTGGAAATAATTAATTAAGAAATTAAATGAAATACTGATTGAAAAGCAGATAACTTCAGTTAGTTGGGCAAAGAGCGAGCATATCGAGAATGTAGAATTTAAAGAATTGTTAGCGGGCATTAGGCACGGATTAATTAAAGAAGATTTCAAAATAATAATTTGCAAGGGACTCATACAACATCCAGAACCGAGCAAGAGAACGGATATTATTCGCGAAGCTCACTGCTCGGCAGCTGGTGGCCATAAAGGCGTTAACAAAACATTAAACCGCGTAAAACATAAATTTCAATGGGAGCATCTTAAAGAAGACATACAGACTTTTATTCAAAAATGCGTTCCATGCCAATTAAAGAAATTAGTACGGGTTAAAACCAAGCAAAAAATGATTATTACTGACGATCCATGCATTCCATTTTTCACTGTAAGTTTGGATATTGTGGGCCCGCTACCCAAAACGAGGAACGACTCAGAGTATATTTTAACGATGCAAGATCAATTCACAAAATTCTCTGTAGGCGTTCAGTTAAAAGATCAAACGGCCATATCTGTAGCTGATGCTTTCATTAAACGTTTTATTTGCACTTTCGGCGCACCACAAGCTATGCTCACTGATCAAGGCACTAATTTTCTTAGTAGATTAATTAAGCGGGTAGCTAAACGCTTTAGAATTAAGCAAGTAAAAACTACTGCTTTCCACCCGCAATCTAATGGCTCGCTGGAACGATCGCACTCGCCGCTTAGCGAATTTTCAAAAATGTTCGCGACCAAAAATCTAGACTGGGATGAGTGGGTCGAACTAGCAATGTTTAACTTCAACACGGGTAAGCACGAGGAGCCACATGCAAGAAAAAATGACATAGACCCCACTAAAATTACTAGTAAAGATTGGTTGTTTATAATATTCTATGCTGTTTTGGCATTCGCAATGATTGTATTTTTGGGTTTGTTTACGCATTTGGCTTATCGTTGTCTTAAAACCAAATCAGGAGCGAAAGCGCCTACCGAAAATGCATACGTGCCAATGCGGGTCTTAGACCCGCGTTTTAGATGCGAGTTTACAGGGGTGGCTCATTATGAAGAGGCACGAACACCTCCATTGCCGGTAAAGGGCAGCAAACCAAGCACGTCATCTACGACAGTGTAGGGCGCTGCCAGAGCGATATAGACATACAAGAAAACGTGTAGCTTCAGAAAGCATTTTCCCTCACTCAAATTTCCCTTTCCCTTTCTTTTCAGTCCAGCACTAGCAGTCCTAGCAGCAAGTCCACGTAACCACAGATATGGAGCGTAGATTCTACGCAAAATCGCTGATGCGGCTGGCCATGGGGACCTTCATCAAGTACGAGAACGGGTTAGCCGAGGCTAGCGACCGAGTGTCGCAAATAGTGTACAGAAACCTCTGGACACTTTGCCGATTGTCGCTCCAGCCTGACGAGGACGAGACGTTGGAAGCAGCAATAAAAAAAATAACAGCCAGTACCAGCCATGAAAGGAGGACGGCACTTAGAGTCTTCAGACTCATGAGTGCGAATGATAAATGGAGGATGGTCAGTCGCGGCGGACCATTAGCCGCCGCACGATGGCATCGTCAGCGCAGCAGGATCGAGGCGGAGCGAGTGTTCGAAGAAGTGAGCCTGGGCCTTAGGCTAACTGCGCCCTATGGACAAGAGGGCTCCGGGGATCAACTGTGCTATGGTCAATGCGACGGCTGTGCAGTTGACCTGCCGGCTTGGAGGAACTGCACGCGCTGCGTAGCAAGCAGCGTGGGCCCCGGCACATTGGCAACGTGTTTCGACTGCACTGAGGAGGACCACATGCAAGCTCTCCAGGAGACAAGATGTCCAGCATGCGGAGGCGCACCCATCTTGAATGCTTGGCAGCCTCCGCCCGAAGAAAACTGGAACGATGAAGAGGAGCACGATCTGCTATGGAGACAACAGCAGTGGCGGCAATTCCAACAATGGGAGAACGAGAATAGAGCCGAAGCCGGATTCTGGGAGGGTGGCAACCCGGAACCACCAGACGAATTGATGCTATGAATTTTTTTTCCTGCTCCCTTTTCAGCCATTTGTAATCGCTACTTTGTAAAATAAAATAAAAAAAAAAAAAAAACCTTGGGCGGGAGACTCTGGCAAGCGCCGCCCCGCAGCAGAGGTCTGTAAGGGAGGAGGGGGCGTGTCATGCCATGCTCGGCTGACCGTGTCCACCCGCAGCACAAGTGAGCACCGAAAATACGGTCGCTTATGCCAACGGGCGGTAAGCTACCACGCGGCCGTGGCAGATCACGAGGTAACCAAGCGCTGAGCACAAACTCGATGCGCACCTTACCTTCAGCCAGAAAGACGCGAGCTTGGTGACCGAACAATGGCATTTGGACCACACACAAAAAAAAAAACTCAGTATATATCTTCTATGTGTAGATTTGCCTGGAAACCAACCAATCACACCTAGGGTCCAAACTGGTACCAATTGCATCGGACCACGAGGCATGGACAACGCCGCGGAACTCATCTGGTATGCTTATGTCCCGACTTTGAAGTACGAGGCCAAGAGGGTGTATGTCACTCGGGTCACTCGGCGCACCTGGACCCCACGCAGCTACAGCTCTGAAGTACATTATCAAATATACCGCAGATGTACAGCTTGGATGGATCATACTTGGGACGGCAGGCATCAGGAGCGACCCGGGCCTTTTTCCGAAAGGCTTGAAAAGGACTATGAGGCCACAGCGGATCGAATCTTCCGCAGTTTTATTAGTACCGATATCTGGCTTTTTTTGCAGCAAAATAACGAGTGGAGCGGGGTCCACTGGTCAAGGTCGGTTACTCGCTATTACAATAACTATAACCAACACCCAGAGTGGTCACCCAGGCATTGTGACTCGAGGCTAGAGAACAACGATTACGCCTTATTTGAGGCAGACACCCAGGGCACCACGTATGCAGACCGCCTACATTTACCATACGGAGGCGAAGGTTTTGGCGACGATCAGACCTATGGCATTTGCACTGAATGCGAACAGAGCATTCCTGCCTGGCGCAACTGCGCTGAGTGTCAGGTCTTTAGCGGCAAACCGGATTGTTTGGACGAATGTTTAACGTGCGACCGACTGGAGCACGTTTGGGCGCTCGAAGAAGACCGCTG
This sequence comes from Torymus aiolomorphi, assembly GCA_036365515.1. Taxonomy (NCBI): domain Eukaryota; kingdom Metazoa; phylum Arthropoda; class Insecta; order Hymenoptera; family Torymidae; genus Torymus; species Torymus aiolomorphi. The sequence goes on from CM070873.1 coordinate 51,741,377, forward strand.
TCAGGAGTGTGGGGGGTCGCCCACTAGACCGATGCTGGAGTCCGACGTGGTCAATGAACAATGGTGGTGATCCATAAAAGGCGCTATAAATGTGTTTCTAGGGACTATATATGTATTAAAAAAAAAAAAAAATTTATGACAAAGTTGTATGTTCCCGCGCAGGATGTTTGCACGATTCTAGCTCCCACCACCCCAGATTTGAAAGGAATAGGTGGGGTACACAACGCTGCCCGGCAGCGCATGTCTTTAGGGGGGGCGTGTCACGTCGAGCACGACTGAACGTCTCCATCTGCAACACAAACTCGACAACTTGTCCATCCATATATTTTTTCCTTACTCTAAGGTATAGCATCTACCGTGGGTAACCGACCAAGATCTGAAAGACTCGAGTGGTAACACGAGCCCGAACAAAAAGTCATTACGTCACATTCTTTCCTCACCTAACTACGCACCCACGCTCTCCCCCTGTTTGCCTTTCCCTAAAATCCTAATTCCTGGAAAAGCCATAAGCACGAATGAGCGAATTATTGATTTGTCATAAAATACGCTCGCGGAGCGAGTATAAAAGGCGCCTCGCGCCTCTTCTCGGGGCAGAAGCTTGCCGATCTCTTGTATTAGTAGGGCGAAGCCCTTGTCCGTCGATTGATTATATTGGACTTCGAATCTTTGGTGAATTATACATTCTGACTTAGAATATTTTCGAGCAGAATCAACTTAGAATCTTATTGCAACGCTTCTCTGATTGTAGTCTCGCGAATAATTGTTGATATTATATCTCGTCTACAATCAGTATTTAATCAGTGTAGTAACATTTATATATTTAAATAAATACTTATTATTCACATTTGGAGCGTATTTATTTCGGAACCTTCTCCTGCCATTTGAAACTCCCGCCACTGCGAACATCGGAGCTGCCGCCTTGACCAGTAGAGAGCACCAGCCAATCAACACTCGTCTTAAAGTAAGAAACGTTCAAAATAGCTAGTCTTTCCATTCTCTCTACTAATAGTTGCCATCGCTTAGCGCTTATCTCCGTTACCTACGTTCCTTTACTAAATTATTTAAGTCCGATTGTCTACTTTCACGAGTTCCAATTCCCGTGGTTATTACGTGTAGGCGTAGACCGAAACCGGAACAAATTATCGCGCTTACCTTATCGTTTTCGCGACATTGTAACACGGACGTTGCAATGTACTGGGAAAATAATCAGCTGATGCTTCATGGTTTTGTACAATTAGATGCCAAAATTTATTTGCCATTGTATTAAACAGTCTTAAATCATTTATCATTTCCTTTATGACTATAATTATTCATTATAAGAGTGTATATTAGAAATATTATTGGAAAATCGAGAAAACACATATATTTCGCCAAAGTCGAGCATGTCCAAACATTCTTGAACTTAAACTTCGTACATTAGAAAATGTAACATTTCATGATAATAATTATAAATATTTCTATGAATAAAATGCGACGTTGGCATCAAAACAGTATACTGTATAAAAAGTTTCTGCTGAAGTTTGAGAAAAGAAAAATCTAAATAAAGCTTATCATTTACCGCACATGAAAAATAACATATTTAAAAAATATTAAGAAAAAACCCAAATTCTTGGACGTAATTGACGCACAGTTAAAAAGTTATGTTTCATAGTAATTTATCAGATTCTTAGATAAAGAAAAAATTGCATGGGCATCAAAATGGAATACTGTATGAGGACAACTCCGAAAAATTTGACGTAAAATATTCGTAATAAAGCTGTTTTTCACGTACTGGAAAAGACAGCAGTTGATTCCTCATGATTTTATAAATTATTAAGAATATTTTATTTGCCATTGTATTAAATAGTCTTAAATTATTTATCATTTTTTTTTATTACTATAATCATTAATTAGAAGAGTGTATATTAGAAATATTATGGGAAAATGCAGAAAACATACATATTTCGCAAATGTCGAGGATGTCCTCAAATTCTTGAACTTAATTTAGCCCTTTAAAAATGTAACATTTCGTGATAGTTATTATAGTTGTTTCTATGAATAAAATGCAGTGTTGGCATCAAAATGGAATACTGTATGAGGACAACTCCGAAAAATTTGACGTAAAAAAATTCGTAATAAAGCTGTTTTTCACGTACTGGAAAAATAAGCAGCTGACGCCTCATGATTATGTAAGTTCTTATGAGTATTTTATTTGTCATTGCATCAACCAATCTTAAATCATATATCATTAACCTTGTAAATACAATTATTCAAATCTAAAAAGAGCTTATGTTTTACCGCTTTGAGACGAACCTACGATTGCGCAGAACCACATTATACAAAGTTTAACGAAAAAATACATCGCACCTTTGGTTTTGAGGATACTACTCTCAGACGAGCGGGCACATTTATCACCTCTAAAACAGGGAAAGGTAAAAACTTGGATACCAGACCTGCATGTTGGGCGCATGCTATCCCAGATCAACTGTACGTCTACACAGACATTTGGGAATCTTATGCCGTCGTCGATACTCAAACCGCACTGCTTCGCATAGTTTACTTGGAAAATTCATGATATAAATTTGGCACCAACCTTGTAAGGCATTTTGTATCTATACATTACATTTTGCTCTTACAACATACTTTTCACAACATTGCCATCGATATAAGAGACCAACACGGCCGACACATACCATTCGAGTATGGAATGTTGACCGTTTCGCTTCATTTTAAGCGTAATCGGTAAAATTACCCTGCTGCAAAATGAGCCATTATATCACGTACTACAATCAACAGACCGGCAGTGGTATCGGCGTGAGAAACGTTTACGCTGGCTCAACCTATCAGCGTGACTCTGGAATTGAAGTTTCATCGGCGCGATATTTAGAAAAATTATCCCATATCTGAGTAGTGGTGCTAAAGCTGTGGGTAAAGAAGCCGTTCGCGCAGGTCTGAACGTACTCGATGACATAGCCAATGACGGTGTGAGTTTCAAAGATTCGGTCAACACTCGTCTTCGAGAATCTGGAAAAAATTTAAAAAGGAAAGCCAAAACGAAGGTCTCTGAAATGATGAAAGGGCACGGATATAAATCAACGACAGTTAGACGGAAGCGGCAGTCGACGAGCAGTCTTGTGAGAGCACGCAACGCATCGCGAAGGAAAAGAGTCAAGCGATTAAAAAATCCAAAACTGGTAAGAAGACTAAGGCCAAAAGTAGAAAGAACAAGAAAACCGTTAGAAGTGTCAAGGATATTTTTGGGCCTGCGTAAATACGGCATACTTATACGCGTGCAGTGGAGAAGGAATGAAAAGCGAGCTAGTTCTCTTTAGCCTTCCTCTCACTTAGACATCTATAGAAAACAGTTCTTTTCTCCACTACAAGCCCGTGTTATCGCTCAGCAATGACAGCGATTCACCGCTCGAATTTCTGGTGCCCAGTTCTACCGAACACTACATTGATCTCGTGCACACCATGCTACATATCACCGTGCAGATTTTACCGGCTGACACGGAGCAAGAAAATGTGGAAGTTGGACCTGTCAATAATTTTATTCACTCGTTGTTTGATTAAGTGGATATATTTTTCAATCAAAAAGTGGTTTCACCGCCAAACAACGCTTACCCATATAGAACCCATATAGAGCATACATAGAAACTTTACTGAACTACGCCCCACCAGCTTTGCAGTCTCATTCAACGGCTGCTTTGTGGTACGCTGATTCAGCAGGTAACATGGATGCGAATTCGACCGTTGCACGCGGCGCACACACGGCTAACATTGGGCTCCTTAATCGTCAATATTTTACGCTTGGAGGTAAATCCGTCGATCCAATTGGGCATTTGCACTGTGACGTGTTCAATCAGCCCAACTTTCTCCTGAAGGGTGTAGAAATGAGAGTGAGACTAGTGCGCAGTAAGGACGCCTTGTGTCTCATGGATTCATCGGAAAATGGAAAATTTTCCGTAAACATAAAGGAAGCAACGTTTATCGTACGTCGAGCTAAAATTAGTTCAGCTGTATTGCTCGCTCATGCCAATGCTCTAGCTAAGAGCCGGCAAAATATCCCATTACCAGGGTAGAAGTAAAGGCTTTCACTATGCACAGTAGTGTCATGGGAGAAACGCTCGATAACGTTATTCTAGAACAATTGCCGAAAAGAATCATCGTGGGTTTTGTGAAAAACAAAGCATTTAACGGCAATCGCCAACTGAACACCTTTAATTTTCAACACTTTAACGTAAATTTTTTATCACTCTATGTGGACGGTGTACAAATACCGAGTAAACCACTTCAACCACGCTTCACCTGTGATAATAAATTGTACGTTGATTCTTTCCACACTCTCTTCAGCGGCACCGGCATACACTATCTCAATGAGGGAATCAACGATTGTCGCGTTTCTTACCCATCAGGCTATTGCCTGTTTACATTCGATTTAACGCCTGACTTATCCGCACATTTTTCCTCTCACCGGAACATCGTACGATAGGGATCTCTACGAATCGAAGTTCGTTTCGAGGAGGCAATAACCGAAACGGTCAACTGCATTATTAACGTTGAATTCGACAAATTACTATAAGTAGATTCCAACCGTCAAATCATCACAGACTTTAACGCATAAGAGGGGAAAGTGTTCAGTAGTGGGGGGAGAAGCGAATATAACTCGATGAATCCCATCGCTGGCAGTCCAGTCGGCTTTTCGCTTCGTGACGGACAAATCGACATTTCTCATCATGGATTACCTAATAGAAATTAAGGGATTGAGAGACAAGAATAATAAATTTTTAGCCAAGGAGGTTGTCATTGTCTCTTTGTAAGGGCACATCTCGGGACATTGGATAATAAGTCCACTTCATACATACGATGCGTTGCCTAAGGAGGCTAGAGCGACCAATGATTATCTTTCATCGAAAATACTTGGAATACACTGGTTAGAGGGCGATATCGGCTTACGCAAACTACAGCACCATTTTTATAACATTGCCAGAAACGCTTCTAAAATCTACGTAAGAGGCTGCGATACGAGTTGATTCGTTGAATCCATGATGACGTGCAGTATAGTTGACATCGAAGACTACACCAGCGAAGGTTTCACCGATATGTAGAGAAGATTGAAAAGTGAACAAGTATGTGTCGCTCATGGTTGTATGGATAATCCGTATAAAAAGTCATACTGCCCTATCAAACGCGCACACGTACTCAGAGGGTGGCTTTACTCATTACTATGCGAAGAGAAGCGTACAAAATACCGAAAAGAAGCAGCGAACTATTTTTTGACGCAATAGAAAATCTCATCTGAAGTAGAAGAAGCCGCATAAGATTCAGAATCGAAGGCAGGGACGAAGTCGACGGCGCCAGTGTGACAGAATACGAAAGAACTGAGGAAGTACGCGAAGAACATGAACACGAATCAAATAGCGAGAGCATTGAAGGGTCTGAAAGCGAAAACGATCGGAGTGTTCGCGGTTGATCGGATTCCAAACGTGACGACGATTCCAACTGTCATTGTATGTAATTCGGATGATCAGACGAGACCACGTTCAGACTGGGTAGCCATCTACATAGACAAAAATCGATTTGGAACGTACTTTGACAGTGATGGATTCCCACCTGTTCCAAGACACCATCTCCAATGACTCAGAAGAAACTGCAAAAATTTCCGTTGGAACGTCAAGACGTTTCAAAGTACCGATTCAATGTGCTGCAGTCAATTATACTATTATGTTTTTGTATCACATGTATCGGGGTGATGGCCTCGATACCTTTTGTCGACTGTTTACGCATGACACAATAAAGAACTATGCATTAGTTATTAATTATTATAACAAAATATTCCATAGAAGTAAGTATAAAAAATGTAAAAAAGTATTCGCTTTTTCAAACGAACATTATCGTGGTTCTGGCATATGTAACCAATCATGTACTTCTAGATTAAGGTGTGTCCAATAAAAATCAATATTTAACCGTCAAAAGAGTTTCGGCTTTTTTTCTAGCTCTTTCCTTTTCCTTTCCAACGGCTTTTTCCACCGAGTCTTGATACGTTACTTTAATCTAAAATAATGTTTTTTTTTCTCTTCCCTTCCATTATCCTCAAAAAGCGATTGTGGGGATTGACTAAAAGAACAGTCAAGCACTCAGCTTGCCAGTCGCAGGCAAGATCTACACCTGAATATTTGGCGAAAGAATTGTACGCGATTAAAATCAGTATTGAAAAATGAATAACTGCCACGGAAAGCCCGGAACTCTCGCAGAAGTGCCCAATGTTCTGCTAGCCACTACGTACGCTGTCAACAAATCCAACACGAAAAGAGTCTGCGTAGGACTAGAACACAGTAGCAGATACTTTCGGTCAGTTATCAAGTTTATCACATCTTGACCCTCTTACAAAATGTCACGCTCAAAGAAAATAGCTGTAATGATTTGCAAGACCAATTCGATGCAATCACAGCTTATTTTGGTGACGCTTACACGTTTTATGAAGACTTTGGAAGGCCATCTCAAATTTTTTTGGACAACCACAATTTAAACTTTACATCGACATACGGTAATAAATCCATCACATTCAACACAAGACGTAGACGAAGAGCCATCGTGCAAGAAAAAGAGAAAATATTTCAATAACCCACTAGGCATCGTGATGCAACAAACTACTTTCGAAGGTCTTCGAAAACAGGGTTTAATTTAATCAACCTTCGCTTAGCCATGCTCAAGCAACGAGTTGGTAAAGTCAGTCGCACCCTTGACTACATACTCTCATACCTGAAAAATGAACTCCAAGAAGAAACCGCAGACAACATGCAGATCATTCTCAAAGACTTTAAAGCGTTCAAACAATACTACACTAGTCACAATCTCGACATAGGACCGTTCATTTATGAAAACATGGTAGACGACGACAACGTTAAGAATAAAAGTGAAGATTTAAGTATTGTTCTTGTTGCAATTAACGCTTTCGATCTACCTATGGCTGCTAAAGACATACGCGATTATTTATTATCTAAATTAATACATACATTACACTATATTTAAGACTTTTTTTTTCAAAACATGTTATAAACATCACACCCATCCAAACTCCTCCTCTTCTGTAAGATGTACACACTATTTTCTGATCTTTCCTGCTCTCTCTCTATCCCTCTCTCTCTCTCTCTCTCTCTCCATCTCTCTCTCTCTATCTCTCTCTCTCCAGCCTTCTCTCTCTCCAGCCCCCACTCTCTCCCGCTGTCTCTCCCTCTGTCTCTCTCCCGTTCTCTTTCTCTCTCTCTTTCTATCTCTCTCTCTTTTTCTCTCTCTCTCTCTCTATCTCTCTCTATCTCTCTCTCTCTCTCTCTCTATTTCAAAGGAGGGGCAAATGATTACGATAAATATCATTGCAACCCTACTCATCTCATCATTCTTTCAAATCCTTCACGATGGAGAAGACCAAAAGCAAAGACTCAGATCGTACACCTCTCCTCAAGGAGGAAAAAAAATCCGTCGTTCAACACTGGAATGAAATAAAAGAAATATTCTCCACGAATACACACTCTGCACCAGAATGCCATGGATACAAGAAATTCTAATTCATACATACATCAGTTTATAATAATTTATTTACTGTGTATAAATATTCTGTAAGTTTTTGCTAAATAAATTGTGATATGCAAAAATTAAATTTTTTTATTCAAACACATCCTATAAACGGAATCCCCATCCCTACTCCTCTCTTCCATAAAAAACCATAGGGCAAGTGGCGATAAGGATCGAAAATGACCCGCACCTGTCTTACTCGGAGCATGAGGGGAAGGGGGGGTAAATCAATATCGACGGCCCCTTCAGCATAGACGATCGGCGGGGGCGCGCTATACGCACCCCAACTTACGATATGCTAGCATACAGCTACGGCGTGGGTGGGACTAACGATGGGCGGCGAGGAGAGGGGGAATGTCTCTCCGTATGGGGCTTCTTACTACCTACAGTATTTATTTTAAAAACTGTAAAATAACTGTAAATCACTGTAAGAACTGCAAATAACTTTTAATAATTGGTAATAACTGCTAAAAACTGATTATACTGTCTCCAACCTAACTGTTTATTTCAGTTATTTGCAGTTATTTGCTATTAACTATTAACAGTTATTTGCAAATTCTATTTCCGCTAGGGGAACATTGAAATACAGAAAAAAACAAAAATGATGTGTTATTGTTGCGAAAATTTTAAACTAAATAACACTGCTCAGTTAATCTAATTTTATAATTTTCTCATGGTGGAGACGCCAAATGTTTCAGAGGAGTTTTCTCAGTAAATATTTTTTTTCAAAAGTATACAAGAATGTTAAGAAAGCTTTTATTCTCAGTAATTCTTAGTTCATAAACTGATTGTTTTTAATTTTACAAGATTTGTGGTATCCACAGGTTATAATTTTAAGTAGTATCAATCAATAATTATTTTAAACACCTTAATTTTCTCAGTTGGATAGATCTCAGGTCTCCCGGTTAAAAACCACTGCCAATTCATTGGCACGTAGCTTCCTTAAATTTAATTTACTGATTCCTTTAATTTATTTTTAATTTCAATATTGAAAATTTAATACCTTATTTTCTACGATGAGACTATGTTAAATGGTTTGTGACTCTTTATTTCTACTCTTTCTACTTTTTAACATTAAAAAGCAATTATTATTATACAATTTTATATTTTACAAAAAAAAAAAATTCATCGCTCACAAAAAACACAAAAAATGATCATTACGACCAGATATTCGAGAATAAAAATTTTTTTTTTAATGCTTTTAATACTGATATCTCAGAGAATATTTGATCAATTTGAAATTTTTACCAATTATTACAATTATTTATTACAATATTTAGTTAAATTTTCAAGAGATTATCTTTATTTCTTTTGAAAAGAAGTTATTTAAAAAAAAAACTTGCGTTTTTATTAAAAAATGTTTGGCATCGATAACGTAAAGCACAACAATATTTAATAATAAAATCAAATTAATAAAATATTTATTTATCTATAAATGATCAATTAAATGTGATACTGATATTTTCTTGACATCACACATATTTCACCGATCGCAATCTCTTAAAAATTTATTTTATTCTAAATTTAATCAAAATCTACTTTGTTTATAAAATAATTTTTTTCTCAAAAGGAAATTAAGATTCATTTTTCTTTACTTTCCTTTCAACAATTTTACTTAATACAAAAAATATCTGTTTATCTGCTCATTTTTATATTCTATATAAAGAAAACTTCATATGCCCCATTAGTTTTTCCATTTTTATGCTTGCGACGTATCGCAGACGTGTACACATAGTTTTACAACTGCCCGCTAGTTCTTTGACAGTTTTATTCATCCCATTATTTTATTGTGCGTGGCACACTAATGCGGATTACTGAACTGGTTTTCTACGTACAAATAAAAAATTATCAAGTATTCTTTGAGAAAACGCGATTCGAAAATTTTTTTAAAAAATGTTTAACTTCAAATATCTTTTTCCGTAATGGACCGATTTTTTCGGGCAACTAACACGATCTGAAGTTATATAAAAGATACATTTGTGCCATATTTTAGGACGTTTGGATAATTTTTGCTCTTGCTATCGTGCGACAACGAAAACTCAAATTTTTTCTAAAATAATTTTCTTCTAAAAAACAAATGAAGACAATCTTCTGAAATTTTAACCAAATATAGTCTTCAATAATTTTAATAAGTGGTTAAAATTTTAAGTGGATAAATCAAGTATTCGTTGTGAAAACGCTATTCGAAAATTTAAAAAAAAAATGTTTAACCTCAAATATCTTTTTTCGTAATGGACCGACTTATTGGGCCAACGAACTCGATCTGAAGATATATAAAAGCTACATCTGTGCTGAATTTCAGGACGATTGGATAATTTTTGCTCTTGTTATCGTGCGACAACGAAAACGAAAAATTTTTCTTAAATAATTTTTTTCTAAAAAACAAATGAAGATAATCTCTTGTAATTTCAACAAAATATAATCTTCAATGAACGTAATAAGTGATAAAAATTTCAAGCCGATAAATAAAATATTGTTTGAGAAATTAATTTATGAAATATAAGAAAGTTTTCCTTAATGACAAATGACAGAGCGAAGATATTTTAAATTTGAAAAAATGAAAATATAGGTAATTTAAATACCTCTCAAGAAAAGTTTATTATATTATGTAATAATGGCTGTAAGGTATGAGAAAATCCAAAAAAAACAAAAGTTCGAAATCGTTTTTTGGTTATAAAACAAAAGAAAATCAATAAAAACTCAAATCCATCAGGGAACATTCTTTTTCCCGCGAGACGAAGAGAATAAGCTTTACCCGACGAAAATCGGTTGATTCGTTTCCAAGATATCAAGAGTTTACACACACACACACTCACACACACACACACACAGGCGCGCGCGCGCGCGCACACACACGCACACACACGCACGCGCGCGCGCACACACACACACACAGGCACACACGCACACACGCACACACAGACGCACACGCACACGATGTGGAAAAATGATGTGTTATTGTTGCGAAAATTTCCAAACATAAAAGTGCGCAGTTAATCTAATTTTATAATTTTCTCAGAGTGGGAGACGTGAAAATGTTTCAGAGGAGTTTTCAGTAAAAGTTTTTTTTGTAAAAGTATACAAGAATTTTAAGGAAGCTTTTATTCTCAGTAATTCTTAGTTCATAAATTGATTGTTTTTAATTTTACAAGATTTGTGGCATCTATGGGTTATTAATTTAAGTAGTTTCAATTAATGATTATGACAAAGACCTTAACTTCCTGAGTTGCGTGGGCCTCGCGTCGCCCGGTTATAAAAACGATCTTTCACAATCGAAAATAAAATTTTGCAAATAGTTATTAATAGCAATATATAATTTTTTATAATTTAAAACAAAAGTTTATAACTGTCAATAACTGTTTCTAAAGATAGGATTTGAGACTATAGTAACAGTTTATAAAAGTTATTAACAGTTTCTTTTCATTATGAATATCTAAAATAAGTTTATAACAGTTTTATTACCTTTTATTAATTAATATTATAATAACTTTTATTTTCTTTTTTGAGCGGCAGCGGATAACCATATAATCAATCTGTAACAAGTTCTTATCTGTTATAAACTTTTATTATTTGATAATAATAGTTATATAGTTTTAAATAGTTTTGAATGAATTTAAATTTTAATAACATTCTAAAATTCTTTTATAAAAGTCACAAATCCTGACTTTATAATCTGCTAATATCAGTTATAAATTTTCTTTTAACTTTTATTATTTGGCTTTAACGTTCCGGGAATCCTACTAGGACGAGCCTCATATCGAGACATAGTACATTAAGTGTAAATGTATTTACGAGGGCATTTAATTCGCATTTTGTAACCTTTGTTTATATTTACGTTCGCCTTGAAAAGGAGCATACATAAGTGCTCGAAAGGTCGGCTGAAAAATAAATTAGCTCACTGCGGTCAAGAGATAAGAGGTTTTTTATTTTTACCTCAAATACCTCAACTGTCAACAATAAAATCTTACTGAATTAACTTTTATTATAGAAGATCATTTCCGCCAGGGTTCCTTTGCTTTTCTCGGAATTAGAAAATAATCCTTTCCAATGTTATAAATGTTTAAAATTGATCAAAGAATATTGCAAATGAACATTGAAATACAGCAAAACGCAAAAATGATGTGTTATTGATGTGAAAATTTCAACACATAGAAGTCCTGCATAATGTGGAACGTATGTTTACAATGTTGTAAAAGTATTGTTAAAATTTGAAACCAATATAAAAATACACATTGAAATATAGAAAAAAGAAAAAATGATGTGTTTTTTCGTGTATTATTGCGAAAATTTTAACTTAAATAAAAGTGTTCACTTAATCTTATTTTATAATTTTCTTACGGTGGGAGATGTCAAAATGTTTCAGAGGAGTTCTCAGTAAATATATTTTTTTTAAGTATACAAGAATGTTAAAAAAGCTTTTATTCTTAGTAATTCTTAGTTCATTAATTGATTGTTTTTATTTTACGATGTGTGGCAATCATTTAAGTAATTTCAATCAATAATTATTTCAAGATGTTTTAAATTTTCTACTATAAAATATATATATAATATATACTATTATAAAAGCCGAAAAATTACTTACAGTAATAATACCAAAAAATAAAATTAGCTATAACACAATATGAAAATCTTTATTCAATTTTTATCTTTCTTTGCTGAAAATCCTTTACTTTAATCTTTATTCACTCTTTATTCCAAATAATATGTACTAGAGATAATACGTGTGCGTTCTATAGAAATTGCATAGATGCACTGAAGAATAAAACCATGGAACAACGAGCTATAATGTTGTTAGGGGCTGCATCTACATAAGTTCCATGATTTGCCGTTGTAGCGGTCTAGTGTTCAAGTCGTTCAATTGTAATAACATGTATATTACGTAAGGGAACGTATACATTACTTATACACCGTTCTTTGGCTTTTAGAGCGTAGGGAGAATAAAAAATAATTATATAATTATATATAACGATATATATACTATTATATGACTATTAATACCTTAATAGTAACTTTCTTTTTTATTAATCAAGCCAAAAATTACCGTTTACAATTAATCGCCGGCAATTTTTTTGTAAGTCCGTCGGGAGCTCTTGAAGCAATTTCCGTGATAACATTTTTATTAAATTCAAAAACTCTCAAGATAGAATTTTTCAAACGTATGTTGCACGTATTTTTCACCGTTTCGCCCCGTGCGCAACCCTTGAACGAAAAGTTCCGGATGGATTTTGATATTGGCAATTTTTTTATAAGTCTTTGGGGAGCTCATGAAGTAATTATCGCGATAAGATTTATATTAAATTCATAAACTCTTCAGATAGAATTTTTCAAACGTATGAGTCACGAGTTTATCACCGTCTCGCCCCATGCTCCGCTCTGAACAAAAACTTCCGGATTGATTTTGATATTGGCAATTTTTTTATAAGTCTTTGGGAAGCTCGTGAAGTAATTTTCGCAATAAAATTTATATTAAATTCATAAACTCTCGATATAGAATTTTTTAAACTTATGTTTCGCGTGTTGCTAATCATTTCGCCCCATTGCCCTACCCCCCCCCCCCAGCCCCTCCTGATCGAAAACTTCCGGATTGTTTTTGATTTTGGCAATTTTTTTGTATATCTATCGGGAGCTCTTGACGTACTTTCTCTAATAGAATTTTTATTAAATTGATATATTCTTGAAATAGAATTTTTCAAACGTATTTACCACGTGTTTTTCAGCGTTTAACCCCAATCGCCCCATCCCCCACCGCCGCCCCGCGAACGCGACCTTGCGGATGGATTTTGATATTGGCAATTTTTTTATAAGTCTTTGGGCAGCTCTTGATGTAATTTCCGCGATAAGATTTATGTTAAATTCATAAACTCTCGAGATAGAATTTTTCAAACGTATGTTTCATGTGTTTTTGAACGTTTCGCCCCATGCCCCGCACTGAACGAAATCTTCCGGGTGGATTTTTATAGTGTCAATTTTTTTGTAAGTCTGTCGGGAGCTTTTGAACTAATATCCGGGATAAAATGTTTATTAAATTCATAGCCTTCCGAGATAGAATTTTTCAAACGTAGGTTTCATGTGTTTTTCAACGTTTTGCCCCATGCCCCGCACTGAACGAAATCTTCCGGGTGGATTTTGATATTGGCAATTTTTTTATAAGTCTTTCGGGACACCTTGAAGGTATTTCCTGGATAAAGGTTCTATTAGATTCATAAACTCTCGAGATAGAATATTTCAAACGTTTATTTCACACGTTTTTCATCGTTTTGTCCCATGCGCTGCCTCTGAACGAAAACTTCCGGATGGATTTTGATATTGGCAATTTTTATGTAAGTCTATAGGGAGCTCTTGAAGTAATTTCTGTAATAGAATTTTTATTAAATTCATAAATTCTTGAGATAGAATTGTTCAAACATATTTTTCTCGTGTTTTTCATCGTTTCACCCCATTTGCGCATCCGCCCCCCCTCGAACGAAAGCGTCCGGATGGATCTTGATATTGGCAATTTTTTTATCAGTCTTTGGGGAGCTCTTGAAGTAATTTCCGCGATAAGATTCATGTTAAATTCATAAACTCTCGAGATAGAATTTTTCAAATATGTTGCACGTGTTTTTCACCGTTTCGCCCCATGCGCCACCCCTGAACGAAAACTTCCGGATGGATTTTGATATTGGCAATTTTTTTGTAAGTCTGTCGGGTGCTTTTGAGTAATTTCCGGGATAAAATGTTTATTAAATTCATAAACTCTCGATATAGAATTTTTCAAAATTATGTTTCACATGTTGTTGAGCGTTCCGCCCCATTCGCCCCGCTCGCCCGACCACCCTCCAACGAAACGTTCCGAATGGATTTCAAGATTCCAGGCACTTTTCACCATATACTAGGAAAATATTGGTAAAAACAGGCATTTTTCACCATATATTAGGAAAATATAAATATTTTCCTAATATAATCAATCTAAAAACAATGTATTTTATCGTAAACCCACGATATTTAGAGGATACCAATTATAAAAGACCATATTTCCAACTCAAGAAGAGAAAAAATACTTTATATCATGGTTTTCCCTGTTTATTAAAGGATTCCAGGCACTTTTCAACATATACTAGGAAAATATTGGTAAAAACAGGCATTTTTCACCATATATTAGGAAAATATTTATAAAACAATGTATTTTATCGTGAACCCACGATATTTAGAGGATACCAATTATAAAAGACCATATTTCCAACTCAAGAAGAGAAAAAATACTTTATATCATAGTTTTCCCTGTTTATTAAAGGATTCCAGGCACTTTTCACCATATACTAGGAAAATATTGGTAACAACAGGCATTTTTCACCATATATTAGGAAAATATTTATAAAACAATGTATTTTATCGTGAACCCACGATATTTAGAGGATACCAATTATAAAAGACCATATTTCCAACTCAAGAAGAGAAAAAATACTGTATATCATTGTTTTCCCTGTTTATTAAAGGATTCCAGGCACTTTTCCCCATATACTAGGAAAATATTGGTAAAAACAGGCATTTTTCACCATATATTAGGAAAATATTTATAAAATAATGTATTTTATCGTGAACCCACGATATTTAGAGGATACCAATTATAAAAGACCATATTTCCAACTCACGAAGAGAAAAAGTACTTTAAATTATTGATTTCGCTGTTTATTCCAGGATTCCACGCACTTTTCGCCATATACTAGTAAAATATTGGTAAAAACAATCATTTTTCACCATATATTAGGATAATATTGGTAAGAACTGGGCTTGCTGGGATAAACCTACGTTATTTTGTGATAAAGAACGTAACAAATCTAAATTCCCGGCTTTTGAATGCCAATAAGTGCTTTAAATCGTGGTATTCCCTGTTTGTTGCAGGATTCCAAAAACTTTTCACCGTATACTTTGAAAATATTGATAAAACAATGTATCTTATCGTGAATCCACGATATTTAGAGTATACCAATTATAAAAGTCCATATTTTCAACTCTCGAAGAGAAATTGTACTTTAAATTATGGTTTTCCCTGTTTATTGAAGGATTCCATACACTTTTCACCATATACTACGAAAATATTGTTTAAAACAGGCATTTTTCACCATATATTAGGAAAATATTTATAAAACAATGTATTTTATCGTGAACCCACGATATTTAGAGGATACCAATTATAAAAGACCATATTTCCAACTTCAGAAGATAAAAAATACTTTATATCATGGTTTTCCCTGTTTATTAAAGGATTCCAGGCACTTTTCACCATATACTAGGAAAATATTGGTAAAAACTGGTATTTTTCACCATATATTAGGTAAATATTTATAAAACAATGTATTTTGTCGTAAACCAACGATATTTAGAGGATACCAATAGTAAAAGACCATATTTCCAACTCAAGAAGAGAAAAAATACTTTATATCATGGTTTTCCCTGTTTATTAAAGGATTCCAGGCACTTTTCACCTTATACTAGGAAAATATTGGTAAAAACAGGCATTTTTCACCATATATTAGGAAAATATTTATAAAACAATGTATTTTATCGTAAACCCACGATATTTAGAGGATACCAATTATAAAAGACCATATTTCCAACTCAAGAAGAGAAAAAATACTTTATATCATGGTTTTCCCTGTTTATTAAAGGATTCCAGGCACTTTTCACCATATACTAGGAAAATATTGGGAAAAACAGGCATTTTTCACCATATATTAGGAAAATATTTATAAAACAATGAATTTTATCGTGAACCCACGATATTTAGAGGATACCAATTATAAAAGACCATATTTCCAATTCAAGAAGAGAAAAAATAGTTTATATCATGGTTTTCCCTGTTTATTAAAGGATTCCAGGCACTTTTCACCATATACTAGGAAAATATTGGTAAAAACAGGCATTTTTCACCATATATTAGGAAAATATTTAAAAAACAATGTAGTTTATCGTGAACCCACGATATTTGGAGGATACCAATTATAAAAGACCATATTTCCAACTCACGAAGAGAAAAAGTACTTTAAATTATGGTCTTCGCTGTTTGTTGCAGAATTCCACACACTTTTCACCGTATTCTAGAAATATATTGGTAAAAACAGGCATTTTTCACCATATATTAGGATAATATTGATAAGAGCAGGGATTTGTGGCATAAGCCTACGTTATTTTGAGGTTAAGAACGAAACAATTCTAAATTTCCGGCTTTAGAATAACAATATGTGCTTTAAATCATGGTTTTCCCTGTTTGTTGCAGGATTCCAAAAACTTTTCACCGTATAATTTGAAAATATTAATAAAACAATGTATCTTATCGTGAATCCACGATATTTAGAGTATACCAATTATAAAAGTCCATATTTTCAACTCTCGAAGAGAAATCGTACTTTAAATTATTGTTTTCGCTGATTATTCCAGGATTCCACGCACTTTTCGCCATATACTAGAAATATATTGGTAAAAACAGGCATTTTTCACCATATATTAGGATAATATTGATAAGAACAGGGATTTCTGGCATAAACCTACGTTATTTTGAGGTTAAGAACGAAACAATTCTAAATTTCCGGCGTTTAAATGCCAATAAGTGCTTTAAATCATGGTTTTCCCTATTTGTTGCAGGAATCCACACACTTTTCACCATATATTAGGAAAATATTTATAAAACAATGTATTTTATCGTAAACCTACGATATTTAGAGGATACCAATTATAAAAGACCATATTTCCAACTCAAGAAGAGAAAAAATACTTTATTTCATGGTTTTTCCTGTTTATTAAAGGATCCCAGGCACTTTTCAACAATATACTAGGAAAATATTGGTAAAAACAGGCATTTTTCACCATATATTAGGAAAATATTTATAAAACAATGTATTTTATCGTAAACCCACGATATTTAGAGGATACCTATTATAAAAGACCATATTTCCAACTCACGAATAGAAAAAGTACTTTAAATTATTGTTTTCGCTGATTATTCCAGGATTCCACGCACTTTTCGCCATATACTAGAAATATATTGGTAAAAAGAGGCATTTTTCACCATATATTAGGATAATATTGATAAGAACAGGAATTTCTGGCATAAACCTACGTTATTTTGAGGTTAAGAACGAAACAAATCTAAATTTCCGGCGTTTGAATGCCAATAAGTGCTTTAAATCATGGTTTTCCCTACTTGTTGCAGGAATCCACACACTTTTCACCATATTCTAGGAATATATTTGTAAAACAATGTATTTTATCGTAAACCCACGATATTTATAGTATACCAATTATTAAAGTCCATATTTCCAACTCACGAAGAGAAAAAGTACTTTATATTATGGTTTTTCCTGTTTATTGCAGGATTTCACGCACTTTTCACCATATACTAGGAAAATATTGGTAAAAACAGGCATTTTTCACCATATATTAGGAAAATATTTATAAAACAATGTATTTTATCGTAAACCCACGATATTTAGAGGATACCAATTATAAAAGACCATATTTCCAACTCAAGAAGAGAAAAAATACTTTATATCACGGTTTTCCCTGTTTATTAAAGGATTCCAGGCACTTTTCACCATATACTAGGAAAATATTGGTAACAACAGGCATTTTTCACCATATATTAGGAAAATATTTATAAAACAATGTATTTTATCGTGAACCCACGATATTTAGAGGATACCAATTATAAAAGACCATATTTCCAACTCAAGAAGAGAAAAAATACTGTATATCATTGTTTTCCCTGTTTATTAAAGGATTCCAGGCACTTTTCCCCATATACTAGGAAAATATTGGTAAAAACAGGCATTTTTCACCATATATTAGGAAAATATTTATAAAATAATGTATTTTATCGTGAACCCACGATATTTAGAGGATACCAATTATAAAAGACCATATTTCCAACTCACGAAGAGAAAAAGTACTTTAAATTATTGATTTCGCTGTTTATTCCAGGATTCCACGCACTTTTCGCCATATACTAGTAAAATATTGGTAAAAACAATCATTTTTCACCATATATTACGATAATATTGGTAAGAACTGGGCTTGCTGGGATAAACCTACGTTATTTTGTGATAAAGAACGTAACAAATCTAAATTCCCGGCTTTTGAATGCCAATAAGTGCTTGAAATCGTGGTATTCCCTGTTTGTTGCAGGATTCCAAAAACTTTTCACCGTATACTTTGAAAATATTGATAAAACAATGTATCTTATCGTGAATCCACGATATTTAGAGTATACCAATTATAAAAGTCCATATTTTCAACTCTCGAAGAGAAATTGTACTTTAAATTATGGTTTTCCCTGTTTATTGAAGGATTCCATACACTTTTCACCATATACTACGAAAATATTGTTTAAAACAGGCATTTTTCACCATATATTAGGAAAATATTTATAAAACAATGTATTTTATCGTGAACCCACGATATTTAGAGGATACCAATTATAAAAGACCATATTTCCAACTTCAGAAGATAAAAAATACTTTATATCATGGTTTTCCCTGTTTATTAAAGGATTCCAGGCACTTTTCACCATATACTAGGAAAATATTGGTAAAAACTGGTATTTTTCACCATATATTAGGTAAATATTTATAAAACAATGTATTTTGTCGTAAACCAACGATATTTAGAGGATACCAATAGTAAAAGACCATATTTCCAACTCAAGAAGAGAAAAAATACTTTATATCATGGTTTTCCCTGTTTATTAAAGGATTCCAGGCACTTTTCACCATATACTAGGAAAATATTGGTAAAAACAGGCATTTTTCACCATATATTAGGAAAATATTTATAAAACAATGTATTTTATCGTAAACCCACGATATTTAGAGGATACCAATTATAAAAGACCATATTTCCAACTCAAGAAGAGAAAAAATACTTTATATCATGGTTTTCCCTGTTTATTAAAGGATTCCAGGCACTTTTCACCATATACTAGGAAAATATTGGGAAAAACAGGCATTTTTCACCATATATTAGGAAAATATTTATAAAACAATGTATTTTATCGTGAACCCACGATATTTAGAGGATACCAATTATAAAAGACCATATTTCCAATTCAAGAAGAGAAAAAATAGTTTATATCATGGTTTTCCCTGTTTATTAAAGGATTCCAGGCACTTTTCACCATATACTAGGAAAATATTGGTAAAAACAGGCATTTTTCACCATATATTAGGAAAATATTTAAAAAACAATGTAGTTTATCGTGAACCCACGATATTTGGAGGATACCAATTATAAAAGACCATATTTCCAACTCACGAAGAGAAAAAGTACTTTAAATTATGGTCTTCGCTGTTTGTTGCAGAATTCCACACACTTTTCACCGTATTCTAGAAATATATTGGTAAAAACAGGCATTTTTCACCATATATTAGGATAATATTGATAAGAGCAGGGATTTGTGGCATAAACCTACGTTATTTTGAGGTTAAGAACGAAACAATTCTAAATTTCCGGCTTTAGAATAACAATATGTGCTTTAAATCATGGTTTTCCCTGTTTGTTGCAGGATTCCAAAAACTATTCACCGTATAATTTGAAAATATTAATAAAACAATGTATCTTATCGTGAATCCACGATATTTAGAGTATACCAATTATAAAAGTCCATATTTTCAACTCTCGAAGTGAAATCGTACTTTAAATTATTGTTTTCGCTGATTATTCCAGGATTCCACGCACTTTTCGCCATATACTAGAAATATATTGGTAAAAACAGGCATTTTTCACCATATATTAGGATAATATTGATAAGAACAGGGATTTCTGGCATAAACCTACGTTATTTTGAGGTTAAGAACGAAACAATTCTAAATTTCCGGCGTTTAAATGCCAATAAGTGCTTTAAATCATGGTTTTCCCTATTTGTTGCAGGAATCCACACACTTTTCACCATATATTAGGAAAATATTTATAAAACAATGTATTTTATCGTAAACCTACGATATTTAGAGGATACCAATTATAAAAGACCATATTTCCAACTCAAGAAGAGAAAAAATACTTTATTTCATGGTTTTTCCTGTTTATTAAAGGATCCCAGGCACTTTTCAACAATATACTAGGAAAATATTGGTAAAAACAGGCATTTTTCACCATATATTAGGAAAATATTTATAAAACAATGTATTTTATCGTGAACCCACGATATTTAGAGGATACCAAATATAAAAGACCATATTTCCAACTCACCAAGAGAAAAAGTACTTTAAATTATGGTTTTCGCTGTTTGTTGCAGAATTCCACACACTTTTCACCGTATTCTAGGAAAATATTGGTAAAACAGGCATTTCTCTCCATATATTAGGAAAATATTGGTATAATCAGGGATTTCTGGCATACACCCTCGTTATTTTGAGATAATGAACGAAACAAATCTAAATTTCCGGCTTTTGAATACCAAAAAGTGCTTTAAATCATGGTTTTCCCTGATTGTAGCAGGATTCCACACACTTTTCACCGTATTCTAGAAAAATCTTTATAAAACAATGTATTTTATCGTAAACCCACGATATTTAGAGGATACCAATTATAAAAGACCATATTTCCAACTCAAGAAGAGAAAAAATACTTTATATCATGGTTTTCCATGTTTATTAAAGGATTCCATGCACTTTTGACCATATACTAGGAAAATATTGGTAAAGACAGGCATTTTTCACCACATATTAGGAAAATATTTATAAAACAATGTATTTTATCGTAAACCCACGATATTAAGAGGATACCAATTATAAAATACCATATTTCCAACTCAAGAAGAGAAAAAATACTTTATATCATGGTTTTCCCTGTTTATTAAAGGATTCCAGGCACTTTTCACCATATACTAGGAAAATATTGGTAAAAACAGGCATTTTTCACCATATATTAGAAAATATTTATAAAACAATGTATTTTATCGTGAACCCACGATATTTAGAGAATACCAATTATAAAAGACCATATTTCCAACTCCAGAAGATAAAAAATACTTTATATCATGGTTTTCCCTGTTTATTAAAGGATTCCAGGCACTTTTCACCATATACTAGGAAAATATTGGTAAAAACAGGTATTTTTCACCATATATTAGGAAAATATTTATAAAACAATGTATTTTATCGTAAACCAACGATATTTAGAGGGTACCAATTATAAAAGACCATATTTCCAACTCAAGGAGAGAAAAAATACTTTATATCATGGTTTTCCCTGTTTATTAAAGGATTCCAGTTATCACCATATACTAGGAAAATATTGGTAAAAACAGGCATTTTTCACCATACATTAGGAAAATGTTTATAAAACAATGTATTTTATCATAAACCCACGATATTTAGAGAATACCAATTATAAAAGACCATATTTCCAACTCAAGAAGAGAAAAAATTCTTTATATCATGGTTTCCCTGTTTATTAAAGGATTCCAGGCAGTTTTCACCATATACTAGGAAAATATTGGTAATAACAGGCATTTTTCACCATATATTAGGAAAATATTTATAAAACAATGTATTTTATCGTGAACCAACGATATTTAGAGGATACCAATTATAAAAGACCATATTTCCAACTCAAGAAGGAAAAAATACTTTATATCATGGTTCTCCCTGTTTATTAAAGGATTCCAGGCACTTTTCACCATATACTAGGAAAATATTGGTAAAAACAGGCATTTTTCACCATATATTAGGAAGATATTTATAAAACAATGTATTTTATCGTAAACCCAGGATATTTAGAGGATACCAATTATAAAAGACCATATTTCCAACTCAAGAAGAGAAAAAATACTTTATATCATGGTTCTCCCTGGTTATTAAAGGATTCCAGGCACTTTTCACCATATACTAGGATAATATTGGTAAAAACAGGCATTATTCACCATATATTAGGAAAATATTTATAAAACCATGTATTTTATCGTAAACCCAGGATATTTAGAGGATACCAATTATAAAATACCATATTTCCAACTCAAGAAGAGAAAAAATACTTTATATCATGGTTTTCCCTGTTTATTATAGGATTCCAGGCACTTTTCACCATATACTAGGAAAATATTGGTAAAAACAGGGATTTTTCACCATATATTAGGAAAATATTTATAAAACAATGTATTTTATCGTGAATCCACGATATTTAGAGGATACCTATTATAAAAGACCATATTTCCAACTCAAGAAGAGAAAAAATACTTTATATCATGGTTTTCCCTGTTTATTAAAGGATTCCAGGCACTTTTCACAATATACTAGGAAAATATTGGTAAAAACAGGCATTTTTCACCATATATTAGGGAAATATTTAAAAAACAATGTAGTTTATCGTGAACCCACGATATTTGGAGGATACCAATTATAAAAAACCATATTTCCAACTCACGAAGAGAAAAAGTACTTTAACTTATGGTTTTCACTGTTTGTTGCAGAATTCCACACACTTTTCACCGTAATCTAGAAATATATTGGTAAAAACAGGCATTTTTCACCATATATTAGGATAATATTGATAAGAGCAGGGATTTGTGGCATAAACCTACGTTATTTTGAGGTTAAGAACGAAACAATTCTAAATTTCCGGCTTTTGAATAACAATAAGTGCTTTAAATCATGGTTTTCCCTGTTTGTTGCAGGATTCCAAAAACTTTTCACCGTATACTTTGAAAATATTAATAAAACAATGTATCTTATCGTGAATCCACGATATTTAGAGTATACCAATTATAAAAATCCATATTTTCAACTCTCGAAGAGAAATCGTACTTTAAATTATTGTTTTCGCTGATTATTCCAGGATTCCACGCACTTTTCGCCATATACTAGAAATATATTGGTAAAAACAGGCATTTTTCACCATATATTAGGATAATATTGATAAGAACAGGGATTTCTGGCATAAACCTACGTTATTTTGAGGTTAAGAACGAAACAATTCTAAATTTCCGGCGTTTAAATGCCAATAAGTGCTTTAAATCATGGTTTTCCCTATTTGTTGCAGGAATCCACATACTTTTCACCATATATTAGGAAAATATTTATAAAACAATGTATTTTATCGTAAACCCACGATATCTAGGGGATACCAATTATAAAAGACCATATTTCCAACTCAAGAAGAGAAATAATACTTTATATCATGGTTTTGCCTGTTTATTAAAGGATTCCAGGCACTTTTCACCGTATACTAGGAAAATATTGGTAAAAACAGGCATTTTTCACCATATATTAGGAAAATATTTATAAAACAATGTATTTTATCGTAAACCCACGATATCTAGGGGATACCAATTATAAAAGACCATATTTCCAACTCAAGAAGAGAAATAATACTTTATATCATGGTTTTCCCTGTTTATTAAAGGATTCCAGGCACTTTTCACCATATACTAGGAAAATATTGGTAAAAACAGGCATTTTTCACCATATATTAGGAAAATATTTATAAAACAATGTATTTTATCGTAAACCCACGATATTTAGAGGATACCAATTATAATAGACAATATTTCCAACTCAAAAAGAGAAAAAATACTGTATATCATGGTTTTCCCTGTTTATTAAAGGATTCCAGGCACTTTTCCCCATATACTAGGAAAATATTGGTAAAAACTGGCATTTTTCACCATATATTAGGAAAATATTTATAAAACAATGTATTTTATCGTAAACCCACGATATTTAGAGGATACCAATTATAAAAGACCATATTTCCAACTCAAGAAGAGAAAAAATACTTTATAGGATGGTTTTACCTGTTGATTAAAGGATTCCAGGCACTTTTCACCATATACTAGGAAAATATTGGTAAAAACACGCATTTTTCAACATATATTAGGAAAATATTTATAAAACAATGTATTTTATCGTGAACCCACGATATTTAGAGGATACTAATTATAAAAGACCATATTTTCAACTCAAGAAGAGAAAAAATACTTTATATCATGGTTTTCCCTGTTTATTAAAGGATTCCAGGCACTTTTCACCATATACTAGGAAAATATTGGTAAAAACAGGCATTTTTCACAATATATTAGGAAAATATTTATAAAACAATGTATTTTATCGTGAACCCACGATATTTAGAGGATACCAATTATAAAAGACCATATTTCCAAACTCAAGAAGAGAAAAAATACTTTATATCATGGTTTTCCCTGTTTATTATAGGATTCCAGGCACTTTTCACCATATACTAGGAAAATATTGGTAAAAACAGGGATTTTTCACCATATATTAGGAAAATATTTATAAAACAATGTATTTTATCGTGAATCCACGATATTTAGAGGATACCTATTATAAAAGACCATATTTCCAACTCAAGAAGAGAAAAAGTACTTTAAATTATGGTTTTCGCTGTTTGTTGCAGAATTCCACACACTTTTCACCGTAATCTAGAAATATATTGGTAAAAACAGGCATTTTTCACCATATATTAGGATAATATTGATAAGAGCAGGGATTTGTGGCATAAACCTACGTTATTTTGAGGTTAAGAACGAAACAATTCTAAATTTCCGGCTTTTGAATAACAATAAGTGCTTTAAATCATGGTTTTCCCTGTTTGTTGCAGGATTCCAAAAACTTTTCACCGTATACTTTGAAAATATTAATAAAACAATGTATCTTATCGTGAATCCACGATATTTAGAGTATACCAATTATAAAAATCCATATTTTCAATTCTCGAAGAGAAATCGTACTTTAAATTATTGTTTTCGCTGATTATTCCAGGATTCCACGCACTTTCCGCCATATACTAGAAATATATTGGTAAAAACAGGCATTTTTCACCATATATTAGGATAATATTGATAAGAACAGGGATTTCTCGCATAAACCTACGTTATTTTGAGGTTAAGAACGAAACAATTCTAAATTTCCGGCGTTTAAATGCCAATAAGTGCTTTAAATCATGGTTTTCCCTATTTGTTGCAGGAATCCACATACTTTTCACCATATATTGGGAAAATATTTATAAAACAATGTATTTTATCGTAAACCTACGATATTTAGAGGATACCAATTATAAAAGACCATATTTCCAACTCAAGAAGAGAAAAAATACTTTATATCATGGTTTTCCCTGTTTATTAAAGGATTCCAGGCACTTTTCACCGTATACTAGGAAAATATTGGTAAAAACAGGCATTTTTCACCATATATTAGGAAAATATTTATAAAACAATGTATTTTATCGTGAACCCACGATATTTAGAGGATACCAATTATAAAAGACCATATTTCCAACTCAAGGAGAGAAAAGATACTTTATATCATGGTTTTCCCTGTTTATTAAAGGATTCCAGGCACTTTTCACCATATACTAGGAAAATATTGGTAAAAACAGGCATTTTTCACCATATATTAGGAAAATATTTATAAAACAATGTATTTTATCGTAAACCCACGATATTTAGAGGATACCAATTCTAATAGACAATATTTCCAACTCAAAAAGAGAAAAAATACTGTATATCATGGTTTTCCCTGTTTATTAAAGGATTCCAGGCACTTTTCCCCATATACTAGGAAAATATTGGTAAAAACTGGCATTTTTCACCATATATTAGGAAAATATTTATAAAACAATGTATTTTATCGTAAACCCACGATATTTAGAGGATACCAATTATAAAAGACCATATTTCCAACTCAAGAAGAGAAAAAATACTTTATAGGATGGTTTTACCTGTTGATTAAAGGATTCCAGGCACTTTTCACCATATACTAGGAAAATATTGGTAAAAACACGCATTTTTCAACATATATTAGGAAAATATTTATAAAACAATGTATTTTATCGTGAACCTACGATATTTAGAGGATACTAATTATAAAAGACCATATTTTCAACTCAAGAAAAGAAAAAATACTTTATATCATGGTTTTCCCTGTTTATTAAAGGATTCCAGGCACTTTTCACCATATACTAGGAAAATATTGGTAAAAACAGGCATTTTTCACCATTTATTAGGAAAATATTTATAAAACAATGTATTTTATCGTGAACCCACGATATTTAGAGGATACCAATTATAAAAGACCATATTTCCAACTCAAGAAGAGAAAAAATACTTTATATCATGGTTTTCCCTGTTTATTAAAGGATTGCAGGCACTTTTCACCATATACTAGGAAAATATTGGTAAAAACAGGCATTTTTCACCATATATTAGGAAAATATTTATAAAACAATGTATTTTATCGTAAACCCACGATATTTAGAGGATACCAATTATAAAAGACCATATTTCCAACTCAAGAAGAGAAAAAATACTTTATATCATGGTTGTCCCTGTTTATTAAAGGATTCCAGGCACTTTTCACCATATACTAGGAAAATATTGGGAAAAACAGGCATTTTTCACCATATATTAGGAAAATATTTATAAAACAATGTATTTTATCGTGAACCCACGATATTTAGAGGATACCAATTATAAAAGACCATATTTCCAATTCAAGAAGAGAAAAAATAGTTTATATCATGGTTTTCCCTGTTTATTAAAGGATTCCAGGCACTTTTCACCATATACTAGGAAAATATTGGTAAAAACAGGCATTTTTCACCATATATTAGGAAAATATTTAAAAAACAATGTAGTTCATCGTGAACCCACGATATTTGGAGGATACCAATTATAAAAGACCATATTTCCAACTCACGAAGAAAAAAAGGACTTTAAATTATGGTCTTCGCGGTTTGTTGCAGAATTCCACACACTTTTCACCGTATTCTAGAAATATATTGGTAAAAACAGGCATTTTTCACCATATATTAGGATAATATTGATAAGAGCAGGGATTTGTGGCATAAACCTACGTTATTTTGAGGTTAAGAACGAAACAATTCTAAATTTCCGGCTTTTGAATAACAATATGTGCTTTAAATCATGGTTTTCCCTGTTTGTTGCAGGATTCACCAAAAAAATTTTCACCATATATTAGGAAAATATTTATAAAACAATGTATTTTATCGTGAACCCACGATATTTAGAGGATACCAATTATAAAAGACCATATTTCCAACTCAAGAAGAGAAAAAATACTTTCAATTATTGTTTTCGCTGATTATTCCAGGATTCCACGCACTTTTCGCCATATACTAGAAATTTATTGGTAAAAACAGGCATTTTTCACCATATATTAGGATAATATTGATAAGAACAGGGATTTATGGCATAAACCTACGTTATTTTGAGGTTAAGAACAAAACAATTCTAAATTTCCGGCGTTTAAATGCCAATAAGTGCTTTAAATCATGGTTTTCCCTATTTGTTGCAGGAATCCACACACTTTTCACCATATATTAGGAAAATATTTATAAAACAATGTATTTTATCGTAAACCTACGATATTTAGAGGATACCAATTATAAAAGACCATATTTCCAACTCAAGAAGAGAAAAAATACTTTATATCATGGTTTTCCCTGTTTATTAAAGGATTCCAGGCACTTTTCACCATATACTAGGAAAATATTGGTAAAAACAGGCATTTTTCACCATATATTAGGAAAATATTTATAAAAAAATGTATTTTATCGTGAACCCACGATATTTAGAGGACACCAATTATAAAAGACCATATTTCCAACTCACCAAGAGAAAAAGTACTTTAAATTATGGTTTTCGCTGTTTGTTGCAGAATTCCACACACTTTTCACCGTATTCTAGGAAAATATTGGTAAAACAGGCATTTCTCTCCATATATTAGGAAAATATTGGTATAATAAGGGATTTCTGGCATACACCCTCGTTATTTTGAGATAATGAACGAAACAAATCTAAATTTCCGGCTTTTGAATACCAAAAAGTGCTTTAAATCATGGTTTTCCCTGATTGTTGCAGGATTCCACACACTATTCACCGTATTCTAGAAAAATATTTATAAAACAATGTATTTTATCGTGAACACACGATATTTAGAGGATAGCAATTATAAAAGACCATATTTCCAACTCAAGAAGAGAAAAAATACTTTATATCATGGTTTTCCCTGTTTATTAAAGGATTCCAGGCACTTTTCACCATATACTAGGAAAATATTGGTAAAAACAGGCATTTTTCACCATATATTAGGAAAATATTTATAAAATAATGTATTTTATCGTGAACCCACGATATTTAGAGGATACCAATTATAAAACACCATATTTCCAACTCAAGAAGAGAAAAAATACTTTATATCATGGTTTGCCTGTTTATTAAAGGATTACAGGCACTTTTCACCATATACTAGGAAAATATTGGTAAAAACAGGCATTTTTCACCATATATTAGGAAAATATTTATAAAACAATGTATTTTATCGTGAACCCACGATATTTAGAGGATACCAATTATAAAAGACCATATTTCCAACTCAAGAAGAGAAAAAATACTTTATATCATGGTTTTCCCTGTTTATTAAAGGATTCCAGGCACTTTTCACCATATACTAGGATAATATTGGTAAAAACAGGCATTTTTCACCATATATTAGGAAAATATTTATAAAACAATGTATTTTATCGTAAGCCCACGATATTTAGAGGATACGAATTATAAAAGACCATATTTCCAACTCAAGAAGAGAAAAAATACTTTATATCATGGTTTTCCCTGTTTATTAAAGGATTCCAGGCACTTTTCACCATATACTAGGAAATATTGGTAAAAACAGGCATTTTTCACCATATATTAGGAAAATATTTATAAAACAATGAATTTTATCGTGAACCCACGATATTTAGAGGATACCAATTATAAAAGACCATATTTCCAACTCACGAATAGAAAAAGTACTTTAAATTATTGTTTTCGCTGATTATTCCAGGATTCCACGCACTTTTCGCCATATACTAGAAATATATTTGTAAAAACAGGCATTTTTCACCATATATTAGTATAATATTGATAAGAACAGGGATTTCTGGCATAAACCTACGTTATTTTGAGGTTAAGAACGAAACAAATCTAAATTTCCGGCGTTTGAATGCCAATAAGTGCTTTAAATCATGGTTTTCCCTACTTGTTGCAGGAATCCACACACTTTTCACCATATTCTAGGAATATATTTGTAAAACAATGTATTTTATCGTAAACCCACGATATTTATAGTATACCAATTATTAAAGTCCATATTTCCAACTCACGAAGAGAAAAAGTACTTTATATTATGGTTTTTCCTGTTTATTGCAGGATTTCACGCACTTTTCACCATATACTAGGAAAATATTGGTAAAAACAGGCATTTTTAATCATATATTAGGAAAATATTTATAAAACAATGTATTTTATCGTAAACCCACGATATTTAGAGGATACCAATTATAAAAGACCATATTTCCAACTCAAGAAGAGAAAAAATACTTTATATCATGGTTTTCCCTGTTTATTAAAGGATTCCAGGCACTTTTCACCATATACTAGGAAAATATTGGTAAAAATAGGGATTCTTCGCCATATATTAGGAAAATATTTATAAAACAATGTATTTTATCGTAAACCCACGATATTTAGAGGATACCAATTATAAAAGACCATATTTCCAACTCAAGAAGAGAAAAAATACTTTAAATCATGGTTTTCCCTGTTTATTAAAGGATTCCAGGCACTTTTCACCGTATACTAGGAAAATATTGGTAAAAACAGGCATGTTTCACCATATATTAGGAAAATATTTATAAAACAATGTATTTTATCGTGAACCCACGATATTTAGAGGATACCAATTATAAAAGACCATATTTCCAACTCAAGGAGAGAAAAAATACTTTATATCATGGTTTTCCCTGTTTATTAAAGGATTCCAGGCACTTTTCACCATATACTAGGAAAATATTGGTAAAAACAGGCATTTTTCACCATATATTAGGAAAATATTTATAAAACAATGTATTTTATCGTAAACCCACGATATCTAGGGGATACCAATTATAAAAGACCATATTTCCAACTCAAGCAGAGAAAAAATACTTTATATCATGGTTTGCCTGTTTATTAAAGGATTACAGGCACTTTTCACCATATACTAGGAAAATATTGGTAAAAACAGGCATTTTTCACCATATATTAGGAAAATATTTATAAAACAATGTATTTTATCGTGAACCCACGATATTTAGAGGATACCAATTATAAAAGACCATATTTCCAACTCAAGAAGAGAAAAAATACTTTATATCATGGTTTTCCTGTTTATTAAAGGATTCCAGGCACTTTTCACCATATACTAGGAAAATATTGGTAAAAACAGGCATTTTTCACCATATATTAGGAAAATATTTATAAAACAATGTATTTTATCGTGAACCCACGATATTTAGAGGATACCAATTATAAAAGACCATATTTCCAACTCAATAAGAGAAAAAATACTTTATATCATGGTTTTCCCTGTTTATTAAAGGATTCCAGGCACTTTTCACCATATACTAGGAAAATATTGATAAAAACAGGCATTTTTCACCATATATTAGGAAAATATTTATAAAACAATGTATTTTATCGTGAACCCACGATATTTAGAGGATACCAATTATAAAAGACCATATTTCCAACTCAAGAAGAGAAAAAATACTTTATATCATGGTTTTCCCTGTTTATTAAAGGATTCCAGGCACTTTTCACCATATACTAGGAAAATATTGGTAAAAACAGGCATTTTTCACCATATATTAGGAAAATATTTATAAAACAATGTATTTTATCGTAAGCCCATTATATTTAGAGGATACCAATTATAAAAGACCATATTTCCAACTCAAGAAGAGAAAAAATACTTTATATCATGGTTTTCCCTGTTTATTAAAGGATTCCAGGCACTTTTCACCATATACTAGGAAAATATTGGTAAAAACAGGCATTTTTCACCATATATTAGGAAAATATTTATAAAACAATGTATTTTATCATGAACCCACGATATTTAGAGGATACCAATTATAAAAGACCATATTTCCAACTCACGAAGAGAAAAAGTACTTAAAATTATGGTTTTCGCTGTTTATTCCAGGATTCCACGCACTTTTCGCCATATACTAGAAATATATTGGTAAAAACAGGCATTTTTCACCATATATTAGGATAATATTGATAAGAACAGGGATTTCTGGCATAAACCTACGTTATTTTGAGATAAAGAACGTAACAAATCTAAATTCCTGGCTTTTGAATGCCAATAAGTGCTTTATATCACGGTTTTCCCAGTTTGTTGCAGGATTCCACATGCTTTTCACCATATTCTAGGAAAATATTGGTAAAACAATGTATTTTATCGTGAATCCACAATATGTAGAGGATGCCAATTATAAAAGTCCATATTTCCAACTCAAGAAGAGAAAAATTACTTTATATCATGGTTTTCCCTTTTTACATGGATAAATCTTTAAAATATTCCTAAAAACATGGATAAATCTTGAAAATATTGCTAAAAACATGGTTCTATCGGTTAAATATTGCCAAAAACATGGATATTTCGGTAAAATATTGCTAAAAACATGGATTTATCGGCAAAATATTGCTAAAAACATGGATTTTTCACCATATATCGGTAAAATATTGCTAAAAACATGGATATTTCGGTAAAATATTGCCAAAAACATGGATATTTCGGTAAAATATTGCTAAAAACATGGATTTATCACCATATATCGGTAAAATATTGCTAAAAACATGGATAAATCTTTAAAATATTGCTAAAAACATGGTTTTATCCGTAAAATATTGCTAAGAACATGGATTTTTCACCATATATCGGTAAAATATTGCTAAAAACATGGATATTTTGGTAAAATATTGCTAAAAACATGGATAAATAGGTAAAATATTGGTAAAAACAGGCATTTTTCACCATATATTAGGATAATATTGATAAGAACAGGGATTTCTGGCTTAAACCTACGTTATTTTGAGGTTAAGAACGAAACAAATCTAAATTTCCGGCGTTTGAATACCAATAAGTCTTTAAATCATGGTTTTCCCTATTTGTTGCAGGAATCCACACACTTTTCACCATATTCTAGGAATATATTTGTAAAACAATGTATTTTATCGTAAACCCACGATATTTATAGTATACCAATTATAAAAGTCCATATTTCCAACTCACGAAGAGAAAAAAGTACTTTAAATTATGGTTTTTCCTGTTTATTGCAGGATTC
Organism: Torymus aiolomorphi; assembly: GCA_036365515.1. Lineage (NCBI taxonomy): Eukaryota > Metazoa > Arthropoda > Insecta > Hymenoptera > Torymidae > Torymus > Torymus aiolomorphi. The sequence goes on from CM070873.1 coordinate 51,774,089, forward strand.
CACGCACTTTTCACCATATACTAGGAAAATATTGGTAAAAACAGGCATTTTTTACCATATATTAGGAAAATATTTATAAAATAATGTATTTTATCGTAAACCCACGATATTTAGAGGATACCAATTATAAAAGACCATATTTCCAACTCAAGAAGAGAAAAAATACTTTATATCATGGTTTTCCCTGTTTATTAAAGGATTCCAGGCACTTTTCACCATATACTAGGAAAATATTGGTAAAAACAGGCATTTTTCACCATATATTAGTAAAATATTTATAAAACAATGTATTTTATCGTGAACCCACGATATTTAGAGGATACCAATTATAAAAGTCCATATTTCCAACTCACGAAGAGAAAAGTACTTTAAATTATGGTTTTTCCTGTTTATTGCAGGATTCCACGCACTATTCACCATATACTAGGAAAATATTGGTAAAAACAGGCATTTTTTACCATATATTAGGAAAATATTTATAAAACAATGTATTTTATCGTAAACCCACGATATTTAGAGGATACCAATTATAAAAGACCCTATTTCCAACTCACGAATAGAAAAAGTACTTTAAATTATTGTTTTCGCTGATTATTCCAGGATTCCACGCACTTTTCGCCATATACTAGAAATATATTGTTAAAAACAGGCATTTTTCACCATATATTAGGATAATATTGATAAGAACAGGGATTTCTGGCATAAACCTACGTTATTTTGAGGTGAAGAACGAAACAATTCTAAATTTCCGGCTTTTAAATGGCAATAAGTGCTTTAAATCATGGTTTTCCCTATTTGTTGCAGGAATCCACACACTTTTCACCATATTCTAGGAATATATTTGTAAAACAATGTATTTTATCGTAAACCCACGATATTTATAGTATACCAATTATAAAAGTCCATATTTCCAACTCACGAAGAGAAAAAGTACTTTAAATTATGGTTTTTCCTGTTTATTGCAGGATTCCACGCACTTTTCACCATATACTAGCCATATATTAGGAAAATATTGGTATAATCAGGGATTTCTGGCATACACCCTCGTTATTTTGAGATAATGAACGAAACAAATCTAAATTTCCGGCTTTTGAATACCAATAAGTGCTTTAAATCATGATTTTCCCTGATTGTTGCAGGATTCCACACAGCTTTCACCGTATTCTAGGAAAATATTTATAAAACAATGTATTTTATCGTGAACCCACGATATTTAGAGGTTACCAATTATAAAAGACCATATTTCCAACTCAAGAAGAGAAAAAATACTTTATATCATGGTTTTCCCTGTTTATTAAAGGATTCCAGGCACTTTTCCCCATATACTAGGAAAATATTGGTAAAAACAGGCATTTTTCACCATATATTAGGAAAATATTTATAAAACAATGTATTTTATCGTGAACCCACGATATTTAGAGGATACCAATTATAAAAGACCATATTTCCAACTCAAGAAGAGAAAAAATACTTTATATCATGGTTTTCCCTGTTTATTAAAGGATTCCAGGCACTTTTCACCATATACTAGGAAAATATTGGTAAAAACAGGCATTTTTCACCATATATTAGGAAAATATTTATAAAACAATGTATTTTATCGTAAACCCACGATATTTAGAGGATACCAATTATAAAAGACCATATTTCCAACTCACGAATAGAAAAAGTACTTTAAATTATTGTTTTCGCTGATTATTCCAGGATTCCACGCACTTTTCGCCATATACTAGAAATATATTGGTAAAAAGAGGCATTTTTCACCATATATTAGGATAATATTGATAAGAACAGGAATTTCTGGCATAAACCTACGTTATTTTGAGGTTAAGAACGAAACAAATCTAAATTTCCGGCGTTTGAATGCCAATAAGTGCTTTAAATCATGGTTTTCCCTATTTGTTGCAGGAATCCACACACTTTTCACCATATTCTAGGAATATATTTGTAAAACAATGTATTCATCGTAAACCCACGATATTTATAGTATACCAATTATAAAAGTCCATATTTCCAACTCACGAAGAGAAAAAGTACTTTAAATTATGGTTTTTCCTGTTTATTGCAGGATTCCACGCACTTTTCACCATATACTAGGAAAATATTGGTAAAAACAGGCATTTTTCACCATATATTAGGAAAATATTTATAAAACAATGTATTTTATCGTAAACCCACGATATTTAGAGGATACCAATTATAAAAGACCATATTTCCAACTCAAGAAGAGAAAAAATACTTTATATCATGGTTTTCCCTGTTTATTAAAGGATTCCAGGCACTTTTCACCATATACTAGGAAAATATTGGTAAAAACAGGCATTTTACCATATATTAGGAAAATATCTATAAAACAATGTATTTTATCGTAAACCCACGATATTTAGTGGATACCAATTATAAAAGACCATATTTCCAACTCAAGAAGAGAAAAAATACTTTATATCATGGTTTTCCCTGTTTATAAAGGATTCCAGGCACTTTTCACCATATACTAGGAAAATATTGGTAAAAACAGGCATTTTTCACCATATATTAGGAAAATATTTATAAAACAATGTATTTTATCGTGAACCCACGATATTTAGAGGATACCAATTATAAAAGACCATATTTCCAACTCACGAAGAGAAAAAGTACTTTAAATTATTGTTTTCGCTGTTTATTCCAGGATTCCACGCACTTTTCGCCATATACTAGTAAAATATTGGTAAAAACAGGCATTTTTCACCATATATTAGGATAATATTGGTAAGAACTGGGCGTTCTGGGATAAACCTACGTTATTTTGAGATAAAGAACGTAACAAATCTAAATTCCCGGCTTTTGAATGCCAATAAGTGCTTTAAATCATGGTTTTCCCTGTTTTGTTGCAGGATTCCAAAACTTTTCACCGTATACTAGAAAATATTGATAAAACAATGTATTTTATCGTGAATCCACGATATTTAGAGTATACCAATTATAAAAGTCCATATTTCAACTCAAGAAGAGAAAAATACTTTAAATTATGGTTTTCCCTGTTTATTGAAGGATTCCATACACTTTTCACCATATACTAGGAAAATATTGGTAAAAACAGGCATTTTTCACCATATATTAGGAAAATATTTATAAAACAATGAATTTTATCGTGAACCCACGATATTTAGAGGATACCAATTATAAAAGACCATATTTCCAACTCACGAATAGAAAAAGTACTTTAAATTATTGTTTTCGCTGATTATTCCAGGATTCCACGCACTTTTCGCCATATACTAGAAATATATTGGTAAAAACAGGCATTTTTCACCATATATTAGTATAATATTGATAAGAACAGGGATTTCTGGCATAAACCTACGTTATTTTGAGGTTAAGAACGAAACAAATCTAAATTTCCGGCGTTTAAATTGGCAAATCACTTATTGGCATAAGTGCTTTAAATTATGGTTTTCGCTGTTTGTTGCAGGAATCCACACACTCTTCACCATATTCTAGGAATATATTTGTAAAACAATGTATTTTATCGTAAACCCACGATATTTATAGTGTACCAATTATAAAAGTCCATATTTCCAACTCACGAAGAGAAAAAGTACTTTAAATTATGGTTTTTCCTGTTTATTGCAGGATTCCACGCACTTTTCACCATATACTAGGAAAATATTGGTAAAAACAGGCATTTTTCACCATATATTAGGAAAATATTTATAAAACAATGTATTTTATCGTGAACCCACGATATTTAGAGGATACCAATTATAAAAGACCATATTTCCAACTCACGAAGAGAAAAAGTACTTTAAATTATTGTTTTCGCTGTTTATTCCAGGATTCCACGCACTTTTCGCCATATACTAGTAAAATATTGGTAAAAACAATCATTTTTCACCATATATTAGGATAATATTGGTAAGAACTGGGCGTTTCTGGGATAAACCTACGTTATTTTGAGATAAAGAACGTAACAAATCTAAATTTCCGGCTTTTGAATGCCAATAAGTGCTTTAAATCTTGGTATTCCCTGTTTGTTGCAGGATTCCAAAAAAATATTGGTAAAAACTTTTCACCATATTCTAGGAATATATTTGTAAAACAATGTATTTAATCGTGAATCCACGATATTTAGAGGATGCCAATTATAAAAGTCCATATTTCCAACTCAAGAAGAGAAAAAATACTTTAAATTATGGTTTTCCCTGTTTATCGAAGGATTCCATACACTTTTCACCATATACTAGGAAAATATTGGTAAAAACAGGCATTTTTCACCATATATTTGGAAAATATTTATAAAACAATATATTTTATCGTGAACCCACGATATTTAGAGGATACCAATTATAAAAGACCATATTTCCAACTCACGAATAGAAAAAGTACTTTAAATTATTGTTTACGCTGATTACTCCAGGATTCCACGCACTTTTCGCCATATACTAGAAATATATTGGTAAAAACAGGCATTTTTCACCATATATTAGGATAATATTGATAAGAACAGGGATTTCTGGCATAAACCTACGTTATTTTGAGGTTAAGAACGAAACAATTCTAAATTTCCGGCGTTTAAATTGGCATTTAATACTTATTGGCATAAGTGCTTTAAATCATGGTTTTCCCATTTGTTACAGGAATCCACAAACTTTTCACCATATTCTAGGAATATATTTGTAAAACAATGTATTTTATCGTAAACCCACGATATTTAGAGTATACCAATTATAAAAGTCCATATTTCGAACTCACTAAGAGAAAAGTACTTTAAATTATGGGTTTTCGTCGTTATTGGAGGTTTCGACGCACTTTTCAGCATATACTAGGAAAATATTGGTAAAAACAGGCATTTTTCACCATATATTAGGAAAATATTTATAAAACAATGTATTTTATCGTAAACCCACGATATTTAGAGATACCAATTATAAAAGACCATATTTCCAACTCACGAAGAGAAAAAATACTTTAAATCATGGTTTTCCTGTTTATTGCAGGATTCCACGCACTTTTCACCATATACTAGGAAAATATTGGTAAAAACAGGCATTTTTCACCATATATTAGGAAAATATTTATAAAACAATGTATTTTATCGTGAACCCACGATATTTAGAGGATACCAATTATAAAAGACCATATTTCCAACTCACGAAGAGAAAAAGTGCTGTAAATTATGGTTTTCGCTGTTTGTTGCAGAATTCCACACACTTTTCACCGTATTCTAGGAAAATATTGGTAAAAACAGGCATTTTTCACCATGTATTAGGAAAATATTTATAAAACAATGTATTTTATCGTAAACCCACGATATTTAGAGGATACCAATTATAATAGACCATATTTCCAACTCAAAAAGAGAAAAAATACTTTATATCATGGTTTTCCCTGTTTATTAAAGGATTCCAGGCACTTTTCACCATATACTAGGAAAATATTGGTAAAAACAGGCATTTTTCACCATATATTAGGAAAATATTTATAAAACAATGTATTTTATCGTGAACCCACGATATTTAGAGGATACCAATTATAAAAGACCATATTTCCAACTCAAGAAGAGAAAAAATACTTTATATCATGGTTTTGCCTGTTTATTAAAGGATTCTAGGCACTTTTCACCATATACTAGGAAAATATTGGTAAAAACAGGCATTTTTCACCATATATTAGGAAAATATTTATAAAACAATGTATTTTATCGTAAACCCACGATATTTAGAGGATACCAATTATAAAAGACCATATTTCCAACTCAAAAAGACATAAATACTTTATATCATGGTTTTCCCTGTTTATTAAAGGATTCCAGGCACTTTTCACCATATACTAGGAAAATATTGGTAAAAACAGGCATTTTTCACCATATATTAGGAAAATATTTATAAAACAATGTATTTTATCGTGAACCCACGATATTTAGAGGATACCAATTATAAAAGACCATATTTCCAACTCAAGAAGAGAAAAAATACTTTATATCATGGTTTTCCCTGTTTATTAAAGGATTCCAGGCACTTTTCACCATATACTAGGAAAATATTGGTAAAAACAGGCATTTTTCACCATATATTAGGAAAATATTTATAAAACAATGTATTTTATCGTGAACCCACGATATTTAGAGGATACCAATTATAAAAGACCATATTTCCAACTCACGAAGAGAAAAAGTACATTAAATTATTGTTTTGCTGTTTATTGCAGGATTCCACACACTTTTCACCATATTCTAGGAAAATATTGGTAAAAACAGGCATTTTCACCATATATTAGGAAAATATTGGTATAATCAGGGATTTCTGGCATAACCCTCGTTATTTTGAGATAATGAACGAAACAAATCTAAATTTCCGGCTTTTGAATACCAATAAGTGCTTTAAATCATGGTTTTCCCTGATTTCCAGACTGCAGGATTCCACACACTTTTCACCGTATTCTTCACCATAAAATATTTATAAAACAATGTATTTTATCGTGAACCCACGATATTTAGAGGATACCAATTATAAAAGACCATATTTCCAACTCAAGAAGAGAAAAAACTACTTTATATCATGGTTTTCCTGTTTATTAAAGGATTCCAGGCACTTTTCACCATATACTAGGAAAATATTGGTAAAAACAGGCATTTTTCACCATATATTAGGAAAATATTTATAAAACAATGTATTTTATCGTGAACCCACGATATTTAGAGGATACCAATTATAAAAGACCATATTTCCAACTCAAGAAGAGAAAAAATACTGTATATCATGGTTTTCCCTGTTTATTAAAGGATTCCAGGCACTTTTCCCCATATACTAGGAAAATATTGGTTAAAACAGGCATTTTTCACCATATTCTAGGAAAATATTGGTAAAACAATGTATTTTATCGTGAATCCACAATATGTAGAGGATGCCAATTATAAAAGTCCATATTTCCAACTCAAGAAGAGAAAAATTACTTTATATCATGGTTTTCCCTGTTTACATGGATAAATCTTTAAAATATTCCTAAAAACATATATACTCCTAAAAACATGGATAATATTGGTAAAACATTGCTAAAAACATGGTTTTATCGGTAAAATATTGCTAAAAACATGGATATTTCGGTAAAATATTGCTAAAAACATGGATTTATCGGCAAAATATTGCTAAAAACATGGATTTTTCACCATATATCGGTAAAATATTGCTAAAAACATGGATATTTCGGTAAAATATTGCCAAAAACATGGATATTTCGGTAAAATATTGCTAAAAACATGGATTTATCACCATATATCGGTAAAATATTGCTAAAAACATGGATAAATCTTTAAAATATTGTTAAAAACATGGTTTTATCCGTAAAATATTGCTAAAAACATGGATTTTTCACCAGATATCGGTAAAATATTGCTAAAAACGTGGATATTTTGGTAAAATATTGCTAAAAACATTGATAAATAGGTAAAATATTGGTAAAAACAGGCATTTTTCACCATATATTAGGATAATATTGATAAGAACAGGGATTTCTGGCTTAAACCTACGTTATTTTGAGGTTAAGAACGAAACAAATCTAAATTTCCGGCGTTTGAATACCAATAAGTCTTTAAATCATGGTTTTCCCTATTTGTTGCAGGAATCCACACACTTTTCACCATATTCTAGGAATATATTTGTAAAACAATGTATTTTATCGTAAACCCACGATATTTATAGTATACCAATTATAAAAGTCCATATTTCCAACTCACGAAGAGAAAAAGTACTTTAAATTATGGTTTTTCCTGTTTATTGCAGGATTCCACGCACTTTTCACCATATACTAGGAAAATATTGGTAAAAACAGGCATTTTTTACCATATATTAGGAAAATATTTATAAAATAATGTATTTTATCGTAAACCCACGATATTTAGAGGATACCAATTATAAAAGACCATATTTCCAACTCAAGAAGAGAAAAAATACTTTATATCATGGTTTTCCCTGTTTATTAAAGGATTCCAGGCACTTTTCACCATATACTAGGAAAATATTGGTAAAAACAGTTATTTTTCACCATATATTAGGAAAATATTTATAAAACAATGTATTTTATCGTGAACCCACGATATTTAGAGGATACCAATTATAAAAGTCCATATTTCCAACTCACGAAGAGAAAAGTACTTTAAATTATGGTTTTTCCTGTTTATTGCAGGATTCCACGCACTTTTCACCATATACTAGGAAAATATTGGTAAAAACAGGCATTTTTCACCATATATTAGGAAAATATTTATAAAACAATGTATTTTATCGTAAACCCACGATATTTAGAGGATACCAATTATAAAAGACCATATTTCCAACTCACGAATAGAAAAAGTACTTTAAATTATTGTTTTCGCTGATTATTCCAGGATTCCACGCACTTTTCGCCATATACTAGAAATATATTGGTAAAAACAGGCATTTTTCACCATATATTAGTATAATATTGATAAGAACAGGGATTTCTGGCATAAACCTACGTTATTTTGAGGTTAAGAACGAAACAAATCTAAATTTCCGGCGTTTGAATGCCAATAAGTGCTTTAAATCATGGTTTTCCCTATTTGTTGCAGGAATCCACACACTTTTCACCATATTCTAGGAATATATTTGTAAAACAATGTATTTTATCGTAAACCCACGATATTTATAGTATACCAATTATAAAAGTCCATATTTCCAACTCACGAAGAGAAAAAAGTACTTTAAATTATGGTTTTCCCTGTTTATTAAAGGATTCCACGCACTTTTCACCATATACTAGGAAAATATTGGTAAAAACAGGCATTTTTCACCATATATTAGGAAAATATTTATAAAACAATGTATTTTATCGTAAACCCACGATATTTAGAGGATACCAATTATAAAAGACCATATTTACAACTCAAGCAGAGAAAAAATACTTTATATCATGGTTTTCCCTGTTTATTAAAGGATTCCAGGCACTTTTCACAATATACTAGGAAAATATTGGTAAAAACAGGCTTTTTTGCACCACATATTAGGAAAATATTTATAAAACAATGTATTTTAACGTAAACCCACGATATTTAGAGGATACCAATTATAAAAGACCATATTTCCAACTCAAGAAGAGAAAAAATACTTTATATCATGGTTTTCCCTGTTTATTAAAGGATTCCAGGCACTTTTCACCATATACTAGGAAAATATTGGTAAAAACAGGCATTTTTCACCATATATTAGGAAAATATTTATAAAACAATGTATTTTATCGTGAACCCACGATATTTAGAGGATACCAATTATAAAAGACCATATTTCCAACTCACGAAGAGAAAAAGTACTTTAAATTATTGTTTTCGCTGTTTATTCCAGGATTCCACGCACTTTTCGCCATATACTAGTAAAATATTGATAAAAACAATCATTTTTCACCATATATTAGGATAATATTGGTAAGAACTGGGCGTGCTGGGATAAACCTACGTTATTTTGAGATAAAGAACGTAACAAATCTAAATTCCCGGCTTTTGAATGCCAATAAGTGCTTTAAATCTTGGTATTCCCTATTTGTTGCAGGATTCCAAAAACTTTTCACCGTATACTTTGAAAATATTGATAAAACAATGTATCTTATCGTGAATCCACGATATTTAGAGTATACCAATTATAAAAGTCCATATTTTCAACTCTCGAAGAGAAAAAGTACTTTAAATTATGGTTTTCCCTGTTTATTGAAGGATTCCATACACTTTTCACCATATACTAGGAAAATATTGGTAAAAACAGGCATTTTTCACCATATATTAGGAAAATATTTATAAAACAATGAATTTTATCGTGAACCCACGATATTTAGAGGATACCAATTATAAAAGACCATATTTCCAACTCACGAATAGAAAAAGTACTTTAAATTATTGTTTTCGCTGATTATTCCAGGATTCCACGCACTTTTCGCCATATACTAGAAATATATTGGTAAAAACAGGCATTTTTCACCATATATTAGGATAATATTGATAAGAACAGGGATTTCTGGCATAAACCTACGTTATTTTGAGGTTAAGAACGAAACAATTCTAAATTTCCGGCGTTTAAATTGGCATTTAATCACTTATTGGCATAAGTGCTTTAAATTATGGTTTTCCCATTTGTAGCAGGTGTCCACAGACTTTTCACCATATTCAAGGAATATATTTGTAAAACAATGTATTTTATCGTGAACCCACGATATTTATATTATACCAATTATAAAAGTCCATATTTCCAACCCACAAAGAGAAAAAGTACTTTAAATTATGGTTTTTCCTGTTTATTGCAGGATTCCACGCACTTTTCACCATATACTAGGAAAATATTGGTAAAAACAGGCATTTTTCACCATATATTAGGAAAATATTTATAAAACAATGTATTTTATCGTAAACCCACGATATTTAGAGGATACCAATTATAAAAGACCATATTTCCAACTCAAGAAGAGAAAAATACTTTATATCATGGTTTTCCCTGTTTATTAAAGGATTCCAGGCACTTTTCACCATATACTAGGAAAATATTGGTAAAAACAGGCATTTTTCACCATATATTAGGAAAATATTTATAAAACAATGTATTTTATCGTAAACCCACGATATTTAGAGGATACCAATTATAAAAGACCATATTTCCAACTCAAAAAGAGAAAAAATACTTTATATCATGGTTTTCCCTGTTTATTAAAGGATTCCAGGCACTTTTCACCATATACTAGGAAAATATTGGTAAAAACAGGCATTTTTCACCATATATTAGGAAAATATTTATAAAACAATGTATTTTATCGTGAACCCACGATATTTAGAGGATACCAATTATAAAAGACCATATTTCCAACTCAAGAAGAGAAAAAATACTTTATATCATGGTTTTCCCTGTTTATTAAAGGATTCCAGGCACTTTTCACCATATACTAGGAAAATATTGGTAAAAACAGGCATTTTTCACCATATATTAGGAAAATATTTATAAAACAATGTATTTTATCGTGAACCCACGATATTTAGAGGATACCAATTATAAAAGACCATATTTCCAACTCACGAAGAGAAAAAGTACTTTAAATTATGGTTTTCGCTGTTTGTTGCAGAATTCCACACACTTTTCACCGTATTCTAGGAAAATATTGGTAAAAACAGGCATTTCTCGCCATATATTAGGAAAATATTGGTATAATCAGGGATTTCTGGCATACACCCTCGTTATTTTGAGATAATGAACGAAACAAATCTAAATTTCCGGCTTTTGAATACCAAAAAGTGCTTTAAATCATGGTTTTCCCTGATTGTTGCAGGATTCCACACACTTTTCACCGTATTCTAGGAAAATATTTATAAAACAATGTATTTTATCGTGAACCCACGATATTTAGAGGATACCAATTATAAAAGACCATATTTCCAACTCAAGAAGAGAAAAAATACTTTATATCATGGTTTTCCCTGTTTATTAAAGGATTCCAGGCACTTTTCACCATATACTAGGAAAATATTGGTAAAAACAGGCATTTTTCACCATATATTAGGAAAATATTTATAAAACAATGTATTTTATCGTGAACCCACGATATTTAGAGGATACCAATTATAAAAGACCATATTTCCAACTCAAGAAGAGAAAAATACTTTATATCATGGTTTTCCTGTTTATTAAAGGGTTCCAGGCACTTTTCACCATATACTAGGAAAATATTGGTAAAAACAGGCATTTTTCACCATATATTAGGAAAATATTTATAAAACAATGTATTTTATCGTAAACCCACGATATTTAGAAGATACCAATTATAAAAGACCATATTTCTAACTTGAAAAGAGAAAAAATACTTTATATCATGGCTTTCCTGGTTTATTAAAAGATTCCAGGCACTTTTCACCATATACTAGGAAAATATTGGTAAAAACAGGCATTTTTCACCATATATTAGGAAAATATTTATAAAACAATGTATTTTATCGTGAACCCACGATATTTAGAGGATACCAATTATAAAAGACCATATTTCCAACTCAAGAAGAGAAAAAATACTTTATATCATGGTTTTCCCTGTTTATTAAAGGATTCCAGGCACTTTTCACCATATACTAGGAAAATATTGGTAAAAACAGGCATTTTTCACCATATATTAGGAAAATATTTATAAAACAATGTATTTTATCGTGAACCCACGATATTTAGAGGATACCAATTATAAAAAAAGACCATATTTCCAACTCACGAAGAGAAAAAGTACTTTAAATTATGGTTTTCCTGTTTATTGCAGGATTCCACACACTTTTCACCATATTCTAGGAAAATATTGGTAAAAACAGGCATTTTTCACCATATATTAGGAAAATATTGGTAATCGTGATCAGGGATTTCTGGCATAAACCCTCGTTATTTTGAGATAATGAACGAAACAAATCTAAATTTCCGGCTTTTGAATACCAATAAGTGCTTTAAATCATGGTTTTCCCTGATTGTTGCAGGATTCCACACACTTTTCACCGTATTCTAGAAATATTTATAAAAGAATGTATTTTATCGTGAACCCACGATATTTAGAGGATACCAATTATAAAAGACCATATTTCCAACTCAAGAAGAGAAAAAATACTTTATATCATGGTTTTCCCTGTTTATTAAAGGATTCCAGGCACTTTTCACCATATACTAGGAAAATATTGGTAAAAACAGGCATTTTTCACCATATATTAGGAAAATATTTATAAAACAATGAATTTTATCGTGAACCCACGATATTTAGAGGATACCAATTATAAAAGACCATATTTCCAACTCACGAATAGAAAAAGTACTTTAAATTATTGTTTTCGCTGATTATTCCAGGATTCCACGCACTTTTCGCCATATACTAGAAATATATTGGTAAAAACAGGCATTTTTCACCATATATTAGGATAATATTGATAAGAACAGGGATTTCTGGCATAAACCTACGTTATTTTGAGGTGAAGAACGAAACAATTCTAAATTTCCGGCTTTTAAATGGCAATAAGTGCTTTAAATCATGGTTTTCCCTATTTGTTGCAGGAATCCACACACTTTTCACCATATTCTAGGAATATATTTGTAAAACAATGTATTTTATCGTAAACCCACGATATTTATAGTATACCAATTATAAAAGTCCATATTTCCAACTCACGAAGAGAAAAAGTACTTTAAATTATGGTTTTTCCTGTTTATTGCAGGATTCCACGCACTTTTCACCATATACTAGGAAAATATTGGTAAAAACAGGCATTTTTCACCATATATTAGGAAAATATTTATAAAACAATGTATTTTATCGTAAACCCACGATATTTAGAGGATACCAATTATAAAAGACCATATTTCCAACTCAAGAAGAGAAAAAATACTTCATATCATGGTTTTCCCTGTTTATTAAAGGATTCCAGGCACTTTTCACCATATACTAGGAAAATATTGGTAAAAACAGGCATTTTTCACCATATATTAGGAAAATATTTACAAAACAATGTATTTTATCGTGAACCCACGATATTTAGAGGATACCAATCATAAAAGACCATATTTCCAACTCAAGAAGACAAAAAATACTTCATATCATGGTTTTCCCTGTTTATTAAAGGATTCCAGGCACTTTTCACCATATACTAGGAAAATATAGGTAAAAATAGGCATTCTTCACCATATATTAGGAAAATATTTATAAAACAATGTATTTTATCGTAAACCAACGATATTTAGAGGATACCAATTATAAAAGACCATATTTCCAACTCAAGAAGAGAAAAAATACTTTATATCATGGTTTTCCCTGTTTATTAAAGGATTCCAGGCACTTTTCACCATATACTAGGAAAATATTGGTAAAAACAGGCATTTTTCACCATATATTAGGAAAATATTTATAAAACAATGTATTTTATCGTGGACCCACGATATTTAGAGGATACCAATTATAAAAGACCATATTTCCAACTCACGAAGCGAAAAAGTACTTTAAATTATGGTTTTCCCTGTCTGTTGCAGGATTCCACACACTTTTCACCGTATACTTTGAAAATATTGATAAAAACAGGCATTTTTCACCATATATTAGGAGAATATTGGTATAATCAGGGATTTTTGGCATACACCCTCGTTATTATGAGATAATGAACGAAACAAATCTAAATTTCCGGCTTTTGAATACCAATAAGTGCTTTAAATCATGGTTTTCCCTGATTGATGCAGGATTCCACACACTTTTCACCGTATTCTTGGAAAATATTTATAAAACAATGTATTTTATCGTGAACCCACGATATTTAGAGGATACCAATTATAAAAGACCATATTTCCAACTCAAGAAGAGAAAAAATACTTTATATCATGGTTTTCCCTGTTTATTAAAGGATTCCAGGCACTTTTCACCATATACTAGGAAAATATTGGTAAAAACAGGCATTTTTCACCATATATTAGGAAAATATTTATAAAACAATGAATTTTATCGTGAACCCACGATATTTAGAGGATACCAATTATAAAAGACCATATTTCCAACTCACGAATAGAAAAAGTACTTTAAATTATTGTTTTCGCTGATTATTCCAGGATTCCACGCACTTTTCGCCATATACTAGAAATATATTGGTAAAAACAGGCATTTTTCACCATATATTAGGATAATATTGATAAGAACAGGGATTTCTGGCATAAACCTACGTTATTTTGAGGTGAAGAACGAAACAATTCTAAATTTCCGGCTTTTAAATGGCAATAAGTGCTTTAAATCATGGTTTTCCCTATTTGTTGCAGGAATCCACACACTTTTCACCATATTCTAGGAATATATTTGTAAAACAATGTATTTTATCGTAAACCCACGATATTTATAGTATACCAATTATAAAAGTCCATATTTCCAACTCACGAAGAGAAAAAGTACTTTAAATTATGGTTTTTCCTGTTTATTGCAGGATTCCACGCACTTTTCACCATATACTAGGAAAATATTGGTAAAAACAGGCATTTTTCACCATATATTAGGAAAATATTGGTATAATCAGGGATTTCTGGCATACACCCTCGTTATTTTGAGATAATGAACGAAACAAATCAAAATTTCCGGCTTTTGAATACCAATAAGTGCTTTAAATCATGATTTTCCCTGATTGTTGCAGGATTCCAAACAGCTTTCACCGTATTCTAGGAAAATATTTATAAAACAATGTATTTTATTGTGAACCCACGATATTTAGAGGTTACCAATTATAAAAGACCATATTTCCAACTCAGGAAGAGAAAAAATACTTTATATCATGGTTTTCCCTGTTTATTAAAGGATTCCAGGCACTTTTCCCCATATACTAGGAAAATATTGGTAAAAACAGGCATTTTTCACCATATATTAGGAAAATATTTATAAAACAATGTATTTTATCGTGGACCCACGATATTTAGAGGATACCAATTATAAAAGACCATATTTCCAACTCAAGAAGAGAAAAAATACTTTATATCATGGTTTTCCCTGTTTATTAAAGGATTCCAGGCACTTTTCACCATATACTAGGAAAATATTGGTAAAAACAGGCATTTTTCACCATATATTAGGAAAATATTTATAAAACAATGTATTTTATCGTAACCCACGATTTTTAGAGGATACCAATTATAAAAGACCATATTTCCAACTCAAGAAGAGAAAAAATACTTTATATCATGGTTTTCCCTGTTTATTAAAGGATTCCAGGCACTTTTCACCATATACTAGGAAAATATTGGTAAAAACAGGCATTTTTCACCATATATTAGGAAAATATTTATAAAACAATGTATTTTATCGTGAACCCACGATATTTAGAGGATACCAATTATAAAAGACCATATTTCCAACTCAAGAAGAGTAAAAAATACTTTATATCATGGTTTTCCCTGTTTATTAAAGGATTCCAGGCACTTTTCACCATATACTAGGAAAATATTGGTAAAAACAGGCATTTTTCACCATATATTAGGAAAATATTTATAAAACAATGTATTTTATCGTAAACCCACGATATTTAGAGGATACCAATTATAAAAGACCATATTTCCAACTCACGAATAGAAAAAGTACTTTAAATTATTGTTTTCGCTGATTATTCCAGGATTCCACGCACTTTTCGCCATATACTAGAAATATATTGGTAAAAAGAGGCATTTTTCACCATATATTAGGATAATATTGATAAGAACAGGAATTTCTGGCATAAACCTACGTTATTTTGAGGTTAAGAACGAAACAAATCTAAATTTCCGGCGTTTGAATGCCAATAAGTGCTTTAAATCATGGTTTTCCCTATTTGTTGCAGGAATCCACACACTTTTCACCATATTCTAGGAATATATTTGTAAAACAATGTATTTTATCGTAAACCCACGATATTTATAGTGTACCAATTATAAAAGTCCATATTTCCAACTCACGAAGAGAAAAAGTACTTTAAATTATGGTTTTTCCTGTTTATTGCAGGATTCCACGCACTTTTCACCATATACTAGGAAAATATTGGTAAAAACAGGCATTTTTTACCATATATTAGGAAAATATTTATAAAATAATGTATTTTATCGTAAACCCACGATATTTAGAGGATACCAATTATAAAAGACCATATTTCCAACTCAAGAAGAGAAAAAATACTTTATATCATGGTTTTCCCTGTTTATTAAAGGATTCCAGGCACTTTTCACCATATACTAGGAAAATATTGGTAAAAACAGGCATTTTTCACCATATATTAGTAAAATATTTATAAAACAATGTATTTTATCGTGAACCCACGATATTTAGAGGATACCAATTATAAAAGTCCATATTTCCAACTCACGAAGAGAAAAGTACTTTAAATTATGGTTTTTCCTGTTTATTGCAGGATTCCACGCACTATTCACCATATACTAGGAAAATATTGGTAAAAACAGGCATTTTTTACCATATATTAGGAAAATATTTATAAAACAATGTATTTTATCGTAAACCCACGATATTTAGAGGATACCAATTATAAAAGACCCTATTTCCAACTCACGAATAGAAAAAGTACATTAAATTATTGTTTTCGCTGATTATTCCAGGATTCCACGCACTTTTCGCCATATACTAGAAATATATTGTTAAAAACAGGCATTTTTCACCATATATTAGGATAATATTGATAAGAACAGGGATTTCTGGCATAAACCTACGTTATTTTGAGGTGAAGAACGAAACAATTCTAAATTTCCGGCTTTTAAATGGCAATAAGTGCTTTAAATCATGGTTTTCCCTATTTGTTGCAGGAATCCACACACTTTTCACCATATTCTAGGAATATATTTGTAAAACAATGTATTTTATCGTAAACCCACGATATTTATAGTATACCAATTATAAAAGTCCATATTTCCAACTCACGAAGAGAAAAAGTACTTTAAATTATGGTTTTCCTGTTTATTGCAGGATTCCACGCACTTTTCACCATATACTAGGAAAATATTGGTAAAAACAGGCATTTTTCACCATATATTAGGAAAATATTGGTATAATCAGGGATTTCTGGCATACACCCTCGTTATTTTGAGATAATGAACGAAACAAATCTAAATTTCCGGCTTTTGAATACCAATAAGTGCTTTAAATCATGATTTTCCCTGATTGTTGCAGGATTCCACACAGCTTTCACCGTATTCTAGGAAAATATTTATAAAACAATGTATTTTATCGTGAACCCACGATATTTAGAGGTTACCAATTATAAAAGACCATATTTCCAACTCAAGAAGAGAAAAAATACTTTATATCATGGTTTTCCCTGTTTATTAAAGGATTCCAGGCACTTTTCACCATATACTAGGAAAATATTGGTAAAAACAGGCATTTATCACCATATATTAGGAAAATATTTATAAAACAATGTATTTTATTGTGAACCCACGATATTTAGAGGTTACCAATTATAAAAGACCATATTTCCAACTCACGAAGAGAAAAAGTACTTTAAATTATGGTTTTTCCTGTTTATTGCAGGATTCGACGCACTTTTCACCATATACTAGGAAAATATTGGTAAAAACAGGCATTTTTCACCATATATTAGGAAAATATTGGTATAATCAGGGATTTCTGGCATACACCCTCGTTATTATGAGATAATGAACGAATCAAATCTAAATTTCCGGCTTTTGAATACCAATAAGTGCTTTAAATCATGGTTTTCCCTGATTGTTGCAGGATCCAAAACACTTTTCACCGTATTCTTGGAAAATATTTATAAAACAATGTATTTTATCGTGAACCCACGATATTTAGAGGATACCAATTATAAAAGACCATATTTCCAACTCAAGAAGAGAAAAAATACTTTATATCATGGTTTTCCCTGTTTATTAAAGGATTCCAGGCACTTTTCACCATATACTAGGAAAATATTGGTAAAAACAGGCATTTTTCACCATATATTAGGAAAATATTTATAAAACAATGTATTTTATCGTAAACCCACGATATTTAGAGGATACCAATTATAAAAGACCATATTTCCAACTCACGAATAGAAAAAGTACTTTAAATTATTGTTTTCGCTGATTATTCCAGGATTCCACGCACTTTTCGCCATATACTAGAAATATATTGGTAAAAAGAGGCATTTTTCACCATATATTAGGATAATATTGATAAGAACAGGAATTTCTGGCATAAACCTACGTTATTTTGAGGTTAAGAACGAAACAAATCTAAATTTCCGGCGTTTGAATGCCAATAAGTGCTTTAAATCATGGTTTTCCCTATTTGTTGCAGGAATCCACACACTTTTCACCATATTCTAGGAATATATTTGTAAAACAATGTATTTTATCGTGAACCCATGATATTTAGAGGATAGCAATTATAAAAGACCATATTTCCAACTCACGAAGAGAAAAAGTACTTTAAATTATGGTTTTTCCTGTTTATTGCAGCATTCCACGCACTTTTCACCATATACTAGGAAAATATTGGTAAAACAGGCAACAGGCATTTTTCACCATATATTAGGAAAATATTTATAAAACAATGTATTTTATCGTAAACCCACGATATTTAGAGGATACCAATTATAAAAGACCATATTTCCAACTCAAGAAGAGAAAAAATACTTTATATCATGGTTTTCCCTGTTTATTAAAGGATTCCAGGCACTTTTCACCATATACTAGGAAAATATTGGTAAAAACAGGCATTTTTCACCATATATTAGGAAAATATTTATAAAACAATGTATTTTATCGTGAACCCACGATATTTAGAGGATACCAATTATAAAAGACCATATTTCCAACTCAGGAAGAGAAAAAATACTTTATATCATGGTTTTCCCTGTTTATTAAGGATTCCAGGCACTTTTCACCATATACTAGGAAAATATTGGTAAAAACAGGCATTTTTCACCATATATTAGGAAAATATTTATAAAACAATGTATTTTATCGTGAACCCACGATATTTAGAGGATACCAATTATAAAAGACCATATTTCCAACTCAAGAAGAGAAAAATACTTTATATCATGGTTTTCCTGTTTATTAAAGGATTCCAGGCACTTTTCACCATATACTAGGAAAATATTGGTAAAAACAGGCATTTTTCAC
Source organism: Torymus aiolomorphi (assembly GCA_036365515.1). Classification (NCBI taxonomy): domain Eukaryota; kingdom Metazoa; phylum Arthropoda; class Insecta; order Hymenoptera; family Torymidae; genus Torymus; species Torymus aiolomorphi. The sequence goes on from CM070873.1 coordinate 51,793,705, forward strand.
CATATATTAGGAAAATATTGGTAAGAACAGGGATTTTATCGTAAAACCTACGTTATTTTGAGATAAGAACGAACATAATCTAAATTTCCGGCTTTTGAATGCCAATAAGTGCTTTAAATCATGGTTTTCCCTGTTTGTTATTCCAGGATTCCAAACTAGGAAAATATTGGTAAAAACTTTTCACCATATATTAGGAAAATATTTATAAAACAATGTATTTTATCGTAAACCCACGATATTTAGAGTATACCAATTATAAAAGTCCATATTTCCAACTCAAGAAGAGAAAAAACTTTTAAATTATGGTTTTCCCTGTTTATTGAAGGATTCCATACACTTTTCACCATATACTAGGAAAATATTGGTAAAAACAGGCATTTTTCACCATATATTAGGAAAATATTTATAAAACAATATATATTTTATCGTGATCCCACGATATTTAGAGGATACCAATTATAATAGACCATATTTCCAACTCACGAATAGAAAAAGTACTTTAAATTATTGTTTTCGCTGATTATTCCAGGATTCCACGCACTTTTCGCCATATACTAGAAATATATTGTTAAAAACAGGCATTTTTCACCATATATTAGGAAAATATTGTTATAATTAGGGATTTCTGGCATACACCCTCGTTATTTTGGATAATGAACGAAACAAATCTAAATTTCCGGCTTTTGAATACCAATAAGTGCTTTAAATCATGGTTTTCCCTGATTGTTGCAGGATCCAAAACACTTTTCACCGTATTCTTGGAAAATATTTATAAAACAATGTATTTTATCGTGAACCCACGATATTTAGAGGATACCAATTATAAAAGACCATATTTCCAACTCAAGAAGAGAAAAAATACTTTATATCATGGTTTTCCCTGTTTATTAAAGGATTCCAGGCACTTTTCACCATATACTAGGAAAATATTGGTAAAAACAGGCATTTTTCACCATATATTAGGAAAATATTTATAAAACAATGTATTTTATCGTGAACCCACGATATTTAGAGGATACCAATTATAAAAAACCATATTTCCAACTCAAGAAGAGAAAAAATACTTTAAATCATGGTTTTCCTGTTTGTTGCAGGACTTTTCCATATACTAGGAAAATATTGGTAAAAACAGGCATTTTTCATATTTAGGAAAATATTTATAAAACAATGTATTTTATCGTAAACCCACGATATTTAGAGGTACCAATTATAAAAGACCATATTTCCAACTCAAGAAGAGAAAAAATACTTTATATCATGGTTTTCCCTGTTTATTAAAGGATTCCAGGCACTTTTCACCATATACTAGGAAAATATTGGTAAAAACAGGCATTTTTCACCATATATTAGGAAAATATTTATAAAACAATGTATTTTATCGTAAACCCACGATATTTAGAGGATACCAATTATAAAAGACCATATTTCCAACTCAAGAAGAGAAAAAAATACTTTATATCATGGTTTTCCTGTTTATTAAAGGATTCCACGCACTTTTCACCATATACTAGGAAAATATTGGTAAAAACAGGCATTTTTCACCATATATTAGGAAAATATTTATAAAACAATGTATTTTATCGTAAACCCACGATATTTAGAGGATACCAATTATAAAAGACCATATTTCCAACTCACGAATAGAAAAAGTACTTTAAATTATTGTTTTCGCTGATTATTCCAGGATTCCACGCACTTTTCGCCATATACTAGAAATATATTGTTAAAAACAGGCATTTTTCACCATATATTAGGATAATATTGATAAGAACAGGGATTTCTGGCATAAACCTACGTTATTTTGAGGTGAAGAACGAAACAATTCTAAATTTCCGGCTTTTAAATGGCAATAAGTGCTTTAAATCATGGTTTTCCCTATTTGTTGCAGGAATCCACACACTTTTCACCATATTCTAGGAATATATTTGTAAAACAATGTATTTTATCGTAAACCCACGATATTTATAGTATACCAATTATAAAAGTCCATATTTCCAACTCACGAAGAGAAAAAGTACTTTAAATTATGGTTTTTCCTGTTTATTGCAGGATTCCACGCACTTTTCACCATATACTAGGAAAATATTGGTAAAAACAGGCATTTTTCACCATATATTAGGAAAATATTGGTATAATCAGGGATTTCTGGCATACACCCTCGTTATTTTGAGATAATGAACGAAACAAATCAAAATTTCCGGCTTTTGAATACCAATAAGTGCTTTAAATCATCATTTTCCCTGATTGTTGCAGGATTCCAAACAGCTTTCACCGTATTCTAGGAAAATATTTATAAAACAATGTATTTTATTGTGAACCCACGATATTTAGAGGTTACCAATTATAAAAGACCATATTTCCAACTCAAGAAGAGAAAAAATACTTTATATCATAGTTTTCCCTGTTTATTAAAGGATTCCAGGCACTTTTCCCCATATACTAGGAATATATTGGTAAAAACAGGCATTTTTCACCATATATTAGGAAAATATTTATAAAACAATGTATTTTATCGTGAACCCACGATATTTAGAGGATACCAATTATAAAAGACCATATTTCCAACTCAAGAAGAGAAAAAATACTTTATACCATGGTTTGCCTGTTTATTAAAGGATTACAGGCACTTTTCACCATATACTAGGAAAATATTGGTAAAAACAGGCATTTTTCACCATATATTAGGAAAATATTTATAAAACAATGTATTTTATCGTAAACCCACGATGTTTAGAGGATACCAACTATAAAAGACCATATTTCCAACTCAGAAGAAAAAAATACTTTATATCATGGTTTTCCCTGTTTATTAAAGGATTCCAGGCACATTTTCACCATATACTAGGAAAATATTGGTAAAAACAGGCATTTTTCACCATATATTAGGAAAATATTTATAAAACAATGTATTTTATCGTGAACCCACGATATTTAGAGGATACCAATTATAAAAGACCATATTTCCAACTCAAGAAAAGAAAAAATACTTTATATCATGGTTTTCCCTGTTTATTAAAGGATTCCAGGCACTTTTCACCATATACTAGGAAAATATTGGTAAAAACAGGCATTTTTCACCATATATTATGAAAATATTTATAAAACAATGTATTTTATCGTGAACCCACGATGTTTAGAGGATACCAATTATAAAAGACCATATTTCCAACTCAAGAAGAGAAAAAATACTTTATATCATGGTTTTCCCTGTTTATTAAAGGATTCCAGGCACTTTTCACCATATACTAGGAAAATATTGGTAAAAACAGGCATTTTTCACCATATATTAGGAAAATATTTATAAAACAATGTATTTTATCGTAAACCCACGATATTTAGAGGATACCAATTATAAAAGACCATATTTCCAACTCAAGAAGAGAAAAAATACTTTATATCATGGATTTTCCTGTTTATTAAAGGATTCCAGGCACTTTTCACCATATACTAGGAAAATATTGGTAAAAACAGGCATTTTTCACCATATATTAGGAAAATATTTATAAAACAATGTATTTTATCGTGAACCCACGATATTTAGAGGATACCAATTATAAAAGACCATATTTCCAACTCAAGAAGAGAAAAAATACTTTATATCATGGTTTTCCCTGTTTATTAAAGGATTCCAGGCACTTTTCACCATATACTAGGAAAATATTGGTAAAAACAGGCATTTTTCACCATATATTAGGAAAATATTTATAAAACAATGTATTTTATCGTGAACCCACGATATTTAGAGGATACCAATTATAAAAGACCATATTTCCAACTCAGAAAGACAAAAATACTTTATATCATGGTTTTCCCTGTTTATTAAAGGATTCCAGGCACTTTTCACCATATACTAGGAAAATATTGGTAAAAACAGGCATTTTTCACCATATATTAGGAAAATATTTATAAAACAATGTATTTTATCGTGAACCCACGATATTTAGAGGATACCAATTATAAAAGACCATATTTCCAACTCACCAAGAGAAAAAGTACTTTAAATTATGGTTTTCGCTGTTTGTTGCAGAATTCCACACACTTTTCACCGTATTCTAGGAAAATGTTGGTAAAAACAGGCATTTCTCGCCATATATTAGGAAAATATTGGTATAATCAGGGATTTCTGGCATACACCCTCGTTATTTTGAGATAATGAACGAAACAAATCTAAATTTCCGGCTTTTGAATACCAAAAAGTGCTTTAAATCATGGTTTTCCCTGATTGTTGCAGGATTCCACACACTTTTCACCGTATTCTAGGAAAATATTTATAAAACAATGTATTTTATCGTGAACCCACGATATTTAGAGGATACCAATTATAAAAGACCATATTTCCAACTCAAGAAGAGAAAAAATACTTTATATCATGGTTTTCCCTGTTTATTAAAGGATTCCAGGCACTTTTCACCATATACTAGGAAAATATTGGTAAAAACAGGCATTTTTCACCATATATTAGGAAAATATTTATAAAACAATGTATTTTATCGTGAACCCACGATATTTAGAGGATACCAATTATAAAAGACCATATTTCCAACTCAAGAAGAGAAAAAATACTTTATATCATGGTTTTCCCTGTTTATTAAAGGATTCCAGGCACTTTTCACCATATACTAGGAAAATATTGGTAAAAACAGGCATTTTTCACCATATATTAGGAAAATATTTATAAAACAATGTATTTTATCGTAAACCCACGATATTTAGAGGATACCAATTATAAAAGACCATATTTCCAACTCAGTAAGAGAAAAAATACTTTATATCATGGTTTTCCCTGTTTATTAAAGGATTCCAGGCACTTTTCACCATATACTAGGAAAATATTGGTAAAAACAGGCATTTTTCACCATATATTAGGAAAATATTTATAAAACAATGTATTTTATCGTGAACCCACGATATTTAGAGGATACCAATTATAAAAGACCATATTTCCAACTCAAAAAGAAAAAAATACTTTATATCATGGTTTTCCCTGTTTATTAAAGGATTCAGGCACTTTTCACCATATACTAGGAAAATATTGGTAAAAACAGGCATTTTTCACCATATATTAGGAAAATATTTATAAAACAATGTATTTTATCGTGAACCCACGATATTTAGAGGATACCAATTATAAAAGACCATATTTCCAACTCAAGAAGAGAAAAAATACTTTATATCATGGTTTTCCCTGTTTATTAAAGGATTCCAGGCACTTTTCCCCATATACTAGGAAAATATTGGTAAAAACAGGCATTTTTCACCATATATTAGGAAAATATTTATAAAACAATGTATTTTATCGTAAACCCACGATATTTAGAGGATACCAATTATAAAAGACCATATTTCCAACTCAAGAAGAGAAAAAATACTTTATATCATGGTTTTACCTGTTGATTAAAGGATTCCAGGCACTTTTCACCATATACTAGGAAAATATTGGTAAAAACAGGCATTTTTCAACATATATTAGGAAAATATTTATAAAACAATGTATTTTATCGTGAACCCACGATATTTAGAGGATACCAATTATAAAAGACCATATTTCCAACTCAAAAAGAGAAAAAATACTTTATATCATGGTTTTCCCTGTTTATTAAAGGATTCCAGGCACTTTTCACCATATACTAGGAAAATATTGGTAAAAACAGGCATTTTTCACCATATATTAGGAAAATATTTATAAAACAATGTATTTTATCGTGAACCCACGATATTTAGAGAATACCAATTATAAAAGACCATATTTCCAACTCCAGAAAATAAAAAATAGTTTATATCATGGTTTTCCCTGTTTATTATAGGATTCCAGGCACTTTTCACCATATACTAGGAAAATATTGGTAAAAACACGCATTTTTCACCATATATTAGGAAAATATTTATAAAAAAATGTATTTTATCGTGAACCCACGATATTTAGAGGATACCAATTATAAAAGACCATATTTCCAACTCACCAAGAGAAAAAGTACTTTAAATTATGGTTTTCGCTGTTTGTTGCAGAATTCCACACACTTTTCACCGTATTCTAGGAAAATATTGGTAAAAACAGGCATTTCTCGCCATATATTAGGAAAATATTGGTATAATCAGGGATTTCTGGCATACACCCTCGTTATTTTGAGATAATGAACGAAACAAATCTAAATTTCCGGCTTTTGAATACCAAAAAGTGCTTTAAATCATGGTTTTCCCTGATTGTTGCAGGATTCCACACACTTTTCACCGTATTCTAGGAAAATATTTATAAAACAATGTATTTTATCGTGAACACACGATAATTAGAGGATAGCAATTATAAAAGACCATATTTCCAACTCAAGAAGAGAAAAAATACTTTATATCATGGTTTTCCCTGTTTATTAAAGGATTCCAGGCACTTTTCCCCATATACTAGGAAAATATTAGTAAAAACAGGCATTTTTCACCATATATTAGGAAAATATTTATAAAACAATGTATTTTATCGTGAACCCACGATATTTAGAGGATACCATTTATAAAAGACCATATTTCCAACTAAAGAAGAGAAAAAATACTTTATATCATGGTTTTCCCTGTTTATTAAAGGATTCCAGGCACTTTTGACCATATACTAGGAAAATATTGGTAAAAACAGGCATTTTTCACCATATATTAGGAAAATATTTATAAAACAATGTATTTTATCGTAAACCCACGATATTTAGAGGATACCAATTATAAAAGACCATATTTCCAACTCAAGAAGAGAGAAAATACTTTATATCATGGTTTTCCCTGTTTATTAAAGGATTCCAGGCACTTTTCACCATATACTAGGAAAATATTGATAAAAACAGGCATTTTTCACCATATATTAGGAAAATATTTATAAAACAATGTATTTTATCGTGAACCCACGATATTTAGAGGATACCAATTATAAAAGACCATATTTCCAACTCAAGAAGAGAAAAAATACTTTATATCATGGTTTTCCCTGTTTATTAAAGGATTCCAGGCACTTTTCACCATATACTAGGAAAATATTGGTAAAAACAGGCATTTTTCACCATATATTAGGAAAATATTTATAAAACAATGTATTTTATCGTAAGCCCATTATATTTAGAGGATACCAATTATAAAAGACCATATTTCCAACTCAAGAAGAGAAAAAATACTTTATATCATGGTTTTCCCTGTTTATTAAAGGATTCCAGGCACTTTTCACCATATACTAGGAAAATATTGGTAAAAACAGGCATTTTTCACCATATATTAGGAAAATATTTATAAAACAATGTATTTTATCTTGAACCCACGATATTTAGAGGATACCAATTATAAAAGACCATATTTCCAACTCACGAAGAGAAAAAGTACTTAAAATTATGGTTTTCGCTGTTTAATCCAGGATTCCACGCACTTTTCGCCATATACTAGAAATATATTGGTTAAAAAACAGGCATTTTTCACCATATATTAGGATAATATTGATAAGAACAGGGATTTCTGGCATAAACCTACGTTATTTTGAGATAAAGAACGTAACAAATCTAAATTCCTGGCTTTTGAATGCCAATAAGTGCTTTAAATCACGGTTTTCCCAGTTTGTTGCAGGATTCCACATGCTTTTCACCATATTCTAGGAAAATATTGGTAAAACAATGTATTTTATCGTGAATCCACAATATGTAGAGGATTCCAATTATAAAAGTCCATATTTCCAACTCAAGAAGAGAAAAATTACTTTATATCATGGTTTTCCCTGTTTACATGGATAAATCTTTAAAATATTCCTAAAAACATGGATAAATTGGTAAAACATTGCTAAAAACATAGTTTTATCGGTAAAATATTGCTAAAAACATGGATATTTCGGTAAAATATTGCTAAAAACATGGATTTATCGGCAAAATATTGCTAAAAACATGGATTTTTCACCATATATCGGTAAAATATTGCTAAAAACATGTATATTTCGGTAAAATATTGCCAAAAACATGGATATTTCGGTAAAATATTGCTAAAAACATGGATTTATCACCATATATCGGTAAAATATTGCTAAAAACATGGATAAATCTTTAAAATATTGCTAAAAACATGGTTTTATCCGTAAAATATTGCTAAAAACATGGATTTTTCACCAGATATCGGTAAAATATTGCTAAAAACATTGATATTTTGGTAAAATATTGCTAAAAACATGGATAAATAGGTAAAATATTGGTAAAAACAGGCATTTTTCACCATATATTAGGATAATATTGATAAGAACAGGGATTTCTGGCTCAAACCTACGTTATTTTGAGGTTAAGAACGAAAAAAATCTGAATTTCCGGCGTTTGAATACCAATAAGTCTTTAAATCATGGTTTTCCCTATTTGTTGCAGGAATCCACACACTTTTCACCATATTCTAGGAATATATTTGTAAAACAATGTATTTTATCGTAAACCCACGATATTTATAGTATACCAATTATAAAAGTCCATATTTCCAACTCACGAAGAGAAAAAGTACTTTAAATTATGGTTTTTCCTGTTTATTGCAGGATTCCACGCACTTTTCACCATATACTAGGAAAATATTGGTAAAAACAGGCATTTTTTACCATATATTAGGAAAATATTTATAAAATAATGTATTTTATCGTAAACCCACGATATTTAGAGGATACCAATTATAAAAGACCATATTTCCAACTCAAGAAGAGAAAAAATACTTTATATCATGGTTTTCCCTGTTTGTTGCAGAATTCCACACACTTTTCACCGTATTCTAGGAAAATATTGGTAAAAACAGGCATTTCTCGCCATATATTAGGAGAATATTGGTATAATCAGGGATTTCTGGCATACACCCTCGTTATTATGAGATAATGAACGAAACAAATCTAAATTTCCGGCTTTTGAATACCAATAAGTGCTTTAAATCATGGTTTTCCCTGATTGATGCAGGATTCCACACACTTTTCACCGTATTCTTGGAAAATATTTATAAAACAATGTATTTTATCGTGAACCCACGATATTTAGAGGATACCAATTATAAAAGACCATATTTCCAACTCAAGAAGAGAAAAAATACTTTATATCATGGTTTTCCCTGTTTATTAAAGGATTCCAGGCACTTTTCACCATCTACTAGGAAAATATTGGTAAAAACAGGCATTTTTCACCATATATTAGTAAAATATTTATAAAACAATGTATTTTATCGTGATCCCACGATATTTAGAGGATACCAGTTATAAAAGTCCATATTTCCAACTCACGAAGAGAAAAGTACTTTAAATTATGGTTTTTCCTGTTTATTGCAGGATTCCACGCCAATTCACCATATACTGGGAAAATATTGGTAAAAACAGGCATTTTTTACCATATATTAGGAAAATATTTATAAAACAATGTATTTTATCGTAAACCCACGATATTTAGAGGATACCAATTATAAAAGACCCTATTTCCAACTCACGAATAGAAAAAGTACTTTAAATTATTGTTTTCGCTGATTATTCCAGGATTCCACGCACTTTTCGCCATATACTAGAAATATATTGTTAAAAACAGGCAATTTTCACAATATATTAGGATAATATTGATAAGAACAGGGATTTCTGGCATAAACCTACGTTATTTTGAGGTGAAGAACGAAACAATTCTAAATTTCCGGCTTTTAAATGGCAATAAGTGCTTTAAATCATGGTTTTCCCTATTTGTTGCAGGAATCCACACACTTTTCACCATATTCTAGGAATATATTTGTAAAACAATGTATTTTATCGTAAACCCACGATATTTATAGTATACCAATTATAAAAGTCCATATTTCCAACTCACGAAGAGAAAAAGTACTTTAAATTATTGTTTTCGCTGTTTATTCCAGGATTCCACGCACTTTTCGCCATATACTAGTAAAATATTGATAAAAACAATCATTTTTCACCATATATTAGGATAATATTGGTAAGAACTGGGCGTGCTGGGATAAATCTACGTTATTTTGAGATAAAGAACGTAACAAATCTAAATTCCCGGCTTTTGAATGCCAATAAGTGCTTTAAATCTTGGTATTCCCTGTTTGTTGCAGGATTCCAAAAACTTTTCACCGTATACTTTGAAAATATTGATAAAACAATGTATCTTATCGTGAATCCACGATATTTAGAGTACACCAATTATAAAAGTCCATATTTTCAACTCTCGAAGAGAAATTGTACATTAAATTATGGTTTTCCCTGTTTATTGAAGGATTCCATACACTTTTCACCATATACTAGGAAATTATTGGTAAAAACAGGCATTTTTCACCATATATTAGGAAAATATTTATAAAGCAAAATATTTTATCGTGAACCCACGATATTTAGAGGATACCAATTATAAAAGACCATATTTCCAACTCACGAATAGAAAAAGTACTTTAAATTATTGTTTTGGCTGATTATTCCAGGATTCCACGCACTTTTCGCCATATACTAGAAATATATTGGTAAAAACAGGCATTTTTCACCATATATTAGGATAATATTGATAAGAACAGGGATTTCTGGCATAAACCTACGTTATTTTGAGGTTAAGAACGAAACAATTCTAAATTTCCGGCGTTTAAATTGGCATTTAATCACTTATTGGCATAAGTGCTTTAAATCATGGTTTTCCCAATTTGTTGCAGGAATCCACAAACTTTTCACCATATTCTAGGAATATATTTGTAAAACAATGTATTTTATCGTAAACCCACGATATTTATAGTATACCAATTATAAAAGTCCATATTTCCAACTCACGAAGAGAAAAAGTACTTTAAATTATGGTTTTTCCTGTTTATTGCAGGATTCCACGCACTTTTCACCATATACTAGGAAAATATTGGTAAAAACAGGCATTTTTCACCATATATTAGTAAAATATTTATAAAACCATGTATTTTATCGTAAACCCACGATATTTAGAGGATACCAATTATAAAAGACCCTATTTCCAACTCACGAATAGAAAAAGTACTTTAAATTATTGTTTTCGCTGATTATTCCAGGATTCCACGCACTTTTCGCCATATACTAGAAATATATTGTTAAAAACAGGCATTTTTCACCATATATTAGGATAATATTGATAAGAACAGGGATTTCTGGCATAAACCTACGTTATTTTGAGGTGAAGAACGAAACAATTCTAAATTTCCGGCTTTTAAACGGCAATAAGTGCTTTAAATCATGATTTTCCCTATTTGTTGCAGGAATCCACACACTTTTCACCATATTCTAGGAATATATTTGTAAAACAATGTATTTTATCGTAATCCCACGATATTTATAGTATACCAATTATAAAAGTCCATATTTCCAACTCACGAAGAGAAAAAGTACTTTAAATTATGGTTTTTCCTGTTTATTGCAGGATTCCACGCACTTTTCACCATATACTAGGAAAATATTGGTAAAAACAGGCATTTTTCACCATATATTAGGAAAATATTGGTATAATCAGGGATTTCTGGTATACACCCTCGTTATTTTGAGATAATGAACGAAACAAATCAAAATTTCCGGCTTTTGAATACCAATAAGTGCTTTAAATCATGATTTTCCCTGATTGTTGCAGGATTCCAAACAGCTTTCACCGTATTCTAGGAAAATATTTATAAAATAATGTATTTTATCGTGAACCCACGATATTTAGAGGTTACCAATTATAAAAGACCATATTACCAACTCAAGAAGAGAAAAAATACTTTATATCATGGTTTTCCCTGTTTATTAAAGGATTCCAGGCATTTTTCCCCATATACTAGGAAAATATTGGTAAAAACAGGCATTTTTCACCATATATTAGGAAAATATTTATAAAACAATGTATTTTATCGTGAACCCACGATATTTAGAGGATACCAATTATAAAAGACCATATTTCCAACTCAAGAAGAGAAAAAATACTTTATATATGGTTTTCCCTGTTTATTAAAGGATTCCTGTTTATTAAAGGATTCCAGGCACTTTTCACCATATACTAGGAAAATATTGGTAAAAACAGGCATTTTGCACCATATATTAGGAAAATATTTATAAAACAATGTATTTTATCGTAAACCCACGATATTTAGAGGATACCAATTATAAAATACCATATTTCCAGCTCACGAATAGAAAAAGTACTTTAAATTATTGTTTTCGCTGATTATTCCAGCATTCCACGCACTTTTCGCCATATACTAGAAATATATTGGTAAAAACAGGCATTTTTCACCATATATTAGGATAATATTGATAAGAACAGGGATTTCTGGCATAAACCTACGTTATTTTGAGGTGAAGAACGAAACAATTCTAAATTTCCGGCTTTTAAATGGCAATAAGTGCTTTAAATCATGGTTTTCCCTATTTGTTGCAGGAATCCACACACTTTTCACCATATTCTAGGAATATATTTGT